>JAPTHN010000001.1:185902615-186561822 GCA_026936325.1 Platynereis dumerilii | reverse complement strand
GAGTTGGAACTTGGAGAATGTTTAGGAGGAAGGTGAAGCAATGGAACTGGTGATGAAGCTGCTGATGCTGGGCAACATGCATCCCCTGGATCCATCACCACAACCAGCAGCTCAACAGCAGTAACATCAGTAGGTGATGCTCTGAGCAAGTTTTGTTTAGACCAGGTTGGGACAGAGTAATTTGGACCACATGTGATTGTGTGATCGTGTTTAAGCACCATTACCAACACATACCTAGCCCCTAGTCTAACAAAGTTGTTCAGCAGCACTCCCAAATTGGATAATATTGCTGAATCCATTTGCAAACTCCCAAAACGTGTAAAATGTCCTGTTGCAATGGCAATGCATGACAGAGGCAGATTCACCAATTAGATAACATGTACAACATCCAGACAAATAGAATCCAGGGAATACAATGCAGTTGCACTTGCAAGGTAAACATGTTTACATGTATAGTTCCAGTTGCTAAAACTTTAGTAAAGCTTCCTGGAACAACACCTGGGTCATTTCAGTCCAAATCATCAAAACATAATTGAGATGGCCAGGCAATTAAAGGCAACTTGAGTGGTTGGTCCTGCATTTACATCATATCAGAACATCACAACTCAGTGCAGGTTGTTATGATAAACAATATAATATCAGCAATATAATATCAGCAGGTATTTGAAATTATGTGTAGTTTAATGCCATCTATATTGGTATCACATCCATGACTTCCATCATCATTTGTACACCATGCTGGGTCAAGCCTTTCCATAGATAATGGAAACCAATTATAGAGCAGCAATTGAGCCCTGTACAAGCAAAACCTACAGGCAAAGACTTCCTATGAGCTATTTTAGGAGGACCAACACCTTGGCTTACTGAGCATAGGCTAATACGTGGTAACTGGTAACCTTCTGAAACACTGCAAACATCTACTGTACAACCTGCTTCAACTGTACAACCTGCTTGGACGACATACCAAAGGACAAGAACTTTCTACAGCATCCTGCTCAATGACAGTCTGCCCCAATAGGTCATATACCAGAAAGTTGCTGAAGACAAAATGTTGACATGGAATGAAAAGTTTTGGTGCTCTCAGAGATGTAATTTGAAGATGAGATGAAGAATTGGATAGAAGAGAAACAAGAAGGAGGAAACGAGACAGTTCAAGAAGTTGTTAGTCAAGACAAGCATTTGTTATGAGGCTATAGTTAGATACAGCAGCATCTACAACTAGAATTCTAAACTTCACAGATACTTCACAGATCAACCTGTAATGGGAAATTCCAAAGCAAAGTCAAAGCAGGTGAAGTCTGGAGGATCTGATGGCGTGGTATATGCCTGTTGGACAAAGCATTTGCTCTCGGAGGTACAGCGTGATTTGAAATTGAAAAACAACATGGCGGTTCAAGATGGTGGCACATCAAGAATTGGATATATGGATGACCATGGATTTCCTAAGTCAGTGACATTAAAACTTTAAAGATTTGAATGGCGTTGACTGGATACAGGATGACTGGGACTGCACATTTGTACAATTAAAACTTACAGTTGTACAACTGTTCAAGCAATTCGTCTTGTTCAGTGTGGATTTTCGCAGGGGGTGGACGAAAAGCTGTTCCAGCAGGAGCGGCCTCAACCCTAGTTTCGATACAGGGCACAATGTCGGTCTCGGGATTGTATTCAGCCGCGGGGTTGGCCTCGACCTTGGTCTCAGACCAGACGTGAGGCACACTGTTGCGTCTCTCGAGCGGAGGTCGTCCTGATTCAGGACCCTTGGTTTTCGTTTCTTTTGACTTTCCGCCCAATACCTGTAACAAGTGGCAGCACCCCAGACAAAATATGTCATTTCCTTTATAATTATATAACTTTTTTTAAAATTCCCCATTCCCATTTCTATGAAGCTGTTACAGGTCATTTTAAGCTTTAACTTTGTGGTGTAAAACCAGATCTACACTGGCACAGAGGCTCCACTATGTAACCATCTAAAAACGATTCATGTAGATCTGTACTTTACTTGGTGTTATAGATTTAAAGTTAATCCCAATTACATTTTATATAAAGATGCCCTCTTGTAAATTGTACAGATATTTCGATGAAGGCCATTTGTACCATATCATTTATGAAATATATGTATGTATTTTTTCCTTTCCTTATTACATGTTAAGTTTCAAATCAAAACTGTTGAAATAATGATGGTTAATTGAAAATAAAATAAAACACCAAGTTCTCTATGTTGTGGATCTAAAACCAACTTGGAAAGGGAAAGGTCAATAACTGAACAGACTAACTTAACTTTAGGAATTGTGCAATGTACTTGGGTATGTTGTGTGCAGAAAGAAAACAGTTGTGTTGGTGGATGAACATTGAATGAATAGTTACAATTTGAAACAAATGAAGTTGGATGACTGAGAAACTGAAATGTGTAGTAGTTACGAGATTTGCCAAAACGAAACAAAAAGTGGACAAAAATAACAGTTAGAGTCTATGTCCTCGTAGTTATTTTGTCTAAGTATAAAGTTATTAAAGTACAATTCCATTGATGACATGCATGCATGGAGTGTAATATTCATTCAACCTTCTTGTAAAGCATCGATTGATGTTGTAAGTTTTGTTTAGACTATTTTGAACACATCTGCCAAAGCATTGTGTTGCTGTGTTGCTAAGCTACAGAAAATGGTTAGTTCAAAAGGGTTAGTGGAAAAAGCATGTGCTACATGAAAGTATAAATAAAAAGTGTAAAAGATAGCCAAAGAGCTTGGTAATAGATAACTTAAGGTAACAAGGGTAAACAACAGAATAAAAGGTGAGAAAAAGAGGGCAGCACCAGATGAAAGAGCCTCTCGATGAAACGGTATGCCGTAGAAGGTGCTTCGCTCAGGATTGCCAGCAGGAAGAGGACCAGCAGACCAGCGGCGATTTCTTGAGTGCTCAATTCGCTAAGATCATACATCTTCAGCAATTAGATGCTGATGTTGATGGAGTCGCTGACGATGGGAAAGGCAGGACATACCTGGGCCCCCCTGCCTTTCCTTCCGCCAGTCCGCTCGACGACTTCTCCTTCTCACAGCCCGACCTGACCAGTAAACAACATACGACTCTGATCAACACCTCCAAAGCTCAATTTTGTCAACAGCTTCCTCTATTCTGCTGCTATTCCCTTTCTGTTGCTCCTAGTCTCCTTCTTGGTACTCCTATGATCCCCTGCCACTGCATAAGTTCTCCTTGACAAACAGAAACTGCCAGGAAGGCAGCAGCTCCAGCAACAAGGGACCAGTCCACTCCCCCTGCTATACTTTTAGGCGTAGCCCCAAACCTTCACCTTGAGGTACCCCAGCAATGGCCCAGCATATTACATCAATCGCCTTCCAATATTACACTATGCCACGCGCCCAGTGCATGGAACGCCTCCACTCAATGACAACAATCACTTTGAAAGCAATAACACAAATCTTGATCACTGAAAATTAATCACAGTCAGTCTGTTGAAACAAACATAGAGAGACTAGTTATTCACCAGCATCCTTTGCATTCATAACCAGAACAAAAATTGTCATAAAAGGCAAACCCAACAAAAACATTAAAATGCCAGGAATTAAAAAATTGCAAGCAAAACAATAAACAAAATTGATAAAGGATTCCACAATTAGATTTAATTACCTAACTTCACGCCCAATGGACTTTTCAATTCATGAGTCAATATCCCCAAGACTTTTAATTAATTTCTATAAATAGACCAAAGTGAAATCTAAAATTACTTTTGATTGAGGCTGCAGATTGGATGTAATCATGGAAGTGATGGATGGCACCGTGTCTGGGAAAATGTTGCAATCTAAAGTAAGCCAAGCCATGGCATAAATGAAGTTGGGCTATTCCAAAGAAAGTGTTTACTTTACTTTAATTTCAGAATATAATAAACTTTTAAGTAAATTGATATAAATACTTTATGCTTATTTGTTATTATGACGGTATATTAATAACTGCTGGTTCTGTGGTTCAGGACTGAATGGAATGTACAGTACTTCCGGAATGCAAGGTAAAGTCAAAATGGCTGCCTTGGGGGCACAGGTCAGGTCAGTCGATGCCATGGCTTATCATCCTGTCAAACCTATCAGAATATAAACAAACTTAGTGGGATCCTGATCTGGCAACCTGAAACCTCATGCGCTCCCTGGTCCAACAGAATGACCCAGGCTATGCAATTAATTGAACTGCTTCTCTGGGGATTGCTTAATTGTGTTGCTTAGTCAAGTAATGCAGGATTCAGCAGGAAGGGAAAGCAGAGGGCTTGAATGTGCAACCCGAGGCAGGTCAGCAGAAACTAGAGGGTCCTGTAGTTCCCCAAATTTGGCCAGGCTGGCCCAAAATAGCCAGGTGCGCAGCAGGCGAGGGTAGCTGATTGGAGCAGCTGCTGTCTTACGTAGGAGCAGGATCCAGCTGATTCCAGCAAGAGCAGCAGAAACAGCAAGATCAGCAGAGGCAGCAAAGGCAACAGCAGAGGTAATAGCAGGAGCAACAGCAGCCCCAGCAGCTGCAGGATGGAAGGGGAGGGGCACCTTGAATCTACAAACACACGTGCCACTCACAACTACTCAAAAACTTCTTGTAAATCCGACAAGAGCAATCAAACTTCAAGTCCTGCCCAAAGACAAATCCTTGATCAAACTTTTGAAACTTCACAGCTGGTCTGCAGCCTGACGGGCAAACTGTCTGGCCAGGTAGATAAACCCTCACTATCTGCCTAAATGTGTGATAAGTCAGAGTGGCTGAGCAAGCCAATACAAAAAGTGTTGCCAGCAATGGGAGAAAAAATGGTTCCAAAACCAACCCAACCAGATTGCTTGTCTGAGCTGATCGTATCATTTGGCAGTGGAGGGGCAACTGTTTTGATATGGCAAGTGTGCCAATTACATGAACATAAAGTAATAATTCATGGGTCAAATTTGAAAGTCAGGAAAATTCACAATTAAGTAATTAACTGAAAATATTGCTTACCTGGGCTGTGGAAGGGTTCGAAACGGCGAGAGAGTGGCAAAGAACTTGACCAATGTGCTCAGGTCTGACCCTCTGGACAAAGTTTGCAAGTTAATATGGATGCCTCCTCTCTCTCTAGGTAAATGCTTCCAATAAATAGGGACCACTGTATTTTAAAAGGCCCCCTTAGTACCGTGTGCAAAAAGCCCCAATTCTCCGCCATCTTGCCCTGGTTCTATTGCTGAGCAAGCCGTTGCCAAGGTAATCATTCTAGATGCTGTGCCCTCAACAACAAAATATCGCTTGGCCGCGGCTCTTGGCCCACTCTGCACCCCTTTCTAATATATTTTTTTTCAAACTTTTGCACACCTGACACAAAGAACTGTCATACACAACATCAATCAAAGACAGGTCAAGGGCAATGCTATTTTCTTTCAGTTTACTTGAGTTACATATTCCGCAGGAAAATTTCCAACTTAGCTATGTTGGATTATAGGTCCATGATACTTGAAACAGTTACAATCAAATTCCTACAGCCATCCAACTCATCACCCTAAGAATGTAAAGTGCAAATGATCACTTAAAATCTTTTATTGGACTTTTTCTTTTGATTCAGCGAACTAATGTCTTCCCTGGCCTTGGGTGGATATTGAATATGATTGAAGTCAGTAAGATGGATGAGCCATTAAATTGGAGATAGTTGAAATGTGGGAAAACCTGATGGAAAATAGATACAGGAGCAAAGAAGCTCCTTGCAGTATAATTCCATAGAGCTATAAGGGGTTAAGTTATAGATCCATGATAATTCCAATGTATATTACCTTGGCAAACCTATCATAATTGCACCCAAAATGTAATACTGATGTGGTATATGGAACACATAGAGATTAAATCTTCCAAGATTACACATGTCTTCCCATGTCAATATTTACACCAATAAACCAAAATATGTATCTCAATTAAGTGACTGTTTACTCTTTCAAGCACCTGCTCCCAAGTCCCAGCTCGAGGGTGAACACCAGGAGAAGCCGATACATAATACAACCCTGCTAAAAGGCAAGTGTAACATGTTGAAAATCAAGAGAACTTTTTTCACATAAGGCCAGAGCAAAACAAACCTGAATCAAACCTGGGACCCAGTGACTGGAAGGCCAAATCATTACCAACTGAGCCTCCCTCCCTCCCTGAGTCAAGCCAGGAAGCATGGCCATAATTCTGGAAGTCTTTTTCTATAATAAGCTACAGGAACCAAATAGTTGTGTTGAAAAACATATAAACAAATAACTGAGTCATAAGGTGAATAGTGAACCAAGACAGCTCTTAACCATCAGTTTCAAGAAACTGCATTACAAGTAAAAGCTTGATCAGCAGAGTACACCCAAGCAATCTGGTCCATCTTAACTGCACCAGCAACACCAACAGCATCTGCAGCAGAACTTCAAATTCCTACACATTATCTCAGTTACAGGATGTTTCTATGAAGTTCTTCCCTAAGAAACATGTTGGCTGCCAAGAGGTATCCCACTAGAAGGCCAGTGTATTATACCTGCAGTGTGTTACATCATAATGTAGTTATGATATAGGCATCAGGTATCCCTGAACTTATCTCAAACCTAATCATAACCCTACACACCAGGGTAAAACACAAGTTTACCAAAGATTGCATGAAGACTTGAGGCAATTTTGTAGCAACTGCTGTATCTGCCAAGGTATCTGGATACTGGCTATCATCCATTGTAATCAAATTTTACAAGTAAATCAACTGGCAATGGAAACATGTAAACATCTGATTATTCATAAAACCAAAAATTTGTCATATATCACAATGTAAAAAACAATGCAACCAGTGTCTTTCAAATTCAGTGAAGATCTCTTCTGGCTTATGAGAAGTCTTGATGAGCAATAGTACTTGCTGTTTCATCTGATCACATTGTATTTCGAAAGAACTTATCTTCCTCTTCACTTTTTTTAATGATGACAAAGGACATTTTCTTGTATGCATATATTTTATAAGATTGGGACCTTATCATTGACATCACCACCGAAATTACAATGCTTGTAGAATTTACGGTAGAAACCAGGTAAGTGTTAGAGAATCTGTATCCACTCTCTACTAGCACACAGCAGCTTGGAAAAGTGCCATGGGTGGGAAGCTGTTACTACCAGGATGAAGACATTGAAGAGAGCAACAGCACTGCCAAAGTCAAGCAATTGATGGATGCCTTGCAGCACAGGCATTTGGGCAGAACAACATCAGGAATCCTGTTTCATAAAAATGATAGAAACCAACCGAACCAAAGCAAAGGGAGTCTGGAGATAGTGTAGTAGAAATCGCCACATCAGCAAGAACTGAAGGGAAGGATTGAAATTAACTTTCAGATGAAACCGTTTCACTTATCCTTCGCCTCATTGTGCCCCTCCTGTTTATTAGATTATCAAGAGTATAGATATAGGACGTAAAGACCCAATCATCTGTACAATTCAGACGAAACGGAAGTCGACATATGCAGATATGATGAGATATCCCACTTATTATTAAGTAGAAGCTGGCACTATATTTTCAATATTACCAGTAAATAAAATAGAAAAAGAAAGAAAGACATGTTTGCTCTACACTACCAAACAAATCACAACTTTTAAAACATATAAATGAATGCAATCCAAAACAGTTCTGTATTGGCAATAACATAAAATTATAGTAATAACAATTTTGAAAATGATCTATCAGAAGGTGTTATATATCATTTATATCATATTCCTCCATTGGCATTTAGCTACCTAACTACATTTGGTCACTTTTGGCTGGACTCCATGACTCCTTGACCCTGTAGTGTCAATCACAAACACACACAGGCCCATAACAGCTATGAGCGGCTCCTCTTTCCCCCTCAGGTCCATTCCCTCACAACATCAGATATTCTCTTACTTTTCCACTTATATTCATTATCATAATTGTGTATACATAACAGAAGGTACAAGGTCACCACATGTGTCATTCACCGTCATATATCATGATCTGAATTAATTAGAAATAGAAAACCAGAACAGAACTTCTCCAGCTGGACAAAGTGTATTGTTACTTTCTATAAGTCTTCCAGCATTTTTTTTAAGATGGTGTCTTGTTCTGTATGGTGTGTATATGATACAGGCATACGTATTACTCTGAATGTGATTTGTGAGCAAGGCAAACATTTTTAATATTCCACTGATTTTTAAAACTGAGATGTATTTCTTCGATTCAGAAAACTGTCTGTACTTTCAAAATATTGAAAAACAGAGTACTCCATGCATCTCAAAACAATAGTCAACCATAAGAGTGGTATACTTGAGAGAAAATACATTTTTTTGCTAATGTATAAGCCTATTTCATAACAAAGTGAAGAAGAATTCGATGGGAAATAGAAATGCCATTTTTAATGTATTGGGAGTCTTAGCACACAACAAATACAAGGGGTATGTACTAAGCTCCTCTTTCAATGCTAGATAGACATATATCCTGGAAATTCCACATCAACACAATATCCCAGAAAATCTCCAAAACAATTGGCATTATGTGCAAGTTAAAGAAATTTCTTCCACTTCATATATTGCTAACTCTCTATAATTCCCTCATTCTTCCATATCTAAATTATGGCATATTAGTATGGGGAACACATGTATGCACACAAAATGATGAAATTGCAAAAGAAATCTGTAAGAGTTATTACCAATTCTAAATACAACTCCCATGCAGAGCCTATATTTAAAAATCTTCAGCTATTGAAAGTAACCGATCTGTGCGCTCTCCAGGAACTCAAGTTCGCCTTCAGGCTGGAAAATGGCATGTTGCCCTACTATTTCAGAGTGTCGATGTTCACGAGGCACTCTGAAATTCATAATTATCCCACAAGAAATACACAAAATTTTGCAACTCCCCTTAATCGACATAGTTTTACTAATAGAAGCATCAGGTATCGTCTCCCTGCTATTTATAACAACTGTCCTGAATATATTAAGTCGAAGATATTTACACATAGTATAGAGGGTTTTACCAAATATGTGAAAGCAGATATTATTTACAATTACAACATGCATTGTTCTATCAGAAATTGTTACATTTGTCAATCCACTGACAACCTTTTATAATTTCAGCTTGTTGTGTTTTGTTTGTACTTAGTGTATAGGCATCCTTCATGTATCATCTTGACCCTATCTCTCAAATTTCGTTTTCTTTATTTTTTGGTAATATTACATGCTATGCTATAAAATGCTATGGAAGTTCAGCACCGTGATGTCAGGACCTGCAGGATCATGAACATTAAACAACGGGGGGCACCTCAGTAGCGACAGAAGACTGTCTTGGAGGTGTCTCCCCTTTACATTGATTTAAATAATTGTAAATGACATGTGTAATTTTGTAATGTACAGTGTAAAGGAATAAACAGTGTCTGAGTCTGAGTCTGATTCAATGGTCCTCATATTGTCAATACTGAAAAAAGGTCGTGTGTGGGAATTTAGTGCATTTGAAGAAAGTGACTTGAACTTTTGAAACTCCCAACAACATGTGTGGGGTGAAAATTGCAAAGTAATTAGCACCACTGCATTTGCTTCATCAAGCATCAACTGCAGCAAATACGATTTTTTTAAAAGCATGATTCAAATATAACACTATATAATTATGTTTTAAAATACATAGAAACCTAGCCCCATCTTAGTAAGCCACAACTTAAAGAAAACAATTAAAGGAAAGCACACCCTGAATTCTGAAAATTTGCAGTTATTTAACCAGGAACAAAAGATCCAATTTAGCTTTATTTAGATTGAATTCCATAGTCAGGCAATTGACAGCTATTGACAGACAAGGAAGCAAGTTGCTTTAGTTTTTCAGACTTTTGAAGCTAAATCTTTATCTTTGTGTTGCCGCTTATTGAAGTGAAAATTAAAGGTGTCATTTAATGTAGGTAACATTGTTTCTGCAGTATGCTATGGCAATTGCGCCACATATTGCAATTCGCCTATAAAGAGAATACGTGTAGTTATGACAAGAAGCGCCATATTTACAGTGGGTAGACCAGACAGCAGGTGTGTGTATATCCATCTTTCAACTTGCTTTTGTATCTGGCAATGACCTTCTAATGTTAATTATGGCTACACTTTTATGAGGGAAATTTTCTGACTTATTTGTCAAAAGGTGACTTATGTATTTCCCCATGCCCACCGTCTGGCTCTTTGCCATATTTTCTTACATGATATCTGAACCATTACCACTAATCACTTGGAGAAAATGAATGTGTGTTCTTGATGATTTTTATATTGTCTTCATAATTCAGAAGCCACTGTCATAAAGAAATGCAACTTGAAGAGAAAACAGTCCTAGGAATGACTATAATTCTGTCAGTCATAATATTTAGTAACATAAGCCTGGCCTCAATGTATGTTGGCTCCTCAGCTCTTAGCTATGGCAAGGAAAAAATTTGCACCCGAAAATGTGCACCCGTTGCCACTTTCTGGTGAGCCAGCTTTTCTGGGCATTTTGTTTGGGATGAATAAAACTTCAGGTATCCCCCACACCTTTCCACTGCCTACCCTATCCATATGCCAGACACCAACCACTCTATCCAGGAAGAGAGCTTCCAGAAAGTTATATTTAGATGATAGGGTTTTTTTCCTTGCATCATCAAGATGGAAGAGACCTGTGTTACAGTAGACAAAAAAGATTACTTACAGAATTTGACTCTAATGTTCCTTGTGAGGTCATAGCCCTCTTCATGCCATGTTATTCTCTATGAGTCATAAGCAATTTGTGAGGTCATAGCCTATACTTGCAATGCTATCAAAATGAGTGACCAACCGAGTATCAATGAGGTCACAAGTTGCTCAATGACAAGTTGACAGCTTTTCAATGTGTTTGATAGGGCATGTTGTGAGGTCATTGATGGCCACCAACAGTTTTTCTGTAAGCAATCGCTTTGCATCTACTTTAACACACCATACATGAATGCAAATACTATAGTGATGATTCTAAACTAAGTTATATGTATCTCTTATCACATTGCCAGATTGCACTTTTCATTTTTACAAAATCAAACAAATCTGTATTAATTTTGATAAAATTAACCTGATATTGATTGAAAAATCCATAGTTGTTTGCCAGACATAGTGATGTTTTCCTAAAGTTTTTTATTTTATCATTAACCTAAACTTCATCATATTTATTAACACTAATGACAGTGTGATGAGTCATTTATTACTAAATTTATTAAGAAAATGCTAGTTTGTTCAGTTGTTCACTTTTGTACACAGAGATTGACCAACAAGTTACTGTTCAGCATAGGGCTACAAACAACACAGAAGCAAAACAAGAAAGCAGTCTGATAATTTCAGTAGAGTTTTAAAGGTTACCCAGTACCCACCCAGAATCCCAGATCTCAGCTTCACTGAACACCCTAACCCTTTCAACATTGGCCAACGTGTCACTTGTGGATGCCAAAAAATGGTAAACATCACCTCAGTCTATGTGTATACACCTGAGACAGAAGAGAACAGTAGTCTCTTGCACAACTATTTATCTTCCTTTTGCTTACTCTGTTAGTTCCTTGTGGATTTATGCAAAGGAAAATCCATAAATCAAATTTTAAAAATTCTGTCCTGAGACTGCGATTACAGGAAGCAATTTGATGTAGTTATGAACTCAGTGAATGCTTCTTCAGGCTTAAGCCATTTCAGGCAATTCTTCTCAGACTATGAGTTATTCCAGACTGTACCTGTCCCTCTGATCAAAAGCCTCCACCCTAGGTGCAAACACAGGCGGAATGATTACAACGGCTTAGCAGTTCTAGAGATAGAGAGGAAGGTGTACGGCTCAAGTGCCGCCTGGTGGAGTGCAAATATAGAAAATTGATTAAAATTGCTCAAGGAGCAGCCTTTCACGACATTCTTGTTGGTTCTGTGAGATAATAGTCTCTCAGCTACACTTAGAGATGATTTTCACCCACTACACTGCATTTAGACTCGCATTAAACCTTGTTTGGTCAATCTTACCTATGTGTGCACCCATATCAGCATACATCACAAGGGAATTCCCTTTGACAGCCAATCAGAATTTAGGAGACCACAGAGCCATCTCTTGATTAAATTGGAACCTCAGTCTGCCCTTTGGTAAGCATACTATAGCCTGTTTCCCAGCCACCACAAAACAGGCCTGGTGGCCATGGGATATCCCAAGAATACTATTTATGGCAACTTCCGCAAATATGACCGCACACAACGACTGTAATTTTCCCATAGGGGGAGCTTGAGCAATACACCTTGGTATAATATAACAGAATAAGGGCAAAGCATGAACACTGCCTGTGGTGCAAACTGCGTTTGCAACTCATCCTAGGGAGCATACTGTGTTTCACTAGAGGGATCATCCAATTATTCGAATAATTTTTAATTGTTGTGAAGTAACTAAGGAGATGGAGAAAAGAACTTACCCTAAGGGGCATACTGCATTTCATAAAAGGGAGCATCCAGTTATTTAAATAACTTTAATTGTTTTGGTAATAAATAAGGGGATGGGGAAGGAAGCAGTCTGGTCAAGACTGGAGTTATACAATGTTGTACCACAGAAGCTCCTCCTGGCCAACAGAGATTGGTCAAAGACTTTATTTTTTCACAAATATAAATCGAGGACATTGCCTGGGTGGGTGCACAAGTTTTGAGGACATTCTGCTTTCGGAAATGATCATTTACTTGCTTATCTCTTACCCCCAAACACTATACTTGCACCATCACACCCATTAGAATGGCTTAGAATTGCTTTTTCTGTAATAAGTAGGACTTTGCATTCCAAAATCAACTTGGCTGTTTAAACAATAATGTCTTCATTTAACATTACCACTTAACTTCAACTACAGCTTTGATTTACCCATACAAGCAAGGAAAAGCTATCTAACATCACTCATAGCTACTCATGATATCAAGAAAGTGTAATTCAATGTTGACAAATAAAATGCATCACTAGAATTCTTTTAAAACTTCGCGAGCATTTGTTGTCTAACTCAAAACTGCATTACCAGCACAATGGACATGATTGTGTAATATATGTACAGACCATGCAGTAGAAAGAATAAGAACAAAGGCATTGTACATGGGAAGCACCGTCGATCTATCTTCCTTCTTCTTTTTTTTTTGTCAATTTAAAAATTTGCAAAAGCGACCAATGTGTGCAAAAATAAAATTTGTGAAAAACTGACAGACACATCAATATTTCACACTGATGCACGATTTTCGAAATTTCACAAAAACAATTATACCCTTGAAATATCTCGTGTTGGAGAAATGGTAAGGTAAATTGTGGGGCAATTAACTGCCTTGCAATCACCTTCATGCCTGGTAATAACTGTCCAGCAATTTACTCAGTGACATTCTCCTCCTCTCCTCCTCTCCTCCTCTCCTCCTCTCCTCCTCTCCTCCTCTCCTCCTCTCCTCCTCTCCTCCTCTCCTCCTCTCCTCCTCTCCACTCATCCTCTCCTCCTCCACTATAAAATATAATATGAAAGTAATGAAAAATGATTTCAACAAATTAACAAATCAATTTTCAGTTGTTTCCCATTGAGCTCATCTACATTGTACATTGTGACAACATCATGACAACATCACACTTTCATTGAAGACAACGTAACATCGTATCATGGAAATGACATTGTCACAATGCAATGTCACAATTTGACGTTGGCATCCAACATTGAAGCAATATTGTATAAATGATATGAAGAAATATCAACATTGTGTTCCTGTTGTTGCAACAATTTCGAAATATTGATTTTGCTCTTTTGTCATAACTCATGTATGTATTTCATCTTCATGTCTCTTTATTATGAATAAATATGTTGTCTGTCTGTCTGTCGTGCCTGTCAACAGATGAGCCCTCTACCAATGCAACGTTGTGTTTTTAAGCTGCTAGAACATACGGTGGTGACAATTGCAGAGTAATTAACATGTCTGTATAAAATTGATGTGCTTTCTAAGAAAGCATCAGCAATCGATGAAAATAGAATGAAAGATGTCACAGGCAGGTTTATTCTGGAATTTGATGCAAGATAGATTTGAATTTAATAAACCAGTGGCCAAGTTCCAAATGTTCCATCTTTGTTAAACATTGGCAATTTGGCATACATTTAATAAAATCTAAATCTAAATCTACATTTAGTTATGGTTCTGAGGAAACAAGTCAAGTTTTCAAATTGACACTCCTGAGAATTAATGTATAGATACTCTTTCTGCGAGTTGCCGAGCAAATATCGACACAATGTGCGCTTAGTTAATACAAAGAGTTGACGTGATAAGAAATCATCATTTCTATCATGATTATGATATACTACACAACAGATGAGTCTTGACATCTTCAAATCTGCTTCTGTGTTCCAGTCAGACAATGACCTTCTCAGGTTAGCTATGGATCCTTTAAATTGGATGAGGGAAATTTTCTGACTGTCAAAAAGTGACACATGTTTTCCCGCCTCCTTGGCATTGGGCCATATTTACTTACACAATTTAACACAAGTAACACAACCATTATATTTCTAAACAAAATTACCACCAATCAATCATCAATGTGAAGAAAAGAAGCAAGTCAACTGAGATGAAATATCTCAATAATTCAGCAACCATTAACAGTAAGAAAGGCAAATTTGAAGAGAAAGCAGTAAAAGAAAAACTATGATTCTGATAGTCATAATAGTTAGTAACATCAATGTATATTGGCTCCTCTACTCTTAACTGTGGCAAGGAAAAAATTTGCACCCATTGCCATTTTCTGGTGAGCCAGCTTTTCTGGGTATTTTTCTTGGGATGAATAAAACTTCAGGTATCCCCCACACCTTTCCACTGCCCATCCCATCCATATGCCAGACATCAACCACTCTATCCAAGAAGAAGGCTTCCAGAAAGTTATATTTAGATGATGCGGTTTTTCCCCTTGCATCACATAGATGGTGAAGACCTGTGTCAGTTAGATTTTGAAAACTGAAAATAAGGGTTCTATGATAAGAGATTCATATTGGTTTGACTAACAATCCCGACTAGAACACAATTATCTACAATGAAAAAATTAACAAATTAATCTTAACTAATGGATTTGAACAAAATTAACTTGAGGTTGACTAAAAATCAAGTGACGTGTTTCCATTTTGTACTTTTTGCAAAATTAACCTTCATAACTAGTAGATAGCTGAAGTAAAACAATGTCATTGATCTACTTTTTTTTAAATAGCTTGACCAACAACTGCTGACTTCTGAGGCAAGGACCATGAAGGACACAGAAGAAAAATGGAAAAGCAGTTTGATCCTTAGGCTCCTTTGGCTCAGTTTAAAAGGTCACCCACCCAGACCTGTGCTTCACTAAACACCCTGGTCCCTTCAACATTGGCCAACACGTCACTTGTTGATGCCCAGAAAATGGTAAACATTGCCTCAGTCTATACACACCTGAAGCACAAGAGAGTAGTAGCCCCTTGCATAGCTATTTATCTTCCTTTTGCTTACTCCGCTAGTTTCTTGTGGACTTATGCTGAAAATCTATAGATCAAACTTTTTAAAAAGTTTATCTTAGAGACTAAGACTGTTTGAAGCCCAGTTGGTGTTAGTTGTGGATTCAGTTATTTGCTTCTTCAGGAATCTGATTGTTGATCCTCAGTCTATGAAAGTATGCAAACAGATAATAGTTCAAGCACTGTAACAGTTCAGTCAATAAATTATTATTAAATTAAATAAAACATCATTTAGACCAGTTCAAATAAACTGATAAATGAAAGGGATTATCCACTTTTTCTTTGGAGTTTGAAGTCCTGCCAGGCTACAAAAGCACCTATTGATCAGATTTGGAAGCAGAGTGTAAATGTGTGACCTACAGTAGATCAGTATATCAGCCAGATAGTCAGTATCCTCTTCAAGGCTCTCCACTAAAAATGGTCTAAAATCTAATCACATCATCCTTGTGGTAAATTTTAAAGCAGATAATCTCATCTCAGATGATGCAATTGTTTTTGCTTGAGGTTGGTACATATAGGTATAATCAACAGGCTGACAAACCAAGTTATGATTTCATTAATAATTTTAATTTTTCACTGGATGAGGTGATTGACTCAATGCATTTGTTTTGGTAGCAGTTTTTTCTAGGCCGCACGAGATTCCCCTTTGCTGCAGTTTATATCATGGAGTAACGAACTGTACCCAAGTGTAACAGTATGCACATTGTATCTCACTTTTGTTATACAGCGCATAAAGCAAAAAAAAATAAACAACACTGGACATATAAAAAGTTCCATAAAAAGATATGTATCAATGTCAAATCATGGACCTGTTCCATTGGGGCAGAATACTAATGGCACTATGAAATAATATTGGCTATATCATACCAACAGTTATTTCATATGGACAGAGCAATTATATTCATATTTGATATATTTACTTTTCATCATATTGGCTCATATTATTGGCTAATATGGAGAGCAATATAATGTACGGATTTGGTCGTCTCTTGAATTGAGTTTCAATACAAAGCCTGGAAGTTCCAGAGCAGCTGACTGTTTAACTTTCAGTCAATGTAAACACTTTTGTCTAACCCAATTTACACTTCTTGAGCAGTGTTGAGAGAGTCTTTTGAATTTAAAAAAGAAGACTGACAAGACAGAAGACAAACGAGGAGAGAAAGGACAGAGAGGACTGCTCATTCAGGTGCCTCAACAGTCAACACTGTGTGCAAAAAAATGTTTATCAGGCAAAAGTGTTTCAGCGAAACGACAAAGTAAAATTCATTGCCAATTGATTAATGTATAATTTGATCAGAGAAATACCAAAAGTGTGAAGAACGTTTGTCTCATTTTAGATATATATAGTTTGTATGTACACCAGCCAGAGAGATACCTAAGTCTTATGCAAAACTTTTTTTGGGGACTATTTATTTGAATACTCATTTCATTTGAACACTGCACAGTCAGTTCATATTCATTTTCCCTGATGCCAGCCCTACTTCAGGCCCCAAGGCAAAGTGGCACCAGCCAAGTTAAAAGCAAAGATCCAAGCAGATACGTTCTAATAATACACCTGAGCCGCACCTCAGGAGTCAGGTCTTGGGCTTACTGCTCACAGCAGTAACACAGTTGGATGAAATTTAATAGCAATTTGTAAGATGCACAACAACCAACCTGGTTCACGTCAACAGAGTCTGCAGCTGCATAAGGGTTCCCCTGTTCGGTTCCACCCTGCTGGACTTGGAAGGTCTGTCCAGCATTGGCAGGAGTCGCTTGAACTTGAATAGTAGCTGGAGCAGCCATGGTCAGTCAGTCCTGTACAGTCAGTGAAGGTCTTTACTCAGCAAGATCTGCTTCCAAAATGCTGTACAAATCAGCCAGATCCCTAAAGATCCCCTTTACAAAGTCGTGTGCAAAACTGCAAAGTACAGTCGAATGCCAAAAAAGAGGCCCACCGAGAATTCTGGTCTATGTCAACACACTTGGGCAATGTCCCTCACATGTGGGATCCAATGGTCTGTCTCTTCACACACACAAAACAATATGTGGCATCAGTAATCCACTATGGAATGGATCCAAGAGTGTGTCCTGGCCTCCTGGCCAATGTGAGCAGTTCTGTAAACACGTTGTTTTAGTGTCACCACCAAAACCTTTCTGCCTGTCACCCTTAGCCCCGCCCACATCAAGCATTTGGCCAACTCATTTTCATTTTCAGGCATAAAAGATCCTCATTATCTATTCCATAACCACCATGCTTAATATCTCTTCGAACCATGTGTTTTAACCAAATACAAGAGTGGTCTACAATCCTAGCTGATGCTTACCTCAGGGTCTACCTGATATATAGCAATAACTTATTTATTAATGCAACATTCAACATTTGGAGTGGATGTATATCCATTATAAGTACATTAAACTTCACCACATTGCCATTCGCATATTTACATCCATACACAGTATAATTCACCAATGGACTTTCATAATGCGTTATCCTCAAATCAATATATTTTGATCATATTTAATAAACACATCAAAAGCTGTTGCCTTCCTGTACATAGGGGCAGTTCTGCATTCATTCACCTGTTCGTGATTGTGAAAACATTGGAAAATTTATTGCCAGTCACTGACTCTTGGCAGGAAAGTTTTAGAAAGTTAAAAGATCTCTATCAAGCAAAAGTTATTGTGGAGTTTACATGTACATTCATTGTTTTGGCACATATTCCTCAGGCACAATAGACATGTATGAAGAAGTTTTTTCACTTCCAGTTTTTTTTTTCACTTTTTAAACTATTGTTGTCTTACTTAAATCTGGAGCCAGCAGCCATTTTTGAAGGTTTTTTGAGCCTTTGTGTGTTGGTATGGCAAATAATTTTTTTTTTCAAAGTGAATAAAATCACAATTGAAATGGAAAACTGCTTTGAATGAGCAAGAGCAGTACTTGAAATAATATCATTTACAGAGCAAGAAATTTGACCACAATCACACTGTTGTTATACAGCCTATATGCAAGTATATTACAAGCAGAACCTGTCTGAACTACTTCTTACTTTTCAAAACAAGAGCATTTCCAGGGCAGGACACCCACACATCTCCATTCCACTGCGTTTGCTGTAACTTACTAGCTGTATGCCTAAAATCCCAACAACACCAATCACAAGGATTTTAGGATATGAGGCAACTAAGCAATAGTCCATGCCGCCAGAAAATGGTTTTATCCCTTTTATGACAATACACTGCAAATTATACAATATTCTTGGTCCTCCTGGGTTGATTTCACCTATTACAGCCTCACTGAAGTCGTCAGCAAAAAAATAAAAAGATATTCAACATCGTTCATGATATGTAGACACCAGAAACAAGGCGATGTTGACAAAGACAGCATCAGACTTATCATTCAAGTTTGGAGAAAAACTAATGGAAGTAAAAAGTTTGTTAGGTTTGGCAGTTGAAGAAATTTGCTGCCACAGTGGAAGGCTCTTCATAATAGCTTCATCGGCATTTATCATCTATTTTAAAACTGCTATACCAGCACAATGGACATATCATGCAGCAGGGTAAAAATTATGATAACAAATGGCAGAAAGTAATTGAACGCAACACTTTGGAATCTGCACTCAGGAGATGTGGTAGCTAGTACCTCCTGTAATAATACACAATACACAAGCTTGCCCTCGGTTGAAAATTCATCATTACATTGTAATTTCTAGTTTTTTTACACAGTCTTTTGACGGAGAACAAATTTTAAAAATAGTCCACCAAAAAAAATGAATTGTGTGGTTCAAACAAAGAAATAATTTCTTTAGAGTTGTCATATTGCAATTGCTAACAAATCATTCAAATTGCAAGACAAAATTGCCATAATGTATTTTCTTAATAACTATACCACTGGCAAATACAAGGACTACACAAATGTATTGACAAAAGGAAATGATACTGCTTTGACTTGGAGCTCCCATTTTATGAAATGGCAAAGCTAACAAAACCTGGACTGTACGATAATTTTTTGGTTCAGATTGAGTATGTCTAATTGCAATCAAATTCCAAAATACAATGAATAAACCAATTCAGCCAAAGTCAATTGACACAAAAACCGCCACCTACCTCATCACAAGCTGAACACCTCGGTCTCTCCAACTCGGCATAATGTCTTTCGCAAAATATTTGTCCATCTTTGTGACAATAATGAAGATCAACCAAAAGTTCTTCGCATGCTCCGCACACAAAACATGCCGGATGCCAGCTGAGATCTTCCGAAAGCTTAGGAGCCATGACCGCCATGTCCCCGGGCTCTATAAATGACCCGCAATTACTTCTGGCACATTTCTGAAACATTTTGGAAATTATCATCTGATTTAATTTCGTTGATTGATCATAAAGGCCTATGTAAAGGTAACTTTTTAAAATCTTTATATTGTCAAGAGTGGTGTTTCCCAAATGTTTCCACATTCAGATGAATTCATAATTTTTCTATTGAATTGGACCTAATTATTTAGTGCCTAATAATTCACTGTTCATTGAACTTTGTAGTTTCACATATATGTATATAATTATAATTTCGTCATTTTGTGTGTTCTAACCCTGCAGTGGGAGAGGAGTTCATAATTTTGAGTAAAGTCACAAGGGGGAGCCAGTAATCATTTACGATCCAGCATTCCAGATATTCACCAACTGTTGTTGATGGATGAAACCTGTCCAGAACTTCTGGAAATACATTATTGTAGGGCATAGATCTGGAAGCTTCTGACGGATTTGACACTTACACTCTCCTCTTTGACATATTCCTTGATGCTTCCAATACCCATGGATTCAGTGTCTCTGGCATTGCAGAAGTCCTGGAAGGCTTTCCTGTGGTTTGTGCTTTTTAAGTGTTTGCAGAATTCTTCCGACAAGTCCTGTTTTGGCAACTGGTGGATGAGCTGAATCTCTCTGTATCTTTCTCCGTCTGTGTCCAGTTTGGGGATTTTGTGATTGTCCAGTTGTTCCATGTATTCTTCGACCTGAAAACAACGAGGCAATTCAGTAAAAGCAAATCTATCTTTGGTAAAAAGTTATTTCAAAAACACACAGAGGGACAAACATGAGTTAGGCCTACATGACATTAAAATGACATTATGTATCTTCCTACAAATTGGAAACAAGAAGAAGCAGAAACCAGCAGCAAGGATTTAAGCAGATGCCCATCTGGTCAGAAACAACACTTCTCTCAATTAATTAGGCAAGGCAAAGTGGCCAACGAACCGACAAGACAACCAATCAGAATGTTTTGTCAATCATTGCATGTCCATGTATTATCTATCTTTATATTCACCTTTTCCATGGACACTCCTGGGGGGACCCAACTGAAGCCATAACCATGGGCCACCTCTTCGCTTTGCGGTCCATATTCCTTTGGCACCTCCCAGCCAAGCCGGTCCCAGATGTTGACAAACCCGTCATGATAGACATCGTGCACATCCCTGGCACATTTGCAGTTCACGCAGATATTTCTGAAATTAAATTAAGATTAAATTTAAAAAATCAACTGAGAACAAGGAGTGCATCCTCTCATAGACTTAAATTATGGAAAAGGCTTGCAATCCATTTCCAGGGCCAAAATGATTTTCCTTGACCTTGAGTCAGACAGCTGTATTTTAGACATTTTAGTGATGGGGAGACCTGGGCTAGTTGTCACAGGGGCAAGTTGTCACAATGCAGATCACTCTTCTATGGATGGTAGCAGACGCATGGTAATTTCAAGAATCAATTTTGATATTTTTTAGCATGTGAATATCTTTTGTGTCTTATGCATTTAAAAATACCTTTTGCGCCATTTTATCATGGTGACATTAAAACAGTCTTTATGAAAAATGTGTCTGTGTTTTCCAAACGGAATAAGAATATATTCTCCTTTGATTACCGAGATATCGGATTGACTTTATGATCGTGACGAGGATGGGCCGGGGCTTGTTGTCACAGGGGCAAATTGTCACAATGCTTATTACTCAGCTATAGGTGGCAGCAGCGGTCTCATTATTAAATCCTTTTTAAAATTGTTTTGTTTGTTAAACTTTTTTATGATGTGGTCAAAAGAAAGTATAAACTGTCATGTGATATGTGAACTATTTCAAAATTTCATTGTCCTCCAATTCGAGATGCAATTTTTTGGTAGAATAGGCCCTGATTATGGTTGTATTCATCAAAAGTCTTTTATAGAAGTGTATGTATGTTCTTTTAAGTAGGCCTATTCCAAGCTTGGATAATAAGTTGGATTAGGATGATTAGGATGTTGGATTAGGATGATTAGGATGATGTTCTACAGAGAATCGGTCAGAGACTTTAGACTGGCCTTATGAGTGTGAAAACTTTTTAAGCTGGGTCTAGGCCTACATTGATTTTATAGCGCCTGCAGTGCAGTGCAGAGATGATTTTGTTGATCAAATGGTTTTGGCCTTACCATGGAAGGCTGTGACCTGGAAGTAGGCCTACTTTGTATTGATGTAGATCTAGGAGTAGGCCCTGTAGTCACTCGAATAAGTTGAAAAATACCGTTACACACATCTAATTGCTAGAAAAACCTGGAAACTTGTCATTCCCGTCTGTATGACAAAATAAGATAACAGGCAAAGTTTGAATGAAATATGAGCAACACAAAGTGAGTTATGATTGATGAAATCCCCAGCTACCCGTCATGTGGAGGACTGCAGTACCCCGTAGGCTATTACATAGCCAGCGGGGTAAAAAGTCAGTTGAATTTCATTTTCAACTAGTCAGTCACATTTGGATCAACTAGTCACTGGTGTGTTTTGCCAAAGTCAGTTGGAATTTAATTTTTCAACTAAACCTTGACTGAGAAGCATATCCAAGGATGAAAACCACTTCGATTTAATCACTTTGAACGTGAATAAGAGTTTGATCTGTTGTGTTTAATGGTGTTTTTTTTTTTAAAACAAATTTTAATTCGTGAATCTTGCCTTTCGCCCCTTTTTTATTGAAAATATTTTTTTTAAAGTTGGATTTAGGCCCAAGTCAGTTGTAATTTATTCAACTAGTTGGAGTTAATTCTGCCAACTAGTTGAATTAATCAGTTGAATTCCTGTTTGGTCAGTCATGATTTGATTTTCAACTGACTCCTGGGTCAATCTAGGAGTCAATTGATGAAGTTTAATAAGTCAGTTGAATTTCATTTTCAACTCAGTCAGACTGTTACATTACCACATTAGCCTACTCATTAGGATCAACTCGTCACAGGTTCGTGCTTTGTGTCGTCGATTGGTGCATCAGTCAATCTCTAAATTGCCAATCTCCAAATATCTCAAATAGTCAAAAAGACTTGATTTAGATATTGGCAAAGAAAAGACCATGCCCATCTCTGCAATTATCGTTCATAGGCCGTGTCTTTTAGGGCCACTTACAACATTAACAAATAGTTAAATCGTGCCCGATCCTGCAATTATCGCCCATCAAGTTTTTTCTGAAATGCGGAACGCGGTTGTGGGATGCGGGATCGCGAGATTCTAATTTTTTTTTTAGTTAGGCCCTGTGAATGCCTGTCTGGCTTTTCTTCATTTGAAGCACTTCTAGAAATGATAGGATCGTAATTTTTTCACTGTTAGATTTGTCTTGGTGTGATGGGTTCAATTGACTTGGTTATAGCTTCGTAGCTTTATAAAAAAATCAATCAAAATTTGATATACAAGTTAGTGAATTGGGCTGGGTTTTTATTTGAAGCACTTCTAATAATGATAGAAACGAAATTTGTTCACCAATATATGCGTCTTGGAGAGACTTGTTCAGTCAGCTAGATTACAATTTCGTAACTTGGAAAATGGTCAAATATTCGTTAAAAGTAAATTTGAAAATGAATAAATATGTGCAATTTTGATTAATTCCAATGAACTGCTTAAATGTAAGAATCCGAGCTAGGTGGTCATCTGTGGTATATATATATGTGGGTGATGAGCAATCAGACTCAAACCAGAAACCAGAAAGAAAGCTAATCTCTTTTTTGTTTAGTTTATTTATTTTATTTATTTTCCATAGGCCTATAGGTGGGAGGGTTAGCTCAGTTGGTAGCTCACTCATTCTCAAATTGGCCTGTCAAACCGTATACCACTTGTTGAATTTTACAATACTTTTTTGTAAATCAATGTCTCCATATCACGGCCTTGCTCATGAGTAGAGATTGATTGATTGATTGATTGATTATTTATTTCCAAGATTTTTGAAATATACAAAATACATAAGATGCGGAGGAGATTCCCCGAGACCAGAATTGATCCCCGAGACCAGAATTGATCGCTTGAGGGAAACCACCTTGTACAAACAGTTTTATTATATATGTTGAAAATATTCACAAATGGATGTTTATAAGCTTGAAACAGAGGCCTGTATGGATTCTGCAATTCAGACATTTTCAAACAAATAATACAGATAGATGCAACATGAATATATATTGGTCTCTTCAATCAGTCAATCACTCAATTTTGAATTTTGTAAAGAATTTATTCCAATTTTTTTATAGATTTTCTGCAACAGTTATGACACTAAATGGAAAAATTCTCGAAAATTTTCTGTTCAAGCTACGGCGATGAAACTGACCTCTAAAAATAGCTATTTTCAAGCCAAATTTAATGGTAAAAACATCAAGTCTGTATCTTTACCAGAAGTCGCGCAAATCGCGAAAAACCGAATCCCGCATTTTCGGGATTTCCGCTGTTCTGCCCCGCATTTCAACAACAACAGAAAACTATGAAACAACAAACAGGAACAGATGGTCTGAGCCCATGGGACGTAAAACGGAGGTGGGTTGTATCCAACGTTCTATGTTGGGGCAACTGAAAGACCCTGGACATCTCTGAATGAATAGAGTATGTGCCAGACTCCCAGCCTTATCATCTCATACGTCATACAGTGTACGGCGATCACCAACATAGTAGATTGAACATAGTATAAGTGCAGCCCCCTCAAAAATGAGGTTGAGCTACCCGGCGATCCGGGGTATACCAGCACAACGTGAGAAGAAGAAGAAGAAGAGTGGGCGATAAATGCAGGAATAGGCACAATTTAACTATTTGTGAATGTCCTAAGTGGCCCGAAAAGGCATTTAGAGATGGGCAAATTTTGTCTATAGTTAGAATAGCTAATTGCTCCTTTGGGAAAATTATGCCAATAGTTAGAATAGTGTGCCAATAGTAAGAATAGCAAATTGCTCCTTTGGGAAAAGTTTTCATGTTTTGCCAAAAGGGGAAATAGTTTGCCAATAGTCGAAATAACTTGCCAATAGTCAAAATAGTCATGCCCAATTTTAGAATTGGGCGCGATTTAGAGATTGACTGCAGCAATTGGAATAATTTATTGGTCAACCAAATCTGGCTCAGAAACTCACTGAAAGCAGCCTGAATTCCAATTAATGTAGACCCAGCCTAGCCCTGATTGGGAAAAGAATCAATGAACAGATTATATTTTAGGAGTCTCAGTGAAGGTAACAGCATCATTTGTTATTAATTATTGATGTCAGCGTGACTTTTTATGTGGCCTAATTTGGTAGTACAGTGGTCCCTGCGTTATAAGACCGCCCCTTCTGCGGTCATGGAGCGGTCTCTCGTGGGCAGAGCACAGGCACTGTCCTGGACTGACTGTACAGTCTGTTAGAAATAACACAAGGTGACTGACTCTGCAGAAAACCCGCTCATCCAAGCTGGCAGTGATGTCATAAGGCAGAGCCAATCAGCTTTGGTATTACAAAATTTCTAGTTCTGCAATATCCAAGAGAGGGCTCTGTTAATATATGAGGCACCATGTGGGAGCCTCATAGAAGATTAAAGTCTGAAAATTTGGGCAAAATAACCAAAATGTAAAGTTACAAACTACTTCTATTTGTTGATATATAATATTTCCAAGGATCTATGACAAAATCCTTCTCATATTCACAGTTTTTCAGTGAAAGGACTTGTGGTGTAATACCCCATAGGTACCTCTCCTGCCAGCTTGGGTGAGCGAACTTGCAGTTGTTCATTAAGCTACAAATCTGCAAGGAATTCCCTTAATTACAGGTAAATTAGCCATAATTTGATAGAGTTAAGGTGTGGAATTTGGAGTTAACTTATCTGGCAAGGGATTTGACAAAAATTGCGGCTGTGACACAATGTTAGATGCTTGAAATTAGACCCTGAAAACGAAGCTGTTATTTGCCTCAGTTTTGAAGTCATGCGCCTTGATGATATTCATACTGAGTATCAATTGACTAATACAGGAGTGTGCCTGTGGGCAGAGACGTCCTATCTAAGAATTGGTTAAGCTCGTGGGGGTGCGGTCTTTCGTCGGGGCGCAAAAATGCACTAAAAATACTACTTAGCGCTGGAGGAAGGCCGTCACATTAGACAAGGCGGTACAACAGGGGTCTTATAACGCAAGGACCACTGTATTGCAAGAAAAAAATTAAAACGATGTTTCCGCTGGGTTTCGAACCCAGGACCTCTCGCGTGTTAGGCGAGCGTGATAACCACTACACTACGGAAACTGCTGACAGGCCTTGGCTTATCACTGTAAATATAGCTTGGATACTCTGCAAAATGGCCCAAACGCAGAAATATGTATAATAAAATTAAGTAATTAGGCTGAATTAACCAGCCGATACCTTTTTATTAGGTATTAGGTCTGTGATGCAAATATTTATTAAATTTTCAGGAAATTCTCCGCTATTTTCAGGAAATTCTGAGCTATGTGTCAACAGTGGCACAGGACCAGGCACACAGACCCAATGGCAGCCATGCATGTGTGAGCTAAATATAGATCTAAGCTGGCTGGCTGACTCAACTGGAGGCTCCATCTGGTGAGGTACTTGCCTCTTTTATTAAAAGCATTGTGATTTCTGTCTTTTCTCTCTTCTTCTACTGTTTTAAGTTCTATTGCAGAATAAATAAATAAAAAGCTAGAACACTCACAAGTTGTGTTTCAATCCGACTCAGTACAAATTTGTGTAGATTTCCTTTGCACACATTATAATTATCACTATATGACGAAACTTAAACGCGCAATTTTTTTCAAGTCAAGGTTGGTATAGGCCTAGGCCTAGCCTATACTGAGTACTTGAGTCAAGCTCATGGGGCACTAGCTGCTACAGCCTACAAAAAAGTCCAACGACAATTAAAAGAACCCTGAATCAACCATTAAAAAATAGTCGTTGGAATTGAGGCTTTGGCACGTTCCATTATGATTCCGAGACACGCCAGCACCATTTGCAGGCCACCTTCAGGTTTAAAACCCCATTTCTCAGCTTGAGTGATAATGGAGGCCACAAAAGCAACATGGCTGAAAGTCAACAAAACATACCAATAAACAGCAACTGATGAAAACACCCACCTCCATTGATGACTGATGAAACCCGGACAGTTGTCTCCACATCTCAAACATGGCTGACCTTCGTCTACTTCTCGTACAACTACTCCCTGAAATAAAAAAGGCAATTTTAAACTGGAGTCAAAGAATTGGAAGGAAACATCACCAGCAAATATGTCTGGGATTAGTACGACAACATCTTGAAAATGCATCCATCTTTACTTAGCACGATCTAATCAAGATCTCATTGTCTTAGAAAACACAAAAGCTTTTCGCATGAATTTATCACTTTCAAACCAGAAATGTTCCAAGATACCAAAGCCGAAGAAAGTGTGAAAATGAATAGTATATAGGCCTATGTAGACCAGTGTCCATCAACATCTACGCAGGCATTAATTTTACACTTCAAATGTCTATCAAAACAGATACGAAACTTCACATGCACCGCTCAATGGTTAATACCTTTCGATCAAAAAGAGCCAATCCTTGGATTCTGGCTAAATCAGCCGCCACAATTTCTGTCACGCTGTCTTGCCGCTGCATAGGTTTTTTGACCGAAGTGCTCATCAAGTAATCCACAAGATCATCATGTTCATGTTCTCCCAAAGCGTTGATGTCAAAGACCAAGAAATCCTCATTCTGTTCATCTCTTGTCCCGAAAGAGTCAGATGGATCAGTATCATACGACCCTCTGACATCCGTTGTGGGTTGGTCGACATTTGCTGGGTACGATCCTCCTAAGTCGATGGTCGGCCTGGTCCAACTCACTGAATCGCCATCTTGGCTGCGATTTTGTGACGACATACTCGGCTGATCGACTCCATTTTGTCGGCCATATTGTCTCAGGTTGCTTGGTTTGACATCAATGGTTGGTCTGGTCCAGGTAATGGAGTCTCCATCTTGGCTGCCTTGAGAGTTCTGACTTTCTGTTATGCCGTCCTGTCTGCCAAACTTCGGGTGACTCGGCACGGCATCGAAAGATTTTCTATTCTGTGAAACATCTCTCTCATAACTGCCATACTGCTGTGGAGTTCTTTCCTGACTGACATTTGAACCATCTTTCTTGCTGCTCTTTCGTCTCGGTTTGGGAATAGGTTTCACAGGTTTGGAGGATGCCGAGTGCTCGCGAGTTTGCTGAACTTGAGCATTCTGGCGATTTGGATTGACGTTGATTGTTGGTCGTGTCCATGACATGGAATCATCGTTATTTCCATGATGTTGCTGAGGTAACCTGCTCCCAAAGTAGTCATCTTCTCTGCCATACTGTTGGTGTTCTTGCTGTTGATATTTGGCATTCGCTTCTTCGGATGGTATTGTGAAGGTTATTTCGCCACCCTGTATTCCGGGTTGTTGCTGTTTTGACATCATGTTGCAAGGGTTAACTTCAATGGCAGACCTGTTTTGGCCTCCATATCTTTGGGGTGACATATTTTGCTGATCTATCTGCAAACCATGTGACCCTTTTGGTTTGGTAATCCATGAAGATGAGTGTTCCATTGGTGCTGGCTGGGCCCTGTCTGCCAAACTGGCATAGCTATCTGAAGCAATAGGTCCAAGGAAGGCTGGGCCATCTTTGCTCTTTTCTTGGCTGAATTTGCCCTGTAAATTTATAGTGGGTCTGCCTGCACAAACACTTGCTTCTCTGTTGTCACACCCTGGCTCTTTGTTGCTGACCTCTGTCTCCCTGTAGCTGTATTTCTCCAAGTATTCCAAGTCTTGTGACTTCACATTATCTTCTCTGCTTATTCTTCTTTTTGGCTTGCATTGGTTTCCTTCTGCGGTCGACTTCAGATTAGCTCTGACATTTTGCAAATTGATGGTTGGTCTTGTAAATGAAACAGTGTCCTGATTTGAGGCCATTTGTGCTTGATCTCTGTCATCATGATTTGCTTTTGGTAATCCTTTCTTGCTTCCACTTGGGACACTGATGGTGGGCCTTGTCCACTTCACTGTCTCCTGTGCATCAGAGTTGTATGGTTTTCTTCCAGGGTATGCCATGATTTAAATCCCTGGAATAATGTTGACTTAAAACTTTAAAGATGTGTTCTTCTGAGTGGCAGATGTCTCGTATCACAGTGTCAGGAGCCCAAATGATCTCTAGTCAAAAGTCCCCTCACAGTCCTTGAGTCACAACAGTGTGTGGTATCAAGAACTCCTGATAAAACAAATATTCCCAAAAATAATTGCAGTCCACAATCTCCTGTTGGCTAATAAGTTTCAGTTTAATCTGTAAAGTGCTGTGGTTGATATGAGTTTTAAAGTTAGTTTTAGAGCCAGACTGGAGTGCCAACCGGTGTGTATGGTGACTAAAAAGTGTTGTACACATGAGAAGGTCGCGAGCAGATCCGTTTGACTTTGTGGTTATGCATTGGCAACATCCTGCAAACTATCTGCAAAAATGTTTACTATTTATCCAGCCAGAGCCAGCCTAAAATGCAGATTTTATCTCAAATAAAAAAGTAATAATAGCAAGGAAAAACAAGCTTTTTGATTTGGAACAATTGAGAACAATTTAGACTACTGTGTTCGCAGACACCCATGCTATTTAATATTCACTGTATCTGACCTTTGTGAGACTTCATTATCTCAGAACGATAATATCATACAGTGATAACATTATTACATGCAAATGGAGTTATAGGACTTGACAATGACACTAGATTGCACCAATAACAGAGCAAAACATTCTGGCTGTCACGAGACCATGTTATGCCAACTTGTACACTGTAGGACCTGCACCATGTAGCTCAGTAACCAGCATGTAACATTCCATGTCATTGCCTCTAATGTTCACCAGCTTTACCAGGGTCCTATAATTGAGAGAAACACTCATTGTGCTAATTTCTGGAAAATTTATATAGGTCGATGCAATTAGCTAATATAACTCTAATAAGGACAACATATTCCTCATACTATAAAGGTTATATATAGGTATTCGATTAAATGATGAACCGATGAATCATTGAGGCAATTTATCAACGAGTCAAATCAATCAGAATCATTCGAACGATTTATTCCGACTATAGTTCGCCAATATTGACACGCAAGAGGTCCTGGTTTATAGAATCTCTCTGTTCATCTATCCTCTATGTCTTTTTCACTTTTTAGGAACTCGGCTTGACCTGACAATAATAGGATGATGTCCTCCCAGCTCTAAGTGCTCATTTCCCTCAGTGCTCATTTCCCCCAGTGCTTGTTTCCCCCAGTGCTTGTTTCCCCTCAGTGCTTTTTCCCCTCAGTGCTCGTTTCCCCCAGTGCTTGTTTCCCTTGGAGCTCGTTTCCCTCAGTGCTCGTTTCCCTCAGTGCTTGTTCTCAGTGCCTGTTTCCCTCAGTGTTTTTGTCCCTTATTGCTTGTTTCCCTCAGTGCTCGATCCCAACCAGGGCTTGTTTCCCTCAGTGCTTTTTTTACCGGGTGCTCATTTCCCCTAACCTATATGATTTTCCCCCAGTGCTTGTTTCCTTCAGTCCTCGATTCCCTCAGTACTCGTTTCCCCCAGCGCTTGTTCCCCCAGTGCTCATTTCCTTCAGTGCTTGTTTCCCCCAGTGCTTTTTCTCAGTGCTTTTTGTATGCTCAGCGTAAACAGTTTTTAAGTCCAGGAGGTATAATAGCAGGAGACGCCAGTGTGCATGGATTATGCAGAATAAAACACAGGTAGACCATTTTAATTTTGAGGCTTTCATCATTTGGTATTCTTGTGATGTTCTAGTGGTGTCCCTGTGTGATTTAGAGCGTCTGGGTACTCAGTAACACTCAGTAAACATTGTTTTTGGAGTCAATGGACAGTCAATGGACAGAACAAAGGTTTAATAAATTGTCAAATGACCCCAGGCAGAATTGACCTCAAGTGACCCAGGTCATCATGTTCCCTGTTGGACCTCATGCTCATTACTAAACTTCAGGTGTCACCAGGAAATCTGGCAGTTCACCAACTGGTAAGCAACTCAGCACACTCATCAGTGGTTGCAAGTGTAACACCCCTGCCATTTCCTAGCAGGATTACATCTCAGAGTGAGTGTGTCAGAGGGACCCATGAGGTTCAGGAAATGTAATCTTATCACTAACACAATACAAGCATTCCAAGTAGTGTACTTGACCCTCTCTGTGTGTGTATAGTAATACTGCACTTCCACGAAACTTTCATCCTTATCAGAACATTTAATTTTACAACAACATTAAGAGTAGCTCTACAAAACAGGACCTCACACATGGCTCTAATGCTAATTCTAATCATCCCAGCATAAATCATGACAAGACTAAATCATGGAAATTATGAAATCTCATTATCACACTGGGGGTGGGTGGCTCTTCTTTCCTGTCCTGTCACAATTCAAGGATAGAGGGAAAGCATGTGGCTTGTTGCAATGGACTGTTGGTCCATTACTGATAATTTGGTCTCAACTGCCATCCCACGTTGGTCAATTAACACAATACAGAACTGTATTCCATTGTAATGGGGACCCAATGCAGAATTTATTCAACTTTGGAATGTGGAAACACAGTATGTACTAGCTTTGTTACCTTTGTTACGCCCAGGGTGTTCTTTCAGTTAAATTATATGTCTAATTCAATAACTGTACAACAACCAACATTATGTCACATATTATGTGAGTCAATGTCTTCAAAGACAGTCTGTTAATAACTGTGACAATTCAGACAATGCATGGGACCACAGGGGCAAATCAACTCAACCTTACAATGTATTTCTTGGGTTAATGAGGTGGAAATGCCTTCACCCCAGGCAAACCCTTGGGTATACAAAAGGAACCTATTTCCTATTCCACTCTATACACACTGTTTGCTTGACAAGCTCCTTAGTATAAGTTGGTAGTGTTCAAAGACAGTGCTAATAGTGCTAAGAAAGTTAACCATTACTCATAACAGACTAAATGCAGTCTGGATTTGGTAAATACATTCAGCACATATCAGAGGACTGAATGGTCTCAAATTGCCTCAAGTGCCAATGAGTAACTATACTAACAGTAACCAGAGTCATTGACTGTGTTGGGTCTAATGTATACTCTTCATACATTAGTAACAGCAGCTGGAGGCCCCAATTACAACATTCAACATGTTCTATGGTTACTATTTTAAGGAGAACACCTGTCAAAAAAGGAAGAAATAAAAAGAAACACTGAGCAGCTGGATTGATTAGCTTCCCAAATAGTCTAAAATAGAAAACTACACTCTTTCTCAGTGTCTACTTAACTCTGTAAAGTAGACATATCAATCAAAATTGTACTTTGCAGCAATTTTCCAATTATTGCAGGTCTATTTGTCACAGCAAGAGGCAACAGACTGCATATATAGTAATATAGTCCAAGGCCTATTAACATTATGTGGTTGTAATGGAGTCCGTAAAGTACAGTACGATTGTTGTTATGGGTGCTCTCAATGCTTGCCCAACCACAAATGAGTTGGGACTGCTGAGGGACTATTATACTTCATACATTCAATGCTTATGTACCTTATACAAGAACCCCATGCTGGTTGGAACCCAAGGTAGTCAAATGGCACAATCTGGGATCATTATTTGGCACATACCTTGGTTTTATGAGGAGGAGGACCAGACACTTCCAAGTTGGTCCTCCATTCCACTATAACAGGTTTGAAGTTGTCTTGTGAGTCTTGGTCTGTGTGTTGCCTGACTTGCTGCTCCAAGACTTGGTCTGTGAAACTGTCTGTGAAACTGTCTCTTGCTTGTTCGAGTTGCTCTGTGTAACTGTCTCTGAGCTGAGGGTCTCTCATCACCTTGTACTCCCTTTTTTGAACCGGGTAATCATCGTCCTCTTCCTCCGCTTGGTATCCGTCCTCGTAGTCGTCGTAATCATCCGACTCCGGATCGTAAACGTCGTCGTAATCCGGGGAGTAACCGTCATCGTCGTAAGTGCTCTGGACCTTTCGACGACTCATATGCTGTTGGGCAGCCATTCTTATTGGGCTTTAGAATGCCGGCTAGTGTGTGACAGCGACTCATACAGCAGTGTCATGCAGCACCATCAAAACATTTCAAATGTGCTCTGCCAGTCACAACTCGGTGACAGCCAATGAGTGTTGTAAAGTCAACTCCCAACTTTCCAAGTCCAACTGATGAATGCTACCCAGCTCCACAGCCTCTAACTCCAGCCAGTGCTCATTTTCAAGTCAGCTGGAACTCAGCTAGAACTCAGCTTACCATGGAGTGTTTGCATGTACGCCCTGGCCTATCTGCTCCCTCTAGGTGAACCACGACCTGTCCCAGCCAAGTCCCCATTGGTCCCCATGCACACAACAATCTCAAGACTTGACAGAAGTCAGAGGTCACCAGAAGGGGGCATGCTTGTGACCTATGACCTCTGGATCCCTCGGGTCACCAAATCTACAGGGAATCACTGCAGCCAGACAAATTATTCTTTTCACCTGTTTCTGAAGATAAAATGCAATCGAGAAGTAAATATAGTTCCCACTGTTGCATGCAATCTTCCTGGTTCAAAAAACTGTGCAATGTGCATCTACATGTATTTAGTATACAGAGCACTCCACGTTAAACAGAGACAGATGATCCAGTGTAAACAACATACAGTTTTGTCGAAATGCACAAATTCAAATTTAAGCTGATTAGAATCAAGTCTTAGAATGTTGGTGTCTTATAAGTTAGATGCACTGGAAACTGCCCATAATATTTCACAGGTACACATATATGTAGATCCGAGCTCTTTCTGCAGATGAGATGCATGAAGTAAGTACATATCCATTTGATCAAGTCATATCCACTTCATGCATGTAGTGATGGACTTTTGATGTGCATGCTTATGGATGCACTACATCACAGGCTCATGACACATTCATGAACAGCTCCCAGGCAATGCAACCCAGTGCATGTATGAATCAGTGTGAAGCTGAATTAGTATTAGTACATCCATGGAATTTAATGTCACTACTAGATTTATATGCTCCCACAGAACAGGTTATGATATATCATGACACCTGAGGATACAGTCAAACAGCCACAAACCAAAACGAAGTCCCTGGAATTGTAATAGCTTCAGGTTATGAGCGGCACAATTGTGACAAGCAACAGTCACAGTTCATGTGTGAGACACCCTGTGAGCCTCCAAGTGACTCTAACACCCTTTTGTTTTGCTCTCTACAATCTCCTGAGCTCCAGGGTTCAAGACAAGTCACGTGTCCTGATTCATTTGTCAACTTCAATTACTTCAGGATGGCCCAAGAGTCACTGACTCTACATTTCTTTTGCTGTCCTTCAAAAATGTCAACATCAGTATAACTGAGATGCAACTTCATAACTTTCCACACTGCTCAACCTTTAGTGAATAACCCAGAAGTCACGAAACTTAGAACTTTCAACGCCATCAAGTATAAAAGTTATGCACTCCTTGTGGTCATAATGTGGTGTCTTCTGTGGCAATGTTTTACCAAATCTTAAAAATATTCCGATTCTCTGAGTCCTTGAGTTGATTCCAACTTCAGCCAAGCAGAACCATCATGATACAAAAACCAAGTTCCCATAATAACAAGTGTGACACAAGCCCCTGGTGTCAGGCTGGGGGCATCTTAGATTACTGCTGTGACATAAAATACTAAATGCTTTCTGTCACGCAACTGTAATAACCACACGTTAATCTGTTGCCACACCTCTGAATGGTATAATTCAACATTGTAGATTTCAAGTATGATCAATCACATGATTTTGCATTGTCCAGTGGACCTACAAATAATAATTTTAGAAGCTGGTCAATCATTTGGTATATATATAACACATAACTGAACTCTTCTGTGACACAGTAACTAATTGTTGACAATTTGGGTTGTGAGGAATGCCTTGCTCAGCAGGGAAGGGTGGTCACAATGACTTGCCCCAGTGACTCATGTGATCTGGATCCCAGTACATGGAATTCCAAGGATTATTTCAACAATAAATTGCCTCCATGTTGACTGATACAGTGCACAGCTATAAATAAAGTCACTTTAGTTCTGAATCTACTGCTACGCACTGGGCAACCACAACATTTCATTGGCACCGTTCTTCAGTTGCATGTGTGACTTATCACAATGGGGCTGGCTCACTGGGGTGTTATACATATATCCAGTGAATCAGAATGAAAAAGTGGTAGAAAAAGGGTAAAAAAAAAGAAAAAAAGAAAAGTTACCCAAATGTTTGCATAGTAGAATAACTGAAAACATTCCAATTCCAGCAATGCATATCTAATTCTGCATGCTGAATTTATCCAGCAAACCGGTCAAGTTGAAGTGACAGCTATTCTCACAAAATCATACATGCAACATGCACATCTTTTGAACAATCAAATTGCAAAGACATGCGATTGAAGTCAGCTGCCCCATAACATCCATATATATTATAGTAATTGGATGTATTGAAGATTAGATGGTCAATATCTAAAAATCAACGAATATTAATAGAATCACCCATCATTTATACCTGCACAGTTTATAGCCCTGACTGAATTAACCCTTTATACTCAAGCTGAGAAGAATAGAGGATGATATAGCCATGACCTGCAGTTTCAAGTTGAAAAATTCTCTAAATATAGCACACCAAGAGGTACCCACCTGTGGAGACAGCATTTCCTTGGATCCACAGAATATCCCAAAGCAGTTGCTCATTGTTTCAATTGAATGGCTCCTTGATTTTTGAAAGCAACCATTTAATGGCTAGCTGCTTGCCAAAAATAAAGGCTGCCCCAATTACCCCATGCTCATAAAAGTGATGTATGGGGTGATGAGGATGCTAGGCCTTTGCTAGGCTGCTGCTGCTGAGGAAGGATGCACTGATTAGGTGTTCCATTTAGGATGATAGTGTGTGATGGTGTCCCATCTTGAAGACACTCTCCCATACACTCTCCAATAATATATGTATGTACTTTATCATTTTACAAACTACAAGTTGGATGCTCTTAGTGGTTAATACCAGTGGATTCTCAGACTATACACTATCTAACAATACAGACACAGTCCCATCATGGCATTCATAACACCTATTCCCAAATAGGCCTATTCGTATCTATATCTGTTTTCTGGTGCAGTATTTTTTTTTTACCAGGTACAATAATGTATACGAGGTTGGTCTATAAATATCACAACTTCACATTGAGATGAAATTCCGTGGTGCATGAATTCATCACAAGTTTTGCGAGTTTTGCTGCAGATTAATATGCTCTCTTTAAATGACCTTTTTGTTTTAAACATGCCTCAAAAGGCAACTTCCATCGGACATCAAATCTATCATCCGCAAGGAAACATCTCCTGGACCTGACTCGGGCTTGCAAGAACAAAGCTATGATCATATTTGACCATTATGACTATGTAATAGTAGTCAGACTCTGTGCTCCAGAGGCTGGAATATGTCTGTCAGGCTTGAATTCAGAACACATCCACCTCCCTAATAGGAAATCACGCTAGACCTACTGCCATATTATGAATTCAACTCACTTCCTGAAATATACCTGTGGCAAAGTATGTAACTTCATAGCAATCTTATTGCTAGCACCAGCTGATGATGCATGAGTGTATGGTAAGGCCAATTGTATAGCTCAGTTGAGGCTGTTCAGTTGGAGCTACTGTGCAGCATGCAGTGAATGGTTAGTTCAGCCAGAAACTGCCAGGTGCGCTGGCGACTGGATAGGCATGCAACAGCTATCTGCCTGCCTGGCCAGCAAGCAGGCCTGTACTATAGATGGCGGCAGGGGTATGCCAGCTGTTAGTGACGTTCAAACAACGCCATGTTGGCACAGAAAGAAGCATGACAAGCCTCATAAATGGCACAATATCTTGTAATTGCTAATCAATTCCAATCAGGTATGCCATTTAAGATTTATCAGAACGTGCAAAATGTGTTGCTGTATGAATTGACGAATTTTGGTGCCGCACCGATGACCACGTACACTGTTCTAATTGATACAATACAGGTCCCTGTCTTTGTTCAAGACTTCGAATGAACATGGCAGTCCGGTATAAATAGACCATTTTCCATTGAGTTGGTATCGCTTCTCGGCCTTTTGGCTAAGATCAAAGTGTAGTATCTGTTCTTATCAGCTTAATATCTGATACGTGGCTCAATGCCACTATGATATTAAACTGATTTTTGGACTTGGGCGAAGTGTTCGGGGCTTGCTCCACCTTTGCCACGGGTTGGCCCGGTATTGCAGTACCTCCGGGATCGGCCCACCACCTTTTTTGAAATCAAAGAAAGTACTGGTCAGCAATACTGCTGTGCATGTCATTGTGACGACCTCGTGCCCTCTTCATAGCGGTTATATCTAACTATCCCGTTTTATATTGCAACGACAACATCAGTGATGCGATCGAACTAATCCGTAGGTTTCCTGTACAAGGTGCTCCGAAACTCAACGGAGGAACCTAATGGAACAGAACATATAATATGGCTATCAGTACCAGCTTCCCTAGGAGTTATAGAGAGCCATGCTCAAGTAAACAACCCCACCCTTGGGAACGCTGGTGCCTTAAAGTGTGTAGTCACAGCCTTGTCATATCATCATTACGACTGCCTCTATATTAGCAACTGCTCATGTTAACTCTAATAGCTCCAGACTGTCCAGTCAGTCGCCTTGAGACCATTACTACACATCATGACATAAGCCTACCCATTATCACATACTACAACATGAACTTAGCAGCAAAACCTCACCTCTTCGTCAGTCACTTGGATGGCAGGTACAGGAGAATTGTGGTCAAGCAATAGATCTGCTTCAATCCCATTCTCAATGTAGTAGGTTAAGTCCATCACTAGGCAATCCTGGTTGGTAAATCCTCCCTATTTGGCTTCATGAACACAACTCTAAAATAGTTTAACTGTTTAGGTGAAGTACTTTACTTTTGTATATTTGTACCAAATATCACGCACTTTAATGCATCACTGAAACTAGTATTTACATGTATGTAACACATAATTCCTGCTGCCAAGAAATACATATTTTTTCTCACAATTTCTTTCACTTGAAATTACTCTGCACGATCCCTTACAAGAGTGAAATGATGGTTGTCAAGCCAAAGATACATCAGAACTGAATGCATGATACACTGCCATGAACAAGATTCTCAGAGCGGATTTCGATCCCATGACCCAGGTCAACAAAAATATCAAAGAACCATTACGTCAAGGAATGTGACTGCCTATAGCAATAGTAATTTATGTGCATCCAGTCTGTCTGTATAGCCAGAGTAGTTCAAGTTACGAGAGATGACGTTTTGTAATATGTGGAATGACAAATAACTTTCATAACGAGCACCACTCATTCCTCATTTTAGCCTTCACATAACTTCACAATCCGTTTGTGATCTGCTACAAGGTCTTGCATTAAGGAAATGAATAAAATTCCCAAAATCAAAACCTTTGAAGCTGTATTTATTTATTTAAAAGCCTACATAGGCATTGACCTAAAAGCCTCCAAATCAACCAGTCTGTGAAGCCATCTGAGCTGAGTTAGAGTGCCAAAATTGTCATATCTGAGCACATTGCTGAAATGGACCTGTATATATCTTCTGCAAGCTTGTATTGACAATCACCTTTTCTCAATTTATTAATAAACCTCAATTCCATTTTCTGCAAGGTAAATTTCTTCCAAAATGCTACATGTTCTACACATGCTACATTTTCTTTTTCCAGTATTGTAACTAATGTAAATATTCTGAGACTTCCTTCACTCATTTCATAGTTTTATTAAATATCAACAGACGACACAACTGTACCAGTCCAAGCAATGGAGCACCATCTAGTGGAGAAACAAGATGTGCAGATCAATGATGAAGCTGACATCAAAATATCATTATTATGAAGCACTGAACAGATTCAGATTTGGCAATTCTGGATGCAACTTTCAAAATGAGCCATCGAACTGAATAATGGCATTCCAATACGCTAAACTGTTGACTTCTGTCCAAGGTTCATTGAACTGGAGAGCAATGGAGCATTCAAAATGTGTAAATGTACATGTCTCTAATTGTTACTTGTATCTACAATTGATTTGCTCTTGAATTACCGTCATGCAAATCTTTCAATAAAAGCTCCCATTCATGAAAATCCAATTATCATAACATTTACAATGTAACATTTCAAAGAATACCAAGAATATGCTAAAATCAATGACACAGATCAGATCAGAGACCGGGGTTCCCAGAAAGAGATTTATTACAGTGTCAAAATTGGTGCTGATTAGCCTATTTTGTGTATATTTCAAGGCATTGACCCTTCTATATCTATATACATTTAAAAAATGTTGTGAAAATCTGCGATGAATAGCCTATGTTCTATGTATTTCCAGGCACTGACCCCTCGATCTATATACATTAAAATATGTTGCAACTAGTCTATCTATCTATCTATCTATCTATCTATCTATCTATCTATCTATCTATCTATCTATCTATCTATCTATCTATCTATCTATCTATCTATCTATCTATCTATCTATCTATCTATTTATCTATCTATCTATCGATAAAACACAATAGCTGACATTACAACTCTTGAAAATCATAATATTGTAATAAATTTCCAGACAACATAGTCCATGAACCACTGGCAGTTGGGGGTGCCTGCCCTTGGCCATATCTGCTGATTGGACTAGATTGATCAGCACAGACAGCCACAGGCTGATTGGGTGCAGACAATCGAATTCGCCCAGAAAAAAGCCTGATAAAGTACAGCTGGGAAATTGCAGTATAGTGTGTGGCATTGACCATTGTAAGCCATTCCCCCAAGAGATATATGTTTTAACACTCCTAATACTGAATGTACAATTTTGTCTTAATAACTTCCATACAGATGTGGTAAAAATAGATTTTGAACCAAAATTGTGGTTAATATTCAGGGAGACACATTCTATTTTCTTAATAAATATGAACAGAGTGGCTTCAAGCATGGAACTAATGTTGCTCATCAGAGTGAATGGATCCAAAATTCAAATAATTTTATCTGGAGAGAAAACAACAGGAGTAAGGACAAGGGGGAAATATCACTTTTTGCTAATTTTTCTAGAATGCAGCCAGCCTGTCTGGAGAAGTCTAAATCTAAAACATGCTGCAATGATTCATGGGCAGCAGCATCTCCTGTGGGATGAGGATAAAGTTGCGTTTGTTTTGACATGGGACCTAATCAGCATCTATTCTCATTCTCCTTTTTTTCACTTTTTTTTTCTCATTTTATTTGTCCAAAAACTGACAGATCCCTGGGATGGGCAGTGAGTCATCCACGAAGTACGGGGCTGAACTGACTGCCCATAAATTCCTGTTGGATGCTTGAAGCAATGCTTTGGGTCTGTGACTGGACCCCGAGGACAGGCTGAGGTGCATTAATAGTTCAGTGCATTGTATATGGACATGTTTTACACATCAGTGTGTTTCAGTGAATTTACTTTTAATTTTGTCAACTGAAAACATTATTAATCAATGGAAAGTAAGAGAAGGGAAAGGCGGATGACAGTAGGGTTTTTGGGTATTTAACCTAATGACGTCCATAGATAAAAGTGAATTTGTTCCATGCATGCTGATTTTTTAACATTTATAATCATCATTGATAACATATGCAACAAGATTTCAGAAAAACAAGTAATAACTCAAACCTTGAGTAAACTTGTGCATGCAGCAATTCAGCTTTTGATTCGGAAATCCAAATATTTGAAGAATTATCCAAACGCATGAAATTTCTGTAACATCAATCCTCACTTGATTCCAAAGCAAATCGAACATCGTTTATCTGACTCCTTACAAAAAAAATATAGGTGACAATTATGCATGTAAGCAAGATACACAAATTGTCCACAGCAATATTTGCCCCATGGCGTTGTATTTTAATTTATTTGGGAAAACAATGAAAAAGCCTTATAAACAGATTGGCCAGCAACTGATCACACTAGACCTGAGCAAATATGCCAGTCCCTATTGTAATATGTGAATGTGAAACCATAGCTCAGTATAGTTAATGGGCATGTTAGTACAGCCAAATCTAGAATAACCCTTTCACAGCTTCAGAGCTTCGAAAATCCAGATTAGGATGTGGTCTATAAATATAGAAGGCACTACTGCGTGTAAATGAGACTTTTCCTCTGAAGAAAAAGATGATTTTGTGGATTATGGGAAATGCAATTTTGAAAGCATTTCTATTTCCATCTCCGAATGCCAGAGAATGAGAGTGGCAGGAATACAGAATGCAGCTGCAGACTTCCCAGTTAATAATGCATAGCTGTGGAAGGTTTCTTCATTTACACATCAGCCATATGACACTCAGGACATTTGACATTTATCACAAAGTTCTGCAAATTCTTACTGTAGTGTTGGTCCAATATACTTCCTTTATATTGTGCTGGAGATTGGAAATTTAACTTAAATTCTAATCAAGAGTATGATTGATTGATATTTATTTTCTCCAAATTTAGCTACTAAATATTAAGACACTTGTGATCAGTTGTCAACATACTGATATACAATATGCTTTTAAAAGTCTAAATCGAATAGTGCTTGGATTATAAGATGAATTTGTACTTTTTGATTTGAAATTCCAATGTCTTGCTGAAAGGAAGCAACAGAAAAGAATAAGGAAATCTGAAAAATGTTTTGAATTACAAATTTGAATCTGAGGTCGCACAGCCACTGAATGGAGATGGTTGGAGGGCAGAGGGAATCTCTCTTGTGTCATCACCCGCATTACAATGATTGGCCATTTCGATCAATGCCTAATGCTGGGAAAATTAACAGATGCAATAGATAAGAATTGTTAGACCTGGTCTGAATTAGGCTTATAGGAAGAAAGCGGTCAATCAGAGATTGCAGGCTAATGATCTTTAAAATAATCTGGGTTTTAGGGGTGTATGTTGCACTTGTATATTTAATCACTTTTGTTGTAATTCAGGAATGAGTACTCCTTTGTTTTCATGTCTCAGATTAGATGCCCCTTAATGTATTCAATAACTACATCATATATAATTCGACCAGAAGTGACCAGCATTTTTTATAGGTTGTTACAAGTATAGAAAATTCATTTTGCTCTCGTTTGCAAGAAATTATAGCCCTACCATATACATGTACTTAATCTAATCTGAAATTGCTATGTAATTGCTTTGTAATCAGGTTAGGTCCAACTCTAACCAATACTCATACTTACACTCAAGGCTTTTTATATTAAGAAGTTTAAAAAAAAAATATCCTTGTCCAAGAGACCAAACAAGTCTGGTGGCAGGGCAGATAAAGGCATCTAATGCAGAGAGCAGAAATCTCTTGAAAGTATGAGTGAAAGACAGATATGAGCAGAAGCAGCTTTTTGAGATGTCACGCCCTTTTCTTTTTATTGATATTTGCTGAGCTGAAATCTCCTGTCATCCTTACCATGGATTGGCCATGCGTACCTCCACTCAAGATATGTATGTGGAGTGAAACTGGAAGCTGAAGACTATGTTCCTCGTCACTGACATCAGTCACCTTCCAAATATACACTATTATATACCTAAGACCAGTCAAGAATTGCCAACCACAAAGAGAAGAACCAACCGATTTTAGGGGCAGATTTACTTACTTACTTCTCTCTTCTGCGATTACCCTGTTCGGGCCGCTCACTGCCTATGTATTTTTACCTGTACACTCTAAGCCCAAGCAAGCTGACTTGACTTAATTCAATTAGGGCAACGGTGCTGCAATATATTTATTGAGTCAGTTCAGCTTGTTCATTTGAAGTTGTATCTCTCAGTTTGCCAACATTTTCACAGTTTAAGTGTCAATAATTTTAAGTGAATTGAGTTTACCTGACTTAAAGAAATTAAAAAATGGGCTGGAACTCAACTGAGATACACTAGCCTGGCCTACATTAAATAAGCTGAATTCAGTGTTTCACATAAAGTGAATTGAGTTGATACAACAAATTTTCAATTGGACAAGACAATATTCTGCAAATCGGTCATGCTAGTACAATATAATCAAACCAAAATTAACAAAGGCTTTAAGTTTCTCTGACATAACACAGCTGAGGCTGACTGACTAAATCAATTTTACTCTATAAAATGAAAAAGTTATAATTTATAACCACATAATAGAAATTAGGCAGACTAGCAAAATGTGATTAGGAGAATCTGAATTGAGCAAGAATGGCTGAGATAACACAATCAAGTCACTGAATGTTACTTAATGTTAATAAGTTAATATGACTTTTTTTAATTAAGCTGTAATATGCTGAATTACTTGAGAAAACATGGCAAATTTTATTTAAGTTCATATAAACAAATACTTTTATGCGAGATTAACCTGATAAAAAGGTGTTATCATAGCTCATATCAATTAGATTAACCCGAATTGATTCAATTATACTTCCTTAGCCAAATTAAAAAAGGATGAGCCTGCTCAAATAAATTAAATTATTCTGGATAGATTGTACTATGCTGTTTTCAAGTGATTAACAAGATATAGCATAATTGGTAGAAAAAGTGACCGGATGATAAACAACCACTGATCATTGGTTTGGACCAAGATGAAATTGGACATCTTTGGGACACCCTATGAATTTTAATCAATAATAGCCTACCGTTAGAACTTAGAAATTAAACAGATAGATTGAACAAATAAAATAAAGCACCAGAGATAAGTCTAAAAAGGCATTTATTTTCAATAAAGCAAACAGGAAGTCAATAAAATCAATGGTCAATCGTGCCGAGAGGCAATAAGTGAAAAATATAAATCTGTTACTTCATTAATTTTACATAAAAGACGATTTGTCATTCACAAGATTTTGAAGTAAAAGGATGACAAATTATACTTGAGCAACAAAAACACATAGAAAGACATAACATAAAAACACAATGTACGTAAGTAAGATCTTTACAAGGAACAAATACATTGCATTATTCACGCATAAAAAATCATTTATTGAAGCAAAACCTGACAAAGGTTGTGCATATATCCATACAAATTTGTGACTGCAACAAATCTGAAATTTCTAGTGACCAAAAATCCCAAGCATACAATTTTCAAAACAAAGCCAACTAGTAATTTTTTGATAAAGAAAGTTAGGAAGGATAATTTTCAATGACCAAATTGTCCATCGGTAAGTCATTGGGAAAATTTTTCAAACGTCCTGAGGTACGGTTAATTATTCTGTTCATTGTTTGGACATCAGAAATTTCAAAACTTCATGTTAAATGTTCTTTCGTCTAAAGATGAAATCAAGGAGGAAGTATGAGCAATTTCTTGGACAGTTTGTGTGATAAGTGACAGTACTGAGGTTGGTTGTAATGTCGCAAACCTCACAAAGCAAAGCCAGTGTTGCTCAGTCAAGGTAGCCTTTGAAGTTCCATCCTGAAAAAGAAAACATGTAGATGACATAATGTTATCAAACAATATTAACTGTGTGGCTTTAAGATATTTGCAGATATCAATTTTCTCTCCTCTCAAAAATATTCATTACGTTCCTTTGCAGAATTATTCATTTACCTTATAAATTTTTTTAAATGGCATAATGTATTGTCATCCTTATGTGACCAGTGGCTCACTGGCACTAATTGAAAAAGGATACCCAACATGGCAAATGATCATCAATCAGCATAGATCTCAAGATATCTCTGTTAATCATTGTTGACATTCTTCAACTGTTGTTTGGATTGTTTTATGTTTTTCTTTTTTTTTTTCAAATTTACTTGCGACAGAGGAAAGCTGCTCCAATTTTTCTGAACACTTAAGCTAATTTAATGGACTGAATTGTACATACCTGCAAAAAATGTGCTTTTGACCTCAGATTGTATCCCTGAAGAAGTGTAGCATGATTGGAGTGCTGCTCAGGTGTGACAGGCCTCATATGCATTTTCTTCTGCAAATATGAAAGAAACAAACATAAATTGACGAAAGTTTTGAAATTCCAACAATTAAAAGTCCCAATGGTCAACATGTGTATCCCTTCCCCTATCTGGCAACATTTGATAGCAACATAGAATGATGTCAGTTGTAAATACACAGAGAAGTGGACAGACAAACAAGCATGTATGGAAAAATAATTCCCGCAGAGGGACTAAAAAGTCATTTTTTATGTTCCGCTTTCCACACAAGTATATTTACGAGAATTGAGTTGTTTAAGACCAGAAACCCAAGAACATGTATTACAATGATTACCTGGCAAATTTTCTCGAGTCTCCTGCATCCGATGTAATTAGATAGTTCAGCTGGTGCCTCCGTGAAATATCCTCTGGTTGACACGTCAAGAATACTGCTTGGAAATCTGAAAAATATTTTACCAATATCATTCTCAAGCAGCACACAATTGATATAAAACATAATATAATTAATGTGCAAATTCATTGGGAATTAGGAATATGATTAACAATAAATTTGAAGTCCTGATTACTGGATAATATTTTGAGTGTTTTGTGTTTGTCCGAAATATTTATTTATATTATGCCAGAAACATTTAAGTTTAATAGTATGCTAATTACTTGCACCAACCAACTGAATGCTACAGGTGTGACTGAGAATAGAGTTTTACAACAAAGTGTATGGCCCGTTTACATTTAGTGCAATATGCAATAACTAGTCCTATTGCTCGGCTTCATAATCTTCACATTTTAGGACATAATTACTATTAGTAAATTATGCACTCTGACAAAATCTGGCTCAAAACGAAGCCTAAGGGCTGCTTGAGACACATCAGCATTTTTCTGTCTATATATCATGAACATTTTAATGAATGAGTGCAAATGGACCTTGTGAACATCAAATAATATATCTGTAGCTATTTGAATGCTTATCTTTGTTGCCAGCCAGCTAATCATAAAAATGCCAAGACAAAAAGGGCAACCATTTAATTTCAAAGGGGGCTTGGAGTTTTCCACTTTATTTCAGGCTAACGGCACCAATTATAAATGTTGAGTGTGCAAAGTCACCAAATATTCACTTCTAAATCAAATTTAACAACACCTTGTTAAAAAATACCCCCACAAGAAATTATTTATTTCAAGTCTGGCCAAAAAGAATTTATTAATTTCACCAATTTCACCAAAACTGATGAAGAACTTTTTTTTTAAAAATAAAAACTCCAACCCCTCCCCTCGACACTAAATAGTCATCCCCTTAATGCCTGTATACACTATCCATAGTCTAGCATTTGAGATGAATCACTTATCAGGTCAGAGACAACATAATTGTCATTATCAATTTCATGTCCACTAAGATAATATTTTTTATTGCAATAATGACATAGCTTTCCATTTGCTAGTTTTCAATCTCTGGCTTTGAATTAGTTTGACATCATGATGCCCCATAGTTTAATACTGAATTTCACATTACAGTTTCAAGTTTTTGTATTAAAAAAAGTACATGTTCATGCTCTATTGATATTCATAACAATGAAATAAGTATTCAATATTGACAAATTCATTAATTGCTACAGAATATCCAAGTTCTCTTACCTTCAAAAATGTTGAGTTCTTCTAATTTGAGAAATCAATAGGATGGCTTTGCTGTGTCAAGTTAACAGTCTTGAAGGTGTCAGAAATGGTCCTTAAGGCAATAAGTCACTTGGAGGTTGTAGGAAAAACTGCTAACAACATCAAGAGGTATTATGACAAGAAAAACTGCTAAACACATTGGAGTGTGGGTAACACCACTTTCTACGTATAGATGTCAGCACTTTACTTATTATAACAAGATATCCAGTCAATGTTTAAAAAAACACTCATATACAGTCACATTTATTAAAACAACTTATCGTAATGATTTAGTGATCTTTCTAATCTGTAGATCATATCATTGTGGCTGCAATTAAGATAAAATAATGGCCTGCAGCCCAGGTCAGCTTGCTCAAAGATTTTTACAAGGCCGCACAGACCAATATTAAGTATTTCAACGGAAGCATAATTACATATATATTTTTCCCTGAAGTAATTATTAAAAGTTATGGTGGTAATACACCCTGCATTGTCTGAAAAAGACAAATTCAATATTTTGATCCTACTTACAGTTAGGCAATTTTTAAAAATATCTCGAAGTTCAACTGAACTGCTGGAAAAAATGCCATTAAATAACAACATTTGGAGTTGTTGCTCATAATGCCTGCAAATATGTCAAGGCAATGCACACAGATGATCAACATGTCCACATAGACAATGTCAAGTTGACATCATTTCCATTGATATTTTCAGAAATTCTACAATAAATTACATAATATACAGAAAATGTCTAATTGTCGATTTGAACTCAAGAAGTCTGTATCACAACACTAGTCATTTAACCAATGTGGCCGTAATGTCTGATGAACACACCAAGTTATTTCTCCTAGTCTTCTCACTAATTCTGCAAGACACAGTATAATTAAGAAAATGTCAAGCTGTCGCAGATTTGAACTCAAGACCTCTTTATTACAAGGCTAGTCACCCTACCAAAGTTGCCACAATGTCCACTTAACACATAAAGTTGTTTCTGCTAGTATTCTCATAAGTTGTATAACAGAGGGTATTTAGAAAACATCACTCTGTTACAGATTTGAACTCAGGACCTTTTGATCACAAGACCAGTCACTTAACCAATGTTGCCACAATGTCCACACAAAACATCAAGTTGTTTCTGCTAGTATTCTCATAAGTTGTATAACAGAGGGTATTTAGAAAACATCACTCTGTTACAGATTCGAACCCAAGACCTTTCGATTACAAGACCAGTCACTTAACCAATGTTGCCATAATGTCCACACAACACACCAGGTTGTTTCTTCAAGTAATTTTTTTAAATGACAGATTTCATTGTTAAGAAAATGTCACTCTGTTCCAGATTTGAACTCAAGACCTTTCCATTACAAGATCAGCCACTTAACCAATGTGGCCACAATGTCTAGCAAATGCAGCAAGCTGTTTCACCTAGTCTCCTCAAAAATTCTATAAATAGATTATGAAAAACAGAATATGTGATTTGACTCAGATTCTGCATAGTGAGACAAGACACTAACCAGGGTCCACATTGACTCCACAATGATAAACAAATCAAAATATTGAAACTTGTTGACCTTTGCTCCAACCTTTGTACCATAAATATAAGATGTAACGAGAAATATCTAAATCCCACTGTGTTTGAAGCCAACACCTTCAGATTACAAAACAAACCAGTAACCCATGTGGCCACAGAGTAAGTAGCTAAGACAAGGTTATTTTTTGCTTGTCCAATGAATCGAACCTAAATAGGATGTTCAACTATTGGCATAACAAATCTGGCATAAGCGAATTAAGCTGAGTAAACTTATTCTGTTTGTGTCTCAGAAGTTCACGAGTATGGCTGAAAATGATTGTGTTGTGTTGACTTAAAATATCAATCCATTGAAACTGACAAATAGTATATAAGCTGACACAGCTTAAAAAAAGAAAAATAGTTGATTCCACTTAAACAATTTATGTCAAGTGTGTGGTCTGGGCTTAGAGTGTAGTTTTTGGCAGGAGCTTCGCTATTTTGTGTTTTTCCTGTAGTATTTGGCGATCGCCGTATGATGGATGAGTGATGGTAAGGCTGGGAGTCTGGAGCACAACCTATTTCTTTCAGGGGTGTCCAGGGTCTTTCAGTTGCCCCAACATAGAGCGTTGGATACAACCCACCTCCATTTAACGTCCCATGGGCTCGGACAGTGAAGTTCCAGGAGCGGGAGTCGAACCCATGTCCTCTCAGGCCAGTGGATTCGCAGTCAAGCGCTTTAACCATTAGGCCACGGGGAACTGGATGAAAAGAATGAAAGTGTTGAATGGTTAAATTGTTAATAATGGCAAGTTCTGGATATCGACAGCGCAAGCAGTTAAACTGTTAGAGATTCAACAAATCTTGTCATAGCATCCTCCAAATTTGGAAAGAACAAAATATACAATCCTCCTTACATCATAGTGAGTGTCAGTAAATTGACTTTAAATTTTATTTACTAAAAACATTACTAATCCATGGAAAGTGAGAGAAGGAAATACACACATCAGTAGGGCTTTGCAATATGGCCATATGATGTTCATGCATGTGAATTTGTTCCACGACAATTTCTGAACATTTGTAATCATCATTGATAACATCTGCAACGAGACTTCAGAAAAACAACTAATAATTCAAACTTGGAGTAAACTTGTGCAAGCAACACAAACATTTCAGCTGTTGATTCAGAAATCTAAATATTTGAAGAATTATCCAAACGCATGAAAGTTCTGTAACACCAATCCTCACTTGATTCCAAAGCAAATCGAACATCGTTTAACTGATACACAGACCTTACAAAAATGTAGGTGACAATTATGAATGTAAGAAAGATACACAAATTGTCAACAACAATGCTTGCCCCGTGGTGTTATATTTAACTATTTGGGTGAAGCAATGCAAAGGCTTACAAGCAGATTGGCCAGCAACTGATCCAACAGGACCTGAGCAAATATGCCAGTCCCTATTTCCCTATTGTAATATGTGAATGTGAAACCATGGCTCAGTATAGATAATGGGCATGCTAGCAAAGCCAGAGCTAGAATAACCCTTTCACAGCTTCAGACCTTCAAAAATCCAGATTAGGATGTGGTCTATAAATATAGAAGGCTTTGGATCTGGCATTTGCCAGGCAATTATTCTATTGTGAGGTCTTTTGGAAGAATAGTACTACTGCATGTAAGTGAAACTTTCCTCGGAAGAATATGATGAGTTTGCTGATTATGGGAAATGCATTTTTGAAAGCATTTCTATTTCCATCTCCAAATGCAAGAGAGTGAGAGAAATGCAGAGCGCAGTGGAAGACTTCCCAGTCAATAATGCATAGCCGTGGAAGGTATCTTCATTTACACATCAGCCACATGACACCCATTTGACATTTATCACAACAGCAGATTCTCGTTGTATAGTGTTTATCCAATATACTTCCTTTATCATATATAAGATATTAGGAATTTAACTTATTATCATACAAAGTCAAGTGTATGATTGACTGAAATTTTAATATTTGCTACTATTTTAGTAAGTTCTTATAGAGACAACTTCCATCATAATTTGTCAATATACTGAAGCACATTACATAATAATATTATGCTATACTTTTAATCGTATATTGCTTGGACTGTAAGATGAATCTGCACTTTTTTCGAGTCAGTGATTTGAAATTCCACTGTCTTGCTGAAAGGAAGCGATGAAAAAGAATAAGGAAATCTGAAAGATATTTTGAATTGCAAATTTGAACCTGAGGTCTGGTGCAGCCATTGAAGCGAAATGGTTGGAGGGCAGCTGAAATCTTTCTTGTGTCATCATCTGCATTACAATGATTAGCCTTCTGCTCAATTCCAGATGCTGGGAAAATGGACAGATGTGAGAGATAAGATTTATTAGACCAGATCTGAATTAGGCTTATAGAAAGAGAGTGGTCAATCGGAGAGATTGCAGGCCAATGAACTATGAAATAATCAGGGTTTAAGGATTGGGCCTATTTTGCATTGGTGAATTTGATCAATTTTGTTGCAATTCAAGAATGCATACTTCTTTCATGTCTGCATTTCAAATGATGGACCAGAAGTGGAAGGCTTTTTTTTTTCTTAAAAGGCTGCAACAAGTAGCATGGAATATTCATTTTGCTCTCGTCTGCACAAAATTACAGCCCTACTACAAGTACTTCACCTAATCTGATATCACTCAATAATTACTCTGTAATTAGCTTAGGTCCAACTCGAACCATTACTCATGACTAAACCGAGTCAAGGCTTTTTACACTAAGAAGTGTTTTGCCTTTTTTTCCCGTCTAAGCCACCAAAAAAGTCAATAGGCAAGGGCAGAAAAAGGTATCTAATAATAGAGAGAGTTAAAATCTCTCGAAAGTATGAGTGAGAGACTGATATGAGCAGAAGCAACTCACCTAGATGTCACACCCATTTTCTTTTTAAATATTGATATTTGCCAAGCTGAAATCCCCTGTCATCCTTGCCATTGATAGGCCACAGATACCTACACTCAAAGTATGTGCAGTTAAACTGGAGGCTGAAGACTATTTTCCTCATTAAATGTATTCATTTTCCAAATATAAGACCAGTCATAAATTGCCGACCACAATGAGAGAAACCAACAGATTTGAGAGGCATATAATGAATGGAACTGTTGAATGGTTAAATTATAACTCGTGACAACTTCTGGATACCACAGGCAACAGGGCATCGGGTAGAGATGCAACAGATCGGGCATCTGATGAATCTATTGGTCTTAACATCCTCCAAATTTGGAATGAATATAATGTAGGGACAGAATATATGATACTCCTTACATCAGGCTATCTACCTTATCTTGATTGGACTCGACTCTTTTTCAGAATGGAAACAAGACACTTACATGTGTGTATTGGTATGTCAGACCAGGTGATTGATTGTTGATGCTTAAAGGCGTGTGTCAATACCCCTGAATTATCTCGAAATATGACACTCAGCTGTTTGACTCAAACTTGTATATTTTTATGGGTAATGAAAAGTTGAACATTTACATAGATTAAAGTGTGTTCAACACTCAACAGTATAGTAGTCAAACTTTAGGCAGTCAAGGATGGGTGTGTGTCACTTATTTCCTTGACATCATGTTTGAGCAAAGATACCCAAGAAAATAAAAATGTCTCTAAAAATGACGAATGCATCCAGATGAAGCTTTTACTGAAGAAAGCAATACAGCAGGATCTTCGTTGCATTTTCACTTACATGAACAATTGGGTTAAGAAAATGATTTCAAGGTTCTTAGGTTCTAGTGTATTTCAGTGTGTGACTGAGTCTCCCAGATCTCCAGATCTCTACACTCTAACTAGCCAGGCCTAGTGACAGTACTAAAGACCAAGAACTGAACAGTTATTATACCTTACAAACAAATGTGACGTTTTAGTTTGGTTCTGGAAGTCCCTAAAACAAAACTTCTGATTAGAAACGGCTTGCAAAAATGCAACACAGTTCTACATTTTCAGTAACCAGATATTGATGAAGCATATGATACACGGTAGCAACAGAGAATGGAGTGACTTCCATGGAAATAATATAGTTAATTTGCCAGTTGGCCATCCTGAAAACCATCCCTCACTCAACTGACAGTCAGAGGAGACTGGGGTCAATGACCTTTTCCCAAGAGGTTCTCTTTTCTGGCTGGGCCCTTTCATAGTAACAGAGATCGATAATAACAGATATATGGCAAGCACTGAAGCTCCAGCAACTGACAGGGCGATACACTACCATCCGCAACTAATAGATGATATGGTAATATTCTCAGCAAACAGGGCAGGGAAATAGTACCACTTCATCAAAAAGTTGGAACACCATTATTTTGCAGGCCTTGTGGAGAAGTTGTGGTGATTAGATATCAGGAGTGAGCAGAATTCAACCACTCAGCAGTCTGCAAGTACTTTGACTCCAACAAACTAAATTGAGTTGCAATCCCCTTGCTGCTTGGTTTTATGTCAGTGGGTATGTCTTGCATACAGAATTGACTCACTGCCCCATGATGTATTTTAGCTGCTATATTTTGTCGCACGTTTAATAAGATTTCATTAAATCACCCATGAACTACAGTACCATCCCAGGCTGTTGGGACAAACCTTCTTATAGTCATAAAATAGTCAGTAGAGTGCAGCAAACACCTTGGTGCAAAGTAGTGCTGGACTGCAGGTAATGGGTTAATCGTTACAGGAACAAATGGAAAGCACTGCAAATGGCAGACAGAACATTTTATACCTCAGGTACAAGTCTGAGACTGCCAGAAACCAGATTACTTATCAACAACATGAGAAACACCTCTACAAAATGCTTTCTTTTCTGGACTCGTGACTATTAATGCACTTAATGAAGGAGCCATGTAAAAGATAACATACACCCTCGCAGCTGGAACATGAGATATCAAGATTAAAAAAATCTGAAGTCACCTGGGTTATGATGTAACTGCTACCTGGTTTGCAACGTCATTTAATCAAGGTGTACAATATCTTAGCTATGATGATTTGTATGACGAAGGAAGGGAATTGATATTTGGCATATTTCTTTGATTTTACAAGATTTGATACTAATAAACTAGTACCCTGACAAATACAAATATATTTACAATGTATATATAATATACACACATATGTCCCAAAGGAACTTAGCCTATAAACTTCTATGTGGTAATTCCCAGCGTTTGTGTAGTCCTGTAAGTGTACTTAAATTCCACAAATTAGCAGTTGGGAGACATTCAGTTTATTTCCAGACTTCTGAACGGTTCGACGACTTTAAATTACTCCATGATCCAACTAGAATTGAGACGTACATTTCCACAGAAGTCCTGCCAGTCACGAATTGATAAGATGTGCTGTGACTGTACCAGCAGATATAGAGTCTATATCAAGTAGATACCTAATTATAAGAGAGCTTTTCTGCTCAGACCTGTGTTCCATGTGATATGTGATTGTACTAGATACACACATTGCAGGTCAACTTCAGCTGCTCATTTTATGACCTGACTGTTGTGACTTGAATTATGGAAATAAGACATAGATGTTAAGACACTCCATGACTGAAAATGACTATCAGGATATAAATAAACATGACAATCAAATAGTATTTTGTAGTCACTTACTGTCCATGAATGTAAGTCAGTAAAATCAGGTCAGTTTCATTGAAGCTTGTGACAGAATTACTATTAGTGCACTGTACTCCATAGATGAAATAAGTCTTAAAATAACTTTGAGATAGAGCACCTTGTACTGCTCATGGGCACATAAATCTTGGTGTTGACAACGCAAATACTACTGTCTCTTTGTCAACAAAAACCTTAAAGGGGACATTTTGTTATCTAATAGTTATCGTCCTGAGTAAACCAATCTGATGGTCAAGCTGAGTTATAAAAACACCATTTGATGAATTGGCAGGCCCATGTGACATGTGTAAAACAGAATTATTGCACTGCAGGGTAATCTGGTAATCTGGTTCATACACACGAATATGGACTATAGAAATAATAATTTAAAAAGAATTGTTTGGCTATAATAGTTTCCATATATATCATTTTATTAATAATATTAACCTTGCGTAACCTAGCTTTTAAGTTATGTCAATGGTGTCACCATAAATCTATCAACCTACTTGCAGCCACCTAGATCTTCAATTTAATAACATATTGTTCAGTTACAAACATTTTCATTGGCACTTTCACTTTGCATTTCTTTATATGATTGACTTAATATGTAGGACCTAATCTATACGGTTTTTTTTACTTCTACGGGCCCACGTACTCCAGCAAAATGTAGGTATTGACCATTTTGATCTTTCCATAATCGTTATTAAAATTGCTGAAATTGGTATTCAATACTTAAAAGAGCTATGATACATGAAGCTGTCAGACTATCGAACTTTTTATAAAATGTTAAATTCAACAGGTAGAATGATCAATAATATAAATGGATCAAATTGATTTGAAAAATACCCAATGTCCAATGAAATATATGGTAGACTTTAAAACAACTCATGTTCAATCAGGTTCCAGGAGAATCATTGCTCTTCCTAGTACATCAGAAATGGATCAATTGATGCCAGCACATTGCCCCATTGCTGCCAAATCATTGCTCATTGCTGCTTTGAAGGAATTGCAAGGCTGAGTCTTGGCCATAAAACAGTGAATGCTCAACAGACATTTACCCTACAGCTGAGAAATTTAACAAACATTTAGATCAAGATGACTAGGACGCCTCACCTTTTTCCTGACGATTTCTGAGGTTCCTATATCCCGTTTTTCTGTCTCTATATCCTGAGACACCAGTTCTTGCTCTCCTTCCAACTCTGCCATGTTTTGTTTTGAGACTGAGGCCACCGGCCACTAGATGGCAATATCTAAAATAACTGCCATCTGGAGCAATTCTACAAAAGCTGGCTGATAACAAAACTGGCAAATGGAACGTTTTGGACATTTCAGAGGGATTTTGTTGAATATTAGTTAGTATGTACAGTGTAGGCCAACACAGTGCACATGTAAGTTGTTTTTTTTTTGTAAGGGTACTTTATGTATTTCAGAGTTTGACTCTGCCAATCCCATTTGTGAAAAAAGAGAATTGAAATTTGTTTATTCATTGTGACGAACAGAGAGAAAGCACAAACAAAAGAAAAAGTAGGGCTTAAAAGCTTGTAATGACCATTTAAAAAAAACAACCAAACTATCAATTTGTCCTTTCTTAATTTTTAATGAAAAACATGCACATTGCATGATCAACTGAAAAGTATAGCGCGACATATTCACATTCTGAGCTCCGGATCTGAAGAGTCTTTACACCTTCGGAGCCTCTTTTTTGTAAATGGCTGGTCTCCCTGTATGGTTTCTGAAATGCAAAACTTCACTTCGTAATACCACTCAAACTTGACATATAGAAGGCATTCATAAATTTTGAAACTAATAACTGATAATTTTTAAAATGAAATACAGACCTGTAATCCCATTCGCTGATGCCCCACCCCCTCTTCCCATTTACTGTGAATGTACACATCCTCTCATGTATTCTCGCCTCCCAGTCGAACCCCATGTAGAAGATGGGTTCTTCCAAAAGATGGCAGTTCACACTGTATTGGACGCCTCCTATTGACAGCAAATAAAGTTGGAATATATAAACCGTTTCCATCACCTGCTAATGTAAGTTTGATTAAAATTCCACTTTTAACGTGTCTCTTACCAGCAACAAAGTGGAACGCCATCTCCTTGGGACTGTTTCCATCATCACCACACTCATGGAATTCGAAGTCGATGGAAGACAAGGGGTCCATGGAACCATCAGGTTTGAAGACGTATCCCATTGGTAACCTGCAAAATCAAAGTTTTATAATCAAAAGAAAAATCAGCTTTGTCCTGACAATGAGGAATTGCCATTCTTCTGACATGTAGATTCATAATTATGATTCAATATGAAAGGCTTAAGCTTAACTTAAAAATTCCCCTATCTACCTGGACATAGTCCTGGGCATACAGATGAGCCCTGCAGCAACATAACTTCCATCCTCTAGACTGATGTATTGGATACAATAACGATGCAAATCAGCCCAATCCCTCAAGTTACCTAGAAAATAAACAGTAAGAATTCCTAGGTCATGCATGTATCTTCGCATCTTGTGCCATTGCGGATGGTAGTACTCTTTGGATGCTTTTGAAATCCAAAGTTTTGTTTTGGCATACATCTTTTTGTTGTCTCACCATATGAATGATCCCTCACTCCTCTGATTTCAATTTCCCTCACCCCATAAGCACCCAAGTCCACACTGCCAGATATTGTGCCAAACTGCTCGTAATGAGTTTGATGGGCTCTAAAAAAAGAAAATAATAGATGCCAAGTTCAGAGATCTGCAATTGGACTTGACTGGTATATATACGCATTGCATGGTGAGTGATTGGAACCGAAGAATGAACTGATGGAACGTCATTATTGAAGACGTTGGAATAGAGAGTTGATTACTTATTTAAATAATTATTTCTCCTTACAATTTCAGTTGGTCAAAATACTGGCGACTCCACTTTTCGCGAGACGTGGCACCAGCAACGGCATCAGGACTAAGATCAGTGTCGAAATCGAAAAAAGTTGTGGTTGCTGTCCAGTCCAACGAAAATGACACATCCACCTCCTCCTGCTTCTCGGCGTTTGGTTTTGTCAATCTGGAAAACAACATATTCATCTTAAATTTGAGACGGTTTGTTCTAAATTAAATTATTGATCTTCGGTAACTTGTTATGCCTATAAATCAGAGGTAGGCCTATACGCTGTACATACACAGGCCTAAATGATAAATTGATGATCTTCTAACTTATTTTAAAACCATACATTTTCTTTTTAACCTAATCACTTTATGACCACTTTAAGAGTGATCTTAAACATTTGAAATCAAATAGTATTTCATAAAAGTGTGACAAAATTGTTGAATTTGCATTCATGTCATTGCGGATGGTATCATGGTACTGGTTGTCAGGTGTCATCAACCAGACTCCTCTGTATCTCAATATTCTGCGATGGTGTGACAAACAATTACAGCAAATACCATTCGTAATATGAGCATCTTTTTACTTTTCCTTTTAGCGTATATTTCTTACCTCATTTTACCCTTGTAGGATATCTTCCATTTCTTCATAGCCTCCACTGGTTCAATCACCAAGCCCCCTGCTGAGTAGGACAGTTCTTTCTCCGTGAAGAGACAAGTGTCCGGTAGGGAGGGCAGCTCCAGGAGCCCCAGGGCTGGCACCTAAAATAAAAGACATCGTTTGTTTGGTGGTTATTAAAAATCCTAAGGTCCATGAAATTGTACTGTAAGTACATGTACTGCTTACATTATGGTTTTACAAGGCTCAATTTAAGCCAGGAGTCTGGATAACTGCATTGTCTGCAAAAATGCATTCTTTTAAATTAATTCATATAAAATTTACCTTCTCAGTTCTGGACCAACAAATGTGAAACTCTTCTCTACGATACTTAATTGTTGTTGTTTACAAGAGTTTGCAGCCTGGTTGTTCATTTCTGTTCTTATGAAAGCCACAAGTATCAGCTTTAGACGATAATGTAGGCCTAGGAATGTAGGCCAAGCCTACTTTTGAGAAGTCTGCAACTCACCCTGAGGTACATGAGAGTTTGGACCACGTTTTGGTGGCGCCTGGCAGTTGCTGCCACAAAATAAAACCCTTCCTTGTTTGCTCCGTTGAAGTAGACTGCATCCACAGCCTGTAAATGACAATGAGAGATGAATTAATAAAGAATTGAGAAATAGATGACACGGAGTAGAAGAAATACACGAAAAAGAAGAAATAGACGAAAAAGAAGAAAAAGAAGAAAAAGAAGAAAAAGAAGAAAAAGAAGAAAAAGAAGAAAAAGAAGAAAAAGAAGAGAAATGAGAAAAGAAGAAAAAGAAGAGAAGGAAGCGGAAGATGAATAAAAGAATAATAAGAGAAAAAAAAATGATACAACTTGTTTGATCGTGGTCGAGTGGTAAAATGGCAAGTAATACGTCGGTAAATGTGGCACTGCATATAAGTTGAACCATATAAGATGGTATGTAACGATGGTCATATAAGCTAACTAGTCATGTACTACACAGAAAAACTAAAGTTTGGCCTCTTATAAACGTTTGCCCTGCTGTTTAATTTGAAGTCAATCAGATAATCGGTTAAACATGTTTAATTTACGAATCAGTCATAGAGCTATAGAATAGATGCTTTGATTTCTGTATATATGGAAAAGCATCGGATGGCGTCAGGGGCATATGGGAGTCGTAGTGGGGGTCGAACCCACGATCGTTTGAATGTGAATCAAATAGCTTAACCACTGGCTTATACAACACGAAGTAGCCCCAGGACTGAGCCGACACAGCTTCACTGCAGCAGTTTACTGCACCATATCTGGCATCCTGCAGTTGGGCTGGAATGATGCAATGCCAGCGATGTATAGGAGTAGGGTAAGGCTATAGAATATGAAAGAAGGGGAATAAGTAGAAGAAGAAAATAAAGAAACAGTTAAAACTTGTTTTCATTTTGACCCAGTGTTAAAATCCCATTTTTATTTGGCAAAATAGTGTGATATTAAATTTTAAAAATCAATCATTTCAGGTTGTTATGTGATAGGGGACATCTGTGTATAGAATACAGTCATGTATGTGCACACACAGAGTAGCAAGTCATAAATTGTGACGATGTTTGGGAAAAAGCATCGGATGGCGTCAGAGGCATGATACGTAGTGGGGGTCGAACCCACGATCGTTTGATCTGCAGTCAAATAGCTTTCCATCTTGCTTATACGAAGTAGCCCCAAGACTGAGCCGACACACTCCACTGCAGTGATTGACTGCATTATATCTGACAGGCTGCAGTGGACCTGGACTGATGCAATGGCATTAATGTACATGAAAGAGGAGGGCAGAAATATGAAGAAGAAAAAGAGGAATAAGCAGTTTAAGAAGAAAGTAGGAAGTGTTTATGGCTAGTGGCAACAAAAGTAAAGTGTATTTACAATGTTTATATGATGATATGAACTACTTTTATTATTATTTAGTACTTCTTTTACATTATGCATGTTGATTGTGATTTAAGCAGTTAGACTTGCTGTGGCTATAGGTCTACTCTTGACTTGAACCTGGGCAGCAACCGAGGCTAAGGTGTAGTTATGAGATGGTCACAGCCAGTGAAAACGAAATGTATGATAGCAATGAAAATTTGATATTTGTTGAATATTATGTATGTATAACTTTCACCAATAGAAAATCCATTTTACCTTAAAAGGGGGGCACCCATGCACTTTTATGAAGATAATGGTGTGCAAATACTTGGACGTATCCCCATCTTTCATGGAAAAAAAAAAGAAAAGTTGTTCGTATGTTGAATCGGTTTTGAAGAAAATAAATCTAATGTAACAAATGTAGAAGAAAGAGAAAGACAAAGAATATATGAAGAAGAAGAGGAATAAATGGTTGAAGAAGAGAAATGAAGAAACACTAAAATGTGTTCTTATTGTGAAAATCCCATTTAATTTCCAAAAGTATGAGATGTAGAATAAAACGTCAGTGATGGGGGTCATACAGAACATGAGCACACCCAGAAGCAAGTCAAAACATTGTTAAGCAAAAGCATCGGATGGCGTCAGAGGCATGATACGTAGTGGGGATCGAACCCACGATCTTTTGATCTTCAGTCAAATAGCATCCCAACTTGCCCATACGGAGTAGCCCCAAGACTGAGCCGACACACTCCACTGCAGTGTTTGACTGCATTATATCTGACAGGCTGCAGTGGAGCTGGACTGATGCAATGACATTAATGTACATGAAAGAGGAGGGCAAAAATACGAAGAAGAAGAAGAGGAATAAGTATACATGTAAAGAAAAAAAAAGAAGTTAAAATGTGTGGTCCATTGGCAAAATTCCAGGGCTGTTACTTTGGCAAACTTGTGACCATTGGCGTAGGAGATCAGTTTACATGTTACCCAGATCGTCTCTTACAAAATTTTCTGCCCGAAACTCCCCGAAATTTAATTTCGGGGGCGGACTGGCCTATGTGGCAGAGTGGCAGCTGCCATGGGCCCATCCACATAGGGGGCCCATTTGTGATGTAAAAAAATGTAAAAATTCCTCAAAACCCTGAAAAACAAAACTTTACCGGCAGATTTATGATTTTGTGATGAAACAAAATTATCTGAATTGGACAGAAGCCTCTTACATGGGGCCCCATCCTAATACTCTTTACCAAATTATATGATGCTGAAGTATTTTCCTTTTCTCTTTTGAAATAACGCCGGCGGCAGGAACTTCGGGGGGCCCCCAGACTTATTTTGCCACGGGGCCCGAAATGCCGCCAGTCCGCCCCTGCCCGAAAAATTGCTTTTCCATCATTTTCAGAGGGGCTGAAACAGCCCCCCCCCCATCTATATGCTTGTGACAAAAAAATTACTCATTTTAATGGAGTTATAAATTGCAACTTATAGCTACTTATGTGATGCACAGTGATGGATTCATATGGAGTATATTTGCAAACATGCAGCGAATCAACTGAATCGAGTCATGAACCTGGTTGTGTTCACAGTTGTGACACTTCAAACAGAAAATGCATCGGATGGCGTCAGAGGCAGGAGTCGCAGTGGGATTTGAACCCACGATCGTTTGATTGACAATCAAATAGCAAACCATCTAGCTTATACAACGAAGTAGCCCCACGACAACGCCGACACAGCTGAACTGCAGCGGTTTTACTGCAGTATATGTCTGGCAGCCAGCAATCAGGCTGGGGTGGTGCAATGCAAAAATCGATATTTGCTGGCGCCAGTTTCAAAGGGTGGCTTCAATCCAGGGCTATTTATGGAATCGGTCCTGGGAGGTGAGTAGCGATCCTGGTGGGCTACTGGTACATTTATAATCCAGGAATGCAAGAATCATGGTCTGTCATGTGGTTAAACAGAATTACATGTATCCTTTGCATACATCATCATCAGTTGAATCTCCATACTGACCATACATGGGATATACATAATCATTCAAACGTTATAACTGATTTATACTAAATTTTCCATTTTCCATATTTTTATCATTCTTCTCAAAAATCGTTTTGATTGGTTGAACTTTTTGAGACTTTTATATGAAGAGTTGGCCTTATGGCCTCATCTGGAAATGATTTTAAATTTGCAGACAACTTTTGCTGGTGACAGGAATGCAGAGTGCTCCCATATACAGTAGATAGCCTGTGTGAGATATCTCAACAACTGATAAACTTTAGGAAGTGCTTATGTACTGAAATGTCATTGATGTCAGATGGCCAGTTTGGCCAATGTAAGTTACAGCCAAAGTCAAGAATCACTTTATTTTTACTGATGCATAAATTTAAATCTTGTATCCATTAAAATCTGATCAATGTAATAATCACTCATTTATTTGGTCACCACACATTTTAAAGACAAAAGCAAAATCACATTACAATGTCAAACCATTCCTACCATTCTTGTAAGGGGGGGGGGTACTACTTAATAGTGCAAATACAAAGAATACTCAATGTTATTCAGTCAATAACGAAAAGTCCGTTTTCGATTTTGGCTAATCTCCTCTTTCCTTTATGCTTAACTTGGTACCATCCTTGATAAAATACAAAATGTACAATTTCCAGACCCACCTTGGGGTGTTCAGGGGGCAGCTTCTGGGCTCTCTCCATCTCCTCTATATTACTCCTTGACCTCATTCCATACCCTGCCCCTTCTCCATCCACAGCAGCTTGCCTCTCACTCTGCCTCTTCCTCAAGTACATCAAGAACTTGAAGAAGTGAAATTTGACAAATGACCATTTTCCCAGTTGCTGGTAGACTCCTTTGATAGGTGCAGGATCTGGTGTCAGCAGAAATTTGAGAGCAATAACTCCCAAAATTAATAAAATCACCGTTTCTATAAACATGATGGTTAAATGCACAGTGCATAGTCTTTGGACATGTGCACTGTTTATCTGACTAAAGGTGCCTTGTTGTGATCCACTTTGTGGACATATAGGACATCGTCCTATCACAGCCCACTTGGGACATTTGTGAATGAATATTGTTTAGTGAATACAAAACACGACAGAGGGAGTAAAAATCATTTTGCCAGCATGATATTTTGTCTCTCAGTCTCACAGAAAGTAGCAGACTGACCACATAACAGTCCTGGTGTCAGCCCCATTGTTGCTGAATAGAGCTAGCTGTGAAGAGATGGCAGAATTAATACACTAGTAAATTAAATTCTTTCATGTTTAAACTCCCAATTTTATGCGCCTGTTTCTGATATTTGTACTAGGGGCTCATGTTATTCTGAAACGAATTATACCATGTGAGAATAGTGTTACTTTCAACTTTCAGGGCAGTTGTTCCACCACAGGGACAATTGTCTGTCAGTTGCTGCATGAGAATTCTGGCGGAGTTCACTCCCTGTGGCAGCTCACAGCTTGCTGTTGACTCTTGTGCATGTATAGATGGTCGATTTTAAGTATGAACTTTGTGTGCAGAGTAAGAAATTATATCATTGTCCTGTCTGTTCAAGCTCGCAAGCAGGACTTAAATCCTGAATTAGTTCTCTTATATCATGAGTCCTTGGTAGAATTTTGATGCTTATTTTTTGTGTTCACCTTCAAGAACGCCAACTCATTGCAAAAAATTGCTGATAGGTGGAGGGCTCATATCTGTTGTCACACAGAAATGTATGGTGTACATTGTGTTGCTACAATGTGAACACAAAGTTGAGATTTTTTCCCAAAAATGCCACGCCGTCACCCAGCTGACAATGTACGTGAAGTTCACGTGATAAACATGGGGGGTAACTGGTGAACATGACATAACTGAGATTTATCACATGTTTTTGTTCACGTGAGAATAACTCTCACATTTTCACGGGATAACCATGCATGTGATGAATGTCACCAGATTAACGTTTTACCATCTTCATGACATAACTGAGAGTTATCACGTTTTTTTTCAAATGAGAAAAACCCCCACATTTTCACGGGATAACCATGTGATGAATGTCACCAGATTAACACTTGACCATCTTCATGACATAACTGAGAGTTTTCATGTGTTTTTCTTCACGTGGTTAACCGACGAAGATTGCCCCACAGAAATATAGATGGAGCCATCTGTACTAGAAACACAACTGTGCACCGAGTTCCGCACTAAGTTTACTTTAACTGAGTTTAAATTAATTAAACAAATGATAATGACTTCTCAATCTGGATTAATGCACAGTATATGGTGGAATGATGCTTATTAGCTCAAAAAGGAGCACTTGGATATTATTACCGAAGACTAGTCATCCGAAATGTGAATCATGTATGACTACAATCCTTGATTCTGGTAACCCTTAAGAAGACTGAAAAGAGACTCACTGCATCACACTGGTTTCAGCAAGTTCTTGTGGCTTTTACTTCAGCGCCACAGCTATTGAAAGCCCAAGATGTTGCTTGAAACAGTCTAAGTTGGCTGGCTTAACGAAGAGCCAAGTTAACCAGTGGGAGATCTTGCCTCTTCTCAAATAATTTTAACTGGTGAAGATTGCCCCCCAGAAAATCATGTGGTTAACTGGTGACAAAATTACATGGTTAGCATTTGCAATAACCTATCAGTTTTCCACATGATAAATGAGTGGCAATTTCACGTGATAACTCTCAGTTTACCACCAGTTTTTGTCAGCTGGTCACTAGTCTGCCTCTGATCCCAGAAATGTAGGGGACAACATGTCCCAAGATATTCCTACAACATAACATTTTGGGAAAATATTTTGTTTAGATCTGATAATGTAATACTTGCGTATAGTTTTAATTTGAACCGAGATTTAAAAACACTATATATTTGTTCTTTCCCAAACTGTTTGAGTTTTGCATATAGATCCTGGAGATCTGATGCATTTCGATGGGATAAGATGAAATTGCATCATAACTTCTAATATTTGAGGAATTTTAATCTTTTCAGTTTGCTTTTACTAACTTTTTAGTAATTCTGTATCTTTTTAACTGTTTGATATGAAGACTGAAGAGGTTGTTTGAAACAGCTTACAAATATCATCTCACTTTAAAGTGGTTTACATGGTGTACAGGTCTATACTGCACATTAAAGCAGAATGCAGATGTCTGACACTTTAGGAAGGAACAGGTAACCCACCAAGGGCATTGCATCACCAGCATTACTACACACATTGCACAAAATCACCCGTGATGTCATGATATGAAAGCTGCTGCATTATTGTCAAGCCCGCAAGCATGATATGAAAGCTGCTGCATTATTGTCACCTATAAAATATATTTGATTTTGGGCTGTATATATTGTAGTCTGTCTGTCTGTTTTACTTTATGAACCTTTCTGTAGTCTATCTTACTCTTTTCTTCCTCTTTCAGTCTCCAAAATGGTTATTCTTTCTCAATTCATGATTGTATTAAAGGCATACAAACTCATTGGATGTGACAAGTCATCTGTATAGGAGGATAAAGGTAACTGAATGAAAATATTCTGGCCTTAAATCGAGTGCACCTAAAATACACACCTCTCTACAGTTATGATATTACGATTACATTTAAGCAATAAGCATGATCTATTGTTTCTGTATAAATTAGGAAGCGAAACCTATCATTTGCCTTTTACTCCAAAAACAAACCATGACCAGCCAGTTCAAGGAATGACATAATTCCTACGAATCAAGGATATGACTAGAAATACAACTAAAAATATAAACCTATTATGTTTAAACCTATTATGTTAATGACAAAGACTTGTCAGGCTGTCAGCTGGGATGTTTATTTATGGGTGATTATGACTGGGTCCGAGCAAGGGCTTGGCACTCCCAGCCAATCAGAGGAGAGAGGACGTTTCATCATACTATTTTGACAGTATATAAACAAGACCACGTGCTTCACAGGTTGTTATTCACAGCAGAAAATGTTGAAAATGGACTCAGCTGTAAATGGTGTATCTCATGGTGTATCCAATGGTGTATCCAATGGTGTATCCAATGGTGTATCCAATGGTGTATCTCATGGTGTATCCAATGGAGTTTCAAATGGAAATGGTCACCACGACCCTCAGGTGAGTTATTACTTTTTAACTAATTTAATTTTTTTTCTTATTCAGATCTCATGCTTTGCAATATATCTGAATCGAGATATCAACATTTGATACCCCCCCTTTAGTCTTCTTTATTTTTCACATAAAAAAATCAGTGTTAGGTTGCCAAACGTATAAGCTGGACATTTCCAGATATAGCTCTCCATGCACTGTAATAAAAGCGCCACCCATTATGATCTTAAAATGTGATTAGAGTCATATCAAATTATGCATTAAAACATGTCATAACACAACCTTCCTGTTGGGTTGTCCTGACCCTGGGATTATGTAAGAATGTAATTGAAAATCTTCACGATGAATTGGGCACTTCGTACTGACATGTCAAGATGCCTTGGATGAACTCACTAAGTTTCCATTTTTAAAAATTGAATTCATTATAGATCTTTGCGGATTGGCTGTCCACTGGAAAAATTAATTTTCTTATTTTCAATTTGCAAACAGGCTTTGCCACATCATCGACAGTTTTCTGTTGGTCTCCCAATCTTCTTATTTGATCAAGTACCTCAAGTCATTTAATTACTTTGTTTATTGTCACCTATGCTGCTAGATATGATGAGTACTGAATCAACTGATTAACCACAACTGACACAAACAAAACATTTTTAAGCCAGTGACATCACACGATCAAGTTGAAAGTTAATTTTGAAACTGTTTAGGCCGCTAATCCGCAAACAGCTCTAATGTTTGTTCGCAATGAAATGAAACAAGACAAAAAACAAGCGAGCAGCCAAGACAACTGAAATGTACAGAGCTTCTAAATATTGTCATTTCACACAGATATTATGAAATTTATCCATGATTTAAGCAGTAGTTCTCAAATTTTCTAAGTGTTGAAAACTTAAAAGTTGACAATGACACAGAATTTTCAGGGGATTATTTATAACTCAAATATTGATGTGATGTGATGATTTTATATGTAATCGAAAAATTGAACTTATGCAAGGTCTGATCCTAGAACTATTACAATGGAAAGGTCAGCTGAGGTGACCTTCCATAATATTCCATCCATTAGCACTGAATGACCTTGTCAGTGAATTGTTATTGTTCCACTGTGGTTTCCTCGCCTGGGTGATGCAATGCACGTGTGGAGGGCCCTGGAGACTGTCGTGCATTTTAATCTCAGGTGTGAAATGTTCACAATCCTGGCTGAAGTATGAGTATGGGTTTGTGATACCATGTTCAGCTTGAATCCATTGCACACCATGCATATGAATTAGGATTAAAGTGAAATTGGTGTACACAATAATGTAGTTCAGTGCAATTGTACTTTAAAGACTGTTTTGGGAAAAAGTATGATGACACGATACTATAGAAATCCGTTATTGAAAGAGAAGGCAGCATTGCCGCTTTTTGCAGCCTGGTGGTCCATAGGAAATTGATCTCTTTTTATAATTATTGACTTTCAATTGACAGCAACCTGTTAGTTTTACTAATCTGCTTATCAGGTGCAGGTCTACTTCAATTGATTGTTTACTGACAGGTAAGCCATACACTCAATAAACAATAACTCTAACAAACAGAATGATTATAGCTGTTTGCAGATTGGCGGGCCAAAAAGTTTCAAAATTAACTTTAAACTTGGTCGTGTGATGTCACCGGCTTAAAAATGTTTTGTTTGTGTCAGTTATGGTTAATCAGTTGATTCAATGCTTATCATATCTAGCAGCATAGGTGACAATAAACAAGATAATTAAATGACTTGAGGTACTTCATCAAATAAGAAGATTGGGAGACCAAAAGAAAACTGTCAATGATGTGGCAAAGGCAGTTTGCAAATTGAAAATAATAAAATTCATTTTCCAAGTGGACCGCCAATCTGCAAAGAGCTCTAAAATGACCTCGACATCATATTCGACTGAGTAAAAGTTCAATTTGAAACCATATGTAGTCATGTACTTGCTGCGCTACTACAAAGATGAACAGAAGGAGAGTGCAGAAAACGTAGAACTGTTTTTTTTCAAATATGTAATCAGGCACTTTTAGCATCTGGCATTACCAATTTACCACTTTTCATGTAAGGCTGGTGATTCCAGTATTTATATGACTACTTTGAAGTTCAAATAAAAAGTAATGTGTTCTTCCCTTTTTGACTTCTGCGATGTTTATGGGGTGCTGGTTTACTTTAATCAAAAGGAGCTGAAATGATGCCTGAAAACTTGAAAAAAAAACATTTGACAAGGGATGTCCGTTCTCCGTCAGAGCTTCCGGGTGTCTCACTTTTTCCTTCATCAGTTCATGAGAACTCACACATATAGATACGGGGGAAAATGTCAGGTTTTATTAGGTGAAGTTGGTTGGGCATGGTCTGCAATGGTCATTGATGAGACAAACCACGTTGAAAATTTAAAATCAATTATGAACCGAGTGAAGCTGTGAACCAATTCTATATTGAAGTCAGTGAGCGGTGTATAAGAGGCCACATAAAATAAATCCTCAGATTCTTTTTGCTGTCTGTACTACCAATGTTCTTAAACAAAGTTTGGGATTTTCGAAAGGAAGCGAAAAACTAAAAATACACTATGTTTGCATAATTTTGACTTTCCAGCTAGGTACATGCCCAGTTACAAAATTACTTTGACGTATCATCAGTGATTCAGTGTTACGAGTACATCAAAGGGTGCTAACTTCTGCATACGTTGCAGATTGTGTAAACTTAGCTTCTAGATTCAATAAATTGATAGTTTTGCATTTAAGCTTCGTTAAAAAAAGTTGAATTGTTTGAAGACCATGGGCCTGTTGGGTGTGTTTTGGAAATTCATCAATATAGCTTGGCATCAACAATTCTACATACCATGTCTGAATGCAGGATGAGATATATATATGGAAACTTTAACTTTGCTTGATGAAAGTAATGCAGATTATAGAATAGGCTATAGTTACTAAATCTTTTTCTAAACCTTCCCCAGGGAACACCAAAGAAACATAACATTTTCACAAAAATATGAGTTTGATAAACCAAGAATCTAAAAGTCTTCCCTCTTTGAGTTCAGATGTCATTTCCTGGTTTGACCATTAAGCCCTATAAAATCCTGAAATAATACGCAGTAAAAAGCATCGTAAACATATCGGGTTACCTTGTTTCATAATTGTGAATGGGCCACAAGTAGTTCAATGTTGAGGTGACTTGCATTATTGTTTCCAGAATGGCTTCAAAGTCCATCTTTTTTATGAAAATTAAATGTCAGAACAAGGATCGATTTAATATCGAAATCTGATACACTCATCCAAAATAACTGGCTTTAAGTTAGTGCATGAGTCTGGCTCTGTCACTCTGCAGTCAGCCGCCTCCTGCTCTTGAGTACCTGAAAACATCCTCACAAAATATGAAGCCAAAAATGGTAAAGGTTTTTTTTTTCATCGGTTTTTGTTTTCAAAGGTCAAACTGACCATTCATTGTTCTTATATATTTTTATTTATAGTACCTATTGTTGAATGAAACTGTTTCACTTGTTTTTCTGATAATAAGGTTTGTGTTTTTAAAATGTTTATTTATGTTTTACTGCTACGGTGTACTTTGCCAATTTAAAAGCTTAATTGTCAAACAATGAAGGCATTAGGTCCATTTTCATATGATAATGTCATGATGAACTGAGGTTGAACTGAGACAATGTTATCAATTTTAGTTCGTGATTTTCACTCAGAAATTTCAATTTTTTTGTAATTTTTACGTTGAAAAAAAAAAAGAAGACCGGCCGTGAATGACTTTGTGTTTGATCATACCAGCTAATATTTTTATATATGGTTGATAATGATAATACAATACATATGTGTCTCTTTTGTTTTTCTTCAGGGTTTAGATTTTGCCCATCCTGGGTACCATCCTGATTTCATCGATGAAGATGGAAGCACCAGTGTGGTTTTTGCAATGAAGGAGGAAGTGGGTGCCCTTGCCAAAGCTCTTCGAATCTTTGAGGTTTGTTTCTCTCTGTTGTTATGAACTTCCCAAGAACTTTTGAAGCTCACGAAAGCAAGGTCATTACTATAGATTCGACTGATATAATCCAACAAGGACACTGCTGTCCAGTTTCTAAATTTGAAGGCATTTTCTTCTTACAAAGTGATTAGTGGTATTTATGTTTAGGTTATGGGTAATTTTCTTTCAGAGTCACAAGGTGAACCTTTTGCACATAGAGTCACGACCTTCCAAGAATAAAACGGACAATTATGAGTTCTTGATAGAATGTGACAACTCAAAAGGAGGCCTGAAAGAAGCCACAGACGACCTCAAAGAAAACACAACCCGGTTACATGTCATGTCCAGGGCCAAGGAGCAGGAGTTGTCTGATGGTGAGTGCAGTTGGTACACTCTAAAAAATTTCGGGACAAAATTGGTTTTTTAGATTCAAAATGGTTTTTTGAAAAACCAAATTTCAATGCAAAACCAACATGGATTTTTAAAAAAATCCATGTTGGTTTTTTGCATTGAAATTTGGTTTTTCAAAAAACCATTTTGAATCTAAAAAACCAATTTTGTCTGAAATTTTTTAGAGTGTAAATGATAAAAATAACAGTTCCGAAGGTCAAGGATTAGTTTGGTGAAGGTCATGAACTTTCGGTCACCCATCAATGAAAAGTGTTACTCACAACAGTGTATCAATATATATATGTCATTGTGACAATCAATAATTGATTATTTAAGCTGTTTTTCTTAACATAATTATAATGTTTTTGTCAAGGTCAAATCTTGTGATGAGGTCAAGAACTTTTTTTGAAACATCAGTCAGTGGGGCAGCATAAAGAGTAACTTAGACATAGAGGGCACAATCTTACAATAATTGGTTATTTCTAGTTATTTATATAACACTTCTATATTGGCGACTTTTTGGTGACCTATGCCCTTGGGTATAACTCGTCTCTAAGTTATTTAACTGACTGTATTCAAGGGCTCCAAATTCACAATACTTGGACGATTCTTTACCTTGCTGATATAAATTCTTATAGGTAGAAAATTCACAAAAACAAAAGGAAGTCTGGCAGATCACGGTGAGAACTTGAAACTAAAAACATCAGGAGCTTTGGGAACTGTCTTTATTTCTGTTTTCTTGCACTTTCTATAGGAATTCTAAGCATGACTTCAATTTCTCATTCTAACATTTTCAAAGTGCACTGTTTTTCTGCCATAATAGCACTGGTAATGGTTTTTACATTGTGGATATGGTTGTATATGGTTATGGCGTACATTATTGCTAATTGAAGCAGTTATTGTGTATAAAATATATTTAATTGTACATAAACACTGATTTCATTTTGCAATATCCTTCTTTCCATGTACAGCAGAGTCATCCGAAACTTCTTGTCAATTGTCTGTCATATATTCCATTAATGAATCTGTAAACATTTTTCAAACATACAATCTGAATAATGCATCCTATTACATCATAATGTACAGTTCAACAAAATAATCACTTCATATTGTACAGCATGCTGGCATTTAACTGGCATTTTAACTATCTGCTTCACTTTGTTACTATCTTCTAATTTTCACCTATATTTCTTTGATTGATTTTCTCCTGAGTCAAAATTATCCAAAATATAATAAAACATTTCCACGTGAATTATTTGTTTTCCTGGCAATGAAAAGACAGTTACCTGAGTTATGGTATTCAATCTATTTCAGTTCCTTGGTTTCCCAGGAAAATTGTTGACTTGGACCGATTCGCGAACCAAATTTTGAGCTATGGATCGGAACTTGAAGCCGACCATCCCGTGAGTATATATGGATATTATCAGCGAATTATAGAACACTATAACAGTAATAAGCCTTAAGAATAATACCATTCTCCTTTTTGTCACCCAGGGGTTCACAGATCCAGTTTACAGAGCAAGGAGGAAGCAGTTCGCAGACATCGCCTTTCATTACAGGCAGTAAGCTATTTTACTCTTTCGCAGAAATGAGTATAATGTGATTGATTGATTTTTAAACTCAAATCACATATAATAATACTCATTTTCACAATTTATAACACTTTCAAGATTAGGACAGCTTTGTTTTAAGTGTTGACAATCAACAATTTTCTGTGATTGAGACTGATTCGTGATATCCAGCACCTTGTGGAATGCCATATAAAATTACTATAAGATCATCCAATATGTTTCATCAAGTTAGTGAAGTTACTGAAGTTCCTACATAATATCCTTTTCATCGCATCTTCATCTGTTAATCTTCTCACGCTTATCGTGAACAGTTCTAGTAAGTCACCATGTAGGCCTTAACTAAGTAGTATCATCCATTGCCTTGAGAAACACCATATTTTGATGTGGATACTTCTATTTTCTAGTGGACAGCCAATTCCCAAGGTTGAGTACACAGAAGATGAAACAAAGACCTGGTACGTATAAGATATTCATTCAGTCAGCTGAATTACTCCCCAATCGTGACAATGTTGCGATGTTGGTGTAAATTACATAGAATTGTATGGCAGAAATTACGATGTCACAAAATTGTGAAGCAATGACAATGATATGACATTAGCATGCGATGTTGTTGCAACATTGTTCTACATTGTTGAAAAATGTGTGTTGTGGCAACATGTAATTTCTACCATACATCCTAAGTGACTCTTCCACCGATTGACAACATTGTCGTGTTTACATTGCGTGCCAATAGGTCTGTCTCTATATGGGGATCACAACAGGTATTATCAGTAGGTGGCACTACGATAAGGGGGGAGGGCTATTTTTGTCTTTTGGGAAGCCCACCAAATGACATATTATCTGGTTTGTTTGCAAAGTAAGTGAAATCCTGTGACCAACAGTAAATAATCTGGCTGTTAACACGTTAAAATCCCCCATTCTGTATGATAACAACACACTTTTCTGTTGAACTGCTGTTTTGAGAACATAATCAATAGCTGACCCAAACAATCAAACATTCAACAAACACACTCATTAACAGGGTGTCTGCCAATCATGGAAAAGCCTGGAAAAGCCTGGAATTTGGTTTCTCAATTTCCAGGCCTTGAAAAGCCTGGAAAAACCAGCATTTTGAAAAAAAGGCCTGGAAAAGCCTGGAATTTAGTTTGTATGGAAATAAAAATAGTCCACTGCAAAATTTTTTGCTATTTTTAGCAATGATAGGACCAAAGGACGAATGTCGTGTTCAGAAAAAAATGTGTATATCGTGTCATTAATTGGTCAGTTCATCAACAAATTGGCCTGGAATTTTTGAAAACTTGGCCTGGAAAAGCCTGGAAAAAGCCTGGAATTTGGTTTTGAAAAAGCTGCAGACACCCTGAATTTAAGTTAGTCTCCTTGGCTTGGTCAACAACACCAATCTATTTTTGAAAGGCAAAGGGGATTCCATCAGAGCTCCTATTGCTTGGAGACACCACCTGTACATAATTCAGAACTGCAAATGGAGACAGACCTATTGAGTTGCATGTATGCTCATTTGTTGACTTTACTTACCTGTAATTTGACGTAAAATTGTTTAGTCAATTCTCTTTTCTTTCAAAAGGGGGTTAATATTCAGGCAGCTAGCTGACCTGTACCCCAAGTATGCCTGCAGAGAGTTCAACCACATTTTCCCTCTTCTGATCGACAATTGCGGCTTCAGAGAAGACAACATTCCCCAACTTGAAGACATCTCCAACTTTTTGAAAGGTTTGTACCAGATCCCTTCTTTGTGCCAGGCTCTGTTAGTCCTCTAATAAGGGATGGTACAATCATTACTACAATGCTGCTCATTGTTGACAATGTTGCAAATGTTCAGTCTTATAGAGACATGTCTTTGATTTTGTGCCATGTATATATATAGTGAAGGAATATTGCGAGGGAAAGTTATAAAATCAGTATTTTCAAATGACTGCTTGGTACGAAATGATAATCATATTTTAGTATACCTAGCGTTAGATTGCTTTTTGGCGAATAAGTAAGAAAAGACAGAAAAAGTTCCAAACAGTTAGTGATTTCAAAAATATGGTTGCATAGGTTTGCACAAAACCTATGTTATTACAAGGAGGCAAAACCTTTTGTGCTAACCTATGTAACCAAGAAGTCAAATAGGTTAAAAAGTCACTCTTTTCACTTTTATTTGATGCCATAAAAACTGATGGCACCAGCCTAATTATAAAATAAAATATTAATAATATTTACAATTTGGTGCTAAAATTGGCTGCAGGGGAACTGCAAAACATGACAACAACAGCACTTAACTAGCATCAGAAAATAAGTACAGATCAAGTGAATAGTTTTGAGTCTTTTTGTAAATCTTACTGACAAAAGCGCACTCACATTACAGCCTACGTGACATAAAATATTGGTCAAATATGGAAGCCCATTTAAAGCAAGGTCAAAATTATAGGTTTATGAGGTGAAAAATATTAGTCCATACAAGAAAGTGCGAAAGAGTTCATCATAAAAAGGGTCAGGAGAAGAAGGCCCATATCAAGTTTCAGAGTTTCAGTGATGAAGTATCATGTGTTGTACATGTATGACTGTGTGTACAACAAGAATGTACGTGTGTATAAACAAGTAGAGGATAACTGTGTTCTTTGATAAAGTCAATAATTCTATTTGAAAAAGAGCGTGCCTGCTATTTCTTGATTTTTTTTTTCTCTGAGTACTGCAACTGACATGTGCAAAACAAGACGATGCAATGTGTTTTCGTTTCAATATCCTTGTTTGTGCCTCTCTGAATAGCATCATATAACAATTAGAGTTTTTGGAGATGTTTTCCTTTTTATCCTCTTCTGTTCTAATTGTTTTAAGTTCTTACAGATGATTTCATATTTGTAGACATTAGTGGTAGAAAATACATCATTTTCCCTGCAATTTTCATTGGTATGACAGCAATGACACCACTCTCTCTTGAAAAGTGACATTGCGTTTTACATGGGTGACCATGGCATTCTAATCCATTGATCTCCTCAATGGAACTGACTCTAGCTGTTTCAAGAGAGAGTTTCTGTTCTTGTTTCACACATTTTTAGTACACACATTTTCAAAGTCCAATACTCTGCATTCAGAATTTCAAATGATTGGGATCAGATGATCCACATAATTATCGTTTTAACAGAAACAAACAAATTGACCAACTTGAATGGAACATTTTCTCAGAGGAGGGCTCTGCTCAGACTACATTACAATGGGCTACCAATCGCTGGGTCCCTGCTTTGATTCCCACTATGATTGGATCATCCTCCTGTCCTAATGGACCATTCAGAATTTATGACTCGAAGGGGGGGTGGGAGTTTTGATGGAATATTCTGTCAAAAGTGATATATACCCATCTTCAGTTTCACAAATATTGTAGTACATCCCTTTTCTTTTGTTAAAATTTCATTTGACAATTAAGCATGTTGTGAAAAATATGTACCCCCCTTGAAACATGCGTGAAAAATTGGTGCCCTGTCGGGAAAAATTCCCATTGCCCGAAATCATGTGCAAAACCAGACTACCACCCCCCTCAACCCAGTCCTAAAATTTAATTCTGAATCTATAGTCCCCTGGCGTTCAGAGATATGAAGCCATTCATAGCTTGAGACTGATTTAATGTCAATTGAAGCAACCAACATGCAACAGTTACACAGGAGTATGAAATACAACAGTTCAAGAGGAAATGTAAGAGTTAAAGGCCCACAGTCATGCACTTTTTTTATTTGATAAATCAAACCTTATTTTTTATATGCATTGACACAGTCACTCACACATTAATGCCACCAAAAGTCCAATAAAGCAAATATTCATTCTCGATCTTCGGCCTCAGAGATGGGACAATTAAAACTGACTCCTAGTGAACTATTTGGAAGGGGCCACGTCAGGCTGGGCAAAAAGTAAACAAAATGGCAATTAATCAAATGCAAGAGATGGCAGCAGTTTACAGTCGATGACCACAGAGAACAAAAAACACAGGTATGATTGCCATGCATGATTGCATGGCCAGTGGTCACTCCTGACTGTGGGCTTGAGAGAGGGAGGGGGGCCACCCAGCCCTACGTCATGCATATTGAATTAGCCAGCTGACTGGCGGTCCACGAAGAAGGTCCAAAACCACTTTTTCAGAGGTCCTTTGCAAAGTGTACACTTTGCAAAAATCTTTTTAAACTATCTTTGTGTGCTTATAAGACTCTATTTTAGCAGGGAAAGCTGTTTTTATTGAAAGTCGGGATTTGATGAGTGTTTGCCTTTAATGTGGATTGCAGTTTGACATGTGTGAACAACTGCCACAATGCCAAGTTGGCCTTTGCAGTTTATTGGTCAAAATTATGACATAATTTTTCCAGCCAACTTCACTTGCTTGAAGCAAACTGAAAAAAAGTGACACGCTATGTGCAGCTTGACCAATCACCTGGCTAGATTTTCTGATGTCAGACCAACAATTTTGCAAATTTTTTTAAAATTTGAGCAAAGTCTACAAATATGAAATCATCTGTAATCAACTTACTGTATACAAGAAATTTGGGGAATCTCCAGATTTATATCAGCCATTATCAGGTCCAATTCAATACTGCGATTACATATATTGTCTAAAATTTTTTCAGATTGCACAGGCTTCAGACTGCGCCCTGTGGCAGGCCTTCTCTCCTCCAGAGACTTCTTGGCTGGTCTTGCATTCAGGGTCTTCCATTCCACTCAGTACATCAGACACTCATCCAGACCCATGTACACTCCTGAACCGTGAGTTGAATTTAATTGATTATGCTAGTCAGTATAAGTCAACTTTTCATTTTACGTTTTACTTTGTGCAGTTCCATGGTAAACCATGCTTCAATGAGCCCGTTCAGTGTTCACACTCTTTGTTGTGAATGTTGATCAAGTTTCAAAACATCAAAATGTATCAAAGTTAATTGTAAATTGACTCCATGTCCTTGTTGAGTTGATTGGGTGACAAACAATCATTGCATGTTGTTGTGAGCTGTCTAAACAACTGAGGCTAATGTAATTGCTCTTTACCTTGGAGAAAGGCCTCTGCAAGACTGTCAGTAACTGAATTCTCCCATTACTCCCTTCTTGATTGCTTCATCCCTGTATTTCACAGTGTTATGTAGATTTGATGATAAAACAAGAATGCAAGGCTATTGGAGGCTGTTTAGTAATCAATTTCTTTGATGTGTTGTTCTTCCAGGGACATCTGTCATGAACTTCTGGGCCACGTTCCTCTTTTTGCCAATCCTGAATTTGCTCAGTTCTCCCAAGAAATTGGCTTGGCTTCCTTGGGTGCCCCTGATGAGTTCATCGAGAAATTAGCCACTGTGAGTCTCAGGAATTGCATTGCTCTATTCATTTGGTAACTTGGTATTTTGTCCTCAGAAGCATGGACTGCATTCGGGAAAAATGTAGATGTGATATCAAGCCCAAGATTGCTAAAGCATTTACATTTTTTAACAAAGAAAAACTACTGGCAACTGTGGCAATTAGTAATGTCTTTCCTTGAATATTTCAGTGCTACTGGTTCACCGTTGAGTTCGGTCTGTGCAGGCAAGAAGGTGAATTGAAGGCTTATGGAGCTGGTCTCTTGTCTTCCTTTGGTGAACTTCAGGTAACATCTAAGAACCATTATTATACTATAACTTTTACGTTTATCATTAGTATAGATCTTTCATCTTCTGACTAATTTTCTTCTAAAACACTACTGAGATAATGATAACAGTATGATATTGTCTTTTCCATTATAGTATTCTGTATCTGACAAACCTGAGGTGCGTCCATTCGAGCCAGCCAAGACAGCTGAGCAGAAATATCCTATCACTGAGTACCAACCAGTCTACTATGTGGCAGACAGCTTCGAGAGTGCCAAGGAAAAGATGAGGTAGGGGAAATTTGATTCGGAGAAAAAATTAATATCAAGAAATGGAAATGATGGACCTTTCAGCGTATACATGTCAATGTATTTTGCTCAAATATATGAAATTTATTTCTCTCTTTGTAAAGGGCTTATGCTTCCACCATTCCAAGAAGTTTCGAAGTCCGTTACAACGCTTACACCCAGAGCGTTGAGGTTCTGGAGAGTATGGCACAAATTAGAACATTCGCTACTGACCTGAGAAGTAAGTTCGTCAAACATTCCTCAAATATATACTTTTAAAGCTGCAGTTTCAAAGCAACCAAGAAATGATTATCAAATACTTGAAATTGTCTAAAAGACCTTTTTGTTGTTCTTCCAGGTGAGTTTGCCAGGCTTGAAGTTGCCCTGCAGAAGTACCAAACATAAGACAAATGGTTGATGCCAACTGCCTCACCAACCATAACACTCATATATATTTTTATCCAAATATGGCACATCCACGCATGGTAGTGAGCGCACATACACGCGCGTGTACATGTATTTGCGCGCATCATTACGCTTGTATATGCGTTCACGACCACATGTGGACATGTCATCCAGCGCATGCGTGGACCTGCATTCACTCGCATGCGTGTATATGAGATCGTGGACATGCCATCCAGCACAAGCTTGGACATGCCATCCAGCGCAGTTTATTTATCAGAACATGGGAGCTCCTCCAGCAGTGGCGTAGCCATGGGATGGAGGAGGGGTCTTAAGATTGTGGTTTCTGCTCTCCTATTAGTTTGTAGGGGAAGTGTACACTCTAAAAAATGTCGGGACAAAATTGGTTTTTTAGATTCAAAATGGTTTTTTGAAAAACCTAATTTCAATGCAAAACCAACTTGGATTTTTAAAAAAATCCATGTTGGTTTTTTGCATTGAAATTTGGTTTTTCAAAGAACCATTTTGAATCTAAAAAACCAATTTTGTCTGAAATTTTTTAGAGTGTACCTATATTGGACCCCCTAACCATCACTCTATTTCTCATAGGTACACTGTTATACCTACGATATTACTCATTGGACCAATACATGAGGAAGGCCAAGGTATCAGTGTGTGCCCAGATTGAGGAACCCCCCACCCCCTTCCAAAATTCCTGGATCCGCCCCTGGGTTCTCTCACTAATTTGGATGTGCGCTGTAAAGCATGTCCACTCACGTGCTGTATGGCATGTACACTCATGCGCTGTATAGCATGTCCACTCATGCGCTGTAAAGCATGTCCACGCGCGTAGATTTTTCACGCGTGCGCTATTTGACACATCCACGCTCGTGTATGTGCCAAATCTTGCACATCCACGTTTCCTGAAAGCGTGTATGTGCGCTCTGGAGCATGCGCGGATATGTCAAATTTGGATAAAAATATACCTCAAACACTTGAATATTAATAATTTTGTACAGATATGCATAATGATATGTTGATTTCATGTACTTAGTAAAGGTCTACCGAACTGTTAGATTCTGTTTCATTTTAGTGATTTTAGCTATACTGGAAAATGGTCTGATAATTCGTGCTCATTTTGGCTGTGTTTATTTCACCCTGAGTGAAATTGTAAATAATCTGCTAGAGTAATACCTCACATTAGTTGTAAAATACATGTGTATGTAGAAATCCCACATAGCCTACTAGAACAGTATTATATATATAATTATATACGAGTTTTTCATTTATAAATGACTTCATGTACTCTTGTTTATGCCATTAATGAGGCAGTCAACAAGTCCCAGTATTCATTTGACTGTTTTGTATCCTAACTTGTTGAAACATGACATTGTTCACAATTGTTAAATTTGTTTGTTGTTAGCTTATTTCATTTCTTGCCAAGTCGTTTGTACTTTGATGCAAATTGATGTGTTAACAAGAATATTGGGATTCAAAACTGAATCAGCATGTTTGTGTTTGGGGAACCTTGTATTGTAGCAACCATGAATTTTCTCTCAGCAATATTCAACAAAAACAGTTTTTTTCAGGTAGAACTAAATTATGATAACAGAACAAAAAGTATATATGATTGAAAGAAATGGTTTCTTCAACACAAGATCCCCAAACACAAATTTACTGTTAAATTTTCTCTAACCAAGTCATCAAACAGACTGCTAAAACTTATATGAACTGTTAATTTATTAATCATTGATCTTACTAATAGGAAATGGAAATTGTCCAGCATTGCACAAACATATATATACATTAAAATTCGAAAAACAAGCACATTGCATGGAGACATTACATAACAATAGACACCACCAGAACAGGTGAATAATTGTGTCTAATTAGCTCTGCTATCTTAATTAAGACTAATGAATTGAAATAACAATGCAAATGAAACTCATCAATGATCAATTAATTGGAAACAGTATGTTATTCTAAAAACGTTCTTAAAAAAGGTGACAATAAATAAATTGCAACAACATAAATGCGACTGCTGTACATTAAACCAACAAAAAAAATCGAACAAGATGAAATAATTTCCATGTACACTCCTCCAGTGAGATTAGTAACTCTCCTTTTCGCCCAACACTTCGTTTCTGTTTCATTATTTCGAAATAGCTTCAATAAATTCCATATGTTTCCTTGTTTAGTGACTTTGTCCGTAAGCTTTCTGAATTGTCGACTGGGTGGCGTTAAGGTAGTCAGAGCGCTCTTCCCTCTTGCGGTCAAAAATAGATGCAGGTCTTCCAGCTGAAATTGGTTATATGTCAATTATTACAATGCGTACTATAAAAAATAAACAAATTTTTCAGACACATTATGCAACAGCGCAAAAAGACATTTGATCATATCACAGTTAAAAGGACGCATAACAGTTCCAACAAAAACTGATTTCCCATCCAAAAAAAAAAAAATCCATACTACTATTGATACATAAACAAGAATATTGAGATTCAAAAGCTGCATCAATTTTTATTGCTGTCGTATTGATTGATTTCACCAGAAACAGTCCATTGTGAGTGTAAAAGTTCTTTAAAGTTTCAAGCCCTGGCTAACAGGCCAAGTATCAAATCCTCATACCAGTCCATACCTACCACTTATACCAAGTAACAAGACAAGGAAAACAGATGAAAGGTTGGGCTATAAATTGTACATAACTGCAGGAATGAAGAGGGAAAATTCATGAGATAAGACAGGACAACAGAGATTATACATTTTGACACGTTTCAGTTATCCAAACACAGGGGCTCAAGACTAGTGTAGAATAGTACATCTATCAGAAGGTTTCCATGCACTGTTAACGTAGAAAAAACCTATATTCTCATCTTTTTAGAAATTGGAAATACAAGGATAGATTTGAAAACATGCAATTAAAGATCAAGGATAGCAGCTTGTCTTTTCAAGGGCTGAGTGTAAGAAGGAGATGGTGAAAGGAACTTATTGAAGGCACATCGAAGACACATTGAACCCACGAAAAGGACACAAACTGACAGAGTCTAAATAAAGAGCCCTGCATAGATGCATCGTTTGATCGCAGTCTTCCAATATATTCTTCCAAAATAAAAAGGCTTCAACAAAACATTTAAATATAATCTGAAAGCACTATCTAATAGCAACATACAATTGGCCTGCGCAACCTGCCTATATAAGTCGGCTAGCATTTATCTACGACACATGCGCACACAAATATAAAGAAAAAGATAGAAAAGAGTCTTTTCTATGTATGTATACCTCCGGGTGCTGAAAGAAATTGTAAGTTTTGTTTAGTTTGTGTACATATCAAGTTTTTGTGGGTTATACTAAATGTGAAATGTGGCAAAGAAATAAATATATCAGAGACAAGCCATAGAGCCACTCTCTCAACCACCAATTCATGCTAAATTGTCACAGCGCCTCTGGTGGTTGGAGGTTGAAAAATGTGGGTAGTTCATGCCCCAACCACTAGGTTGCTGCAAAATATTAGGTTGTTGGTCATGTTCATTATGTTGGGCCCCTTGCAAAGTTTGAATTTATTTGTGATATTTTGTAAGTAAGAATAGGTGGGTTCTGCAAAGCCTTGGGAAGGCCTCCAGGGTGCATTTTTGAAAGCATTGTCAACAGAATGATCTTGCTCTATGGATAGGCTCAGTATCTATGCTGTAGCCCCTGTGATGAGCAACCGCCTACTTTGGTACTAGTGGGAACAGTGGCCTCTCATGGAGATGTGCTGCAACCTTTATTCTCATCGCAGGAGGTCTTTCTTTGCAGTGCCACTCATCACAGGACAATGTATATAAAAGTATAAATATTTATACCATTCGACACCTCTGTCAGTCAATCACATTACAGTATTTCAGGGGAATAATTCCCATATTCTTTGTTGTCCAGTTATCCTCTCATGTTTGACTGTTTGAGTGTTTGTCTCATGGTATAAGCCAGTTATTCACCATGGGATCAGGAATATGTGTTTATCACACCTCAGCCTAAAGGCCTCGGGTGATAAATCACATATTCCCTCTCCCGTGGTGAATAATCTTTACATATTCTTTGTAAGCACTATGTACATTGATCAAACATACACAATATTTCACTGTTAATATAAGCATGCATCACACACTTTCAAATATACTTCGGCGGTAAACCACTTTCATCTAACTATATAGACTATTATAGAGTGTTTTCAATGCAGCAGCCACAAAATCCGAGTGCTCGGTATATTTTTCTAAAAAGCAACATATATATGCGCGCCTATGCATATACCATACTATACCAGAAATAACTATAACTGTTTATATATTTCCCTGCCCTGGCCTTGGGATTTTCTTATTTTTCATTTGTAGTACTATTTCTTTCAGCTATTTTTCCTCTTGCAATGCACTATTTCATACACAGACTACATCTACAGCAGCTTCATTCGACAGTGTGAGTGTCCCCATCCAGCAGATGTCAGCACTAGTCAATGCAAGTAATATTATTATGCCACACAGTTCTATATGATATCTAATATAATATATCAGGAAATGAAAGATAGATTTGCATCAGCTCATCAGTTCTTGTTACCTGGTTGTTGTGTCCGGATAAATGCTGTAAACAATTGTTTTTGTGTGAATAAATAAAGAAAAAGAAAGAAAAGTGAAGGTTCAAAGTAAAAAAGTAAGAATCTTGAGTTTTGTTGATAAAATATGTGGAATATGTTGTCTTAAACTTAAGAAGATTGAAAAACTGAGAAACGAAAGACACAGTAACACAGAGGTAGATGTGGAAATGAAACTTCTGATAAAGCAAAGATATTTTAGATGTTTAAGATATTCTTAAACTAAATGAAGAACAAGAGTGATCAATTTCCACCAACCTCCTTGTTCAGCAGCAGGCAGCTCATCCTTCAACACTTGGTAGGTCTTGGGCTGTACGTCTTTGTATGTGGGACCTCCCATCTTTGCTATGGGCTCCTCTACCACCTGCACTCTCTGCTCTGGCATTGAGACAATCCTTTGGGGGCCTGGGGCGGGGGAGTTGGACATCATGGGGGACGGGGAGGCTGGCACTGGAGAGGGCTGGGCTGGGGAGGGGCCTCCTGGGGGTCTTGGTCTGGCCATTGCACGCCTGGAATTTAAGATTATTTTGGATAAATGTGTCTTTTAATATAAAGTAGGCCTTATTTGTACATTGACCTGACGATTTTCAAATACATAAACATAAGATGATATTGCTATTATGGTCTTTATAGTAGTCTGCATAACGTTTTCACACTTTGAGACCACATGGTATGGTTATAACTTATGAGTTCAGTTAATTTAGTTGAAGATGAATACGGCTATGCCGTTTGAGATACACTGTGATTACCAGAGAATGCTAGAAGAGTCTACAGTGTGATAAACAATAATTGGTCTAATTTTAAAACTTTTATAGGTTGTTAAGGCAGTTCAGAAACAATTGTTTTTTAAATTATATTGACCTTCGATGAACAGTCATTGCTCATACTCACTTGATGACAGTGAGGTCCAAGTCATTGCCACACCTCAGCATCTCTGCTTTCGCCTGGTCATGGTTGTAGTGTTGGCAATTCGTCGTTCCGATCATCACGATGACGTCACCGGCATGCATGCCTGCCTGGGCTGCTCTGCCATTTCTGGCCACCTGCAAAACAAGGGAAATATGTTAAAATCATTTTAATTGAGTTGATTGTGGATAATAATTATGCTTAATACACTGGTAGTTTGAAATTTACATTTATGAAACATGCAATGACGAATTAATGTCTAAAAAAATATATATTCTTCAGGAGTACAGGTTTGAGTTGTTAGGCAACCTGTGGGTTCTTGTAATTGGAACGTAAACTTTCTGGCGCACATGTATCATTACATGTCTTACTGAAGAATTGGGGCAATATTTCCCTTGTTTTGTGCATCAGTTAAGACTGAAAATTTATGTATACAGGTAAATCATGTTACTCTTGACGAAAGATCCCGTTGCCATAAGATCATCACCGAAGAATTCGAAGGACTAGACTCATGATGCACTTAACCCGACATGCTGACCCAATGCATACAGTATAGTAAAAAGCAATTCTCAGTGGGATTTCTGACACTGCCAGCTGAGACTAAATCATCAGGTGAGAGTTGAGGACTGAGAGCACCCCTGGCTAGTTTAGCACACCCTGTACACCCTGTAATAACCACATAGTCCTGTCTAGTCCTGGATTGCAGTCTCAGCAACAAAAAAGTGAAGATGCTGCAGTGATGCTGGAACGAGGAAGAAAATGTTTAAGTTGCTGAGGAAAAGCAGGTTGAGTGATGAAAGCAAAAAGATGCAGCACATCACAAGTGGATTTGTAAACCAACTGGATCGACCACTGAGGCTGACTGAGCCCAAGGGAAAATGTGATAAACAAGGTAGATAGCAAAACTGAGTGAGGTGAGAGAGGCAGAGATATAATACATAGAAAGTATGCACGGGATGTACAAGCAAGAAATTGCAATGCCAATGACCCATGGACATCATGTAATTCGTGTGGGATATACCACCTCCTGCATCTTGCAGTGTCTTTGCCAGTGCGTTGAAGAGTCGTCTATGTACAAATGTACACTGTGCATCAATGCAGCATCATATTATATTTACATCAATCCTGATGTTATCATAGCTGCATGTGCAAACATACATTTTATCTATCACAGTGAGTAAAGCTACTTCCATCCACACTATGGATTCCAAAGCTGCCTTCTGTAAACTGGAGTATCTATCAGTATGTAAATATTGGGAGAAATTGGGCGAAAAAACCTTGATCAGGATAAACATCTAAATTGAAATGGGTTTTGACAGGGAAATTCAGTCAATAAATGTATTGTCAGTGTTTCCCAGCTCATTACTTTGAGTGACATAATTACCCATTTGGATCATTGGCAGTGCATTTTGGAGGAAAGTCTCATAAATTAGGTCAAAACATGTGTTGTCTATTATGCAAATGAGCGTCTGACCTTTGCTCTAGTAACCCTGAACCAGCCAATCAGAGTAGAGGTCTGAGCTAAATATAGCTCCTGGGGCCAAAGAAGGCGAGCAATGCTGCTGTGTTTACATGAGCCAAGAAGTGGGCTGTGCACTGCAAGCTATAGTGTCTAGCATTTCCTGGATTGTAGTTTATTCACCAAACATAATTATTATTTGCATCATAAAAAAGTCTAACATTCTTGTTTCTGTGTATTATGAGAGAAACTTTTTGGAGAAAAATATAAAATCTAATTGAACCCGTGCCATGTATGATTCATACAAACAATATACTGAAAAGTAGGCAGATACTATGGCATATTGATCATACGATGTTACAATTCTGCTACTGGATTGTACACAAAAATATCAATTAACCTGATTGTGACTTCTTCTTCTTTTTATATATAAGTTTTTAAAGAGCGAGAACAAAAAATAACGGTTTTGATGCTCAGGTGTGATAAACTGTGACAGTGAAAGACAATTGTTTGTCACATATCGAATCAAAATTAATTTACTCTTCCTATTTTTTATTTTTTTGGTTCTATGCTTTCTAATCAACGCTGTATCACAGTAACATCGGCATAGTTATTGGTAACCATTATAGTCAGTGCAGTTTACAAAGCAGTTAACAAGTAGGTGGAGGTGCCAGGGAGCTGTCTTCCGGGAAGATAACTAATCCAGTGCTACAGCAGTGGCAAGCCATGACCCCCTGACCTGTGAAATGCTCGTACCACTGTAAAAAGTTGCATGTAAAATCCATGGTAGCTTGGTGACTTTCAATGTACTTATATTACAAAAACAATCGCATTGGAACAAATACAACGTCTGGTCCAAGCAATTACAGGCGAAAGGTGTAATTTTGTTAGAAGTGTTAAAATATAATGTTAAGGGGCCGACCAGATGCTCTTTTGGGGGGGGGGGTGGGGGGGGCTATGGATTTTTTGTTTTAAAAAAAGAAGATTTTTCCACTTGACACTGAAAAAAAAAGTTTGTTCAGCACTTAGAAGAAAAAAAAAAGTTTGTTTAAACCTATAGTGCACAAATCACGATAAAAGAAAAGTGTCCCAAGTTCAAATGAGAAAAATTGTTTGTCGACGCTTCATGAGAAAAAAAGTTCGTCTCGGGGGTCAAAACCATAGCCTACCCCGCCCCCCCCCCCCCAACTATCGTCTGGTCCGCCCTTAAGTATGTAAACTTACAAGCACTACAGTTTGATCCTCTGGGACTACGAGTTTCCATCCCTACATACAGCGGGATTTATAGGTTTCATATCTGAATTCCATTGGCTTTCTTCAACTAATCTTATTGAGCCCAATCCGAGAATCAACTTTCCCTGAGTGATTGCGCCAAAAAGATGGCTATTTTGGACTTAAACTATACCAACAGCCACATACGGGGACACGGTATTTTGTTTACTAACTAGCTATGCCTTGGTCAAATTACACTCCAATTTGACAGTGTATTGGAGTGTTTTGTCGGAGGGGGGGGGGCGCTGTGGGGTGGTTGTGGGATGATGCTTCCTGGATCCAATCTTCGTGATGATGCACCAGTAAGTGGCGTGGGTGGTACAGTGGTTCAGTGACATAATGACCAACTTGCTATTCCTGGAACCAGATGGATTCTTGATGAATTCTGTGAGAAGCTGTGAGAATCATGTGCACAAATGTTTGGGTCTCTGTTACTCACAGAAACAGCTGGGGTCATGCCAAGAAATGACCAAGAAAATAAACTAGCATGCAGGCCTACAACCAGCTAAATTTGATCACTGTGTATGTAGTCAACAAGAGAATGTTTGTACCTCTTTTTTAAAATTTCAATACAAAAAGTATGCTAATATTACAAAAATAAATTTTAAGTTAATTAATGCAAACAGTCCTGTTGGTCTTTTTCATCTTTTTTCATTAGCTCAATTCCCAGCAACCGACACCTGAAATTGGGAAGTTTCATCAGCCCAAGTGATGCGGCAGTTGGTTTATTGTTTATACAAAAAGGAACCTGTTAGCCAAGCCACATCCGCTTCCGATTTATTTGTTCGATGCTATTTCAAAAGGTTTGAGAAAAGAAATATATCGATACTCATGAGCACAAGTGCACCAGTCACAGAATTGATTGCATCCAGAAGAGGATTGTTTTTAAGATGGTACAGTCATCCCAGAGACAGATTAACTTACTTTCTTCAATCAAGAGCAGGAAGTTTACATCCCCTTTCCATGATTGACTGACACAAAGACATTATATTATTATCTTTTTTTTAATGAATAACATACTACAATTCATGATAACAAGTTTGAAATCTAGAAATTTTGATTGACTTTTTCTTTGAGCTTTTAAAAAAGATTCCTAATATAAGGAGATAATTATAAGTTATCCAGAAAAGGAGAACACAAAGGCCAACATATTGCCCCCTATGACAGAGTGCTTGTCATCAGCTACCCTGTCGTGGCTAGTTTTCAGAAATCATGGTCTGGTAATATTGTGTTAAACATTTATGTTCTGGTAATATTGTGTTAAACATTTATGTTCTGGTAATACTGTGTTAAACATTCATAAGGTGACACTTTCTTCCATTTAACACAAGTTAGGCTGTTCTTAATATGCATCAACTGCAAAGAGCAAGGTAAACAGAGTATTTTGATTATTTGTTTTATTTACTTTTCACTCATATACATATATATATATTATATATTAGTGACAAGTACAACTAGGCTGTTGGCTTGGGCCTGTGCACATTGGCAGCAGGAATCAGTTCCAAGCGCATAACAATGAATCACTGAGATAATTTACTGCTTAAAATTATTAATTAAATTCAATGAACTTTCTTAGATCTGCAGTCGCTTGTCTGCAGGATTACGTAGTCAATCGTTTTGATTATTTGTAGAACTATAATCTGCCGTTGCCATAACAAAAGGCAGATCTGCCTTTGCTATAACATATTATCTATTTTCTTCCTTTTTTTCGAAAATTCAATTAATTTAATTCAAGAGGTGGAAGACAAGTTTTGATGTTTTATCATTCTCAATCTCCATGCCTATTTAATTTCCCAGACCGATTTCATAACTGAAACATTCCATGGTTAATTCAAAGTATTGACAGATAACACAGTGCAACAATGGGGCCTGACATTCTGTTCAGTTCACAGTCTGTGGATCCTGGATGGTCTGCAATTTTGGACCAATTGTTGGCAGAGAATTCACACAACAAATATGACCTATATTGTCATTGGCCAATTGTTCTGTTCTAAGATACTATTATATAGCAGAGTGGACTTACATGTAATATCACCTTAAAATACTATCTTCTAGTGCTGAATAATAGTAAATTTAGTACATTTTACAAGAGATATATGGCCTGCTCCTTGATATATGACAAATTGAAAGTAATTTCCCACATTTTTCTCTCTAAGTGTCTGTAAGCATGCAAACTTATCCCAGAATTGAGGGTGTAGCATGGCAATTCATGCTGGGGATATGTTTTTTAATGTCTGGTTCAGAAAAATGCTGGAGGGCAGTTACACTTATGTTCAGTATAAAAATATGAAGGCCATCATCACCGAATTGTTGTCGTGTATATAAATGCATCATGTGTAACTGGAGCATAAACAGTAAAACTGGCTAAATAAATGGGAGGTAAAAATGATTTTAAAAATATTGGAAATCAAAATGCTGATTTTATAGCTTGTTGCTTGAATGTGCTTGTTTGCCCTCTAATTCCTCTTAGAACTTCAACTTGTTAATCAGTATAGATTATATGAGATTGATAAATGGCTATTGTTATATATGTAAGATTATTGTTATCATAGTAATCAGTGGCGGATCCAGACAGGGTCATCTACGGGGGGCCCGGGCGTGTTTCGGTATTCGCGGGCCCGCAGGGCGATGCATTTTCTTCAAAATACTATTATTAATCTCAGTGGTCTAGGGGGGCCCGTGCCCCCTAGGCCCCCCCTGTATCCGCCACTGGTAATAATTATAACAATATCATGATGAAGGGAATAAAAATGGATTACTTGCTATATTCTTATTGCAAGAAATAACACATTGACTGTACAAGCTTGACAAGCTGTCAAGAGACTTCACTTGGACAGAAATTTGTGAGACCCAGTGGTTTGGATCTGGCATTTTTTATTTAGTGTTGTAACTGGTGTTAGCCATATTGCCATCATTTTTTGTTTGATAACAATGAGTTCAAACGTGACAGCAATCACCCGGAATAGTGACTGGTTTCCATGCAGGCTGATCCACTGACACAACTGGGAGCTGACTCAACAGCTTTTCTGGAATTTTGCATCTAGGTCAAAGAGAAAGAGAGAAAAGAGAGACAGACAGAGCAAGAGAGAAAGAGAATGCAGAAAGTTAAAAGAGCCCCAGGTGCCCAGGTGACTGATGCGTTCCAGTGAATCCAGTCCAAAGCATTGCAAACTTTACAAACCAAGGTTGCAAGCTATTGTATATAAAGCTGTGACATGGTCCACACAATTGCCCATTATTCAAAGCTACATTGGTCCTTGGAACAGACATATTCTTGTACAGAATAACACAATCATAACATCGTGTTTAGCATGTATACTGTTTATGAGAGGTTTAATAGATTGTATAAGGACCTTGCACAAGTTACATTAAAGTTACGTGAGATCACAAGAGGTCACATCCTGAAGAACTGTTGACAGAAGTCACACCATGCAGAGCTCACATCCAAGCGATCCAAAGTGACTCCTCATTGCAGAGGTCACCACTTCACGCTTCCCTGACCTCACAATCAAACAACTCCTCTGATGCCATATTCACTCCCAACTCATTTTTTATGCCCTGTTTACAACTTTGCCAGAGGAAAGAATGTGGATGATATAAAACACAGTTCATGACTTCAAGTCCCTCAAGTGCTATAGGATGTGTCTAGATTGAGCAATATGGTTTTTAAGGTACCCAAAATAAAGTAAACATAGAAACCATAAGTACATGACAAATGGTATTTGAAAGTGACAGATAGCAAGTTAAATATGTGGGTAGAACAAGTGCATTGTCAGGCAATACGCAAATAGAGCAGAGAAAGTTATATGTTCAGCTGGAGTCTACCTAGAACTACAGCTCAACTGGGGAGTGTACAGATTATTACGTACTGTACTGGTTTATACTGGGTGCTGGGTCTAGAAATGCATAGCAAAGATGAGTACTCACCCCTTCAATGAAGAGAGGCTTGCCTTCCTGTGCTCCACCCTTCATCCGGAATCCCCATGGCTGAGACGTGTCCAGTCTTCTCAAGGCGATCTTGGCTACCTCGTTTTTAGCCATTGTTCCTTGTGATCTTTTAATCCACTGTCCTAGGTGTTGGTATGGACTGGGAATTAAGCAACAATCCTGTTGCTGACTGTCTCTCTCTCTCCCCAAGCTACAGCTGCTGGTCTAATGATAGCAGCCGAGACTCCACAGCAGCTAGATCTAAGCACTAGTAAGCAGAGGTGCTCTCTAAGTTACTGCAGCTGCTTCTCTCCTTCTCTACTGCAGTCCCACTCAGGAGCTGCAGCTAACTTCTTGGCGATGGGGCCAAGATCTACACCCCTGCAGCACCTCTGGTAGTCTCTGGGCCTACGCGCTTTGCTCTGCTCAGCTCTGCTAGGAAAGTTAGGAAACCGCTGCAAGTAGGCTGACACTGCTGTGGATCACTGGCCTGTGGTTCTGTATTCAATGTGTGGGGAAAGTCTCCTAACTCCTGGCACACTGCACTCCAAGTTGCTGCTCACCGGCCTTGGGAATAACTGTGGAATTAACAGCATTCTGTCAGTGTTTCCATTTATATTGACTCACTTGTACGGTTCATGGCTGCTACAAGTTATTTGACAAGTTTTATTAGGATGGAGGGAAATGTAATTGTTTCTCATTATTCACACCGTGACGTATGAGTTCATTTATTTACAACTTGCAAAAGGATGTCAGGAATGCAGAATCAGCCTTCAGTATCCTGCAAGGACACAATCCGTAGTTCGGCTATAAATAGAGCACCAGGTTGTTTCCCTTTTCCTGGCATTGAGCCTATTATTCTAGTGACATTTGGGCTTTATATCTTCCCATCTTTCTTCAGGGTCTAATCAGAAATCCACCTGCAAACACTATTTCTGTTGGTGTCTGAAACTGTCAATAGGAGAACCAGAACTCTCTGAAATGCATCCTGGCGACATCTGGTGTGTTTGCCAGGAGTGAGGAACAATCTGACTGACGACAATCTTCTGCACAGGAAGGCAACTGAAGTGAGGCTGCAGATTACAAAATTCAATTCAAATTGGGTATCAAATTGCCGAACCAGTCTGTTCCCTGCAGAACTCAGCAGAAATGTGATAGATTTATCCAGCAATGCATGAATGGGCGTACATGAGGCAGAGTAGCTCTAGTGAAATGATGTAGCCTATTTCCTCTAGTCGTAAACGAGCAGGCTGCGGCAGCTTGGGCTTCAACGGCTTTTAAAAATCTCAACAGGTTCAAAATACTTTCACCCAATTTTACCAACAAAGGTTGGACCACATTTAAGATTAAACCTCAACTTAAATTTTGTGACTGAAATTGGGAGGTGTTCACTACAGTAACACCAGGTCTAAGGTAAGACAGGGTCTAAACTCCGTAGTCAAAATCTGGCCCTACTATTCGCCTTAGAGTCTAATAAATGTGCTTATTTGATAAATGTAAATTAATGTAAATGTAGACTTTCTTAAGTCCATTACATTGATGTAGTCAGTCATAACAGACTTTACAATTACACCCTTGGCGATAGTGGTCGGCGCCGCGACCTATCCACCACAGGACCAATGGTGGAACCTAATTTTTCGATCCAGAATTAATTCAGAAATGGGTTGAAATGATGCAGATGATGGTGGAAATACCTAACAAAAGTCATATTGTGCCTTACTGGGGCACATAGGGTCACACAGCCTGTGGAACCCTCCATTCCACCACAGGACCAATGGTGGAACCTTCTTCTTTTCAACCCAGAACCAATTCAGAAATGGGTTGAAATGATGCAGATGATGGTGGAAATACCTAACAAAAGTCATTTTGTGCCTTACCTGGGGTGTATAGGGTCACACAGCCTGTGGAACCCTCCATTCCACCACAGGACCAATGGTGGAACCTTCTTTTTTTCAACCCAGAACCAATTCAGAAATGGGTTGAAATGATGCAGATGATGGTGGAAATACCTAACAAAAGTCATTTTGTGCCTTACCTGGGGTGTATAGGGTCACACAGCCTGTGGAACCCTCCATTCCACCACAGGACCAATGGTGGAACCTTCTTTTTTTCAACCCAGAACCAATTCAGAAATGGGTTGAAATGATGGAGATGATGGTGGAAATACCTAACAAAAGTCATTTTGTGCCTTACCTGGGGTGTATAGGGTCACACAGCCTGTGGAACCCTCCATTCCACCACAGGACCAATGGTGGAACCTTCTTTTTTTCAACCCAGAACCAATTCAGAAATGGGTTGAAATGATGCAGATGATGGTGGAAATACCTAACAAAAGTCATTTTGTGCCTTACTTGGGGTGTATAGGGTCACACAGCCTGTGGAACCCTCCATTCCACCACAGGACCAATGGTGGAACCTTCTTTTTTTCAACCCAGAACCAATTCAGAAATGGGTTGAAATGATGCAGATGATGGTGGAAATACCTAACAAAAGTCATTTTGTGCCTTACCTGGGGTGTATAGGGTCACACAGCCTGTGGAACCCTCCATTCCACCACAGGACCAATGGTGGAACCTTCTTTTTTTCAACCCAGAACCAATTCAGAAATGGGTTGAAATGATGGAGATGATGGTGGAAATACCTAACAAAAGTCATTTTGTGCCTTACTTGGGGTGTATAGGGTCACACAGCCTGTGGAACCCTCCATTCCACCACAGGACCAATGGTGGAACCTTCTTTTTTTCAACCCAGAACCAATTTAGAAATGGGTTGAAATGATGCAGATGATGGTGGAAATACCTAACAAAAGTCATTTTGTGCCTTACTTGGGGTGTATAGGGTCACACAGCCTGTGGAACCCTCCATTCCACCACAGGACCAATGGTGGAACCTTCTTTTTTTCAACCCAGAACCAATTCAGAAATGGGTTGAAATGATGCAGATGATGGTGGAAATACCTAACAAAAGTCATTTTGTGCCTTACTTGGGGTGTATAGGGTCACACAGCCTGTAGAACCCTCCATTCCACCACAGGACCAATGGTGGAACCTTCTTCTTTTCAACCCAGAACCAATTCAGAAATGGGTTGAAATGATGCACATGATGGTGGAAATACCTAACAAAAGTCATTTTGTGCCTTACCTGGGGTGTATAGGGTCACACAGCCTGTGGAACCCTCCATTCCACCACAGGACCAATGGTGGAACCTTCTTTTTTTCAACCCAGAACCAATTCAGAAATGGGTTGAAATGATGCAGATGATGGTGGAAATACCTAACAAAAGTCATTTTGTGCCTTACTTGGGGTGTATAGGGTCACACAGCCTGTGGAACCCTCCATTCCACCACAGGACCAATGGTGGAACCTTCTTTTTTTCAACCCAGAACCAATTCAGAAATGGGTTGAAATGATGCACATGATGGTGGAAATACCTAACAAAAGTCATTTTGTGCCTTACCTGGGGTGTATAGGGTCACACAGCCTGTGGAACCCTCCATTCCACCACAGGACCAATGGTGGAACCTTCTTTTTTTCAACCCAGAACCAATTCAGAAATGGGTTGAAATTATGCAGATGATGGTGGAAATACCTACCAAAAGTCATATTGTGCCTTACCTGGGGCGTATAGGGTCACACAGCCTGTGGAACCCTCCATTCCACCACAGGACCAATGGTGGAACCTTCTTTTTTTCAGCCCAGAACCAATTCAGAAATGGGTTGAAATGATGCAGATGATGGTGGAAATACCTAACAAAAGTCATTTTGTGCCTTACCTGGGGTGTATAGGGTCACACAGCCTGTGGAACCCTCCATTCCACCACAGCCAATTGAATAGTTAGAGTGAGCTTTGATAAAATGCCTGTAATATATCTCTTAAATGTCATTATGAGTAATTAGTTCAGTATGGGGATATATGATTGATGGAACCTTGCAATCCACCTCAGGACCTGTGATGGTTCCTGACCTCCCGTGCAGGACAACCCTAAATATTTGATTATTTCCAATAAACATTTCCCCATAAATGCCCAAAATGACCAGGAACATCATCTTCCACCACAGGACCAATGGTGGCACCTGACCTCCTGTACAGGGAAACCTCCAGTATTTCATTATTTCCAATAAACACCTCACCATAAATGCCCAAACAGACCAGGAACCTCATCTTCCACAGTAGGACTACCCTCAACATTTCATTATTTCCAATAAACGCCTGATAATAAATACCCCACAGGACCATGAAACTCCTCTTTCACTACAGAATCAATGGCGGAACCTAACTTGCAAATTCAAATAAATTCAAATTCAAATAATTTTATTTATACTCGATTAAAAATATAATTATGCAGCACAAGACTACCCTCAATTTTTTGCATTTGCGGCAATAGGCATCTAATATTAAATGCCCAAGAGTAGGGGAGACCGGGGTAAGTTGTGTCATCTTTTGCGTCAGGCTGATTTTCCGAAAAACCTAAGCCTAATCAAGTAATCTGAAAGTCAGACATCAAAATACAATACGTTGGCCAGAATCAACCAAAGTTTCAGAGCAATCTGACCATTGGGAAGGTCATGGTAGGCATTTTAAAAAGTAGGTGCCGGGGTAAGTTGTGCCGCATGACGGTGTAAGTTGATCTGCTTAATTTATTCCAAAAAAACCTTGTATTTCACCCATTTCTTAAGATAGATCATTTGTATCATAGTTTTAACTTATGGCTGACATGTTACATGTCATTGAAACTTATCAAACACTAGATTTACCCATGATTTGGGGCAGGCCTATAATGGGGAATAATTAACCCCCCCCCCCCCCACCCCTTTAAATTTATATATCATGTTACAAATGTGGTGGTTGAAATTATAATGCAGCATAGAACTTTAGATGGCACGTATACAAAGATTTGCCATGGTAACCTGCATTGGCATGTGGCCCCGTGTTGGATGCTGAGAATGTGATTTGAGTAATATTCGCGCAGCGAAACGGCCGAAGGCCGTTGAGCGAAGCGAATTGAGCGCAAGAGAAGACTCAAAAATCTGTGCAGTGATGGTCTCAACATCAACAGTCCACAGTTGGGAATTAGGTCAAGTGGGTCCAGCTTCTTATCAATGATTTAGCTTCGTATTTAACAAAACATAACATATTCATCTTCAAAAGTGTCTTAAAAATTCAATTTTCTCTGGTAATATATCCTGTACTAATAATTTTTATGGAATAGTTAATTATTATTATTAAATTGCTAAATTAAATTATTAACATGTGATTCATTTAATTTGAAAACAGACATCAAGAAAAAACAACAAAATTAAAGTTACATAATCTTTATAAACTGATGATTATGTAACAGTGAACAATTAATCTATATGCAATGTTATTGTTTTTGTATTACTATATATTTATGCTATTATGTAATATCAACAATCTAACTTAGACTTGACTTTGGTAGCTTTCAGTGCTGTCTGCCTTTTTACCATTTAGCTGATTATCTATCAATCTTATCAGTACCCCCCCCCCCCCCGGTACTGATCTTATTCATCTATTTAATATATATCTATCTATCAATTATCTGTCTATCAATATATCTATCTATCTATCTGTCTATTTATTTATCTCTCTATTTATCTATTTATTTATCTATATATCAAATATGTTATATTTTTTGTTTAGTTTATCTTGCTATTCTACATTTTTCTCTGTCTTTCCATGTATCTGTCTTTCTTATTTTCTGAAACAGTTACATTATAACTGCCTTTCATACATTGAATATGAATTAAACATGAAAGTTAATTTAAGTTATGGTAACACTATAAGTCCTACAAAAACTTTTTAAATTGCTGCGCGAATTTCATGGCAGTGCCATTTACATATTAATTGGAATATAAGTAAAGAGTGGTGGTAGAGGAATTGAAGTTGATTGTATTTCTTATCCTTTTGACATAAAATGCTATGAGTTATGGCATATTGATGAAGAAAGACTGGAAATGTCATGCCCATATGGAAAGGAAAAGATATGTTTAAAGGAAATGTGGATTGATGGAAATTTATGGAATTAGGCAAACAGGTAAAAGAGCATGGGCATTCAGACATTGACAGATGGAATGGGCTTGAGAAGAGCTTTAAAATGAGGGTAAGATGAGGCAGATACAATGAGTAGAAGTGGTTGAGCCAGGTAGGAGTGAAGAGCAGTAGGAGAGAGTGAAGTGTGTGGAACTTTTTGGCGGGAAGGCAGACGGTGGCGCCAGTCCTAAACGTGAGCAATAGCGGAACTACGATGGAGATTCATGCGCCCCTGGTGGGGAACAACAGCAGAGGCAGAAAACGTAAATAAGGGAGCTGTTTCACTGTTATTTGTTGTTATCAGAAGGACAGGATAGATCAATAAGGATAGGTGGACAGTTTAGGTGAGTGGCATTGCTCGGGGAGGAGTTTTTAGCTGTTCCAGGTGTGAGCATGTCACCCATGATTTTTGCATCTTATACCCGGCAGGGATTTTATGCAAAAATGAAGGCAAGTAAAGATGAATAAAAAATGCATTCCTATGTCATACCATCGGCACAACTCACCCCAATTATCAAAATGGCACAACTTACCCCAAATTGATTTTCTGGATGAAACTGGTTGTCAAAAATAAATAAACAATGCAAGAAGAAATCTAACAACACAAATTTCGAGATATACCTCCTAACTCCATCCTACCAGAGGGACATCATCTCATTGTAAATACCAAATGACGGAGAAACAAGAATGTCAGTCCTCGGCACTTCAAGTTTTCAGCAACAAAATTGAATTTATGAGTGTAGCTTTTCATACCATTATATTTGGTAGTTTTTTTCTTGGTGCCAAATGATGTTGACCAAGTGGGTATATTTGGTAGGCATTGCCTTCTTTGCCCAGTTCTTCCTTTCACCTCAACAGTGGGCGGGACAACTTACCCCGCGGCACAACTTACCCCAGTCTCCCCTACAACATTTAAATAATGCCTGGTAAATTTTACATGAACTCCGCTGCATCCAATGGGCAGACGACATTAATACAAATCAAAATTGTGTACTTACAATTTAATCATGAATATATATTGCCTTGAACCATATATGTCACAAGATTCATGAGTCGTACAAAGAACGCTCTTTTTTTGCACTGTTTAGGACAGACATACTTCCACTGGAGATCGAAAATTGATAGATGGTATTGCAAAAGTGTAGAGAAAAATTTGCGTAAATTATAAAAAGGTGATGTTGAACACGAAGTTCATTTTCTTTTACAATGTAAGTTTTTTGAGGAAGAACGAAATTAAAGTATTTTTAAAAGCTCAAAACGGACAAAACCACATGTATATTTTTTGAAAACTGGAGCATCTAAAAAAATTTGAATATTGATGTCAGAAATTAAAGTGACTGCTAAATCTATCCTTGCTTGTAAAAGAAATAAATTTCTCTTCAGCTAGAGCCATGTTGCTAAAGATGCAGTAATCCCTATTGTAGTAAGTTTTGTAATTACATTATTGTCCTGTTTGAAACTCAATGAAACTAAATAATATTAATGCATTAAATCTTCTTGAAACATTTTAGTAATTGAATTTATCTTCTGCTGACCACATGATGATGTGTAGCAGATAAATTGATTTCAGTAACTATTATATATATATCAAATTATTCTTCTTAAAATATTTAGGGGAAGAGGTTCCAGCATTGGTGCTGTGGTGGACGAGGAGGTTACTTGAATGTATAGCCTCCATCATTCCATATTTAGTACCAAGTGGTAAATTTTAAAAGTGGTCCTCTTGAGGGGAGAAGGTCCCAGCATTGTCCTTTGGTGGAGGAAAAGATCAATGATTTGTGTAATCTCCATATTTATATTTAGCTCAAGTTAATAAATTTAACAATGTCCTCTTGAGGGCAAGATATTCCAGCATTGATCCGCTGTATGATGAAGTTCCATACCTTGTGCTCCTTCATAATATTATATATATCTATTCCAAGCTATTTTAAAAGAATCAAACAAATGGATAGAAACGGGGAAAAAATACACCCTGCTGGGCTATTTAAGTGGTCTTACTTCATAGTCATGTAACAATCCTTGATTTTGATCCCACTACTTAATTGGTAAGTTGATCTAGACTAGAATTATAATTAGAATAAAAATTTATTGGTAAAAAAAATACAATTACACTTCAACGAATCAACATAACAAATAGCAGAATTTTGATACCAATAAAAAAAAGGAACTGACACACTGAATGCATGTATGTTCCCTAGCAATTTCACAATATAATTTCTTAATCTTTATGGAACAGTGAATGAATATATATTATAGGAAATAAAAATTAATAATAATACTGATAAATTAAAAACATTAATAGGCACTATCATATATACAAAAGTGGTAATGACAATAATCTTAATAATAGTTTTGTATTACAGAATAGCAAAAGATATTCTAGGTAGAGACCACAAATTCCTTAAAATATTAGTTACTTTCTTTTTAAATGTAAATTTACTACAATTTAAATCAATGACATTCACAACAGAATTCCAAATTTCCGCACCTTTAAATCTGACATGCATTTTAACAATTTCTGATCTACAAAATGGTAATCGAAGGTTATTCATATTTCTTGTTCCGTAATGATAAAAATCAGCTGGATAATTGAACATATCTGAAAACATTCTCGGCATTTCACCTCTTACAAACTTATACATAAACATCATAATTGAAACTTTATACAATTTAGGTGGTTGTAAAATTTTTAAGTTAATTAAATATACTGTTCGAAGGTGTTCTACGACTAACACCTTTAATTCTAGGAACCGCCTGTTTTTGCAAAACTTATAGCGAATTAATATAATTAGTATAAGTATTTCCCCATATTTCAAGTGCCATCACCATACTATGGCCTTGTTAAACCTGGCCAGGCAGGTGCTGTCACCTTAGCGTTCAAAATACCATTTTGACCCAATATCCAAATACCTAACTCAAATTCATCATTCAACTGACAGAATTTGAATCTTAGATGTTGTGCGGTGACGGGGCCAGGTCTATAGAGCATTAATTATCAGGCATTTCTTAATAATCAAATATTGTTCCTTCCAAATATTAAGTTTGTCCTTTGCAGGAGGTTAGGTTCCATTAATGGTCCAGTAGTGTAAGTTGAGGTTCCCTGTCATCTGGGGCATTGACTATGAGATGTTAATTGGAAATTATAATTATAAAATATTAAGTCTAGTCAGGGGCAGGGGGTTAGGTTCCACCATGTGGTGGATTGAAAGGTTCCTTTGTCAATGTAAGCCCATACTGGTCGAATTACTTATTATGATGTATTATAAGTGATATTACCCATGAATTTTATCAATAGTCGGAACAAACAATAAAATTTCTTCTGTAAAATAAAAAAGGTTGAACCACTGGTTATGCGCCTGGCATGGAACGGATGGTTCCCCAGGACATGTGACCCTATGTGTGCCTAGCTAATGACTCTGAGTAGATATTTCAACCATTATGTCAATCATTTCAACCAGTTTCTGATTTAGTCCTGGGTTGAAAAAAGAAGGTACCAGCATCTGTCCTGTGGTGGATTGCAGGGTTCCTTCATCTGTGTAACCCCACACTGAGCTAATTACTCAAAATGACGTTTAAGAGACATATAACAAGCATTATATCAAAACTATTCGATTGGTCCTGTGGTGGATAAAAGGTTCCACCATTGGTCCTGTGGTGGAATGGAGGGTTCCCAATGCTGTGCGACCCTATACACCCCGGGTAAGGCACAAAATGACTTTTGGTCGATATTTCCACCATCATCTCAATCATCTCAACCAGTTTCTGAATTGGTCCTGGGTCAAAAATTTAGGTTCCACCATTGGTCCTGTGGTGGAAGGGTCGCGGTGCCAACTTAGTTGCCCTTGGCAGATCCTGTTTAAGCATGAGCCTTTCTCAACTCTCCGGGGAGTATACAGCAAAGCAGCCATTTCCAATGTGCACAATACTAAGTCACTCTACAATCGCCATTACTGCCTATAACCGAGTAGCGACGAGTACCCATTTATACCTGGGTGAAGTGAAGCAAAGAGTTATGGAAGATCTGCTCAGTTCCTCTGTGCCATGCTGGGAAGTTGGACCTGCAAAGTCTCAGTTACCAGGCGAGCACCTAATCAACTAGGCCATGGCACCTCTAATAAATCAATGTTTCCAAGACTTAAAATGTGTTCTATATGACATCCTCCTTTAAAGCTTTAACATATTATCTGTCCCCTGCACCATCCGCATACCTTAGAAATTTCATTGAACAAGGTCGATCATGTTTTTAAACAGCAACCTTGTTGTCCTTGATCATGACCAGGATCAAATTATTTAAAAGTGATATCTGTCAGAATTGAATATATCTTTGATGATACATGAAAATAAATTTACAAAAACAGGTATACAGAAAAACATTTGGGAAAAATTATAGTATTTGGCAGGTGAAGATGCAAGGAAGGATAGCAATTCAAACAGATAAGACCACAGGCCCGCGCCTTATGTGACTAGCTCATGTTTACCTAGACATACTCAAAAGTACCTTACTTGAGAATTGCTCGATCAGCAAGGCCCAGCTTCTGAGGCTTCCTAGTCCTGCATCACTATTATGCAGAAAAAAAACCATTTACCCTGGCTGGCATGAGTTAATCACTTTTTTTTTGATTGGCTGAAACTTGCTTCCTTGCCATCTTTATTCATGGTCTAATCAGAAATCCACCTGCAAACACTATTTATATTGGTGTCTGAAACTGTCAATAGGAGAACAAGAGCTCTCTCAACTGCATCCTGGCGACATCTGGTGTGTTTTCCTAGAGTGAGGAACAATCTGACTGACAAAAATCTGCTGCATTGTAAGGTGAATGTAGTGAGCAGATTGACAAAAATTCAAGTCAAATTGGGTATCAGATTGCCATCTAGGCAATTTTCTGCACCCTGCAGAGCTCAACAGAAATTCGCTATATTTGTCCAGTAGGCCTAATAGCTCTCCTAATATAATGCATATTTACAAGAGCGGGCATGACACAGTGCAGCTCATATGAAATATTGTAGACTTCTCCCTTCGGTCACAAATGAGCAGGTTACTGCCCTGGGCTACTGAAGCCTTCGCTTCCTTCTATTGGGTAAGTTATGATGCATTCCCAGTCGTTTTCAGGTATAAAATGGGATGATTAGGACAAGGGACAATAACAGTGGGAGATTCAGTGGCGTCAGTTCAAATGGGGCTGGTGGGGCAGATGCCCCACCACTTTTTGCCATAAAAAGGGTAACAAATTCAGAGATTTCGTATTTCTGCTGTGCCCATGCAAACGATTTTAAAAAGTTGTCGATGACCCACCACTTTATTTTGAAAATGACGCCACTGGGGAGATCCACCTGCCAAAGCAGGAGACTGAGGAGAGAGCGGTAAGTAGAACGAACTGAGAAGAAAGTTCAAGAAACAGGCAACACTGTTGAAATGACTAAAATATTGCAAGTCTGTTCAAATTTTCGTTGGTCACATTGAGATCGGTATTGTAATTTGAGGTCAATGGAATTTATCATGGTAGAGTACAAATTTCCACATAAAGATTAGTAAATATATTTTCCATTATGACAAAAATACTTCAATTCCTATGAATTGGTTTACTTGTCCATGGAGAGAAAATGTCATTTCAATGCCATCCCAAAATGGACACTTCATGAAGCAAATGAAGAGAGACTCGAGATTATAATTGAGAAAATGTTTATTGATACAATTGATCACTTGATAAGTTCATACATCGAGCAGCCAAATGACATGACTGTAATATTTTGATTGAGTTCACTGTACAGTAACCAAGGGGTGATTAGAGACGGTTTGCACAGGGCTGCCATCTGAGCTTCTTGGTGGTTGAAACTCCCGGCCAGATGTTGGAGGGTTCTTGATAGAAAAATCAATTTATAAAACACACAGTGTCAGACGAACATGAGATGACTCTGGTAGGAGAGGGCTCTTTACAGTTGATTACTTCACGATTAATTACTTTGCACATTTTCAATGTTAAAACAGGATAAATTAAATAATTTATAATAGTTAAATAGTTGAACATATTTTTTCAGTGTTACAGTCACATACATGAGACACAAAGTCCTGCGAAACCCAGGTGGAAATGAAAGCACACACTTGAACAGTGACGATTATCAACTCAGCCCTCATCAGTTAAAAGTGCAACCAACTTGAACAAATTACAGCATCTGAGAGTACTGTCATGGCACAAATTAAAATATGTAGTCAGTAGCAATTACACAGTTTACACTTCCAATGTCCCTGCATACGAGAAGTCATTCAAAATAACATTTCACAAAGAAAAAGTTAAGATAGTACCCTGAATGTGCAAAACAATCAGTCAGGTGCCATATTCAACAAAAACTAACAAATTAACATTGGTTGCAAGAAATGAAGCTTAAATCATGTCAGGCAGCTTAAAAATTAACTGCAAATCCATCATGTGTTAACAAAAGAATAAAAAATGAGTCATCCTGGTGTCAACACAAGATGACATGCAGTCTAAACTGCCAGTGGCACCTTTTGGCACTGAGTCCCTAATATTTCCATTCCATATATATATATATATATATGAAATTTATATTTTAAATAATAACACATTATTCATTCACATCATTATATACCTACAGTCTCTTTCAAATGTATTTACATTAAAATATATTTACATAACAACAAATAATAAATAATCAGCTCAGGACACATGCACTGTTTACAACAGAGCAAAATATACTTGATTGTTTGACACTAATATAACAACAAGAAAAAAAATGGACAATTTATTGACAAGACATGGCAGTGAAGCTGGCAAGTGAGTCATTTCATTTTAAAAGTCAATTAAAAATCACCTACAAGTACAACTCAATAGCTTAGCAATTTGTGTATTAACATTATTGCACAAGAAATCGCCTTGCTACTAAAAGTGAAGATTCCTGTGTGCATTCTATACTTTTGTTCATTTTGTCTATCTTGAGTTCCATTTGTGAGGTTTTCTGAACACACACGAATACTGTTTAGTTCCCAATTCTCCGCTAGGGAGCAGCAGCGCCTTACACACACAAATATTTCCATCCTAGGCCTATTACATTATGTCAGGGATTCATGGTCATTTCTGGAATGCATGGGGAGGATTCAAGCTTTGTAACTCACAAAATTGAAGCATTAACATTTCCTGAAACTTTTGTCCTCTATTCTAGTATTGCAGAATGGTATGGTTGGCAAATGAGTTGGAAAACATGACAAAATGCTGAATCAAAATTACAGAAGAAAGCTCAAAGTATTAATACTGGGTCCATGCTCTAAGCTTTAACTTAGTTCCTTAATTAATAAGACCAAGTTTACAAAAGAAAACATTGTTGCTAATGCACTAACCCAGTTATGTGGGCTGTAGCAGAAATGTTACCCAAATACGACTAACAACTTCTGTTGAAATATGTTGCCAAGTACTTGATTTATGGCAAATGGGGTTTGTCAAGCATTCATGAGAAAAAATACACAGTATTTCCTGTAAATCAACTATTTCTTGATGATGAAGAGGCAAATTATTCTATTCACAAATATTAACAACACACAGTAGACAGTGCACTAGTTAGGCTATATATCTATGAATGTTTGAATGGGATGATGATGTGTCTACCTACATGGATTTCTTCCTCATTAATGATATTCTAAATGTGTTCTACCCTGGACATTTGATATACCAGCCATGTGTCTTATTTATTTGGAATGCGACAAATCATGAAGTGTAATAATTAAATGATGGTGGACCTTTTTTACAGTGTCACTTCATATAATGGATATTTATACAGAGTTATTAGTGCCAGACAGCAAGTCTTAACACAGTGAGACAGATAGACAGTGATCATACAGCCGCCATCTTGGCCGCCATCTTGTGACAGCTATAACCTAGCGGATTGTGACCACATTAGTCCTAACAAACACAACAATGCTGCCTCGTTTTCAGTTGTCTATTTATAGCCCATTGTGTGCAGTGAGCCTTCGTGTTCCTTTGTGGGAAATTGAATGAATAATATACAGGATTATTTCTGTACAATTGTGACGAAGTGATTTGGCAGTTCTTGGCAAGATGCTAGTCCTGTTCATGGTACCATTAGCAAGGTCTTGCACTGGGAAAGTACTTGGTCGAGTACCAGGAAAGTACTTGGTCGAGTACCAGGAAAGTACTGGTCGTGTACCAGGAGAGTACAGATTAGCTGGTGCTGTACCAGAATTGTCCCTGTCTTGTACCAAGTATTGCACCAGGATTGTTCCTGACCCTGCACTTTTTTGCACCAGTTCTGGTACCAGTTTGTTTCAGTTTCTTGCACCAGTTTAGGTACTGATTTGTCTTCGAGTAGTGCCTTGCACCTTCAGATCCTGGTACACGGCGCAGGGTGGTAGTCACTACTCAGGAGGGTGTTGGAAACTTGTGAAAATGTCAGCAATGGGTTGCCATCGTCTCTCCTCTCACCATCCATCATTGTATGATACTGAAAAGTAAAAGAAACCACATTAAAATCTATAGACGTCATTTATCATCGTGTAATTCTACAGATCTATTCTATCGTTATTTGCTACTGCAATCTCTCAGTTCATTCCACCTGTATTGCCCAGCTAAACTACAAAGAGACAATAGGATTAACATCATTTCTGGGGAGAGGTTAATCTGAGAGATGATCATGGATCGCAGGGAATAATGCTGGAATAGACGGCAGAGGGGATTGCGTGCAGTCTTACGTGAGAGAGTTAGATAGACTGCAGATCCACGTGGCCTTTTCATGCAGACATGGAGTCTATTTCTGAATATCGAGTCATATCACAATATTTGAAATCCTTTTTAATTGTTGTAAAGTTATTTGGCCTATTCATTTAGGCTATAGCAAGGAAACAACTGAACATATCAACTACAGACCAGTAGTTATTTCAGGTTCTGTATCCTAGACTCTATCAAGAATGCTAAATGACTTGGGACACGCGAAGAATGTGTTCACAGGGACAGAGAGACGGATGCACACTGGACACTTGAGAACAGGCACATTTATACAGGACAGAAAGAGGGACAGGCTGTCAGACAGTCAATGAGAAACTCTACACAACAGCCCAACATAGGCCTGTGTAATTGGTAGGATGACTGTATTTTTTCCTTTTCTTTTTGTAGACAAGACTACGATTGCTTGTCAATTTTCATCTGTATGTTCGACAGACTGGCAGACAGGTATTAACACAGGACTGAAATATAGATGCAAAGAAAACATAGACAGACAAAACCAGACAGAGAGCTAATACGTATAAGACGGACTAGTAAGACAGACCAGACTACCATCGCTTGCCTGATTTCTCTCGAAGATAGTCGTGGTTTTCGCGTCTTTCTCATTGTCGCGATAGAGGAAATAAGTTGTGATGCTTACCTACCTTGGCGGGCTCTATGACCCCCCGATGTCCTACATCCCCATAGAGAGCCCTCTGGTGACACGAGTAGGAATCAGCGGCGGGGGCAGCAGCGTGGCCTCCCCAGTCGTAGGTCGGGCCCGAGGAGAGGGGGTGGTGCAGCCACGAGGAGGACTTGACCACAGGGACTGCGATGCCCCCCGATACCGGAGTCTGCTTTTCACAAGATCTGTAGAGGGCAAAAATAAAGAGAGGTTTAGAAATGAAGTCCAATTCAGAGCCTAAATGAGTCTCTAATTAATGAAGAGAAGAGTATCAAAACAAATCATTTTATAAAGTTATAACTAACTATGGAGGCATCATAAAGGAAGGAAAGAGGTTAATTTGGAAATGGAATTTTGATGTCAGGAGAAGGAAGGGAGGGGAGAAGCAGAGACCTTGTGATCAAGTCACACACTTCCGGGGAGGACAGACATGACTAGACAGACAAAAGACAGACACTGTCACAGAAGGACATACATGAAACAGACACGAAGGTATATCGAGACTCACCTAGATCGGCCTGACTGCTGGATGACAGAGGTGATGGTGGCAGCTGCCACAGGACTCGAGTTGCTCTGGGCAGTCATACTGTTGAGGGCCACTGCTCCGTTCTCCTGCTTCAGGTGGCCGGGACTGATGATGCGAGAGGACAAGGAGGGGGAGGGCACGGCGCTGGGTTGGGCATCGGGGGTGGCAGCCTGACCTGGCCCCGCTGAACTGCCACCACTGCCCCCGGGACTAGTCTTGCAATGTTGCGAAGAGGGGGGCAGCCATGAATTGCCGCAGCTTGTGAGAACACTCGTCGTGTTGTCTGTGCTTCCGGTGGAGCCAGCAGCGTAGAGTGACGATGAAGAGGACCTGTCCTGTCGGGGGGATTTCGTTCTCGGACTAGCATTGCGGATTACAGTCTGGTGGCCGTTGGGCAGCGCCGCTGGGGCCTTGTGGGGATCGGGGGCCGCTGCTTGGTCCGAGAGAGAGTCTTTCATTTTGCCGCCATTCGACATGGCAGAGGGGTCCTTGGGTAAGAGGGAGCTAGTGTCTTGGGGGTTGTAGACCCTGTCCATGCCCCCCGTCATGTCAGTCCGGTAGATGGAGCAGGGTGAGGTTGTGTTATAGGGCATGTTGCATGATATGAGACTGTCATTGTTAAGGATGGGCGTCGTCCCGTACAGGGCACTTGTCTTTAAGGGGTCCAGGGAGCCATTGACGCGCGACAGTTTGTCTGCCGTGTAGTCGTGGCTATACTTGCGGAAGTCATCGTACTTGCCCAACTCTTCCTCGTAAGGTCTTTTAGAGAGGTCAAGGCCGTAGCTAGCAGCAGTCATGGGGTCGTAGCCATACTTGCTCATATCGTAGCTATATTTAGAAGCGGCCCCTGGGGCCATAATGTCAGTGTAGCCATTACTATGGTACTGCAGCGTGTGCTGGTACTGGCGAGGCTCTAAATAGTAGCCATTGGTGTACGAGTGTTTGTCAGCTTCAAACCGGAAGCTGTCGGCCGTCGTAGGGTACATAGTGCTAGCAAATGTGTGGTAGCCCGTTCGGTAGAGGTCGCTAGTGTCGATGCCAAAATTATTGGTTGCAGCCGCGTAGGGGTACATGAGGTCTGGTTTGACGTCGGTGGGTTGGCATCCCGCATAGCCATTGGCCAAAGATGCGTAGGGGTTGTAGCCATTAAATGCTTCTCGATAGGGCGTCTTCCGCTTCCGCCCACTGCTCAGGTAGTCTCGTAGCTGTGTCTTTGATTTCTTGCCTCTCGGTGACTTCGTTTTGTTGACGTCTTCTTCTATGGGCGACCCCAGTCCGCTCATGTCCGTGTCTATTATGGGGTAGGGCAGTTTGAATTCGGAGCCTCTCTTTCCGACCAAGTCCCTGCCTTCGTCGTCCCTTTAAAAACAAAGAAACATCATTGATCACTACTGGTAATATTATACGTCATCATTTGTTCAGTTTAGATCACTTCATTGTTCACCGAGATCAATACAAACAGTTGTAACAATGGTTACATAATAGATATCGAAGTAAATGTGTTATAATATTGATTGACCAGCTAAAGAACATCAATAATCAACATTTACTGGAATTCTGTCAAAATTGAGTAAAGTTCATGTCAAACCGTACTCCAGCAAGAACTTTGCCATGTTTATAGACCTCCAACATTCATGCTATGGATATCAACTGACTTGCATGTGCTGCCCTCTACTAGACTGCGAGGCAACGAAACATCAGATCTGCGAGCAGGGAGGGATCAAGTATAACATTCCGGATGATAGCATTTGCTTTTATCCAAGTACACCCAACTACTTTTCGCCGTATGTCACCCAGAAATAGCAAATTCTACTCAGACTACTTAGAGTCTGCGGCCTTTTCCAGTGCACTCGTTCCGAGATGAAGGGTTAATGTACTCACGTGAGATGTCGGTGAGTGCAAATCACAAAATCAGGTTTGCTGTTCTTGTAAATCACTTTGGACGAAGTCTGCAACCAGATCCAGCGAAAGTCCTTCGTCTGCAGTCGGTAGGCTATTAACCCAGAACTCCCCGTCTTGATCACTGCAACAAATAGGACAAAATTCAGTCGGTGCTCAATCGATATGTATGAACTCCTTCACTTTCTCAATGAGTTTCTCAGTCAATATAAGACATGAAAGTATGTGAGATCCACAGAAACATGTTACGGATCTTCGAAATAATTAATATACATGTAATTAATACACACAATTAATATTTTCGTAATTCTGAGAAGACAGCAGCAACAACATTAACAGTGACTTGCTCGGTAGTACTCTGCTGTTGTTGTAGCTATAGAGTATTAGAATCATTGTTCGACACAAATTAATGAGATTGACCCACATATTGCTTCAAAGAAACTCAAGGCCAGTTGAGTTGCTATCCAAATCATTATGATGACAACTGCAGAGAGTGAGCAGAGAGTGATGAGCTGGGAGGAGGCATCGTGAATCCATGATGATGGAATCAACATCAGCCCGGGGAAAGAGAGGGGAGGAGAGGGGAGGCTGCCAAGTTGTCATTGATCCTTAACACTTAGTGAATGCAGCCCGTCACATGCCATCTTCCCCACACACAATGATTGTCTGGATTTGTCCCTTGGATTTGTCTCTTGCAACTGTTTCACTCTTCCTCTCACAAAAGTCTCCTCACACACTTGAAGGCTAATCCGTCTTTCTCTTCACGAGCACAAACCATTCATGATTTCCCAATGATTTCTCCATCTAGACGTCTAACTGAGTCTAATTGTTGTTTTCCGCACCTCCTGTTGTCTCCCAATCAACTCGAACACTGCATTTAACTCCTGTCAATACATTTAGCATTTTATAGCATAGTTTTGTCACACATTTCACATCTCAGTGCTTTTGCAAGAAATTTCAACCCTGCCTCTGGCTTAGCAGTTGGTATTTCCACACAGAAAGTAATGGCAATATATATATATATATATGGTACTAATTAAGAGCAAATGCTCTGCACCAGGCCTGTTTTATGGCTGTATTAGTTAACTATGCATAAGAACATGAGATGAGAACAACACTGCGCATAATTGATGTTACCCATATAGGTCTCCCCAAGTGTCTGTCTCCCATCTCAAGCTTCTCCTTTGGCTCCCACTCAGCTGGGCATCTGCCCAACATAAATAACCCAGCAGAGCCCCTTTGATCCACCTCCCAGTCTTCACTATTGATCCAGATGAAAATTTCATCAATCAAAAGAGGTCCCCTCGCCCCGTGCCCCACTGGGAAAAGAGCCCTCCTTCCCCATCAGGTTATGTAATATCAATAAGTCCTCCCCTCCTCCCAGCATCCTCCGGTCTGAAACTGATATAATTCTCTTTACATGACCACATGTTGAACCCATTGCTAAATCAATGTTTTTCCACTCGACTGCCACCCCAATCAATAATTGAAGTTTAGTTTGTGGAAATATACAAAAGTTTGACTGTCAATACACGATGTGCTATCGAAAATCATAGGTGGGCAGGTGGGGCCCATTGATCGCGTAGATCTCCTATACAAACTGCTGGAGTATCATGGAACTGCGCTGTGGTAATTGGCCAGGGGGAAGTAGGCAGCCATTAGACCGAAGGTCATTGAATAAATGCATTTCGCTTGGAATTGTGTGGGTCTAAGGAAAAAGTGCCTCCCTCAAGTGCAGTCATCACTCAAGAAGTAAATTGGACGGTGGATGGCACTGGATGGGAGCGATGCTCTTCCTACCATCAATGCAATGCTCTGCAAGGGTCGACTGCAATTTCAAAATCAAACTCCAATCTAAAGTGGCCCTTTCATTTGATTGAATGGGATGACATGTAGATTGTGTAATTGTGTATCAAAATACAGCATCAACATTGAACCTGCATTGAACAGCATTTCAACAGCTACATAAACTACAACTCAATGAAGCGAACGAGCCCTGGCTCTCAGAGCTCAACAACCACACAGCACAGATACTCTGCCCACTCTGCCCAGCCTGTGACTCTGCCGAGCTCAATCGTTTGTGTGGTGACAATTGTCTGTTTGTGGCAGTAACCCGACTCCCCTACTTCCCCTGCTTCACCCACTGTGATTCGGGGTCTCATTGTTTCAGCGTCGAGTGGGGGTGGCCCCAGGAAGTGAGGAGCAAGGAGCGGAAGTGTGGGGCGAGCAAGGGCAGGCTGGGAACAGGGTGGGGGACAGGGTGGTGCCCTTGTTGAGCCCTCGTTGAGCCCTAATGCAGCCCTTCTCCCCTATTAAGGACCTTCCAAGCCAACTACTCCTGCCAACCGATCCTCCTCCTCCTTTTAAGAGCCCTGAGTGTTGTCAATCCAACATTATCAACCCATCAAGAGACAAGGGTCCGGCAAATGCAGAGCAAATGCAAACAAAGGTCGTAGTGACCTTGTGCAGGATGTGGCAAACTATGAACAGCTAACTGGATAATGGGAGATTACTGGAACTGATTTAGGGATCAAACAACATGGTCTTCTTAATTGGAGGTGCATAATAATTATGTTGAACTTTGTATCTGAGTCCATTGGTCATGATTCAATCAAGAGGTACATTTTGCAAGTATACAGTATCAAGAAAAGTTTGTTTTTGTGACTTGACATTGATTTTGCACTCACATTCTTGGTGGGCAGCTGCGTAGTACGTGAGATCATCGGGGTGAATGAGGTCATAGCCTCCCTTCTCCTGCAACTCGTGGTCAGAGTAGCCAAACAACAGCTTCCCTCTGCAAACAAATACAAACATACAATTATTAATTTCCTTGATCCACACATATCAATTCATTATAACAAATGATCCATTTATATACAGCTTGGCAATTTGGGCTGCCCATAATGTTGACACTGCAATTAGTTTTTAACTGCTCATCGCCTAGTCAATGAGAGGTGAACTTTTATGACCAATTTCACAGGTTGACAGACAGATTAGGCCATCAATAATGTACGACAATGACTGTGACATTTCTAGTAAATGGCAGGTATTGATGTTCTAAACTAGTGGAGCACCAAACAAGAGATTTTCACAAAATGTATCAAAGTTTAATGTACACAAATGGGATGTGCAAGTGACACTGAAATATGAGTGGATTAAGGGGACCACCCTGAGGCCACTGACCAAAGTATACAGCTCGTAACTCATCAGCACCAGCCATACAGCCCCATACAGCCCTGTATAGATCCCTATATAGCCAGAGCATGTACTCAGATTGATTAACTGCCTCTCCTCTGCCCCATGCATCATCATTTGCTACTTCTGACATTTTGATTCCTACTGCTTTATCAGTTATCAGTCTTGGCAGCATGGATACCACATGGAATAACTCAAAATTGTGGCCATAAATCATTCATAAGTGGAACTGCAGCATCCAGCAGCATCTAGCCATGTAGCCCTACATCAGCACCAATGGCATCAACCAGGGGGCTGCTGTTTCTCCTATATATCTATGTTGTAAATGATCAATGGCCCACATCAACTTTGAGATGAAGTCAATAAATTTTAAACTATGCAATATAACCAGAAATAACAAAATACATGACTATCATGTCAAGGGACAATAGATCTGCTATGGATTGAAGTTATCAGTTATCAAAAATGATCAGGTTTTCAATCAAACTCAATGTTAGATGGTCGAGCCCTATTGTTGACAAAGGTCACCAAAATAACACAAACCTGTATATTTACATGCACTTGTTTCCCCAATTACAAACAATAGATCACAAAAAATGAATTCGAAATACACTGCCTTGAGCTGAAAAAGTTCCTAAACTGATCACAAATTCCCTCTCACTCATAATCATATACCATTTGATTGAAATGTCAGTTTTTTTTACCTGTGGTCCATGGAGACAGGTGCTAGGTCCATCTTATGCTTGCTCTTGAAGGTGTAGTCTCTTGGAGGTACATCCAGCAAGGGCAGAGGTCCGAAGGGACAGCAGATTGCAAACAAACCCAGCTGAGGGGGCTCGTCTCCCTTCAGGTTCTGTCCATGTACCAGCTTCATGTGGCCACTGATTTCTAGCGTCTGCAAATACAGGAAAATACAGGTAAATGGCTGGTTTATGCATTTTATTTGAAAGTGACATTTACACGTAGATTCCAAACACAGTTATGAAGGCTTTGTGATATGAAATATAGAAGATTGTCAACATTGCATCATCCTGCCAAGACAACTGCCTGGGAGTATGCATTGCAAATTCCATTGTTTTTGTTTGTGAAGTGTATGACAAGTTTATACACCTGTCATATCCAGTGTAATTATGCTGATATCTGAGGCTGTACACTCATGCAGCATTAACTGGATACACATGTGCAAGATGCATGATCACAACATGCTAAAACATTAGCAGCATACTTGAACCAGCTTATTTTATAGCTTTGTTTGGTTATGACTAACTTGGTTGACATAAAGACAAAAGCTGTGCTCTGCCTGCATCTTGTTAAGGGGGAGGGGTGGGTGGCATGTCAGGTTGGCCAATCAGCTGCCAATCAGCAATACCTGAGCAGTCTACGGGCTGAGTGGTGCTAATGGCCGGGCAGGTAAATGGCACCCAACTTTCTTCTCATCAGCAGAAGCAGAGCTATTTGCTAGTTGCTAGTTGCTAGTTGCAAAGCTTGAATCTGGGGAGACACCTGCAGAGTGAAACCCGAAATGCTGCTCTGTACACTGTGTGCAGTTCATATAGCTGCTCAGTGGCTGATCAGGCTGGCCTGGTAGGCATGTAAGGAACTCGTTTGGGGTTTTTCCTCAGTTGGTTTTCAGGATTAAGTTTCCTGAGACGTCCATGTTTATGCCGGACTGAGAACGATAGGGCCACTTAAGCAGAGGGGGCCATTACCCCTGCATATCCGCTGTAGGCTGTTTGCTTCTTCCCTCGGCCTCCTCCCTGCCCACTAATTCCCCTAACAAGCTGCATCTCTGGTGATGAGGGGGATGCAGGGAGGGAGGCAGGGAGAGAGGATGCTCGGGCTCAGGTGCTAACAGTCACCTGCCTCTGGCTCCTCATCAGCTAAAATCAGCATCCCCAGCAACTTAGGTGTCCTCCCATTCATTACAAACAACTTCTTAAACCTAAGCACTCACTTCCACATCATTATCCTGTTTGAGCAAACTGTGTGGGGACTATTAGAGAGCCACACGACTATTAGCTCTAGCACAGGAAGACCTAGGAAGTGCATCTGCATCAGGCTAACATACAGGCCTGCTGGGGCAATCTTTTAATCTGTGACTTCTTGAAAGAGCTCGGGATTCATCTGCTGGGGATGACATCTTTTTCTCGAAGACATCTCCAAGACAGTCCTGATGGAGCGCTCTGATTGACTAGCCTGCCTCCTCCCCCTGATTAACTAGAACAAGATCCTGCAAGGCACATTATCCCCTCTTTATTGGCCTCGTATCCTCTTCTCACTCAAGGACATTGACCTGATTTACAGTTATCGGCGACAAAATGGAGAAATGGCGGCAGTAAATTGTGCACTGTTAATTAGGGCCTGAGTTACATCTTCCTAGAGGCCGGACCAGTGCAGTTAGAGGCTTCCTGCTGCAGCTGTTATCTGTGCAATTTCAATTGTTGTCATTTGTACTTCTAGTTTATTTGCAGTTTGAAAACTCCCAGAACAGGGAAGTACAGAATCCAATGAAACTATAGCATCTCAAGCACTGTAGAAATCCAGCTGGAACAATGCTCCTTGCACACAATTCCAACCTGTGACCTTAACCTTGACCATGTTGTAATCACTGACAGCTACAAACTGGACCTGTCAGGTCTGGAATTGCAAAGTGTCCTGTCCTCGAGGGAGTGACTGGCCTTGCTTGTCTCCTGAAAGGTCACTCAACACCTTGGCAACTAGAGAAAACTAGAGGCCGGTTGTCAGGGAAAAGATCAGATTCGGTTAGATTATATAAGCTGCAGTTTTGCCTTTGAGATGACTGCACTAGTTAGTCAGATGCGATGCACAGAGATCAAAAACTTTGCACATAAATATTATGTAAATGCACTCAGGAAAACAAATGCAGGTGAGCTGGTTATGCACAAGACAACTGCACTAGAGCTCTCAAATTCTCGAGTACATTTACTCAGTGATTTGCAGGGATGGAATCAGGTCTGATATTTGCAATAGAGAAGATGTCAGCTGTTGTATAGCAGGATAAAGACCCTAAAGCATGCTTTTCACAGCCTCCCTGTTGAACCAGGCCAGCTGAGAAAGATGTCCATCAGCCTCTGGGCTGTCACGTTGATGGACACCGAACAATGCAGCTGATGAACTGATAAGGGTGTGACAAACTGGTGTGTTGTGATTAACAAACATCAGTAATGTGGAACACCTGAGCCTTTAAAAGTCCAACCACCAAATGAAGTGATAAACCTACATTGAAAAGCCCTTTATTCCGCGGCAGGTATATAAGTTAGTGACTTAGGGAAAGCCAAGACAAATACTTCGACTGCAAAACTACACAGCCCACCACTAACACAATCAAATAGTTTGGCTAGTTAATGCTTGAATCAAAGCTTGGATCTGGTAATGTCCTTTGATTCTCTTTGACCAAACCTGTTTCCTCAGGCTTCTCATTAAAACTAAGAAGAAACTCATTTGCAGTATTCCATCTGGTTTTACTACACAGCGTCCACCCATTTGAAGTCTTTTTCGAAGGCGGTTAAAAAAATTATTCGCTTCAGAAATCATTGAATACCGAAGGGCCGTTTTTTTTCCTAGAGAATCTGTTATTTTCCCTCGGAATTCAAAGCCATTCGTTGCAGACATTTTCTGATTGAAGAATTATTTTGGGCTTAAAAAGGCAAAACCATTAATTTTGTTATCTCAATCAATATTTCGTTGGCATTAAAATCCATCAGAAAGGAGGTTGAATCATTAATGCCAAACCAAAGCTAAGTTGAGCGTTCAATGTTTCTGCAATTGTCTAATGTCAATATCCTCCCTCAAATAGCTCTAAGCAAAAGTCTACCTCCCTGCTGGACTCCTTTTTATTCCCTGTTTAACTGGCTGCCTTTCCATGCGGTCTGCTTTTGCAAGATCCTATCCCTCACTCCACCAGGCAGACTTTATTGGCTCTGCTGATGAAGCTGGCACTCACTGGGGCTAAAAGGTGCACAATAAATCGAGATAACCAGCAAATAATAAGCAAATTTAGCCGATTTTTTGTGGGGAGGGAGCTCCCAGTGTGTATTTAGCAAGTGTAGCCAGTCGAGCGATCAATTAATTAGCAATCGACTGGCCCTGATAACAGAGCGGCCGTATACTTTTTCAGAGTTATTGCAAACGATGGTTGCTCAATGAATGTCATATGTGAGTCCATTACAGGCCGACCAAGAATGCCTGCGTAATGGAAAGCTTGCATGATGGACCGAGCAGCTTCCATTAGGCACAAACACTCATTATCGCCAATATTTAATCCTACATAAAATTAACTGTACACAGTTGTGGACAGGTTGTTCCCATTCGACCGAGCTGCCCTTTTTGCTGAAGCTTTTAGCTTTCCTATTTATCACTACACAAGAACTAAGTGCACATCAGCACTATACCACTGCACAGGCAGGCCCAGTCATTCAGGGGGAAGGTCACTGCGTCCATTCAGATGGTCCGCTCCATTGCAAAATGTAGTCAGCAGAGTGAACAGAACCAATACTGGAAGCTTGTATATACAGTTGGTACCATCCGCCATGAAATAGCATTACCATCCTAGGTGAAATTCATGCTGTCATCCACGAAGGTATACGCTATCATTCGCAGTGAAATGAACCAATGAGACAAGATAGTTATCATTTTTCGATCTGTATTATAGACATGTACTTTAATAGCAGCATGATTCTGGTAGAGATTTATGTGAGATAAGGAAGATGGGTATAGTTAAGGAAAGAGGGCAACTAAGAAACTTGAAGACGAGCCAAGACTGAGGATCGGCGTTGCCAGGAGAGCCTTGAGAGAGCCCAGAGAGATGCATCGGTGGCCCAGGGTGCGGCGCGGGCAATTTGCGCGGGTAATTGCTTGACACAGGGCTTCAGGGAGAGGCAGGCCGGGGCAGGATGACTGACCATCATACATGACGGCTTGGTGTGCGAAGAGAGCCACCTTGGCCACCCCTGACCCCGGCCTTGTCTTCTGTTGAGCGACCTGCGAAAGCCAATTAGAGGGGCCAGGCCACAATTGCTGGGGTCAAGTCCAATCTGAGCAAGGGACAGCGCCCTGACAACTCTGATGGCGACTCAGTCCCCTCCTCATGACCCCAATATTCCACACAATACCTCAGTCAGTCACCCATCACTTGGCTGCAGTGGCAGGACAGGCTGAGGCTACACCTCTCTCCTTCGCTGTTGCAGAAACTCCTCTTCTTCCTCACAAACAAGTACACGAAAGTGAAAGACCATCAGTTACAGGCCTACCCATAAAACATAGCCAGAGAACACATGCATACTGACATCGCCTCCATAAAAATTTTAAATACCTAAACAGCCTAAAAAAAACCTAGAAACACAAGTGCAGTTAGAGTGAACTTTAAGAAAATTATTTGAATGCCATGCAGTCCTCTTGTTGATATTATGAGAATTACCGTGTTCTCATTTCTATTCATTACTTGTAGGCCTACTTACTTTTTGGTGGAGCAATCACTGGGGATCATGCATGGTTACATTACAGTCACTACAGTGCATGGATGATTAGTTTTTATACTGGTTGGCGCACAATTAGGACAAACGAGGTGGATTATTTTCAGGAAGCAGGGGTCACAGTCTTATTGTCACAGATTCTGACACAGAACCACATCTTCTGACAGACAATGAGATAGCAATGGTGCCAAAATTGATCCCTGCCTCACCCCCACCCAGGCCAACCAGGGCCAACCAGGGCAAGCCTGTCCTGCTGCTACGGGGGCTTGGCCAGGACAAATTAGAGCCCAGGGCGGACAAATTCGGCCTAATGACACAGCCTTGCGTCTTGCTGTCATGCAAGCCTTGCGTGTCTGGGGCTGACCAGGGCGACCCCCTGACCATTACGTCCATTATACTGACCAGTGTGACCACTGCCGCCGCTATTAGACGATTGCTCTATCGACCAGCCATGTTATTCTTTTCTACTTCTTGTTATATCAAAAAGGTTTTTCTCGGGTGTTTGCCGGATTCATAGTTCATATATTTTCGTATGAATAATACATCTATAAAAAGCAAATTTACTTACGATGAATCCTGAAGTGTTGTCGAGAAGACATCGGAAACGGACGGTAAATGATCTGTATAAAACTTGACTGTTTTCTGAAATGAAGCAAACACATAATGCATCAGTAAATATGCCTTTAATGGAGATGACTTTCGGTAAATTATAACAAGACTTTCAATATTTATCTAACACGAGTTACAAACATCAGATTTGTTGGTTTTATTTGCTTAGTCACATTGCTCAGTTGACAGCGAGGGTAAAAGACTTGGGATGGGAATCAGAGGAGCACAGCATATGTTGGGGGCGTTTGGGGTTGGGGAGAATGGGGTATGGGACAGAGGGCTCGAAGCAGAGGGAGAAGGAAGCATCTGTTCTGGGACTCTGGGTTGGAGCCCTGCTGATGGTGCAGAAGTTGTGTTGATGGCTGAAGCCTAGGGGAGTCGACAAGCTATCATCACCAAGTATTCAACTGCAGCAACTATAGGCCCATAGATGACATTGCAAATGCAGAGGACAGGGGAACCCAGAAACATGGGTAGTTCACTTGAGGTACAAACCCCACTACAGACTGCACACAGGGCACATGACTGCAGGGCTGGCCACGACACAGCCACGACAGAGCCGTGACAGAGGGTGGAGGGGTGTTAACTACCCTTGTGTCCCTTACCCCTGCCCTGGCCATGCCCTGCTCCCCTCTCAAAGGCCCCCCTCCATTGTCACCCTCACAATGGCTCTCCATGCTGCCATGTAAACACTTCATGAAATGTCAACAACCCACAAAACCCCACTGGGCAGGAGTGTGCCCTCCTTGTAGCCCCTACAGTAGCCCCCTACAGACCCATGCAGCTCCATATAAACAAAATGATCTTGATCCTCACTTCAAAGTCCCCAGCAACAATAAGATCACCTCTGCTCACATTAAGCACTGACCTCACCTATTAGCAAAACCATTGTGGAGCTATTGTGAGCCCATCAGGCTGATATCATATCAAATGTACAAGAACAATAGAGACAGGCAGTGAGATGAGCAATGCAAGGAGAACAATTAGTGTCAATGGGCTTTCAATGTAGTTGCATTTTGCAAAAAAAATATAACAACAGATGTATAGGCTGCTGTCCATTTAGGCTCCTTTGGTTGTCTGATCTAGCTTCTGTGATGGGTGATTAGTTGAGAAACTAATATTAGTACCTAAAGCACATGTGGCTGCTGAGAACTATGGTTCCATTCTCACATTCATGAAAAGATCAGAAATGCCCATCACGTTGGTTATGATTGTTGTCATGAATCAGCATGATCGATGACAAAATCCTACAAATTTCTCAGCTTCAGATCACTGTTTTCTACCCTTGTTGAGGGAGCTGATTATTGCCCACTTTGTGAGCATGTTCTTAGACTAGTGTTTATGCACAGGATCTTTGTATGCCTTGCTTGATGACAGGCTGGCAACCTGAGCAGCATAAATATTTCGCTTGTTATGTAGACCTTTGATGCTATGTCGTTTCGTCAATAATTTTGATGGATGGGCTGTCAGCAGCAGCACCTTGTTCTAAGCATCACTTTCTATGCCAACCAATACTTTCCAATATTTCCAAATTAACATCCCTGTGTGGGTTGATAAAAAAAACTGCAACCGATGACTCCTCCAGTCTCCTTTACCAGGTTTACAGCAGAGTGATTTGGAAATAAACACACAGCAGGAACAGAGAGATGCATTCGATATCTGGTATCAAAGTGAGCAGAGTTCACAGAAACTGATCGATTTCAGTTATGAGAAGCTGATTAGATGAAACAATCCTGTCTCCCCGAGCGAAATGCAGCCCCACATCTCTCATGCAATGCTCACTCAGATGCTCATTCAGATCCTCACTCAGATGCTCATTCAGATGCCTTCTGAGGTTGCAAATCGCTGCCTTATACTTGTGCTAATTCATGTCCCACATTCTCATGTTGTGTTCCCTGGAGCTTGATTATTCAGGAAGCAGTTGAGATGTCTATACGAAACCACTTACAACTCAAAAGGAAATTATATTTTACTTAAGATATTCCACAGTAGGAAAGACCTTGCAACTAGGTAGAATACACTGTTCAAGGTTCTGCTATGATGCAAAATGACACGTGATCATATTATGTATAGTGCAGACCTCTGAGACCAGTTTTAGTTGCTATGGAGACAGAGACTTGGAATAATATTTAATATATAAAATTTACCATGGTTTTTGGTGATATACAGCTACAACCTTCAAACACGACATATAAAGAAACTGTTAACATAGGTTATACAAATGTTCATTCATAAAAGATTCTCCAACCAACAGAGGGACATAAGTCACGTGACTCACCGGGTAAAAGGGCCTCCTGCAAGGTCATGTCCTGTTGGTCGTTGGAGAGACCCGACTGCCAGTTGAGCTGGTTTTTGAAATCTTCGCGATCTTCTGAATGTATTAACTCCAGGGCACTTTGATGTATGATGTCCGACTGAAAAAGATAAAACGAGGTGAATGAAACGAATAAAATGAATATAATAACATGTGTCCCTGGCACTCGAATCAGCCCCTGTCAGGCTGTGTCCGTCCCTGGGGTGGCCTGGCTTAATTCCCCAATAACCAGACACAATTAGGCCAAAACGATCCACAATGATCCTAAATGAGACACAATGACATGTTTTGAGAGTCATTAACACTTTGTAACAACCTTCTCAATTCCATCATCAAACAATTGGGTTTGTTGAATAAGCAACAAAGGGAGGGTGGTGTCAAATTAAACATGGATTTATTTGGGTAGTTGGGGGACTGCCCGGGGCTACCCCTTTGAGGGGTTCGGGGGTTGAAGGGTCTGGGCCTGGGGCTGCTGGATCGCTACTGTTGAAGGCAGCATCAAAGTGATCTAATGATCCACACCAATCAAGTGGACGACCGAATGCAATCACATACATTGCATGTAATTACTTTGCACACAAATTAAGCAGCCACCAATACTGCACTCTGTAGATGAGGCACATGAATAACATGACCACTACTGACCAAAAAACCAAAATAGCACACTCCATAGTGCTATTTCAAGAAATGCAAGGAGGAAGTTGGGTGTGGACATGTATTTTATGTATTTTATTGTATATTCAGCACTGCATGGTCAATTTAGCTGTCTAGAACTTTGACACTGCACACCGTATTTCCCATCCGTCATAAAAACCAAAGCGAGGAGTAAAACTAGTAATTGGGCCTTGGCCCTGGCTTGGCCTGGTTGCCTTTTTGGGTCTTTTTTGGTGGGTAATGGAAGGAGAGGCAGGGAGGCAGTTGGCATAGCACCACGCGATGACAGAACGCTAGGCGGATAATTAGTAGGTCCTATTTGTCCATAGCAGTCAGGCCAGGCGATCTAATTACCAATTTCCTTTGAGCTCGATTTAATAGCAGGGGACAATGCCAAGAGCTCAGGTAGACGCCCTTTCATGTGACAGGCCCTCGGTTATAGTTTGTGATGAAATTCGGCACAGGGACGGAAGGGTTAATGAAAATCAAATTAATTGAACGTTGCATAATCTGCACACAGGCTGGATCCGATTGGAACGAGAAACCAGCTGTTTCGAAATTTCTTGAAGCACCAAAATGGACAAATGGACCTGAATGTGCAATCCAAAGGCAGGAAGTGGATTATTACAACCAAAACAGTGCTCCATGCATGTAGCACTACCAGTGCAGCAGCATATATATACTGTGCTATTACAAAGTATCACACTATGGCCATCCCACTTGCATCCTAAGCAACTTCATAGCAGGAGAACAGCAGTGATACAAATTAATGGCCGCAGCGATTGCCTGCAATTAATGATGTCTTCCCTCATCGATCTGGTTTCTCTTGGGCCTTTGTTTTTAAAAGAAGAACCCAGGACAGCTGGGTAAGTCTAGGGTGCCTGTGACACGGGGAACTGTCTGAGGGTAGCTAATGTGCCCCATGCATGTGTGATGGCCATAAGTCACCCGGCTTCAGACAGCACAAGTGTTTGTAGTTGGCCCTTCCTTTAAGTGTTGGAGCTGTCCTTGGTCTTATTCTAGGCTCATTCTTGGATTCTTGGCAGACAGACCAGTTGCTAATGATAACTCTGGATCTATCTAAAGCAGTCAGCTATCACAGCATGTAGCCATCCTCGTGTCACTCATGCTAGAGCCAAGCATGACATGATGCATGCTTCTCACATTCCTGACAAATGCTTTTCTCTGCTCACTCTACAAAGCAGGCCAATGAGGCTTTGTCATGGAGACCACCAAAGTCTAATCACTTCTATATTTTGTGGCATTATAGCAACCTTTCAACTCAGTTGTCTTGTGACCTACATTTAGAAGACAATTGGTCATAATCATGAACACAAATTAAGACCAGTAGCAGATATTATTCCTTTCATCGACATAGAAGTTGCTAAAGATCATTATCAAATTTTTATGTCAACATGACCATCGTTAGCAGAGTTTTGTGCTGGGCTTTTCGGGTGAGCATTGGCAGATGTGGGAGGCATTAGGGTAGAGCCACAGACGGCGAGATGGTCAATTAGAGCCTCCAGTCTCACACTTGTCTTCTGGCTGAGCGTCAGATCGCGGATTTACTCCACAAATTGATGGTTGTATGGGCAGGGACAGGGCAGGGACAGGCACATCAAAGGCCTCACAGCATTAGTTATAGTCAAATCAGCAGCAGCAGCCAATCCCATTGTCACCATCTATGCCCCAGTCTATGCCCCAGTCCAAACGATCAAGGGAATCCTGGCCTTATGTTCAGGCTCTGCCCCCTACAGCTCTCTATCCACATTATGTCCACATTATGCAAGTATAATTATTCGGAGCGGAGCAAAGGCAAGGCAAGGGCAAGGCAAGGGCAAGGCAAGGGCAAGGCAAGGGCAAGGCAAGGGCAAGGCAAGGGCAAGGCAAGGGCAAGGCAAAGGCAAGGCAAGGGCAAGGCAGAGGTTGTCCGGAGATTGTCCCAGAACAACAGCCCTTCATCCGGGGCTTATGCCTGAATGCTCATCACACCCCACAACATCATTTCCCAATTAATTAATTAACAGCCCTAAATAACGGGCACTGTTGCAATCGGCCAAATGCACTGCCTGCCCTTCTTTCTGCCACATTGCTCAGCATCGCCCAGCAGAACACAGAACAGCCATTGAGATTAAACTAAGCCCCGATCGACCAAGAATCAATTGTCCTTTTGTGAAAGAGAAAAAGGTGACATGGTCCACGTGGACAGCCCTGTCACTTTGTCTCAATGGGCAACTGACAGGTTTTAATGGATTTACAAGGAAAGTGAGGCCCATGGGCTTGGCAGGCTGGCTGGACGGGCTGATGGAAGCTGCCATGTGGGTGATGGGGCAATTGCCACTGGCCAGATGACCTCTGACCCCTCACCCTCTCTGGCCGGGCCCTTTGCCTTGGTGCATGACTTACTAAGTTATTAAATTGTCCCCTGCTCCACCCAGCTTTATTTAGACTGTAGTATCCCAACATCTGCTTTCACGCCGACCACTAAGTCCTCATAAAACCTTTTGTTCCTTCCATTGTACTCACTTCCAGTGCACTATAGGCCTAATAATGTGGTCACCACTAAAACTGTATAATTCCAACAGAGTGGTCACTTTTTGACGAAGTAATTTCTTCTCAATTGCAGATTACGGTCAAAGGACAAGCGTCCGGGGGTCTTCTCACATTTCTGGGGGCTGCTTCTTTAGGGGTGTGACGTCCATTCCAATCCAATTAGCACTGACTTGGACAGGACCAGTACACTTTCCCCTAGTAAGAGATTATTGGGTGGAAATATACCCCACTCACAGCTCCCAGAACAGGTGGTGGACTGGGTTTCCCTGTCTGAGACTTTTTCCGCCTCAATTTCAGCCAATTACAATTTGTGAGGCGGACGCCACCAGCCTTGATGGTGCACTATGGCGGAAGGCAGTGGTGCCATCTACATCCGGTGTGATCCAAATTACCTAAATTCCCCTAAATGACCCCCCTTGCCTCCCCCATTGCGGTTCCTTGTGCCCTGTCACCGTGTCAGCCTATAGCCTCCTCTGCCCAGCTCTGCCCCGCTCTGCCTGGTGAACACCGGTCCAGCACTCAGTTTGCACTAACTCGTAACTTTTTTCAAACCATTTTATTAGCATGGCGACATACAAACATTATTTCTATATTAAATCATATTAAAATCATATTTACAAATTATTCCAATTCATATCAAAGGTCATTACTAAATCAATGGCGCCACAAATTAAACCTCTTCATATCAAAACGGATTTGAATCGGTGTAAAAAGTCAACATTATAAATGAATCACTAGCATGGGAGGTGACTCACATACCCCATTCATAATATGTATTTACTCAATATAACTAACATCCATCATAAAAAAGCTTGGAATTTATGCAATTTTACAAATATCTGATAAATGTGTAGCCACTGTTCGAGTGATAGCTATGCATAAAACTATATAGCCTATACAAGTTCACAGAGAATTGTATAAAATAAAAACATTTTGGATGAAGTGCTTGGGCACTGTTGGTAGAATGCAACTTAATGTATTGATGATTTCAACAGAAGCTGCCTTTCTATCCCCAGCCAGTTATCCCCTCGCAGAATTGAAGAGGACTGCACATGATTGGGGTTGGGCATTGGGGCTGCCCGTGGTCACAGCTCACCGGTTTTCCACCCAATTTCATCACATTTTCCACGAATGAAATGGACTTGGGGTGAGGGGAGGCCTGCCCGCCTGCCCTTTTGGTCCGCGGGGAACAATTTGCTAGATTAAAATCCACGTTTGGATCAGCAGACGCCAATTGTTATCAAGCCCAAGGCCTGATTAATGGAAACTCAGCAAATTCATTGCCTTGTGCCAAATCTCATTGTCGTCTTGTGCACAGCAAAAAGCGGCCAAAAAGCAGCCAGTCCAATTCAATTAAGAACTGGGACCAATGCTCCTTCTTCTACCATGTCATGGTTATGCAGCTCATTTCCAATTCAATTATAGTATAATAAATAAATCATTCCTTTCTTTGGATGAACCCCTCAAACAATAAACATGTGTCTCAATTTCATTGTGTTTTAACTAATCAAAGATTGGATTGATAGATGAAAGATAGATAGATAGACAGATAGATAGATAGATAGATAGATAGATAGATAGATAGATAGATAGATAGATAGATAGATAGATAGATAGATAGATAGATAGATAGATAGATATTATGCTTACCTGATGAAAACCCAGGTATTGCTCGACTGTCCGAGAGGCGAAGAAAACCTCGCCGTCAGAGGTCACCACGAACATGAACCCATTGAGAGCCTGGAATGATGTCAGCAGTTTATTAGGACAACAAAGTCATCATCATTATCATCAAATCATGGAATAGCATAAATTCATAATAACAATCAAGGCATAATTTGCAGAACATTTGGATTTTAAGTATGGACAGAAGCATGGGCAATATAACTGGCCAACTGCCCTAATTTGTTGAAATTCCACCATAATTACAAAATAAAAGGCGCTATAAAATAATTTGACGCAAATACGGGGCAATTATTAGGAGAATTATGGAAGATCTATCATGGCCCACCTGTCTGTTCAATTCGGTTGCCATAGAAACACATGAATCTGCTATACTGGGTTAGCGTGACTGATGCGCCAGTGCTTCTATAATCGCCCAGATGCAGCCCCCCCCCCCTTCACTGATAGGAGAGGCAAATTCATATCTTTTCTACCTCCATCGCATAAGGGGGGGTTGGATATAATCTTAATTTCATCAACTCCTAATTATGTAATGCATGTGTACCATCATCATCTTCCAAAACAAAAGATAAGCCATCAAAATTTCATTTGTGTCTGTTCCATTTCTGCCTCATACTTTTCATCATCCAATTTGAATAATGAGTCTTTACATTGTAATATGTTTCTCTGCGGATGGTAGTAAAACTAGAACATTTCAAAACACCCAACACATTATTTACGAGTTAGTCAGAGAACTAGCAACCCCTACTTTAACACCCTTAAAATAAATATCGTTGGTAAAATCCCAGTCTCTTGCCAAAATATACTTGACATGCATGATGTATAGACTATAAAGGCCTATACTTTTATGTTGTTCTGTGGCTGCATGGGATATCAGGAGTATGTGCTTGAATCTTGCAATTGCATGCAGATCAAAACCACAACAGTGTTTTGGGAAGGTCTGTGTCTTATGCTTCTTGATATATCATATAAGCCCCAATCCACTTAGAGGAAAATCTTTTTAAGCACTCAAAATTCACCCCAGGTACTTTTATTGATTATATCAACAAATTGGGTTAATGGTGTTAGTATAGAACAAATCTTGAATTGGCCTGGAAGTACACTTGGCACAAAAGTTCTGCTCTTTTTTTTTCGGTTTTCAAAATAGGTAAGATGTTCACCTGAAGCACACTGTCAGTGTCCGTGAAGCCAGGCTCGGAGTAGAGGTGGCTGTGGTGGGAGAGGTGGTGGTGTCCCTCCATGGCGTATCTCTCGTGCAAAGCAGCTGCAAACAACAAACATGAAATATTCACACATCGCTCAATGGGCGAGCACCACACACACATACTATCAGCTATTGTGCCCTGGTGTTCATTGTCAATGGACCACAAAAACACTGATTTATGAGACTTATGACAATAGTGACAATAGCTTATTGACTGAAGTGCAACCGCATTGTGATGAAATAAACACACTGTGTAGTCACTGTAAGGATAAATCTTCCTCCAAAATAGATTGCACAAAATTGGTTCAGCAAAGCACTCCGCGCAGAATACCAGTATTAAATGCCTTAATGGAACTAATATGACATAATAGGTAAATAGACTGTTTCCCCCTCAGCAAATTAGACATTTAAAGCTGACTAGGCAGTTGTGTTACAGGTAAATACCAAATTGAGGTATTTTTTGTTATTATTTCAGTTATTTACAGACAAAAACATTTGGTAAATACAGAAAATATATGTATCAACAAAAAACGCTGCCAATTGAAGCGGGGCCGAACCCATTGATCAGCGGAAGGGAGTATCAAAGCTGAGTTTTAATTGTTGCATGTACGAGGCCTAGAAGCAATACAGCATAATTGCATTGAAATGAAAAAGGAAGCCGAAGTGATTAAGCCTTAGTGGTTTGGCTACATCCCCCGACTGCAACCCTCCCTGGCCCCCTTGCCAAGTCTCTCCCCATCCGCCTCCCATTGACGACACCAGCCCAGCAAAACTTGGCATCCTTCCGCCCCGCTGTGTAAAAGGAATTTTTCTAGTCACATATGCACACCGATTATAAGAATGTCAAATATTGGCGTTTCCTTGGCCGGCAGCCAGCATGGAGAACTACTGCAAATATTCCAATACGACTATTAACATTAAGTGATGAGACTTGTGAGGTTCAGGTTGAATCCAGCATAAAACAAACTTAACATTGACAGGAGAACTGGATTAATTCAAGTGTTGTCTTTTGTAAAGATTTGGCAATGAATTGAAAAAGCTAAAAACAACAAAATCTACATGGTGTGCAAATTGTTGATTGTCAGAGGTAGCTGGGGTTATGGTAATCGATAAGATGAACTGACACAGATAGACTCCGATAGTATGGGAGAATTGGAGAGAATCACAGCCACCGATAAACGCCGCTCAATCGACCATGTTAAGCTGAGTGGGTCAGCATTTCATGGGTCATGTTGTCAGTAGCTTGTGGCATCCCTGATTGGGCCAGAACAAAAGGGGAATTCACACAATTATTCAAATAGGGCTTTTATAATGGGGATGCGTCGATATGATATGAAGAGGTGTGTTATCTGCGGGTCACCATATTGGCCAGAGTGTGTCTATCTGTATCTATCTGTCTGTGTGCGTCTCTGTCTGTCTGTTGGCTGACAGAGATTGAGTGCACCCCCCAGGCAGTGCCTCTCTCCCCTGCAACTGACACTGTCCGCACCTGTGCACCCGGCTGACCCAGTTGGCAGAAGTTGAGGCTGCAGAACATTGTGCACTTCAGTGTCATTCCATTAATAACCCATATAAATATTTTACAGAAATGCAAATACTTTTTGGCCTTTTTTTCAAAATAAATATCATTTTTGCAGATTTTATTACACATACACATATAATGAAAGAAATATTTTGTCAAGTTTATTAACTTACTCAAAGACCTCCCAGAACTTAATCTGCTTGGCATGATATCATTTTCATATATCATTTGACAACCCTGATTCACAGTTTCATGATTCATTAGCCTGATATACATGTACACAGATTTACCCCATTTGAGAGAAGTTATATGAATGATGGAGCCACAAAAGCCACACATTTCAGCATCACATCATATGAAAGGACTGCATTATTCATCACACATTATGTACATGTAACAATGTTCTCATTTTCACATGTTTCCTGATATCCTGAACATGTGTCAAAGTTGCACAAGGTTGCCCCCTCCCATATTCATTGTGAGAGGAGAATTGTCATGGCCATAATAATGGCATAATTACAGAGATGCAGTTCTTGTGAGGATGAAAACATTACAGCAGGACTGGCTGGGATAAACACAATATCTCCTTTGTCTTGATTTCCCACAAGCCCTGGAGACAGTGGAGAGGCCTGCAAGCCTTTATAGTTACCCTCTTATGATTACTGCTGAGATGTCAAAATGTCGACCCATCCCAAGACAGGTTTATCTTTCATTTCCTATGAAACTCGAGAAGGAGTAAATTGATATAAATTCATTGTGGGCCAAGCCCCCTCGACATCATAGACACGTCACAAAAGGACGAGAGAGGCGTTCTGGGTAGGGGGCGTTTCGGTCTGTGGCGGAAGTTATAATTCCATCAAACGAGGAAACAGCAGAACAGGGATTGAGAAAAAAAGTGGCTGAAGTTTTCCAAAGAAAGATGTGATAAACAATTAGCAACAGAAATCACATCTTTTAGTTACTTATATATCTACACTCAACAGGTTAACATCTTCAAAATGATATCTAAGACCACTAAGTTATGCCATCCTGATTAAAAGAATCTGCCATGCATGAAACACTACAGCAAGCCTCCAGGAATCAAGATGGTGACACAGGCCCTTCCAGAAAAGTAAATTGTATAGATGATTAAAAAGAAAGTATAAGTTGATGTGATAGGCAAACAAATCTGAATGACAACAAGAAGAAGCCCTCATAACAAATATTTGATATGGAACTTTCTTTTGTCTGTTTTCTGATGTTTTCTTTTTGGAAATCCCATGGTACAGACAAAAAGAAAGAGGTTGGGTTAAGTTTCTTGTGTATGCCATTGAGAGGGTATGGGTTGCTTCTGAAGAAGAAAAAAACAGCAGATAAAGCTTTTCTGTTTTTCTGAAATCAGGAATCTGATGCAGCTTCAACAATGTTTTCAACAATGTTTAAGCTATAGGCCAGCAATTACAGACGGCGATACCAAAAGTTGATATAAGGGATGGCGATATCAAAAAGTGTATGAGATGGTGATATCAGATGGTGATATCAGATGGTGATATCAGATGGTGATATCAGATGGTGATACCAGATGTGGAGGAAAAGTGTGTGACACAGAGGGAGAATGCTTCCCAGAATGCTTGATCTTAAGATGCTTCTCAGATGATTTGCAGATGATTCAGATGATCTGCAGATGATTCTGAGATGAAGTTGAGAAGAGGCTGAAATGCATTGCGTGACTGGAGCGTGGCTGCTGCTGCAGGTGAGACAGGAACAAACAGACAGGGCATCAGCTCCACCGAGATGATCCGAGATGCCCAGCATCCGATGCAGGCTCAAGATGCAGGCTCAAGATGCAGTCGGGAAACGCAGGAACACTCAGGCTGTCTTCTCATTCTTCTCATTGTCTCAGATGAACATGTGCTCAGATGAACATGTCCCCAGCAAAGATTCCTATCACCTGCTTCCTTCTCCACATCACAGCAGCAAACTTCTTCCTAACTTTCATCAGTTGCTGTCTGCTGCTACAGGTGTAAATTTGTTCACACAACCAGAATTTCCATCATGCACACCTATATTCGTATATATGCCACAAGAATGGAAACTTTTATGCAACTTATCAGCTGTATTCCGTGAAGTAAGTCTTAGATATTTGCATTCTGACAATGGTAAACTGACTTTGTGGTCTCCGGGCATCTTTCCTGACAACATTTCATAAAAGAACATTAAAACCTGAATATCTCAATCCAAAAATGAATTCAAGAGAAGTCGAACTAAGTGAAAGACTGACGCAAGTTGCTGAATAGAAGTCAAGACAGAAGGCAGGTGCAGGGTACAGAGAAAGACTGCAGGCTAATGCAGGTAACGCCTCAGCCTAAGGGTTCCACAGACATTTTTCTCCTCTTTTTTTTCTGGGAAAGGGTGGGGGTTTGGGCTTGTGCGAGGGGAGGAGCGATGGAGTTTTGATAGAGTGAGCCAATGCTGTTCTGTTTTGCTTAATTAAGCAGGCAGAATGGAGGCAGAAGGGGGCTGAAGCAGAGAGAGGCATGGTTGGATGAGCACATGGCCCTTACTCCACGAGCACTGCTTCATTAAACAATCATCAGCCAGCGCTTAATTAATCTCTTCCAGTTGTTGGCCCAGGCAGAACCTGCAGCAAGCAGAGCAACTTTGAAGTCAATATTGGGAGCATTTTCAACTACTTGACAGCCACTTCTCGGCTACTTCTTCGCTCCTTTAGGTCTTATTTGCATCAGTGGAGGGTCTCCTGTGCCTCTCATGGACATCACAAACACAGTTTGGCCTCAAGAGTGCACACTTGACCACAGGGTAACTGTCCTGTGGTCAGGAGGGGCATTCACCCCTTCTTCGACAAAACTTATTTTGCTTTACAAATTATACCAACAGATGCTATGTTGACTTTCATATCTATGGCTTATTCTCTTTCGGTGTGTCTTGCAAACTACCTCTCTCGCACAATCATGGCAGTTGAATAAACCGACAGCCGCAACAATAGCAACACAGAATGATGAAAATGAACAGATTTTATTTCAAATCAGAGGATGCCATCAGTGAAGACCCGAGTGAAGTGTTGCTTTGTTTGGGGGAGAAATGTGTCAGCTACTGAGAGGCGCGATGAAAACAACGCCTTGAGAATACGTTAAAACGTAACGTCATCAAAGGAGTGGGCAAAGATCAAAGGTTAGGACGAAGCAAATGACGCCGACGAGGACGTTGTTGAGAACGTTGCCTCCTGCCAGCAGATTGCGTCCAGTTGCGCCATTTGGCGAGCTGTGAAACTGTCAGGGCAGTTCCCCTAATAGCCGAGGGTGAGAGCTAATCTTCTCTTTACAGTTCCAATAATTCAAAGTAAAAAAAGTGCCAATGAGAATGAAAACATCAGGAGGCCACAGAGTGTGAAATGCTCCAAAACAATATGAAGCCACATCAAGAGAACCGAAGAATTTTACAATACTAAAATATATTGGGGTCTATATAGACCTACCGGTTCATAATTAGACTACAGAAAAGTATTTCCTGACATTTCAAATTAAAGCAGTGTGAGACTGACATTAGCAATATCAAGCTTCTTCATAACATTTCCTGCTTTTATAAATTCCTTTTTCTTCTGGAAATACGACCTTCGATTTGACTGCAACAATAACTTCCCATTTTTTCCCATTCCTTGCGGATGATGACGCAGGTTTCTAATGACGTGGAGAAACTGTGACAAGCAAGCAAGGAGAAGCCGTCATCCATTTTTGGGCTTAAATAACATTTTTGAGGGAGCTTTGAAGTCTGTGGGGCTTTTAATGTGACAGTCAAGCATGGCTAATTAACAGGATTGAGTTAAATGTGTCAGGGAGGCTGGGGGATCTGGTTACATATAAATCAGATCAGATGGTTGTGCCTGTGAATGGCAGTGAATGGCTGTTCTAGTGGCTCATCAGAGGACTCAGAAGAGGGAGTCATCAACCAGCTAAATCAGAATAGGGAACAGTAGCTGTCAATCTGGGCTTATACTAGTTGGGCAGTACTGTTCTAAACTGGACTCAACAATAGGCCAAGATCACCTGCTTCCAGCTGAATGTGGGAGGGACTCTCTCTGGAAACTTGATCTGGAGAACATTCTTGATCTTATGGGAGGTTGGAAGCTGCGCCCAGCTGTGCTTCCACCCAATTTACCTGTCAGGGCAGATCAGTGGTGAGCTCCTCAGGCCTGTGTACAGTGTGCAGCAGCACAAATCAGCAGTGCCAGTCTTAAATCCACGCAGTATTAGCAGCAGTGATTCCAGCTGCAATTCTGTTCAAAGCAGAATTAGATATTGAACTGATCAGCTATATTGTATGCAGTGATCAGTACTTTGTCCACTTTAGAACTTGTATTTTTCTTTAAGAATTCCACTTCTATCGTAGGACCCTATCTGAAATCAAAGTTTTTCTGCTATAATACAGCACTTCAAGGTGTAATGATTATGTTCTTACACTTCTTACATCCATTCTTCCCCCTATAAATATATACTACACATGTTTCCCTTGTACTTCACCCTCTTTACATTATTTTGAGCAGGGAGCTGATCTTGAGCATCTATTTATGAAAATGAACAAACTATCAGATATGACTAAGACCAGTCTGCCCGAGTTGAACAAATGCTGGACTCAGAGGGGAGCGAAAATGGAGTGTCCTTGGAGAGAAAGTTCGTTAGGAGCAACTAATAGGAGAAGAAAGAAGTTAGGAGTTGTGAACGGAGCATTAATCACCAGTGATCATGACACAACCCTTTCGCATGCTCCCTGGGGGAGGGAGTGCTCCGTTTGTGAAACTAGGGGCTCTCACTGTGTGTGGTAAAAGGGAAGGCAGGGGAGGGGGATATGATAACTTGATGTGTACTTAATATTTCAAAATTTATTGAATTGAGATAAAAATAGATTAGAAAAAGAAAGTTGTGTAATTTTTGATGAAGCATCCCTGCAGCATGATGTTATTTTCTCATGTATGTGCATGTCATTCCTCGCAAATCATCATTGGAATGGCACACGAGAATTCAATAACAATACAATATGCAAAGCCAAAAATATTGCTGTTTTATTGAACAGTTGAAATGTGCAGTGAGCCGATGGTTAAGTGAAAGTTGATCGAGTTTCGGGTATTTGAGCATGGTGTATGAACACACAGACGCAGCATGCAGCCGCCCTGTGACCTGCCCTCGACCCTCGCAGTTGCCAAAAGCCTTCTCCCGAGCACTCTCGGGCCAGCATCACTGACGAGCGCCCTCCCCCAGCACAATTACTCCCCAATTACCTCTGTATTAACACAGTATGTAGGGCCAGGGTGACCATTAAGCAGGCCCTAGAACCGCCTCTTTTAGACAGCCTTCTGCATAGAAACAAGGCCATTGAAATAGCGCCAAGCAGCCATGGCCAGAAAATGATAGGGTCCCTTGCAAAACGCTTCACCCTGACCCTGGACCATGCATAAAGTGGACCATGGAGCACAAAATAACTTATCAAGTGGTGGAATTGAGAGGCCAGATAAGATAGGAGGAGTACATAATAGAAATATGAGAGAGGAGAAAGACACGTTGGCCCGTGCTGCTCCTTGTGGGCCTGCTCAATGGGCTGGCACAATGGCCTTTGATGGCTGCTCACTGATTCACGGCTCTGATTTATGGGCCTTTCACTTCTAGGAGGAAGGCTGCTTCAATGGGCCCTGCAACCATGTCCCTTCATAAACCCAATTTGCCTCACATCAAAAGTCCCTCACAAAACAGACCCCTACCTGCCTGCCTCAACAAGACCTACAGAGCTGTACAACAAGAGGACCTGACAAAGCCTGAGAAGCTGAGGACCGTGGGCTGTCATGGCTCCCCTTGCATTCTCCTATCTGTCTGCTTCTCTGCTTCACAAGATTTCAAATATCAATACAGTTATTGTTGATCAGCTTGATAAGGGACTTTGTCTGGTCAAGACTGTGCAGCTATGAGAGGTCATTTCAAGTGCATTCTGGGGGCATGGCACTGCCTGGAAAGAGAACTATCAGTTGACCAAGCACTTGTATCACACTCCAAAGTAAATCTTAAAAGATCACCTGATACATGATATCGTACAATACTTTGTAATCCAAGATCTAAATGTATAATATAGTCAAGTACTCAACCAGTGCGATGTCATATCATTCCTGACGATATGAGTTAGATGACTCAAACCAGCAACTTGCCTGAACCAAAAAGTCTAGAAAGAGCACTGCAACATTTTTACCTTTACCAAGTTGTTGACAAACTTGACATGCATCAGAAAGTAGACAATGCAGACCAGAAGAAAGCCAGTAAAGCTACACGGTAGTCTTGTAACTATATTAGAATTACATGTAGACAGAGGAGCCAAGAGCAGTAGCATGACAAGCCTGCAGCAGATGAGGAGAAGAAGAGAAGGAGGCTGAGGAGAGCTGCACTCTAAAAAATGTCGGGACAAAATTGGTTTTTTAGATTCAAAATGGTTTTTTGAAAAACCAAATTTCAATGCAAAACCAAAATGGATTTTTATAAAAATCCATTTTGGTTTTTTGCATTGAAATTTGGTTTTTCAAAAAACCATTTTGAATCTAAAAAACCAATTTTGTCTGGAATTTTTTAGAGTGTGAGCAGGCTGTGGAGGGGAGGGGATGACAGCTGGCTCCAGGCGAGCTCAGGTGTTGGGTGACAGGGCTGACAGACCTGGGGTCACTCAGACAACATCTCCTCTCTGCCAGGACTCTGCCTCCCCTGTCCTCTCATTATCTCATTACTCGTAAAAGAACAACACATGGACACATGGGTAAATAGTGCAAGACAAGGGCAAACAATAACCAATGGATGGAAACACAGACACAATGGTAGGCCTGCAGTACATTGTACCCTGTGCAGAAAGATCACAATTGTACCCAGTCAACACAAACAAATTGTTTGTATACATTTCCAATTGAAAATGTATTGACAGAAAAGTGGGGAAAACAAAACAGATCCTGTGTATAAAACAATCAATGTTATTAAGCAGAATATAAGCACCATTTTGTCCACTGAGTTTGCTTTCAATGGGAGAATGAATCGGGAGATGTATACAGTGCACAAGTGTAGCTCAGGATCTGTGCGAAGAATGGCACTTCAACAGCAACTATACTGATGGAAACATTGAGAGACAACTCCCAACACAGCATCATTGCAAGCTTTGCTTTCAGCCAACTGCAGTGGAATGGACTAATTCAAGTGGAATAGCAATATTTTTTCATAAATGCACCAGTAGAAAAAAGAGGCAAAACTTGATTAGTGCAGATTGCCAGACTTCACAAGTCCTGAATGGCAGGTTGCAGTTGGAGCTGGGCAAATTAACTCAGCTATTTGTTTCTCTCAAGTATGAAATATTCATCAGCAGGATGCAGTTCGCTTCTGAATTGCTACATTTTGGAGGAGGATGAAAAATGAGGCAGGGCCCCGAGGCCATTTCAATATTTGGAATTCATCAATTTAAATAATTCAGTGTAGTTATGAAAGGAGGCAAAGAATGTGGCTCTGAAATCAATTGCTACTCCATTACAGGACACAAGTCGAGTGCTGGTTACGGTGACAGATCAATTGTCGCAGCCACACTCCAATCGTAAATTAGCAACATGATCTAGTACATGCTGTATCGTCTCACTAACCCATCTAATCACCGCCTCCCCCAGCCATTATTTATGGCCATTATAGATTGGGCATCACCGAATCGCTGTTCTGTAGCATTGGGTGGCAGGACCATGTTGCACAGCCTCAATTATACACTCTAAAAAATGTCGGGACAAAATTGTTTTTTTAGATTCAAAATGGTTTTTTGAAAAACCAAATTTCAATGCAAAACCAAAATGGATTTTTAAAAAAATCCATTTTGGTTTTTTGCATTGAAATTTGGTTTTTCAAAAAACCATTTTGAATCTAAAAAACCAATTTTGTCTGGAATTTTTTAGAGTGTACGCTGGGCAAAGAGTTCATTGTCATTAATACAACTGCACAGTGCAACAAAAATCACGAGCACTCGGTTTGACAGAGCTATTAATTTGATTGTTAATAGGATGCGATTTTATAGCCTTGTGCTGAGGTCAACAGACAATAATAATTATGTTAGAAACAATTCAGGAGCATGGCCCTGCGGATGATAGTGTAATGATACTGCACAAAAAATAGTTACAATTGAATAACAGATAACCAAAAAGAAGTCAGAATAGCAAAGCACAAAATACTGGCAACTTGTATCATCCTGTCATTTTTGTCATCGCCATTTCTTTCGTGTCTCTGTTGGAGCAGAGCATTTACGAGGGAAGCCCACAAACACTTAATGGTGGTCAAGGCGGACACTTTCGCTGGACGCCGGCCATTTGCAGACAGAAGTGCAGCTGACCCGAGTGAATCCACCCTAATCATGACAGAGAGAGGGTAGGCCATTTTGACAGGGCAATCGCCACGTGCCATGTGGGACATTTGCTCACTTCCGGCCAAGATCTGTAACTTCCGGTCAGCACAGACTCGTAGGTCAGCAATCTGACTCGCCACTTAGCTCCTCTCCGCACCACTTATCTCCTTTCTCCATCTCATCTCTCGCCAATATCACTGGGACAGCTCTGGCTCTGCACTGGGAGAGGCAAATCTAAAAGGCAATTGCAAACATCCTTTCTCATTTGGTGCATCCGGTTGGGAAAAGCGACTCCTATTGCTCGGTGCCAGAACGACGACAGGATGAAAGCTGCATTTCACAAAGCAAGAAATCATGTCAGCGGGTATATTATAAGTCTGAGAGTGGTCTATTTTCATGATAAAATTCCATGCCTCCAAGACTCCTTTGTTATTCCGTTACAGTTTTATTGATTTACAAGACTGGGGCAAAAGTGGAGATCAAATTTCTTTCTCTCAATCCTTCATCTGTTTGCGAGGCAGGAGTCCCCATCAGCAGTAACAGTGGAATAACAGCATCAACAGCAGCATCATCAACAGCAGCAGCAGCAGAATAGAGGACTGGAAGTGGCAGCACAGAAGGCAGTGGGATCTGTGGGTGACCTAGAATGTAACATGCAAAGCGAGGGGAGCAGGGAGGGCAGGCTGGCACGCAAAGGCCTGCGCCGAGGACAGCAGCAGCACGAAGGGCCAGGCTGGCCGGGGAGGCAGCATGTAGGGTTGTGTGTCCACCGACCATCAGCTGGGCCAGGCAGAGAAAAGGGAGAAAACGGCCAGAGCTAAGCAAAGCTGAGCTGCACCACGTAAACAAAGATTGCATGTCGGCCAGGTCGTGTGAGTAGCAACATGGTCGTGCTGGGAGGAAGTCGTGTGCTCTTGGCTCCCATGATGCAACATGGCGTGCGCTGCTTGGGATAAGCCAACAACTAGCTACAGTCACACCAACCCTCGCTTGCCAGAACCACGATGGCCCAGTGCACTCAAACAGGCGAATCACACTCGTCCACCGAGGTGCACTGTCAAGTGTCACCTGTAGTCCTGCACTCTATTCTGGCATGCCATCCCTCCAAGTTCCAGACCAGTCCTAGACAATTTCCGATTTGTTCTTGTATTGGCAATCTCATTAAATTAAAGGACGTAATCACTCAAATCTCCGAAGGTCAACTGATTTAACTCGAATTGTTCTGACCGATTATTCTCCTCGATCGAGTAACCATTGGTGAATTAGATAAAAGATTTTGCAGTCGCCGAGTGCCTAATGCATTGGGTTTTCTCGGAAAGTGACAGTGAGCTGCTTATGATGATGGCGTCTTGAGCAAAGCAGAAGAGTTGTTTTAGAAATTGTAAGAGCATCCCGATCATGATGCTCTCGTTGCCGTTAGTGCTGGGGGCAGCTGATTCTCCGGTGCTCCCCTCCCTTAGCCTCCTCCCAAGCCGATTGCCATAAGCCATCTTCAGACTGGCATCTTTCTTATTGTCATGGCAACGAGAAACAAAACACTGTTCTTGGAATTCTTGGGATGTCAATAATCTGCCAGATAGAACTCGTCAGGAAATCGGTCCCTGGGGTCGGTTGCTATTGGAGACGAGGTCTATCAGCTCTACTGGCCTCCTGAATTACACTGCATTACATCTTCAACTTGTCTTTAACTCACTCCTCCTTCGACTCTTCCCTCACTTTTTTTCTGCCTGAATTTACAACAGGTAATAAGTGGAATGATAGTGTGTACAAAAGGAAGACCAGGTAGCATAAAGGCCCCTTTGAAAGCTTTCATACCTGGCTGCTGCATAATTTGCCCAGGTAGGTTGCATGTCAAGGAGACGAGAGGAAATTGCCTTAATATCATAAAGCACTGACTGACCCATCTGTTAGGCTTGACCAGCTGACAGGCTTGGAGCTTCACCCATACCAGGGTGCTTATTAGCCCCCCTTTTCCCACAACCTCCACCCCCTCTGCCTGCCCCCGCGCTACAACATAACCCGTCAAAAATGGACAATTTCCCTTCAAAATTATCGCTGTCACTTGCCAATCTGCCAATGAGCACATGTCCCACTGTGCCTCTGTTTCATGCACGATTCTAAACATCCACAACAATCGTTGCCAATGGTTGGAGCCTCCATTTCATACCAGTATTCAGTGAATATTCACATACTCAGAATAACACCAAGACCCAGGAGATGCCCAGGAGATGCTTGCCCACAGGAGTCAGAGGAGAAGAAAGTCGGAGGTGGAAGCAGCATAATTAGACAGAAAGCAATCAATGGAGGGGAGAGTCAATTTGGCCCTGCTCCAGTGACTACGGCTTGTTTTTGATTAGCACACCTCACTCGGCCATTCTTGATTAATTGTCTTGTGCATTATGAATGAGAAAATAATGATTTTCTCTGTGAGAATGAATAGTCAATCAAGCCGGACCTTGATTAGACATATATTGATGTGGACGTCGGGGGAATGGAACCACGGGGAAATGAACCCTCGCTAATTGAGGCGGAGGTGGTAGGAGAGAGGTCACCCATAAGAGAAAGGAGGTTGGGTTACACTCCTTGGCAACAGCCAGGAATATTGAGCAAACAGAAACTAAGACCTGTCAATGTCTCTATACACTGTCTTGCAAGATGATCACTTTCTCAGCAAGTCTGGCACACAGTCAGTTGCGGCACAGTAATGGCGTTGGTTGCGGTTTGTGGATTACTCAGCGCCATCCAACCCAACAGCATGGTGGAAATGATAAATATGCCTACTACAGAAGACCCAAAACTGGCTGTATAAATCAAACAACTAATAGTAGTACATATACATTTTTTTCACTAATGGCAGTTAAGTTCTTCCAAGAGCATATACAAGCTTCACCAGCAAGCAAGATGCAGCCAAGAACCAACAGCCCAGCGAGATATGCACAAGTTGGCAAGCGGCCACAGGATGGAGGCAGAGATGGGATGCAGCAGAAACAGATGACCTTGAGTGACCGCTCTCCGTCTGGTCCTAATAGAGGTCATCGGAGCCCCACTACTTGGCAGGGGCTCACATACATATTGCAGGGTCGCTGCAAGTTCGACGAACCCATTACTGCAACTAAACAGCCGGTTATTTGTGGAAGGGAGGTCACTTATAGCCATAGCTCTCTGTGCTGTGTTTTCCACACTCTAGAAAAAAGGAATATCATGATGCTGGGCATATATATCTGTGTATTTCTGTCATCGCTTTTAGAATACCCAATAAGGCCTACTGCAGCCAGAAGAGCAGTTTACATTTGAACATGCTGAATAACTCCCACAGCCCAACAGAGCTCCCAGACTAATAGGCCATCAGGGTTTCTATTGTGGATATAATTAGATATTGCACCTTGCATTCCACCACCAATGGAACGTCACATTCGGGCTGTGTACAATAGTCAAAGGCGAGTGACATGGCCCCAGCGTTATTCTCAGGGATCACATCCCATTTCTCAAAGACGGGCAGCAGGGGCGGAGGGGGAGCCGGGCAAGGTCAGCGCCGTGATCCTTAGAAGGCCGCCTTGCATGTCTTGCTTCTGCCGATCCCCGTGCAATTACACTGATTGCCAAAGAAAACACACCGCCCTGCCATGCAGCCCAGGCTGCTAGACTGCGATACGACCACCATTGCTTTGATTGACGAATTGGCCATTGGGCCACTGCTATGTATAGTTGCTGCTACTGCTACTGCTAGCTGGCTATACTGGTATGGTTCACTATATATTCAGCAGGTTGCAGGTACATTATCTCCTGCTCTGTTATGTACGGGCTGCTGATTAGCACAGTGGTTGACAAAGACTGAATTGCTCTCATAATAAGGTCCATATCTCTGTCAGGAAATCACGTTCAGAACTGCCGTAGAAATGTTCAGAACTGCCGTAGAAATGTTGATTCAGAACTGCCGTATAGGAACCATCCGCAATGAAACGTTTGCCCGTCAGAAGGAAAATATGATACAGGATACAGAGCATCTACTGCAGTCATGGGTTACACTGTATATGACGGATAGTATTCACAAAGTATTGAATAGAATATTACAAAGTGAACCACTCCATCAATCGAGTGCAAATAGCATGAGGCAGTAATAGCCAGCAACATATACATTTGTACAGGCTGCAAGGGAAGCAGGAGCCTTTTAAACCAGATCGACAAGAGCTGCAGCCCCGGGGCCCATCATAAGCTAAAAGGGCCGCAGTTCACTCTTTGTATTTAGTTCATGATCGGCCATCTTTAATACATTGAATTTATTGCGAATGCTTCAGAGGACGTCTCTGGTTTCACAGGGATGCATCAAGTGGATCTGCGTGTCTGGAGGCATCCCCAGTGCAAGGGACGGGCCTGCTTTATGCGGCCATAAAATATTCATAAAAGAACTTAGGTTAGTCATAACCAAACAAACCATCTTGCAAGAGCATGTAAGCTACCTCCTAAAATGGACCATCTTCAAAATGTGTATTATTCTCTTACATTTGAGAAGTTTGAACCTCGTGCAAGAGACATGGTTATGACGGTCCGTTGAGTGAGGATAATGACGATTGGTTTTACTGCAGGTGATAAACTGCAGCACATGTCCCTGCAGCCTCCAGTAATTCAGGTGATCTGCAGACATTTTAGATGAAAGCCACTAAAAGCATCAGGGAAGATAAAAATGGCCGTGATACTAAAATTTGCTCTGAAAATAATCAAAATATGCATATGTATAAATTGCATTGTGTTGATGTCCAACAGACAGTATGGGATGTGTGCGTGGAGTCTTTCAGTGCATGGCCTCTGCAGAGAAGCCGTGCAGGATGTTGTAAACACTAACATTTCGAGTTCTGTTTACTGACAGGACTTTCCTAATTCTAGTCCCACTTGTTTGCATGTCGTGCTTTCTTAAGTTCATTGACAGAAACAGTTCTTCCAGTCTATACAGAACTAGTTTGGTGGAGGAGTGCATGGCTTCTAGTTATTGCAGTGACCGCCAGGCGTCTCCGGTGCAGCACCCTGCCGCCAGCTGTCCCTCGGCGGATCCCTGTGCCATTTGCCCTGATCAATGGAGCCGTGGAAGGCAGATCAATCGACTTTCTCTAATTATTGCTTACTCATCTGTGAAGCCGTCTACTATATTGCAGCTTGAGCAGTATGCTGACATGCACACGAAGACCTGCACTTGGTTACACCATAGCAGAGCCGACGAGGAGAGCATGGCATGCTAGCAGGGCAGCTCACGACATCTCCATCAAGAGACTGACTCCAGCCTGACATGCACACTCGAATTCTTGCATGGTATCCCTCTATTTAGCCGTGATATTATATCATGAGAGGATCGCCAATTGTTTTCAAAATACATGTAATACTTTTAGTAGTGGTAGCATTCCGAGGCTGCCTGGTAATTTAAACCTGTAATTTCAACATTTCCCACAAAATATGTCAGTGCAGTATTATCGCCATAGATTTATAGTTATCATCGAAATGAGGATATCGCATGATAGAGGCGGAGGAGGACAAGTGATAGCAGTGCACTGTTATGCGCAAGGTGAAAGCGAGGTTTATGGGAGTAGAGAAATAGCTGAGAAGGTTCAGGGGGACAGTTGAGGGGAGCAATTTGTCTTTGCAATGTCTTGGTAGATAGGGGGAGGACAGTCAAGATGAACACTTGTTGCTATCAGATCATTGGTCTGGAACAGGCAAACACCGTCATTATACTGCTTTCACCCTGGCCTTGCATGTTAGAGCCTTATAGGCAGCCGGAACGGGGGCAAATTAGCCAATAGACCGGGAAGGTAGCCAAGATTTTTTTGTGGGGGACATGTCAGCCTGAGAGGGTCACGGCCCCCATTGCCTTACCCATGATCGCTGCCAGGTCTTGAGACAACTTCCAGCTCGACTTCCCGTCCTTAGGGACTCTTTTTCCTCAATTTAGATGCCATCAATTGCTTTCAAATACATCTGCATGCCTGTCTAATAGATATCTATACAACCAGTTCTGAAATGCTGTAAATTGGACCTGTTGAAATATCGGGTGCTGTGAACTCCAGGCTACTGTTTGAAATGTAGCCTCCTGTAGCTTTAAACTGACTTTGTGGAGCCCCCATAAAGAATGAAAAGCGAATCATCTCGCAGATAGATTGCCTTTTTACATCCCACGGAAGATTTACGCGAGCCTTTGCTATGTCAATAACCAGACCAGTCGCAATGCTGTAGCTTGGGGCCCATGGAAATAAAATCACTTCATGTTGTTGAGGCAGTAATTAAATTCTACATCAGCCTGATGGAATTATAGGACATTAGGGCTGTCAAAAGGCAGCGGGGAAGAACACAGGCCCAGCCTCAGAGAGCCCAAAGGAAGCCAAAGGGAGCGCAGTGCAACACAACTGCCTCCGCATATAATCACTCACAACTTCTCGTTTTAATTACCGCCACAAACTTCGCCTAATTTGCAAGTTTGGCAATCATGCTGCCTTCAGCAGTGGTTTATTAAAACTGACGGGTCAAAATTGCTGCTGATATAATTCCCGTTTCAATTTGCACCTCATTTAAAAAGAGAAAAAGTGAGTTGGATTGAGATGCAGGCGCCATGCTAATTTGACGGAGGACAACAACAACCTATATGACCTTTTGGAGAGAAATATCATTGGGAGAAGAAACTTCAACTTTACACCAAACAACTGCCAATCAATCAATAGGCCATGATAAACAACACAACAAACAAGTGGATAATCTTAGTCAATCCGATCACAATACCTTGCAGTGGCATGTATTTGTGCCTCGCCAACCAATTGTTTTTAATTTGTGGAGAACAGATCTGAAAAGTTTGTTGAGATGTTTAGCACCTGCACAAGGCCGCTTGGCTCGCATTATGCCATTGATATTGGGGAATTCAGGGAGCTCAAGTGGTGTGTAATTCAATTCATGGCACACTGCAGCTTCGCTGGGCAAGACTGGGTAAGCCAAGAGGAGAACAGAGAGGCGAAGAGAGGAGGCCTTGTGTCAGTCGAGAGACAGAGACCGATTCCCCCTCAGATCTCTGCCGCCATCTCATCTCCACCAATGATACACAAGGAACAGAATCAGAGAGAGGCTCAGAGAGACTCAGGGAGGAGATTTGTTATTACAGTGGATAACATCAGCCCAGCCAGAAGAAGGTGGTGATCTCAAGGAGAAGATAAAAAAACATCTCCAATATGAGATTGAGAGCGGAATGCTCCAGCAGCCATCTAAGACAATGATGAAAGGAAAGCGAGGTGTACCTGGCACAGGAGGCTGCCTTGATGGCCCATGCTGCAGCTATATCCAATGGAACCCTGGATGGCATCTTATTTGCCCCAACTCAAGCTGTTGTTTCTCAAACGGCCTTTGATCCTGGGGAGACCTGTGCCACCTATAATGTTTCTCTGGTAGCAAGAGCATTTGCAGTGCCTGATTGGTACACCTAGGCCTGGTGGGCACCCGGGCAAAGACACCAAAAGAGACACTCCACCAGGCACGGGGGTCAACACTCAACAGGCTGCGACTCTTCTCTCTACTCCAGCAGTAGTACACCCCTTTTAGCCCCAGGCAGGCTGTTATCGAGTGTCTTCACTTGTGTCTTCACTTGTCTGTGTGAGCTCAGAAAAGCAACTCATCAACCACAATTTGTCAGGTATTTGTCAGCACCCTACTAAGTAGTGTTCTAGCCCTTGATATATGACTGCTTGAAAGTGCTGCTTGGTCGCCTAACACCACATTAAGACATAAACACACCAGCCAGGAGCACAGAGACGCCTGCCCACCTGCTCAATGCACGGTGCATTCCCCCAGCCAGCATAACCCCTCGCTGGGCCACAGCTCTTTTTTAGGCAGATCAGGTTTCCCATATTCACCTCTTAACAAAACGGGCCTGACAACTGCACCAAGAGTTACTTACCTCGTTCAATTTGCTCAACTACTTAGAGGGCCCCGCATTAAAGCGCTCTGCTCAGTCAATGTTCTTGCCACGGGACTTTTTCCCGGTGATCCCTCGCGCCCCAAATGCACGAAATGAAAGGGTATCGCATTACCCCAGCCCAACCAGATACGCCGAGTTGACGGTCTTTTTTATGACGAATTTTGACAGACAATCAAACTGTCAAGAGCAATGTAAAATATATTCTAAATGAGCAGGCGATAGAAAGGGGATATGAGTCGCTTTTAATTTAAAATTTGAGGCAATTTGACACTATCTGGGAGGGATTGTGGGGCAGGGGTCCCCCAGTGGCAGCTTGCGGCACATCTTAATTTGCAGCATGCACGGGCGGCCGCCTCGGCGCTCCAATGCAGGGCTGTCATGCAACACGCGCTGCTCATGCAGCAGATAAAATGTTATCGTCGTTTGCAAACAGACTAGATGGAGACGGCAACATTTAGCCAGTCGTCATTTGCGAATCTCTGTATTTGGTTTCCCCTATCTGAGTGGTTCACCTGCAACCTCCTAATTGCCCTGCAGCAGCCCTTGCATCATCGCAGCCTGCATCAACCCTGCATCAGCCCTGCGTCAGCAGCATTATCGTGCCTCCATCAACTGCAACTTGCATCTGCACAAGTTGCGTCACTTACATTACTGCTGGGCTGCACCATCAACATCTTTTTGCTGCTAATACCACTGAGTGATGCTGTGCAAAGGCTGCATGACTGTTCCACTGCTAATTATTCCATTCTCTCTCCATCTGTAGTTATCAGCACTCGCCAAACTAAGTAACTAAAAGTTTGGTGGGAACGGCATGGCAGCACCAATCTCACCATGCACACAGAGCAAAAGCCTCATTGGCCCATGCCATCAATAACCACACAGCCCATCATGATAATCGTTATGGATGACATTTGAAGATTGGCATGACTGCATGGTCCTGACCACTGGCCAGTCAGAGACATCAGCGGCAGTCAGTGGTCAATGGTCAAGCGCCGATCGGTGGCATGCAAATAAGCAGTGCATCAGCTCCCCTGACATGGCCATTGACGGGCCATTGTCCCCCTGTGATAAAATTCTGACCTATCGTTATTCACAGTCAAACGCTTGAATGGCCCTGGTCCACCGTTCCCTCAGGTAGACTGGCTGACCTGACTGGCTGATTTGACTGCCTATAACTTGACTGTCAATGACTGGCTGACCCGATGGTTGACTTGACAAGCTGCTTGACTATAACTGTATGGAATTAGCCAGCTTTAATGCAGGACAGTCAGAGGGCCATTGGTGGACATTGTCGGCGATTGGCAGTCCTTCCGCAGGTCGGTCCACCCGCTGCAGGCCAGTCAGTCGCCCCGGGGCCAGTGGGCTTTGTTGGACCAGCAACAAATTGATCCGTGACGATCAAAACACAATGACCCCCACTAATGCTGCATTAAGTCGACTGAATCCCAAAACCAACAAGGAGCGACCACCGGCCTCCATTCCTTGCTAATGCAGCAGCCACATAAAAGCACAGGCTGCTGGGGGTCGCCACACATCAACTCTCTAAACTGATTGATGCCTTTCTTCCTCCTTCAATGGACACGTCCTCATAAAACATAATGTTCTATTCCACCTGACACAACCAATGCATTTGCCAATTATACTTCTCAAAGTCAATGGACTGTTTAGACTTTGTCATAGACCGTAATTTCTATGCAGATTGCTTCACAGTGGAATAATCTACTTTCTATGACATTCTATGACACTTGCATTTGACTGGCGTGAGCTTCTCTGCGGATGGTACTACGGCAGTTCTGAATGTATTCCTCTGCGGATGGCTGTGGATGTTATAGCTCAGTGGTAGAGGAGGGTGGATGGCATCTGATGGCATTTGATGGCACTTGGCCCTGAAACCTGCATCATCACCCACATCATCATCCACATCAACAGCATCATTTGCAGCCGAGGAGTGGGAGGTGGAGAGGGTTACTTTGCTTCAGAAACAGTAACCCAGGGATCCAACATGATCAGAAAAAAAGATGAAAACGAGGAGACACAATATCAAAAAAGGGAATTACAAATGACAACTGCGTTTGTGACAAAGCATTCCTGAAAACGAGGCCATGACGCATGGCCCTCTGACGTATCACTCCGCGTTCTGTCAACAGACAAAGCTGCAAAAAGTAGTACTCAGACAAAATTATCAAAAATGGCAACCGTTGGCCAAACCAAAAAGCTGTGGTCAGTGGTGGCGTCCTAAATTCATTAGTGTCACTCGAATTTGATGAGTTAATGGCTGGGGCGAGGGGGCCCAGCAGGGGTTGGTACTGAGGCAGACTCAGCATCCTCATCGCCAAGACTGCCCTCGCACCTCCTTTGTCCACTGGCGATAAGGTCGTCAATTGTCAATGTCCAGCACTAATGAATTGTGGGGGCTGCCCAACAAAGGATAACAAGGTGTTCTCAGCTTTAATAAATCTAATAACCTCAGCAAAAATGTGTCCAAAAATCTGCCATTTGACACCTTTTCTTTAAAAAGCAATTAGAAAGAGGTCTATGACCAAGAATACTGGTTCATAATTTGGGGTGCATCTGCGTAGCATTAAGACAAAATGTTTTGAATTCACACTTTGCAAGTTCTTGATCAGACTGCAGATTCATACAGAGAAGAAAACTTGCCAACTGTAAACGCCAAAAGAAAGTTTTCCTCAAGCTGCAGATTAATTCCCTGCAAGACCAACAACTGGTTATCCTAGAGACCCACGCCCACTGCAGCCCCATTGCAGGCCCTTGCACTGCTGCCAACATATGCCAACACAGCCGTCACTGCACAAGACTCCTTCATCAATCAACTTAATTAAGCAAATAACAGAGATCGCCATCTCCACAGAGTCCATGTAAAAAGTAATCAAAGAGTGATTGTGTATAATTAACACCTTGCGAATATCACTTTCCAATTTTGCTGATGGGGTTAGCAGCAGGGTCAGGGCATTGTGAAGTGCCGCAATATTGGGAACATTGGGAGGGAGCCTGAGCAAGGCAGGTTGATTGCAGAATATGCTGCAGCGCTGCCAAGAGAGATAGGAAACCTGGGGGAGCAGATCTGTCCGTCCGTCTGCTGGTGGTAGCCAGGAGAACATTAACTATGCATTGAGTGGGATTAATCAGCAAAGGGTCGACCCAGCCTCCCCCAGGACCACATTGCAATGGTCCAACTTATTCACAAAACTTTACTCAACTGCTACCCTCCGCCACTCCACTGAAGGCTGCCCCAGCCTGCCTCACCCATGTCATAAACCTGTCAATCAAGCCGAAGCTAATACTGCAAACAGCATATCCATCTGCGATAGAATACAGGCCCAATGTTGTGTAAAATTGCACAAAACAGGAGCGATGTTCTGTGGCAAAGGAGACATTGATACACAGCATGGCGGTGAGTGAATGTTGTGAAAACAGAGGCAGAGTGTCCCATGCTACAATGCGGGTGAAAGTGACAACAGTGACATAGCAATGAATAACCATACCAGAATAGTTGGCTACATATGAATAGCAGCTAAACTAATAGTTGTGCTAATAGTGCCCGTATTGGACATGTTGTCCAAGCAGGCCATGGCTCCATGAGGGCTGCTATGCTAAGCCTCCACAATCCACATACACAAAAACATGAGTCACTTTTTTTGCTTCATGGACACTGTGCCAAAACATTTTGTTTTGATGTAGACAAAAAACGTGAGTAAAATGTGTGTAGAACTATTTGGTTGTAATGGCCCAGAAAAATGAAAAGTGCAGGTGGGTACATGCCACACTCTAAAAAATTCCCGACAAAATTGGTTTTTTAGATTCAAAATGGTTTTTTGAAAAACCAAATTTCAATGCAAAACCAACATGGATTTTTAAAAAAATCCATTTTGGTTTTTTGCATTGAAAACCAAATTTCAATGCAAAACCAACATGGATTTTTAAAAAAATCCATTTTGGTTTTTTGCCAAATTTCAATGCAAAACCAAAATGGATTTTTAAAAAAATCCATTTTGGTTTTTTGCCAAATTTCAATGCAAAACCAAAATGGATTTTTAAAAAAATCCATTTTGGTTTTTTGCATTGAAAACCAAATTTCAATGCAAAACCAACATGGATTTTTAAAGAAAATCCATTTTGGTTTTTTGCATTGAAATTTGGTTTTTCAAAAAACCATTTTGAATCTAAAAAACCAATTTTGTCTGGAATTTTTTAGAGTGTGGCATGGTCATTACTTGCTGCTGGAATATATTACAGGAAGCCATTGTGCTAAGCAGAGACGAAATGAACATTTTATGAGATGTGTTAAGTTGATGGTCCATCGTAAACTGACGTTATGTCAACGGAAGATTTGCCATCCTGTCATCAAGGTGACCTCTTCAGAAAAGAGCCTCAAGTGATGATGGGAGATGTTGGAAGGAGGCAGGGATATGATGGCTGAGAGGCAGGGCAGTTATGCTGAGGAGGCAGGGCAGTTATGGAGGGAGACAGGGCAAGAGCGAGATGGGGAATGAGGTCACCTGCATCACTTGACCTGGCCTATCAGCTGCCCCACTTGGCCAGCCTGCTCATCATTAAAACTTGGCTGGAGGATGGTTGCTGGCACAAATTGGGACCCATGCCGCTTCCATATCATAAATGTCACATGATGGGAGAATAATTCTGCTGTTATAATTTTTAAGTGTTCCCCTTCTGCAGAGGGTGAAGATAAATATGAAGGCGGCATGCGATGGGCCTGGGTAATTCGCCCGGTTGATTGGGCCGGCCAGGAATGATGCATCGGGGACAGTCGGGGCTGTCGTTCGGGCTGATGGAGGGCCAGGTCAAGCAGCCATCACAACCAGGTTACTCTGCAGCCCCCCCCCCCTTACTCAATCCCACCATTCTATTGCCATGTATCCTAATGCACCCACGGTGTGCTGATGCTGATGGGGATAAGATGGAAACAATGTTGGAACAATGTAATCACATGTGCAGTGGAGTAATCACAATGGTGTAATCGCCAGTGCAGGGTTAATAGAGGCAGGGCAATCGGCCTGTAATCTGAATGCTTTGTTTGCTGTAAGTGACACCAGGGCAGAGCTCCATCGCATGCTGCAGTGTGGCTGGTTGACCCATCATGCCAGAAAGCGGCAGCAGAATTCTCACCCTGGCCCAGCTTTTACACAGGTGAGTCGAGATCGGGTTACAGCTGACTTGCTGATGCATTCACGGTTGGGCGACCAGCTATTACTGGGAGGCAGAGCAGCGTCACACCTGCCAGAGAAGCATGGCTGCACTTCTGATATGTTCATTTCTGATCAGCACTCTCTGGGAAATCATCATCGAATATTACACAATCAGAATGGCCCAGAAACAAGTCCTGGCTGCACATCTATTGAGCCTGGTCCTGGCTATCAATGGGCCTCGTCACTCGTTCGAATCCATCATAATTTGTTGCACCATTCCCAGCAACCCGACACAGCCCACGCTTTGTCAATTAGAGGCATGGCCATTCACTCTGCAGTTTTTTTCTGCCCAATAACGTCAAAAAAGTGTAGTTATAACGGTACACCTCAACAATACAACAGAAGTGGTAGAATTAGATTTTAGTCGACTAAAGTAGAGGGATGTTTAGAGGGTGAAGCAGGTGCCATCAGCAGCTAGTTACTGAATGAAATGGATGAGTGGAAGAGAGGTCAGAAAAAAGTCTGCAGCCAAGGTATGGCCAGAGTACAACTGGAACATCCAAAGCAAAGGCAAAGCACAAAAAGCACAGAAAAGGCACAGCCAAAAGGAAAAGGCACAGCAGAGGTATAGCATCTATTGTGGATGAGGAGTAAATGAATGTGCATTATTGCAGCTAGGGAGCTGAGTCTTCATTGTCTGACCACAAAGAAGTGTCATGATGTATGTTCGGCGGATGGAGCAGTTTATGAGAGATGCATGGAAGCAATTGGCGGCTTCATTTGCTGAGGAGACTGCAGGTCCCAAGGGGTAGAGGGTTGCGTGACTGTTGGTGGATCAGCCCCCAGCAAGGGCCAGTTTGGACACCCCGTCCCTCCGGACCAGCACCCCCTTCCATCCTCCTATCACCTCCCCACACCGCCACTGATCCTGCCTATCTATTAGTCATAAGCTGGTCACCCATTGGTCACCCATTGGTCACCCAGACATTACTCATTGATCGCTGTGGTCAGTGGTCAGTCGCCAATGTGGTCAGTCTTGGCTGGTCACTCCAAAGATCAAGGAGATGGCGCTTGTCTGTTATTGGTCTATGATTGGTATGCGTTTGAGGATGACACCTGATATTGACACCGTCGATGGAGGTGGCATCTCTGTCAAAGGAGACAAAAATAACTTCAAAAAATCTGCTGCGACATGACACACGGTGACAGCTGAATATGTTGTCTTTTTTTTTTTCTAAACGAGCTTTAAAAAAGAGACAGTATTGACATGGTCACATGGAGTGTGTTTGTCTGAACATGTTGGGATCAATGAGGCTGTAGCTGCCATGGTGTGCCATCTGAAAGGTTGGCAGGGGATCTATTGACGACAGTCACTGAAACAGTGACTGACACAGTTACTGACATTATAGTTACCAACGTCCAACTTAGTTTCTGACAAAGTTACCATAGGTGACGAAAGAAGATGTGGTCTTCCACTGCAATGTTGTCAATGATACATAACCCCAAGCAGCGAAGATTCAGCCTCCAATATTATCAATGCTGTTAATCCTAGCCATGTTATAATGTTGTAACTAGCCATGTTGTAGAGTAGCATCAACTGCTTGTGCCAAACATGTCGATATTTCATCCATTCGATTGTGGCACGCTGCGACCTTTCCCTCCGCCCCGGGCTACAGGCCCCAACAATGCTTCCAGTTCAATACATAAGGCAGCAGCACCCCAGGGCCACATCAACCACCTCAGAATTAAAAGCTAAAACAAACTCGCTCCCGCAACCTCCTTCAGATGCTTTTAACTTAATTGTCTGGCTATTCTCGATTGTTGAATATTGTTTCAAGTGGGCAGCCATCCAAAAACCAGCAATGAAGCTGTCAAAACAATAACTGATACATTAGATCAATAGATCATCCGATTTGCTCCAAACAACACACCTGAAGAAACAGTGATAAACACCAAGATTATAACAATTCTTTACACGTTCTAATATATGTCATTGAAGACTTATGGCATAGTTTGTTCAGATCCGGTGAGTGCATTTCATATTTGAATTACTCTTAATGTTCCAGGTGTCTTTTAAATTTTATTATAATATAGCGCAGGTGGAGCACATCAATTTTAAGTGTCATTGAAAAAGGCTGACTCGGCTTGTGCTAGTTAGCTCTAGTTTCTAACAACCAGTTCCTATAGTATTCAGATAGTAAAACCGGACGTATATTAACTGCTTTTTTTCTGAAATACTGAATGACAGTCTACACAGGTTTATTGACAGCAGCACTAGGTCCGCTACCATCCATAGGCAGTTGACATGGCTATTACAGCATGATTCGTAGATGAATTTTTCATCAGCTGCTGAGGTGTGGCATCAATGGAGGGTGATACCCTTCGATCTACACCCACGACTCCTCAACCACAACCAGCAGCATCTCCCTTGCTCAGTCCTGTGTTATACAAGTCACTGGGACATCCGAGGGAAATCTATAACATGTCACATTGTAACAGGGATATGGTCGATACAACTGGATAGTCACAGTGAAGAACAGAAAACAACAAATCAACACTTTCGGTTCGATGCAAAAAAGCATACTGTCACAAGTTAGAACACAGACTTTATAAATTTACATCACATCTGACCTTCACCATATAAAAGTAGCTGTCATCCAGCACATTACAATATAAGTGACAAATGTCATGTGTGTATATCAATACCAGAGGATGATAAGGCAACAATGGCTATGCACACACACGACCTATATAATGTAATATTTCAATTAGAGGGATCCAATGATTGATCAGCAGCCACTGGATCCATTGGATCACTGGTAGAACAGGCAAATTCCTGAATTATTGAGCAGGCGGCATCAAGCATGCTTTGAACACTGGCAAACAGTTGACAAATTTATCATGGAGGTTGGGTGTCAATCGAATGCATTGGAGTCGAGGGGAGATTTGTCAAGCAGCTAACAAACCAGAGCTAATGAGGCAAGCAGACTGGAGACAAGCAAATCATTCACTTAGCAAAGCCAATATAAACATGTTCTCATTTGAAGAAGCAATTAGAAATCTGTCCAAACTGGGTACGATAAGCCGGTGTGTTTCTCATGGATTCCACCCACAGATAGCATGTTATGAAAATGAAGGATTGATTCAGATGCAGCATTATTGAATCTCAATCAGAGAGGAAGAACTGTCGCAGCTTTAGAACAGAAAACGTTATTCAAACGTTACAAACGGCTATCAATAAAGTTCTAAATTCAGATCAGACATTAGAATATTGGTATAAATGAAAATGGCGTGTATACCTGTAATGTACACCAGGGCCGTTCCTAGAGTTGACCCAGGCCTCCTCTCTGCCCCTTAGAGGACCAGTCTCCCCCATACGACCTTTCGAGGCCATGTCTCCCCAGAGAGACCACCTTGCCCTGTACATGTCCAGTGTTCAAGTGGTACTGAATGTCTGGTCTGGTGGCAATTGACTGGAATCTAGCAAACATCTAACTCTGCTATTTGGTTCGCATGCAACATGCAACCTGGTCATTCTGCTAACACGCCTCTAACAGTGAATTAATTAGGAGGAAAAACATGCAGAGGCCTGAGCGGGCCAAGACGCATCATCCCAAGTCATACCATGACAAAATGGCCCATAACCTTTGCTAATTCATGAATACTTAATTAACTGACCCAGTTTTGGCTCAGCCAATCAGGGACTGCTACATCACAGTTTGAAATTGTTGCTTCTGTTTCACACAGTTACAAATGGAGAAATTGTGTTTTGTTGAAAGGTGCTATCACAGTTCCGAAAATTCCATTGAATTATGTATTTTCACAGTTCTGAAATGAAACTGTTTGAAAGTTTGCTTGTTTTACACTGTTTTTCTTAGTTGCCAGTAATCCTCTAAGTGTCCATAATCAGACTAAATCTGCCTGCAAAATGCTTATGACCTAAATAAGCAGCCAATCTCAGAAGAGGTTGGAAATAGCAGAAAGCCCTATCCATTTTAGCAGGGCTTGCGTGGGGAGGATGGCCAAGACGTTGCGTGACAATGGTTGCAGGACGTCGTGACGCTGCTCGGTACGTCGTCTAGCTTACAGTGGACGTCAGGCTATCTAGAGATGAACTGTGTTCCACACACTCATGCCATAGCCCTCAAAGTGCACTGGTATAGGGCTGGTATAGGCTGGTCTAGTGTGTGCTCAGGCTCGTGTCCTGACTGCATGGATGCGGCAACTTACACAAGTTACAAAGGGATCGTGGGATTCGGGGCAGATCTGAGGGACTGATCTGTGGGAGACTGATCTGTTGGGCTGATCTACCGGGGACTGGCTGATCTGCAGAGCCCACCGCGTAAGGTTGACTTAATACCGTCTCATCATCAATAGCTCATCAGTGGGCCACGCCAAAGCCGCGACATCAAAGTGCCCACCGGCCCAGCGACCCTGTGATCTGGAGCATTACAGGTGAGTGATGGGAGTGATCTCCCCCTGCTCAACTCTGCTCAGCCCTGCTCAGCCCTGCAGTTCCCCACAAGCCACTTCTAATTAGGCCAGTTTGGGATCAAACTGCAACCGAGACTGCGGGGCTGCCATGTTGTGATCGAGTTGGTCCAGAGCATCTAGTGCTGCAGTGGCAACTACAGGCACACTGAGTACATGTATATAGGGAGCAGTAGACCTGCAGTAGCAAGGCACTGAAAGCAGTGCACAGGATTGTGGTAAGGCAGTGTGGTTGGCCTGGGAGTCAGGGGACATGGCCTCTTGACATGTGACTTATTTAATTTCTCCTGGCTATTTGTGGGGATCGGGTGTAATTGCTCGGGGTCCTAAGTCGTGATTGCAGCATGACATGGCCAGCAGTGGGCAGCAGCGGGCAGCGGGCTTAAGTGATGGATGTGGACACACTGGCTCCCTGGTCCTGGGACACAGTCTCCTCGACCCATCACCCTTATCAAAATAAAGCAGGCGATTGCGTGTGGCCAAGTGGACTTAGCCCCGATCTCCCTCTCTGGCCCCCTGGCCCCCATCACTGGCCCCATCACTGGCCCTGCCTCTGCAGCCATTAGTCCTTCGACACTCCGCATCACTCCCCATCATCCAGTAACCAGTCTGCCTCCGCAGCAGCAGCAGCAACTTGCCCACAACAATTTCTCCCATTCCTCATCATTAGCCTCTCATTTATTATCATTAAGCATGTGGGTCAATCTGTGCAGACTTCATTAACTACTCTTATTATCAACAGACAGCTCACAAACTCCCTTGTTCCTGGCCCTCCATTCATCCTCGATTCATCCTGCAGTGATCACAAATTGCTCTGTCTCAATATCTGTCTAATCAAGTCATCCTCCTACACCTGATTACCCCCAAATTAGGCATGTGCACGGCTAGAGTAACATGCATCACAGCAGGAAGGTTTCCTATATGTTACCTAACATTTACATACATCTGGAGGTTTAGGTTACAAGCCATGAATGCAGCGGAGCAGAAGACAAAGAGGGGAATCTAGAAAGAGAGTTGAAGCTACTAGAAAGAGAGCGAACAGCCTTTGAGCTGCAGTCGAGTGAGTGAGCGAATGCGCCCACAATGGATTGACTGCTTGACTCGTCATGACAGATTGCACAATGCTTAATCTCCTCTCCCTAGCTCGGCTCTGGCTTGGCTCTAGCTTGGCCGGCCAGTCTCAATGCTGATGGCTCCATAATAGGCTTAGCTGTGTCCCCAACAATGGGTGGCGCTTGCCTCAGCAACTTCATCCCTAAGCTGCACAAGACCAAAGGATGCGGCGGAGGATGGGAGGGGATGGGTGGTGATGGTCTACTTCCTCTGCAGTTTCAAAGTTGCTCACTATATATGATTTAGAGAGATTGTGATTTACACATACAGTATATCATCATACTCCACATCAAGAACTGCCCTAACTTTGCAGCATCAACTTCACAGCATCATTAAAGTGATGTTGTTGTTGGAGTCTGGACACAAAGGAAGCAGCAGAGTCTGGAGCAGTTGCAGACAACGACCTTGAGCTGACAAAAAGAGCCGGACTGCTCCAGACAAGATTGATTGGTGACTGCCAGGTGGTGGCTCAGCATTCCAAGTGTTGTGCAGTCTTTGGCCTCCATGTCTCGGGTTCAAATCCAACCCTACAGAGATTGAGTTTGCAAAGCAACACTTCTCAAGTCTTTTCACACACATCCCACTGTCTCTCTGCCAACTTTCACAGAGAAATGATCTCCACACGATTCTGGGCATAAATTTTGATGACAAGGTCAATGACAAACTCTGACCTGTATCCCTTTGTGTCCATTGTGAAATTTAATCAGTAGATTATAAAATACAACACCGACTAAAATCACTCTGAAAGCTGCCCTGGCAGTGAGCCACTATCGATGACGTCACAAATTATTACACTGCTGTCATTAACTTAAAGTAATCCATGTCAACTGATACCAGGCCATTATGAATATTGTCTTTTATGGCTGTGATCTCTAAGCATTACATGCATGCATCACAGTAGTTGGCCAACACTCAGCTGACATGGATTGGCTTCCACGAGTGGTAGAATATTACAGCAATCGCCATGAGCAAAATAGCAACATTAGGAAGTCGATGCTTGCCAGAATGATGGCTGATTCGGGGTGTGCATTGAACATTCTGGCAGCCACATCAAAACACCAAGAGGTAGTTTATAGTTGGCTGGAACAACGACCGACTTATGGGGTCATTATCATTGTATGTTCAAAGAGAACCAGAGTCAAGTTGTGTACTACTTCAATATTACACACATGAAATAACCTGTTCATCACTGCATCATCATTGTTGTTTTTTGCTGGCTTGCAAAAAAAATGCAGAAAGTTTCTTTGAGTGCCATGAGTAGGGTGAAAAAAAGTACTTCTCCACCAAGTCCAAAGTTGCAAAAAAAAAAGTTCTTGAAGTTTAAATATAGCATAATCTTTGACACTGTCTGTTTGGGGCAAATAAAAACCGTCATTAAAGCTGTCATTAACAAGCAGAAATTCACAAGATGAGTTTGAAAGAAGGGCGCCATTTGACGGTGCACTTTGAAGTGTGTGGTCAGTGAAGAGGAAGGAAGGCGGTTGCCTCTCTTTGAAGAGGTCTCATTCATGTTGTGAGGTGTCAAGCAAGCTTCGCTACAAGAGGCTTACCAACTTACAAGAACTTAGAACTTGGAGCAACTCAATTGCTACCTGTTTTGCTCTAGGCCAGCAGCTGATGTAAGATTGATGACAATTCGATGTCAGATCAACTGCAACTTTGATATGAGCACTTGAGAACTTTGGTCTCATCATTGCTGCTTCCTCCATTGAGATGCTCCCAGCAGCAGCAGCAGCAGTTTCTTGTATTGTCAGAAGAAGAGCTTCACCCCTGGGATACATTGCATGTTAGCTATTGCCACATCATGACGCTGCCAACCGCCATGAAATCCTTCCAACTTTCATCCCTGCAGACCAGCAATACATTGTCAAGCATCAGACACTGCTTCAACTTCCAACCATTCAAAACAAACTCAAGCCAAAGTCTTCCAAACTTTGGATGACCACAACTCCAACTTCAAGATAACATGTTCTAGTGAACTTTGTCAATGACCTACATTTGCATGACCTACTAATTCCAAATGGTTGTGAATAAGTTATGCGTTAATCTTCAACTATTGATTTAATTGGTTTTAAATATTGATTTTAAATACACCAAGTAACTGGTGTGAGGGGGGGTGACCCCATGAGTACACCCATTCTACAAATCAGATGTAATAAAGAAAAAAAATGCATGTGGTTTCTTGCACAGATTGTGCATGAATATATGGTTTGATTATTTTCTAAGTTATGGAATATTCGCTGCAGTAATGGCCATTGCCAGAAGTGGTCAGGTGGGCAGTACTAAGCACATCCTGCAGCGGGGGATTTAAGAGGCAGGGAAGCTGCAGGTGAACTGCAGGACACAGGAAGCTGCAGGGTGACCACTGAGCAACCACCGAGCAGACTGTGGAGCATCGCGTGCATCTCTGTTGCCTTGCAGCTTCCTGTCTGCCCCATCCGCCGCTGACCTTTCCATCTCTTTGTCTGAGCAACTAATGAGACTCAGTTCTCCTCCATTCTCCTCCATTCTGCTCCATTCTGTTGCACTCTCACAGTTTGATCGCATTCATGGCATCCACTGACCCAACAACTTTTTGTTACAACAACCCTGTCCGAGGCTGCTCCCATCCCAGGCCCTTTGCATTGCATGTGAACTGTGCAACTACAATCTATTTCCGTCTATTCTCCCAGAGAGTGGACCAGAGCCTGCTAGAGAGTGGACCATTTGGCCAAGAGGACCTCCGTGTGCACGCGACAGCCATGGATTGGTTGCACAGTTGCCTATTTGAGGCTATTTACATTTCAGGCTATTTACACGATGCATGTCACAGCAAAGGGAAGAAATGATCAAGTTTGAAGCGAGAGTGGCACTGAGTAGTTTCAAGTGGTGCTCACCAACACAAATATTATGGGGAGGGCTCTTGAGGAGGCCTCCTCGGTGGGTTCATGAGGTTTTGATTGAGGGTTGAGGGACAAGGATTGAAGTCTATTGAGGCCACCCTTTGGGGTGAGGGTGGTTGAGAGGGAGGGTGTCACTCTGCAGCTCACAATGCCCTTTCCAGAAGAGTGCATTGCTAGCACAGCGCCTAGAAGTGCTTGACAAAGAGACCAGGCTGCAGCCTTGTAAGTCATTGTGGCAAGTGATTGGGCCAGCCCCCTCAAACATACTCTCCCTTCAACACCTTTTCACCCCAATCCATTTCCCCGCGACACCACGACCTTTAAATTACCATATTGGACATTGAGCAGATAAAAATCAACGTGTTAAGGCTTCTATGCAGCTCAACTCAATTAGAAGTAAAAAGTCTGAAACTAGAGAAGAAAAGATAAGATCTGGGCCTATATACTCAGTCGGCCGGAAGGCATCGGAGATGATAATAATTGTCCGCGAATTGTCTTTTCCCTTGCTCTGCTTCGCAGCTGTTCTCCCTCCAACCTGTCTTTCTCTCTCCCACAATTAAAACGAATTATGACTGCCACCCATCCCAGAATTTTACGCCAAAATAGCCGCTCCATTCTCCCACCAGTATAATCTACTCCAGATTTGAGGTTCGCTCAATCTTCTCAAACAATGATTATCACCTCGAGAATTATGTCTGCTTGGCATGAAATTATATGCAAATGTTATTGTAAGGGAGGCCCTGGCCTGGTGGGCTATTATTCCAGCATTATACTCATTGAATCCACGAGTCGTTTAGTCGAGCAAAATGCCCCAGGAAACGTCAGCTTCTAGACAGCCGGCCTGTTCGAAACGTACTTTAACGCTGATCGATTTTTGTTGAAATGGACTTTCTTGACAGGAAAGCCCCGGAGCAGAGAGCAGGGCTGAGTGGGGCAGCAGCCAAGAGTCGCCAGAACAGCCTGAACAGCCCTACCCTAGTGTTTTATGAAAAGGGTTGGCCCACCTGATGCCAACGACACTTCTGAGGCCCCCAAGATGAAAGGGCCCAGGACAGCAGAGGATACAGGAGTCTAACAGGACCCAGGCTAAGACGATGGGCTGGAGGTCACATTGAATGCACCAGGGCTAATTAGATGGGCCTTCCATTTATGAGAGATTACTTTTGGATGGTGGCCAAGAAGCTCGGCAATCATGGCCTGCTCCTGCTGCTGGTGGTGATGAGGCTCTTGTGATGCTGAAGATGTTCTCCTCCCACAACAGGTGGTCTCCTTCTGAAGTGGGTGGACCACTCTGCTGTCTCCGCAGTTACAGGTACACCCTGCACTGGAGACCACTATAGAGACCACTGAAAGAGGAGATCTGTCTTTTCTGCACTGACCCACAGCTCTTAGAAGCACTAGATCCTTCTCAGCGTTAGATTAGGCAGTGGAGCCAATGGATCTCCAATGGATCTCCAATGGAGCCAGGCTGACAGATCTAGAGGCAATAAATCAAAGCAGTGGAGGGGAGACGAAAGGCCCTGCAGCCCTCATGCAGCCTCCTTTCATTTGCCTTTCTAAATCCATTAATATCAGCTGCAAACATTAAGCTGTCTCACAATATAATGCTTTTTTATGTAACGGCGCTCGGCAACATGGCAATTCTCACCGGTATCCTCTATCACATGTTCATAAACAATCGTTAGGCGAGGAGAGAAGACAATGGTTGAAATTAGAACAATAAGAGAGGCTGTAATGAATCCCCGGGTCACACTTGATGAATGCCAGGCAGGCCTAGGCATGCTGTGATTATTCTGGGTTGAGATTGACCCTGGCGACCTCTCTGTTCCTTGGGGTCTCTCTGCCTATTTCGCCTGTTAATCAAACCACTGATAGGAATGCATTGCAATGATTCATGCTGCATTGCTGCAAGATGCCCAGGCATCACTGCACTGAATCAGTCTCAATCAAGATGGCTGATACCCATATGTGCTTGTAAGTAATAACACTAGTATACTCTACTATATATGGTTCAATTAATTGCATTCAACAAGTTGCACAATCACATCATGAAGGATCACAATATTGCTGCCAAGTCAGTGGAGAAAAAGCACTGAATGAGGCAACACACTTACAAACACATGCATTTCACACTCGCAGTATCAGTGGTGAATTGAATATCCCATTTGCTCCAATGGGTGCTTTCAGAGATCTATGATGTGCGGCACAAAGAGAAAAGGCTGCACTGGCAGATATGGGGCAGATATGGGGCTTGCTGGCAGTGGCTGCATTCAATAGGTCATGAAGGGAAAGGGAGACTGCAGTGACTGCACTTTGTTTTATGCAGTGCTTGTTGCAGGGTGCACAAGGGCAATGGCGACGGAGCCTGGAGCAGCAATTATGCACTTGCCAAGATGCAATTCAGTCAGTCGCCCTCTTTTTCTACGTATCATTCTCGCCCGCCCCAAGCAGCCTCTTCTTGCGAGTTACTTTGAAGTTAGCACTACACAAGTCCCCAGCAAGCCTCAATCCTCAGGTCACAGCTAAGAAGCCTGCTTCAGAACCTTGGCCCAGGAACTGTTGCTCGAGCAATGAAACAGGGTTGCAAGAAGAAACATATATACTGCCTCAACCTACATTCACTGCTGCCCTGTTCCCAAATAAATCCATGGCTTTTTTGCTGTCTCTTTTTGCAGACTTCAAGTCCAGCCCTTTCTGTCTGCCTGTCTCTAATCATGACTGGCAAAGACCTTTTGGAAGAGCTGGCTAGAGACTAACAGATGCCCTTTCTTCCAGCCTGCTTAACAGAGCTAATTTGCTTATGGAATTAATTGAGTGCAATCTCTGGTTGTCAATCAGACTGCACTTGTGGCTTTGCCCTTCCTATGGGCCAGGTGACAGCCAACAATACCCCAACCTCCCTTACAAGAGTCCTAGACATTTCACCCTGCCCTTCTCCTCCATAATGGCTGCCCCTAAAAGCAACAAGGAAGCAACCCTCTCCATTAATTCCTTATTACGATCGAATCAGAGATTTTCATCGACCACATAATACGTTTACAGCAATTAGGCGAAATGGGCAAGGCGAGATGGGCAGGGCGAGAATGTCAGTGGCGAGAAGTGGCAAGAGGTTCGTTATCAATCCATTGACACCTGAGAATCCGAGAAGGGTAGAACAAGGGCCCTGGATTACTCATGGCACAAGTTGGAGGAGAAGGTGATAAGAAGGGGTGACAAAGGTTGCTCGCTCCAACATGACCTCCGTCCATCTTACACGATCTGTAATCCTGCTATCTCCGTGGTCCTTGCATTGTCTCTGACCCTATTAGCCCAAGAGCTCCACCCCAAAACCTCACCCCACAGCTTCCCTCTAAAGCATCACCCATAGCCTTGTTGGGCCTTGTTGGAGGCCTTGTTGTAATTGCCCATTATGAGTTAGCAGTTGAACGGTGGGCCAACCTTATTCAACCGAGGCTGCCCACCATGCCCTTCACAACAGTGACGTAATGTGTGCTGGTCATTTTCTGGCTGATGGCTTATCACAGAGGACATCTCCCAGCCCTGTAATGGACAGCACAGACAGAACAGTGTCCACAGAGCAGGACAGTGCAGGACAGAACTAGGTGCTGGGACTGATGTGGACACTGCTGTGCTGGTCATGCAAACTGCCATAGAGCACTAAAGAACAAGCAAGATGTCGTAATGGGTCTTCCCATTCAGCTGCAGTGTGCCTGGCTGTTGTTAGTGGACGCCCTGTAGTGTCAGCGGTCAGTAATTACAGGTCTGTCGGGCCAATGGCTTGGACCTCCACTTGCCCAACTTGTGGCAACACTTCCCCGGTCAACTGCGGTGCCAACCCATTGGGCCCAAATTGCAGCTAGGGCCTGCTGAGAGGTCCCTCACACATCCGAGGTCCAGGCAGGTCCAGGCAGGTCCAAGGCGAGCCTCAGGGGGCCTGGAATAATGCATCGTTCCATTTGCAGACGCAGGAACCGACTGGCGAGAGGAAGGAAGAGGGAGGGAGGCTCGCCACAAGTCCTGCCCAGGACAAGTTGAAGGAAGTAAACAGTTCCATTAGAAGTATGGGGAGATGGGTTCTGTTGAATTGTGAACATTTGAACATCCACATCAGACCATGGGCCATGACAATAGCCATTTAATCTAGGATGACAATGCATGCAACGGATAGGCAGCTCACTTTGACTTTGGCTCTGCCGTTGTCCTCTGGCTATTAGCCCTCTTTGCAATTTGTAAAGCTCATCTTATCGTTTTGGTAGAGAGCCAAAGTTTTGTTAACCTTATTCTTTCATGTGCGTCCAGGGGCAGGGCCTGTGTGGGGTAGACATTGTTTTTGGGTAGGGCCAGAGTCAGTGGGGTCGAGACGCGAGGTGGATCTGAAGTCAAGAAGGGCCAGGAGGACCTTGAAGGGCGAGGTCATCTGAGAGGGCGAGGTCACCTGGATTTCCCTTTACCCCGGACATGACAATGGCACGAACATGGCAACGAGCCATCTCCGGAACCCAGCGACGTCACAACAACCATGATTGGGCTGCATTTCCGGAGAGGGAGGGCCTGATATTCTATGACCAATGTCGAACATGGCACTCAGAATGGCACTCGGCATGGCACTTGTGGCAGCAGCAAACGAGGGGCTGATCGGTGGTAGGAAAAAATAAAGCAGAAAGAAAATGCAGAAACCAGAGAAAAAGAGCATAAAATCCCAAAAATATCCGCAGGGCCTTGCAATGCGTGCTTCAAAAAATGGACAATACGTCAGAGAAAGAACAGACCATTGCCTTGCTGCAGAGCTGAGAGAAGAGCTCCATGCAACCATGATGCTGGCAGAAAGAACCAAGTAGATGAGGAGCAAACGGCAAAGACATTTGCAGCAAAAGGCTGAGCTCTGACGTGTGGCACAGTGAGGCAGAGAGGGAGGCAGTGAGGGAGAAGACATTAGAGGCAGCGTGGCAGCACGCATCTAGGCTGACTAGCAGACAAGTGTCATAATCTCCGGATTGCATGTTAGACGCCTCTGACCCGCACTGGGGATGTGTGTCTCTAAATTGTGGCCATAGATCACCATACACTCTGTCGCATGCTCCCTTCTGCCTCCAGCGTCTGTCAGGCTATAGTTTGCTATTCTCCTTACACCTACTTTAGACTAGATTATATACACCATGCACGAAGGTGCAGTAAACAACAACAAATAACAACCAATAATCCTCAACTGTAAGCAACCAAGAATGTGTACGTCTTGGAATATCTTGAAAATTGTCTAAAATGATATTGGGAGTTCCGGTCTGTCAGTTCCATATGCCCCGCAGTAATAGTGACAGTATTCTTATATTCGTATGATTATTTTTCCTAATTAGTTTCTTTTTCAATAAATCAATTAATTCTGCCTCAAAGTCTAATCAATTGATTTCACAGCAACAGAAGGTATGGCCTTTTCACTCCAAGTGCTACAGCCACAATAAGGGGGCGGTGAAGTATGTTGAGAAGCGAGTCCTGTAGTTTGTCCCTTTGTGGAGACTGGGACGAGGTCATAATGACCAGTTAGATAGGGCAGGACTTGGTTTGGAGGAGGGGGCTCAAGAGGGCATCGGGCTGGAGTAAGGGGCGGACTGTTGAAAGGACAAGAGAGAGGTGACAAGTTTACCTGCTCAGCATCCTCTCTATTATGGCTGCCTTCATCAGGCGGTAATTAAACAGCTGTTTTGTGTTGCTAGTAATAGCACGGGGGCCCGGCAGCCTCCTGCTCGCCACTCTTTGTGCCCGCGACCCCCTCCGGCCCCCCGTCGGCTCATTCGCAGGCCTTTTATTCCCTAATAACAACACTGGGCAGAGTTCTACTCAGTCACCAAAACATTACACCCCTTCCCAGCAGGGTGTCTATATGGGGTACTACTATGGGGCAGGACTTAGCACCCTAAATCCACTCTACTCCCATTGACAATATGTCCACACAATTCCTCTCCATCTTCACTAAAACCATACCATTTCAAGAAATTCAATCTATGTGCTACTTCAATTATTTCAATTAAACTGTCCCTTTCTTGGTTTAATTCTAAGAAGATTTTTACACTTTTCTCTATAAAGAGGCGAAAATGTGTCAGATTTGGTTTCATTATTTGGCATTTAATACTGGTAATCCTTTGGGAGTGCTGAAAAAAACCTATAATTTTCATTCACAAATAGAAAATTGAATTTCATCGAAGTATCAAAGACATATTTAAAATAAAAAGCTTGCTAGAGTGAGTATCTTCTTGGGGGACTATAGACAGGAGGTTCGCCCATCTGACAGTCCTCCAAGAATTTGCTCGGTCGAACATGCTTGGGTCTTCCACTGATCAAAACAACAGCATTGGAACCTATACTCATGCAATGGATTTAGGATGGGGAGATTAGCTGGTGAAATGTGAATAATTAATAAATGAACTGGGAGACAGGGACTCAATGAGAACTCGGCGAATACTCATTGGGTTTCAGATTTGCTATTATTGTGGGATATTAATGTGAATAAGTATCTATAGGTTGTGCAATCACTATCATAACTGTAGGCATTAAATAGAGAAAAAAATGAGTCTAGAATTATATAATGTCAAGGTTCCAATGCTGCAGATGAGCATGGAGACTATATTATATCAATGATGTCATACATTAAAACACAGTATATCAATTCAAATGCTGTTGCTTTTTTTAACTTCAAAGGAGGACTTGCAACTGACCTTGGAAGTAGCTCTTGGTCCTCAAAAAGGAGACGGCCAGGCGCAGAATGGACAACCTGTCCAGTTTGGAGATCACGCTCTGTTCAAACGGCAACAAACTGGCCAGGTGGTCCAGCTCCGCGTTCAGCCGCAGTCGATGCCTCTTCGAGGGGTTGCTCTTCGGAGGGTCCTTCATCGGCGTCTTGACGCTGAAATTCACAAAAAAATATAACGTCATTTTAAACGTCTTCAGTGTCATATTGAGCGTCTTTAATGATAATAACGTCATCATGAGAGACAACGTTCATTTTTCGGGGCGTCTACGACGTCATTCGCGTTAAAATGTAAAAAAAATGCATTACATCCAATCTCATGAATGGGTTTGACATATTTTCTTTAAAAAAAATAATGAATCGCAAAAGTGCATCATCCTGCCAGAGTAATAAGATACAATGTGCAGAAATGACTGCATCAAACAGTTCCTAAACTGCCTCACATGAGCTGACAGATATCTGCAGACAAAGTTGGCAGAGCAGAGGCATTGTAACATCTAATAAATAGAATATATCGCTCCAATGCTCTCACACATCAAGGTATCGGCCAATTAATAATTCACCAGTGTGGCATAAAAAACCCTGAGCTGAAAGGCAGGTTATCACAGGTCGATAAATGATTGGCAACACACCCTTCCTCCGGTTTCTCATCGGAATCCAGTTTGTATTTGGTGAGGTCCCTGCAAGAGGTAAATCCAACTTGTCACTTGTCCTATCAAGTGACAGACGATGTGATGAGGCAGCTAATCACTGACAGTGCTGCAGTTAGAGCACAACTCAAACGGTGGCCTATCAACTACTGTCACTCACTCTGACTGTATATCTGTCCACAACAACAACTCTTTCGACAGTGCCTGTAGCTGCTCAAATAAAACGCTGTAGTTAACGGAACTATGTCCTGCAGCCATAACTGGACACTTCCTCCGCCGGATCATTACGACTGGTTTAATCACCAGGACAAAGCATCGTAAATGCTGCCTGCTAACTGTCCACTCTGCTGATCCAACTCAACTCTCTGCTGAGGCACTCTGTGCACATCTGGCTGAAGACTGGCGAAAGACTGGCATCATCCGCAGACAAATTCACCAACAACAATTGTCAGTCGAATTCTGCAGGTCTCACCCCTCCAGGTTGAGCACCACAGGCACCATAGCAATACCACAGGCAGAGTCAGGGCACTATGGTCCATGCCTCTGGGCGTTGACACTCCAGTGTAATGTTGCATTCAAAAGTTGCATTCAAATAAAATGTTTCAAAATGTTTTCGCCCTGTGTAGCCCCTTGTATAAAGTTGTAGTCTGTGTAGATCCACGTGTCAAAAGGGACTCACTCGAGTGTCAATATTGAAAATGAGGGTGTCCATATAAAATACTCAATAAAGAGCAGAGAATAATACACCACAAGAGAATATCTTACATTTCAAAGTGAACAACTTTACAATTTCACATTCAATGCACAACAAGGTAACATTTATATGTTTGGGCAACTTCGATAAGGACACAGACTTATAAATAATCCTCAAAACTAGCCAAGTTGATCAAGGACAGGACAGCCAACACTGAAATGTCAATTAATGAGAAGCAGGGGAACACCGGGGGGAATTTGGCCTTATAAGGGAACATGGGCAGCTGAGATTGGAATCAACCCCCCAGAGATCGCCAAATGAACTGCTAATGAAAACCTGGCTGGCCAAATGAACTGTGTCAGACTGATTCGGACTTGGGTTGTTCAGCTGACCTAAGTCAAGTCAAACACAGAAACAAGACAGACAGACATGGTCACTGGTTTCTGATTAATGACCTCACAGACTTTATATCTATCTGGTTATTTTTTTGTATCTTTGTTATAAATGCTATCTGAGTATCTATTTATAATACAGATATATAGATGCAATATTGCAACTTTGTCAGATATGTGCACTGCTACAGTTCTGTCTACCTGTTTTCATGTAATTGAATTACTCTTGACTACAGTTACTGCAGCATTTTCTTAAATATGCCACATATGAAATATGAAGCAGTTCGCCAGATATATGAAGGTCCCCCGAATGCAGTTATGGCTGAGGGCGCTAATGAAATGATTATTTTTTCATGGAACTTAGGCGAGGACAGTTAGATGTGGAAACACAAGACTCTGCTGAGCATAATGCTGGCTCAAGTGCCTGAAGCATGGCAACACCAAGTGTGAAGATACAGGAGTTGACTGGTGAAGGGAAGAAGCTAATAATGAGCGGGGAGTTGCATGTCTGTGGGAGAGACACACAATAGGCATCCTCACTGCCTCCCCAGCAAGACCAACAACACAGTCCTGTCATGTTAAATGCCCCATAGGCAAACATAATACGCAAATCAACCCTGCATACAGAAACAATTACCCTGACAATCGCCACATTAAGACTCAAGGATTAGATTATGTGAGGTGGGACGGAGCTGCCAATCATGGCACCACAAAGTTCTTCCTCAGAGAAAATGTCCTCCCATTGAATAGATCTTCAATCCATATCCCTCCTTCCACATAACACAGAATTTGAGGGAAGAAGCATAATTGTGGTGATCATGTGCATGCTTCTATTGCTTTCCTCTCTTGCCTCTCTTGCCACTGCCTTGCCTTGTAATGCTTTGCATTGCCTTGCATTTGGTGTGCAGTTTGCTAAGGTTGCAAAAGACCCATGCAGTGCAATGCCTGAGAAAACTGCATGTTGCGGGGAGGCCTCTGACCTGTCTGCTTGCATTCGCATGTCACGGGATCCTTCAAATTGTCTCTCTGGTCGCTCAACAAGATTCAAGCTGCCAAGAAACATCGCATGACAGCAAATCTTAGGGACGCACAATTAGTATTACCATGTAGCAAAAATGATATGGAGAAAATGGCCAGGCTCCCCTCAAAGGAAGAAGAGGGCTAGCAGACAAGTGTCACTCAGTGCATAGTCCCCAAAATCATCCCATACAGCCCAATTGAGCCTCTGCGCACAGGTCCAGGCTGGCTCTGGCTGGCTGTGAAGCTCACTGACATTCCTGAAAGCAAACCAGCCTGAATAATTATGAATGGCAAAACCCTCTCCCTGAAACACACAACAAAACACAGCCTGCTTCAAAGGAGACACCCTGCCCTCCGAAGATTCACACAAAAAACCTCAAGCACTTCACACAACCACTGAAGTAGACTCCATGAATTGAATATGATGTGTTTTGTATTCTGATGATAAGGGACGTTCATGGAAATAGAAGCTCTATAAGAAAAGCTGTGAACGTTATTCCTACTTAAGGCAATTTGATTTCAAACAACTTGACACTGCAAACCAGACATAGGCGTACGGGACCGTTGTCTCGTGGGGGGCTGTGACTATTTTGGCCTAAATTTTAACATGGCGCGAATGTGACCAGGGCAGGGGATCTGCCCTGATTGGCCTGGATTTGCCCTGATATATGCCATTTGCCCTGCTGCCAGGGGGGCTGCAGCCCCCCCTGACCCCCTGCGAAATACGCCTATGAAACCAGATTAAACTAATTTTTGCATTCACTCTTTTCCCCACTAAATGTAGTATCACTGTATCAGTTCTGAGGGGAGGGTGAAAAGCCATCTTTCTCACAACACACGTGGGCAGACGAGATCTCTGGGGCCACGAGAGTTCAGTCACATGATCAGAGGTCAATCCGTGCAGTGACATAATCCTGTCACAAACAAAGCCCAATTTGTCTAATAACAGAAGTTGGGGCCTCGGAGGCTCTGGGGATCCACTGATCCACCCACCAACCAAAAGTGCAATAATCACCCTGACAAGCCTCATGGAAAATGATGGGTTAGAAATTAATCATGTTGCAAGTGTAATATTTTGGTAAAATGTCAAGCTGTCTGTCCATTCAGCTGGCCATGTAATAGCCCTAGGTGTTCTCCACTGACAAACGGAGATGTGGAGGTATTGCAGCCTGCAGATCCAATGGCCCCGAGCCATCGCCGAGCCATCTCCGTCCTGCAGCGTTAATTAAACGTCTCCCATTGTCCAGTTGCAGTTTAATTACAACCCTTCTTGTTATCCACAATGCTTCTTGCAGTCGAATTCATTACAGATAGCCAGGGGCACTGATTAACACAAGTGATGGGGAGGAGGGCACTGGCCCACCACATTGCAGCAGCATCAACAACAGAAGCCCACTGAGCCCTTGGAGCCCTTGGAGCTCCCTGCCTTTGTCCTAACTGCATCGTAATTGGAATCTAACTGTCAATTTGTTCGTTACGCTGCCCAAGAAATGAGTGTGTCCCCCAAACAATTAGAGGCACAGAAGCTGCAGGGTGTTGCAGTGGCGGTGGTAATCTTCAGGTTTACAGACTTTTCTCTCCTGCTCATAGAAGCTCACAATGAAGCTCACAATGAAGCTCACAGGGAAGCTGCTTAGCAGTGCTTAGGTACTGGGAGGAGTCAAGGGAAGCCGTTCTGCTGGATTATTGTGTTATATGCTTGACAAAAGCCCTCCACGTGACCAACTATTGACTAATTGTTTTGAAGTGGAGAACAAACGAACAGAGGCCTTCCTTTCTTTGAGTTGACGCTTGATCTCCAGCTGCAGTAATTGACAGGCGAAGAGAGGGAGCCCAGAACAGGGCGATGCAGGCAAGCAGACAGGATGACAGCATCTTCTCAGCAAAACATTCACAACAGATCTACAAGATCGTCTAAGGATCCAGTCTGAGGCATTCTACGATACTTCTCACTGAGTCACTTCTCCTGCAGGATCCAGTTCATCCTTAACCTTTTAATCACGAGTTGCAAAGATTTTTTGCCTCCCATAATGACTGCTTACTCTACTCAACCTGAGGGGACCTGGGAGTCTAATCATCAAAAAAGAAAAGCACAGCCACCAAGATCAAAGGGCCTGACTCGTAAGATCAAGAATGGTCTCGAATAGGCTGACGTGAAATGTAATGACAGTATTACTGCATGGCACTAAGCAGAGGCACCCTGCTCCCAGTGGGCGGCGATCTGTTCTGTCAGAGACAGGAATCTGCAAGGCTGTCACCGTGAAATTGGACCACAATCTAATTTGGAGCATTTGATTATGTCAAGTAAGCTGTGGGTAATCTCATCAGGGCGGGGATCAGCATGATTTGCCCGTTCATTTGGCTCATCAGCCCACAGCTTGCCTGCCAATTAAGCAGGTTCACGAGTTGACTCTGCCCACAGCCCCAGCCACCATTTATTCATAACATTTGATACACGAGTGTGAAGGGCCTGTGCGATTGGCCCTAATCATGTTGGCCACCTCCCTGCCAAGCTATGGCCAAGACACTTATACAGGATGCCCCATGTGCTCACAAGATGCCCCACCATGCCCTGCAGGATGCCCTCTAGGATGCCCTCTCCCTTCATCTGGCCTCCACCGGACCCCAGGCCAATATTGCAAGAGGCATCTCATAGCCATCCCATAGCCATCTCATCTCAGCTCATCCCTGCTCCCATTAGCCTGTGTCACAGGAGCCCTTCATAAGACCCCCCTTCTGTCACGTGACCCATCTCTGGCATGACCTCTGACACGGTTACAGTTATGACCTCACCTCAAGTTATGACTTCTCCTTAGGTCTTCGTACGCAACGGGAGCCCCCATTTTCTCCGATCTGAATACACAAACGTCAGTATTAACTGGAGGTTACTATCAACACATCATGAGAAACAAACCAAGCAATGAGACAATTGTATTACAGTCACAGCCAGAAATCAATGTGCACAGATTGATGCATTCAACTGCATTACTCGGGCGGAATGGCCACAGAATGGTGTCAGTGTCACATCAGAAGCTTCTGGGTTTATTAGGCGTGCTAAAGTCCTGACTACTTAGCACTAAACTGCAGCTTTTGTCATCAGAGGTTGTCCAGCATCGACGTATCCTTTGAGGTGATCTAATCAACCGTCCAAATATGATGGGTTAATAGAGAGGCCGATGTTGCATTGATCTGTCTGGCGATCGATAGGCATTTCTTTGTTTTGGCCAATCAGCCAGCATCGCACACAAACAATGGCAGTCATGAAAAATGCAAGGTTGTGATTGCAGAGTATGATTTGTGGCGGATGATCCCTGATAAAGCTGTGGTGGAGCTGAGAAATAATTCAAATAAAACCTGCAGGGATAATCCATTGAAACGACCAGACAGGATTCCTGAGGCTCCCAGCATTAGGTCAGTACACACAGGTGACCATATGGATCTCCAATATATCAAGGACAACCAGGGACAAGTGATTTGAGGCAATTAATCACAGCCCATTGCCCCTCATTGGCTGTGTCATGGCCTGTAGCCTCCCTCTCCGTCTCTGTCTTTGAGTTGGCTGCTGTGGGAGGATGGGTTGGGCAGGATGGATTGTGCGTCGTATCAAGTGACCCTGTTGCTGAATCCGGTGATGGGAGGTGCTCACCACACAATGGATCTCAGCTAGTGATGGGGAGATGGGAGGAGGGTGGCCCAGCTGCTGCTGTATCGGTTACTATGACAATGCAGGGAGATGAGATGCTGCCTCTAAGGTGCTATACTGGGCTGCTTCCCACTGCTGACACCCATTGCTAGTTCCGATAGCCTGGTCTGAATGTTTCGTAACACTGCCACAATGCAACAACATCCCGGGAAGCAGAGATGCCCAAATGGGGCTGGATGGACCAAAATGATGCGGAGTGATGCTGAGATAATTGATGCACTGTTACAAGCCCACGACCCTCCTCTGCGGGGGGCACGGGGCTCTTTCACTGCATTGTGTCATCATCCCAAACAACCTGACTCACCGCCCTCCCTTGTCTAATCAAGGCCAACCTGAGATGACAGCAGAGATCTGAAGATACCAGCAAAAGCAAGATGACACTTGCCCACAATGCACTGGCAGCTTGCACAATGGGGGATGTGCTCCGCCTTACGTTTCTAGATCTAATCTCTGGTCCCAGAAATCAAGACAATGGCCTTCTGTATTATTTCTATTCATTTTTCTGCCAAAAATTCAATTTGGGTTTCTGCAGAAAAAGAAATAATGTTACCTCAGTGAATTATATCTTCGTCATAATCAATGTCAATAGTATGTTGTCAAAATGTGAACCAAATCTCTTGCATTCATGCCACTCATAATCTGCTAAATAAGCCCTTGACCACATTGACAGCTCCCCTAACTATACCCTGACCCAATGTATGAAGATGGAGTGGAGCATCATTTTATCAAAAAGAGGTTCTTTCAAGACTGATGGCCAACTGACCACAGGTCAAAGCACTTTCTCCAGCAGCCCTCCCCTAACAACTTTATTGTGACAGAACAAATCACCTTGCATAGCTGATAACCTGCTAATTTCACCCTACTTGGCTTCAATTACCCCAAAAGCTGGGGTTGCCACCCTGGGAAGCTGCAGGTCCGGATGTGGTTGGTGCACATTGCCCCCCTCTTTCTGAGGTGTCTATTTTAAACGCTTCTTTGTGGGGTGTTGAACACAAGAGTCTTCATATTCTATAAACTCTAACCAAGAAATTTGTAACAGACCACAACAAGGAACACCCCTCCCACAAATCAGCACGTTCCGATGGGAAAGAGAGATTTCTGTTTTGATAAGAACTACAGAATACAGCATATTGAAAATAGGCCTCCACGTCCAAGTGCACTGAACAGCCAACTGCATTGATATGGAATGCTTTATAGGAAGTTGAATTTTTGGCAAATAACAATTTTCAGTACGTTATCCTCTTTGTCCCTTTGCATATTTACTCCTTTGGATTCAAAGAAAACCAAAAGAAATGTTTTTCATTCATTTTACGAGCTCTCTTTGCCAAATGCCAAAACATTGTTGTTGGAAAAGAACTAGGAACTTCAAAATACATTCAGGTACATTATAAAGAGTCTTTCTCTGTCATCATATCAGCCTGCTTCCTTCAGAGAGAAGCATAAAACAACACCTAAAATACAGGAGACTCAAATCACATGAGCATGTAATACAACACGATCCCCAGCATTAATGCTTTTGTGTTTGTTATTTCTTGTGAGCCAAGTTTTACTCTGCATTGCTAAAGGAGATGCTGAAACTTGGAAGTTGGGATGCTGAAACACTGACGAATGTATACACAACAAAGAAGGGAAGTGAACAGAGCAAGAACAGAACAAGAACAGAATCTCACAGATACAGGATTTTAGAGAAATCATATCAGGTGACAGGGAGGAAAAATCGATAGAGATTTGAGGAGGAGGAGGAAAAACTGGCAATCAAAGCAAAGCAATGGAGGGGAGCAGCTATTGGAGGGGAGCAGCTATTGGAGGGGAGCAGCTATTGCCAGCTAAGCCAGAGACAGGGAGCTGAGATTGATGCAGTTCTGCAGCCGAGGTCTTCACTTTTCTGGGTCTCAATTAGATTAAGGCAATCTTATTTCCGCGGACTAGCTAAGGCAGGCTCTATTAAAGGGACTGCCATGGAAATGGCCGTACAATAGCCTGTAATTTGCTGGCTACATGGCAATAAACCACGGAGACCATTACTTGACGAACAAGACTGAAGACTATTCTCAACCTACTCAAGGCCCAGTGCAATATGTCTGACAGGCCCCGACTAAGGACAGGGCACCCGCACCGCATACATAGCTGTCACTTTACACTCTTTATTTTTCCACTTGATACACATTTGACATGTGTGAGAAAATATTGCCAGCTTTATTTACTTCCTTGCTATTCATACAGTGTTTTGGCTGGCTATCATTCCTTGTGATCGATTTTGAGGTAGAATAAAGTGTTGATGCCATTCTGACATTGCTGTGTGGGGCTAATTGCGACCATATGGCTGCTAGGTGTAGCTGGCTGGGCTAACAGGCCCAATAAATCAGCCGAGCTGTCTGTATGTGCACCGCCAGATCGATAATGCTACTCAGCCACTGTGTATAGTAAGGGCTACAGTAAGGGCTACAGTAAGGGCTACAGTAAGGGCTACAGTACTTTCCAGTGTTACACTTTGATGCTTGCAGTTCCTCTGCGGATGAAACCGAATCCATTCTGGCCCAGAAATGGCAAATCACGAATTAGACGAGAATCACGAGAATCAGACGAGATCACAAAAGCCTCACTAAGTGACACACGACTCCCTTTTACTTCTCCAAAATGAAGCAATGACAACAAGACCCATAACACGGGTCACTCAGATGCACGCAGTCATGATATATCGACTTGCCAATCATTCAGGGGAGATATTCAACTGCCTCTGTAACACGATTAATTGTCCTTCACTCTCAATGGTGAAAACCCAACCATGCTCTGTGACTTCGAAATGGAAACCGAAAATCAGTTGTTGGGACATCACTGCACTGAATGGTCTCAATAGCTATGGAAATTAATGACTTCTGAAAAAAGTTCGGTGTCACCAAAGGGAAATTAATTTGCAGCCAGAAATAGTGAACTCTACAAAGCAGTGACAAGAATCACCTGTCTGCCTTACAAATTAACACAATGAATTGCACTGATCAGTCATAATTACATATGATAAAATACGAGCTGTGCTATAAAAGGTCAAGTCTACGTAGATGTGTCATCTGTGGAGCTGCGAATAGCATTAACAATAACTTGGTCATTAACATTTCATAACAGAGCGATGCCAGTCGTTAAACCAAGGCGTCCAACGCTCCACCTGTAGACCTGTAGACCAACGCTAGTTTTTGTGCACCGTTTAAAGGTGATAAAACGGCAGCATTTTATGGTAGTGATGGCATTAAAGACTAGCATAGTAAACTGGCATTGAGAAGGGATTTTGAAGGGAGAGCACATTTAGCAGACACAGCAGTCTGGTAGGACACAATGCCACAAAATCAATTTGTGGGTGCTGTTGTAAATAATTAAGTCAGAGGCTAAAGTTGAATTGAAGCCATTGGGTGGATGACAGGAATGACAGTTTTCTGGCTGTGTGGCACTCAGGTATGTTGGCATCCCTATATCTGATATATTTCAATCCAATTTTTTTTTAAAGTAATGTATTCATATTGAATGTAGATTGTAGTAATGTAGTGTATATATTAAGTTTGAAATCAGGCAATTTTGTTGGCAGATTGACATCTATTTACCATATACAGTAAACTGAAGATTTCTGATGCATGTATACTTCAAAATAAAACTTTTCTATTTTTTCATCGATGCATTCGTGTACTGTACTGAGAAAGTGCACATATACTGAAAAATATAATGCATTTTCAGATGTAAATTAGAACAAATAGTTGTCAGGTGCACATCTTCGATGTGTAGATAAGTAATAGCACACAAAATTGCACTGTTCCAATAAGCAGCATACTATTTGGCCTTGGACTCAACTTGGGCAAGACTGGAGTTGGGCCGAGTGCTTTGGATGCATGTTGAGCCCCTGTGCAGTTGGCACTCAATCAAAGCGGTCAATTTTTCCTGCTCAGGCAGCCATTGTGTAATTGCTGATGAGATCAAACTGTCAAGGAGCCTGCTTTCATCTTCTGCTTCAAACTTATCAAACTCATTTGGGGAAATGAGCTTCCTCACAAAAGATTAGACAGGGGACAGGCAGGCTGCTGGGAATGGGCTCCTCCATTGTGCAGTGCAAGTGAAAAATGCAAGCTGCCTCAAAAGTACATGTTCTACCACATTCTCCCAAGTAAGGGTCCAAATGAAAATATTGTTCAGTTCCTGAACTAGAGTTTTATAAAGATCTCATGTTGGGAAGTATGAATTTATTTAGTTGCCTCTTGTCAGAAGTCATTACCTCTGTAACTGGTAAATTCTAATAGTGTAATTTTCACAACATTTGAGTCAAACGTAAAAACAGCATTAGAAGTATAAATGGAATCTTAAATTCAATTTCCTTCTATAAATACATGATTGTGGCTCAATAAAAAATATATGAATTGTGAAAGGTCGCAGACATTAATTTAGCCAGATGTTATCCGCGTGAGGCTGTGTGCAGAGGGCGTGAGGCGTTGCAAGGGTTTTGCTTTTTCTCACAAACCAAAGCAGCCAAGTGAGAAACATTTTCTCAAAAGCAGAAAAAGATGATATCAACTGCACAAGTAAATTTGAAATAAAGAGAGAAATACTACAAATGAGTTAAGAGCGCCTAGAGCTGGAGCTACGTTGGTACTAAGATTGCATCTTGATTAGATTTCCTTGAAGTGAAAATGCAGATTGCATCAATTGCTGATATGGGATTCAGAAAGTGGGAGATGCACTCTAAAAAATGTCGGGACAAAATTGGTTTTTTAGATTCAAAATGGTTTTTTGAAAAACCAAATTTCAATGCAAAACCAACATGGATTTTTAAAAAAATCCATGTTGGTTTTTTGCATTGAAATTTGGTTTTTCAAAAAACCATTTTGAATCTAAAAAACCAATTTTGTCTGAATTTTTTTAGAGTGTGGGTGAGAGTGTGGGCTGTGTGTCTACGCCAGGGAATGCATTACAACAAATGGCAGTTTTCAATTGATGCTAGTAGTTGCTGGTGGGAATTTGCAACAAGAAAAAAGATTAACAAAAAAAAATAAACAAAAACAACAAAGATGCTGCTGGCACTTTTAGTGATTCACTGATTCACTGATGATGCAGTATTGACTCAAAGCACCAATAGTATGAAGTATCACTATATTGTATAACAGATGACATTGTATCACATTGTGGCACTGATAGTGAAATGACTATTTGTAGTCTCTAGTTGGCATAAAGTCAGTAGTTGGCACAGGGCGCTGGGTAGACCCATTGCAAGTCTAGCTGCATGAGAATCGTGCGGGGCTGGCCAATGTGGGCCAAAGTGGGTCAATGGGGGGAGTGCATGTCTGGCCCGAGTTGCCTGACCAGTGTGTGCGCCACTCTTGGTGTCTCATTAGATTATATTGTGGTCAAACTCGTGTTCAACATTGGTGTTTAAAGCAGGACATGTGTGTTTCCAGGATAGCCTTGACACACGAATGTACTGTCCACCAGTGCCCAATGTATGCTATAGTATGCTCACATACATATTATATAGTGTCCAGTGTCCACTGGCCAACTGACCACAAGGAATGCTTCTCCGGACAACACCTGTCTCCAAAGAGAAATGCAAGGTTGCGCACTTGCCCACACTCATTAGGGACTTCAAACAGTCATTGTAGTCAATACGGATCGAATGATTGATATGGATTTCTCATGAAACTCCTTGCTACACAAGAAATCTCAAATACCAAACAAGTCAATTGGATTTCTAGCTCACGCAGATCTATAGTCTGCCCCCTTTCTGCTTTTCTTTACTTTTCAATATCAAACTATATTCATCAATTTCCTAGAGCTCAATATGTTCAGTGAGAATTTAAGACTGGTGACGAAGGATTACAGTCTGAGTTGAGAACATCAGAGGCCAGCCAGTCCACCGAGCCATGAAATGACCAGTGTCCACCTGCTGGGCTGCTGTCCACACGTCCCTGCTTACATAAGGCTTAATCTGGTGATTTCTCAGGCAGAAAATCCCCCAATATTTTGCTTAATTACAAGCCAGTGGCATATCACAGCAAGAGAGAAAGGGAAAGTTATAGTTGAGAGGTTGTAAGTCTGAGTGATGTCAAACATAAGAGGTTTGTATTGAGGGATTTGCACACACAACACACAGTATTACTGTACTATTAGCCGCCTCGGAGGTGTGCACTTCATCGGATTTTGTGTCAGTAGTGGAAGATGCAAGCGACTGCCAAAGAAAGCCATGCCAAGTGTCTATAGTTATATAGATGTGTGATGCGTATTTCCCCCATTCTCCCCATCATCTCCCCCATCACCTGCTGCTAAGGCAAGGGAGGCTGGCGGTCTGGCTGGCTGAGATGACGACCGCAAAAGCAGAGGCTGCCAACCATCGCATTGCTTCCCTTTGATGTCACAGGCACATCGCTAAATACAGAAAGAAAAAACTGATTTGATAATTAATCATGCTTTCTGCTGCTGCTCGCGAATTAAACAATAGTTTGCAGATGCACAATTTCTCCCAGCCAGTTCAGTGGCCGTTGAGGGAACTGAAACTGAATCAGGCAGTACAATTTGTGCAGCCAAATCGATGGAGGCCAATCTCAATGTGCAGTGCATTTTGCCAGCGCATTGTTTCACAACAATGGCCATTTTTGTCACGAGCCTGTGGACATGGCAAGTGCCATAACCACATTCTAGTAAAATTACTCGGCTGCTTTTGTTTCTCACAATAATCACAGGGAGAAATGACGGTTACTCTGAGGCAGGCTGACACCTATAATGAAAGCTGCCTGAATCAGATTCGAGGTGACTTGACACACTGGCTGCAATAACGGGCCACAGGATTGCAGAACTGTTCCCTGATCCCTCCCAAATCCATCTCGAACCCTAAATGGGTTTTAATTTGCGGCTGACTTTGGCAGGGAAACGGGGGCGAGTGGGCAGCCAGTGCCTGCAGCCAAATGGGCCGGGCAGCAATCAAGGGCCGATGAATCAGCCGCACTTCCCCGGCCCACTTCCTCCGCCAATGTGCAGCCCCAGGACCGCATTACCCCTTCTACTAGTTCTAGCCCTGTAGTCAGATCCCAAATGAAAACATTTCTCTTGGCGCTTGCCACTTTTTTCTCCTCTACTCTCTTATTATCATCTCCGATGTTTGAATTGATTACGAATCATTTAATAAAAGGCGCTAAATATTACTGGTGTCGGATTTCAAATGACAACCCGCCGCATTCTAATGAAGCTATAAAACAGCTTGGAGGCTCGTAAATCCGCCGAGGACACTGAAGATAGGAGTTTAGACAGCTACAGGCACAAGGTCAGCTGCAATAATCCAATTAGGACTTCTTGGCTTTGATCACGATTTGCTGCATCACACATTATAGGGTCAACGTTATAATACTATTGTTTACAAAACACAATGTCATGAGTATATAACCATACATCTAGAGTATAGTAGGCATCTTCACATGATGGTTTCCTATTGTATTTTTCCTCAGCAGCAAGAGAGTTGGCAGTGCGATTGCTGGGAACAGTGTCAGGTGACAGAGTTTTGGCAAAGGGGCAGCTAAGGTGTAAGGGTGACGGAGGTTGTTTTGCTATGGTGTGTGATATCACAAGAACACATTTAGAGTTAATATTGCAATATAAGAATATTTATCCGAAGAGGAGGATATTGCCCTCATATTGATTTCTCAGCAATGAGCTTATAGCCTGTAATGTCAAAGTTTTCTAAACCTGCATGCTTGCCAAGTAGGGGTAGGCTACAAATAAGACATTGTACAGGAACTTATGGGGGTGAAAATTGACTTGCAAATAATACCAGAAAATATATGAAATTCTATTTAATCAATAAATATATACATTGTTTATAACACGAATCTGAAGTATTCATGTGTAAGCCTGTTCATGATTAGACTATAGACTTTCCAAATTTTTAAAAATAGAAAAATGTATAGATAGTATAGACATTATTTTATTATATTTTTCTTACCTTTTGACAGAGCGTCGCCTCCTCTTGGTGGCGTACATTGTGACGGCTCCTGCCTCCTCCACGCGCCCGGGGGCGGCCGTGGGGAGTCGGGGCAGGGCAGTGGTGGCCGCCGTTCTGTCGTCAAGGGCCGCTGCCGGGCCCCCCCAGGTAAGTCCTACGTCCTGCAGTTTTGCAGCTAACAGGCTGCTCCAGCCAGGTATGGTGGTGGCGGTGATGATTGTGGTTGTCTCCTAGATGCTGATGGTGGTACGACAACTGCCAGGGATGGAGTATTCACAGGTTCCTCTCCTCTCCCAATAGCAGCCAAGCAGCTGACACTGACAGCAACCTGCAGACACCAATGATAACGGTGCATTTAGTCCATGTATGAAGATTAAAACACTCGCCTAGCACACTGATGTTATATCACAGTAATCAGTATTTTTGCAGCGTGACATCAATTGACATGTTATAATGTGTTCACTGTGTGTTGTTTGTTACAAGCCATCCTGCACATGGTCACATCTTAAGCCTTACATGTCACAGGCACATTTCATAAACACTCAACCACGTTGTGGGCCTCACCACCTACCCCGGCTGGCCCCGCCTTGTTTGTATTGCTCACCCAATCAGCATTCACCCCAGCTCATCTGCATATGAACGAGCCGCGCCAAGCAATGGCGAAGCAGCTCTCCTGCAGTTTTGACAACTTCAAACTTGTCAAGTGAAAAGTGTACTGTGAAGCCACTTTGCCTGCCTAATTAGTATTTTTCACATAGTACTTTTGAATTGGGGACGGTGTAAGTATAGGACCAACCACTGGTTACTTTTCATCGGCTTCAAATAGCCATGTTGCCGGCCCCAGCATCACCTGCCAGTGAAAGCCTAAGCCAGGTCCTCCATGCAGTCACTTGAGCAGCTTCAAGCCGGCTTGTCTCCAAGGCACTCGTCAGAAAAGCCATTCTGCCTCATTTAACCAGCCCTGTGCTAAGCCTTTGTTCATTTTAATTATTTAATGAACATAATGCTCAATTAAACAGGTTCTGTATGCATGCCTGTAAGTGCAAACCCAAAAAGTCAACCAAAACAACATTAAATTTTCAGAGATAACAATATCAACCTGACCTATAATTTTATTTATTTAGAAGTAAATACCACAATTGTTTTCTATAAAGCCAAAAAACGTGTCAAAAACAGTATATCTATGTCATCAAACTTCATGGCAATGATATTTGAATTTCCCATGTTTAAAATAATTGTATCTATTGACAATCTAGCAAGACCTTTGCAGGCACATTGCTTTCTATTATTTTCTAGCATTGGCAGAAAAAACTAGCAGAATCAATGGCTATTCGTGAATACAACATTTTCAGTCATTTTTGTAACTGTCAAATTATCAATGTTTATTTTATTTATTAGATTTTTTTCTTGTTACATTGGGCGGGGTGGGGGTTAATTCAATAGTAGAACGCATCAAAGTGCAGCAAAGTGTCAATGAACTCTATTTTCTGTACTAAATGTTGGATGAATCAGCTGGCCCTTTATTATTACTATTGCTAGTTGAGCTAAAAACAAGGCATGCCTGACAAACCCTTAATCCCAGGTCTAATTGGCCGTGACTGCTGCACACATTTCCCTCCATGCTACACTGGCCCCAAACCTTGCTCTGATTTTTTAGGTTTTTTTTGCACCCCAATCAAAAATCAAGTAAATTTTCCTGTTTGAATTTAGCATTTTTGTAATATCATTTTATTTTAATTCAACAACCATCCGCAATGCAACAGCTTATGTTAATAAGTGTCATCCGCAGAGTAATTGAGTTGAATTTTGCTACCATCCGTAAAGTAACTTTATTTCTTAAAAAAAAAAACAGTGTCATCCGCAAAGAAACTATGATATCAAAATATCAATTAACTTCACCCTGGATCCAGTCATTATAGATTTCTGCACCTGAAATATTAAAATACACTACAGCTGCATGGTGCTTGACGAGTATATATTGAAGGGGTGAGGGGGGGGGGGGCAGGTTGACTATACTCGATTACTCATGTAAACTACAAGATGGGTTGTAACATAAAATGATTTAACTTTTTTCACATTTTCAGTAATGTTTTTTAAAAGTCACATGAAATTTAAGTTTAAAAATTACTGGTTCTATACAGACACATAAAAGGCAATCTAACAAAAAACACATTTTACAAAGATGATTATTGCATCCATTTAACCCAACCAAAAAAAAAAAATACTGTGCTACTTTGGTCAGTTAACCAGTGGGGCCTAATGACCTGCTTGTCATAACATGGCAATCCATAACTATTGAAGATATGACAGTCATGTGTATTGTCACAGATCAATTAAACATTCATCGACCAGGACACCTGTCAACATTCAAAAACTTCATTAATGTCAGTTACATATTTAGACAGAGACTTGTCATTAAGTCAAACATCTTGACTCAGACAATGAATTAATGGATTAACCGTCACTCATAAAGGGCATAAAAAAACTAAACAAGTGATGCAAAGAAGTCATAATATCATATATAAATCAGCATGTCAAACCAATTAGACTGCATGAAAATGGTCATTGGGCTCACAGTCACATGTATTTTGTTATGCTGTTTTTAGAGAATTGTGTTTATAACTTCACTTATCCCACATGCAATGCTTACGTATGAATCAAATGAAAACTCCTAGATAGCTCTACACTGCTTCAAATAACCAGCAAACGGTTTCAGAATGAGATAGGCCTATCATTGTATTGTGCAGACTGCACAAACAAACAACCTCATTAATTCGAATGTCACCTAATCTCAACCAAATATCATACTGTATATAGAGAGATGTCAATCCAAATATACCATGGGGCTGAGGTAGAAATATTTTCATTTCATGTCAATACAAAGAGGTCAGTCAGATTCCTCGGGTTAACCCTCCCAAACAGCCAGGCTATTGTTTCTTGTTTTAATCAACTTCCACAGGGGACGCAATTCTTGCAGTGGCGACACTAAATTTTAACGGTTAACAATGGAACTAAACAGTAATGACTCAAAATGGAATTTATTGCTTTTGCATAAAATTGTGAAAATAGAGCATATAGAAAATGTCTAATTAGTTGGATTGTTGCAGCGATAAAATGAAAAGGAGAATGTTACCATGAATTTATATATAAGAATAAAAGTTGCAAGCCCTCTTTTTCTGTAAAACCATTTTGAAGATAATTCTATCAGAACAGCTCCAAATTATTTCAGAGCTTTGTCATCTTATACAACATCCAAAAATTTCAATAATTATTGAATTTCTCAATCAATATGACGAAGGAAAAACCACAAATATATTGCATATCATGTGCAGTTATTTAGCAATGTAACTTCTTGGCATATGTCATGTGCATTTGTGATGTTTTTGACATCTCATATTGACTGATATCCAATATAATATATCGAACAAGGTGGCTAATAAATTATACAGAAAAAGTTAATCCATAGAAATATAATATACGAAGTTGGCAATTAGCACAAGATGCGACCTACAATCTACAACAAGATTGGTCAAAAGATAACTACCCTTGCATTGATTGAGGGAATATTGGGCGTCACAACCAGGAAAATGTGTCATAACCAAATATCGGTTATTTCTTCACCAGAATCATGGTTGAGAAATGAAGAGTGACCATTTTGATTGGTCAGACACAGGGCAACCAATTATTTTGTAAATGAGGTTTTTGAGTGTTTTACAATTCAGACAAGATAGATAGAGATAGATAGATATTTTTTATTTGATAGATATTTTTTATTTGAGTCTCACGTCATCATACATTAACAACACATACATATAAAAACAAATACATTGATGACCCATTCTACAAGAATTATGAGAGACTAGATTGACCATTAAAACAAGAAGAATAAAAACACCATTCGAACTTATCCACTGCACATACACTGTAGCATACAATAAACAATTTTAAACAAGGGAACTAACTTTGTTTCTCACTTGTTTAGGCCTATGTAATTTTCTTTCAGATTTATGATAAAATCTGACTTTAGCCTACTTTCGGTTGCATTTTGTCATTCAACATTTCAAAAAATAAAAAAATCAGGGTTTCTTAATGACTGATTCAAATATATTAAAAAGTATATAATTTCAATTCATCAGAGAGGGGAAGTGTTAAGGTATTTAGGCAAATCAGAGAATTTTTTTAATTATATAATTTGACATATTTATTTGCAAGGGCAATGAGCAAACATATAGACTTATAACGGACATCAAAACAAAGCTAACAATTCATTTTAATCCTGAAGTCAGTTCCCAAAATTCTGCGAAAACTCTATTCTTGGGAAAAGTAATTGGTGCGATCACATCATAGAAAGCACATACAGTTACTGAAAAATATTCTTGCCAAAAGACCTCATATTTCTGGAAAGACATACACTGGTATGAAAACCGTTTCCTGTTGTGCGAGTTGTGAAAAATGTTACTTGAAATATAATTGTACAAATGTCTAACGGAGCAGAAAAGCAGAAATAAAACTAAGTAATAAAATGAAGACCTAAAGACAAAGAAAGGGGGAAAATAAGTGAAGAAAAGTGACAAATGTTCTTTGTAGTGACGCAATGGTAAATTACCGTTATCAATTATATTGAAGTTTTGCATGTGCAAGTCAGGCTCACGATAGTTTTAGAGTAATTATTTTCTTTTTTGTGGAGCAACTGAGTGCATCAGTTGGTGTAATTAAAAATGACCAATGTGTGTGACAGTCTGAGAAATGTTAACAGTCGTTTAGAAGTGACAACAGGTTCAAGTATTGCCAGAGAGGGACACATGCTTTCTCTGTCAGGAATGTTTGATCTGTCAAGCGAGCAGCATCATACAACTTGTGCAAAACGATAAAGAAAACAGTCAAAAGTGATGCCATTGAACTCATTTCTGAGGCTATTTCACGCAATTAAACAACATACCTTTTGAGAGCCATCTATAAGGGTTGATCCAGGGTGACCACTGAGTAAATCCAGTTAATGTGAGTCGGCATGAAGTCCATTGGTGAAAAGTGAGATGACACTAGGAGTGCAAGTTGTGGCGCGCGACCACCAGGGTCGCTACCTGTCTCCTGCCTTTTCTCAGATGGCAACACATGTCACAGAATGATCTCAAAACATGCGTAATGACCTGGCCAAGGAGGAATGTACACCTAATACTGATTCATGATATGGGGGGGGGGCACCTGACCAAACAGACTGACCACTGTCCAGCCACTTGCTCCTGGAGGTCTCCATGCACTTGACTCCTGCATATTTTTTTCTAACCACCAGAACACTGCCATCCGCAGTGGGACGTGCTCATGTGTTCTTGGATCTATAGCTTGCCTGGGACCAACTTTGTGATTCTACATCTATAGATCCAGGGATGCGTCATCTTTAAGACTTAGTACTGAAAACAGCGTGCTTGTGAAGAATCTTTAGATATGCAACCATCTTTTAGAAAAATATCTGGTATAAAGCTGAAAGATTTGGTAGGCCTACCTTTATATGTTTGGTTTTAGTTAACTGCAAATTTTAGCCAGGCCTACAGCAGATAGATTGTCAATCTCAATTATAACACATCTCACATCCCTTGCTTTTTAATGCACTAAAACTCACTCCCGAGTCCAGCATGCAGAACATCTGATCAAGACGTCATCCTGTGACGCAATCACGTCTTGAGTGACGTCTTGATGTGGCAGGTCATTACGAGGACAGGACAGGTCATCAACATATCATCAGCAGGAGATGAAGACGACTGAGGACATGGAGTGTCATTCCTGTGTAAGAATGTCCACTTGTGGACAGCCACTTGTGCAAGGTCCTTGATTGAGCATAGTTACACAGAGATGCGGTAATGTCAAGGTCAAATAATTCTCTGTCCACTAACTGTCCACTTGCACAATTTACTCTGTGACCTCAGAGGTCAAGTGCATACTGTAAGTGAAAACCTGTGGACATTTTTTCCTAATCACCAGCCAAATCGTTTTGGATCGTTAGCAAATGTTGTTCAAGAAGGTCAATTCAGTTGAGCCTGGATGACCAGAGAGCAGAAAAGAGTTTTAAAGACAATGTTATTAGTAATCTATACCTGACCTGACTCGTTTTCATCACACATGCGAGTAAAATGTGATTGAAAAAATAAAAGGAAGAGACCAAGCAGCCTCGTTTCTGAATGCACGTGAGGTTTATAAACATTAAGAACAGAAATCATATCAGAGCAGTGTCACACACGAGCTAATAGTAGAAGGCAGATGACCATTTTGATCAAGACCGCGAGCATGCCACAGAACTGACATGCCACTAACATGTTGGTTGAGAGGCAGTTGCTGCCATCATGTCAGAGCAACCAGAAGGAGGCCAGTTGATCAAGCAACCATCAAGTGAGGATAGCAGAGAGGGGGGGGGTGGAGAGAGGAGGTGGGAATAACGAGATAGGGGAGACATGGCTTTAAGGCTGGGGGTAGCATTTCAAAGGGAGGTGATCGGGGGCTGCACCAATTGCCCTGCGCAGGATTGCTAATGAATTTGCCCCTTTGAAGCCATCAGTAATCTGTGATCAGGTTGCCCAGGCCACTGGCAGGGCCCCTTGCATCTGTGATGGCATTGTAAGCAAAGAAGTTGCAGACTTCTGGGAGTGTCTGGAGTGGGCCGAGAGGGGCCTGGGGCCATCCACTTTATAGACGGTGGTCCCCATCAATGTGTCGTCAATAGGCCTGGCAATCTCATTAACTGCATCCAGAGGGAACCAGAGGGAGGATTGCATTGAAATGCCACGAGCTGCTCTGCCCTTTCCCTTTCCTGGATCTCCCTGCGGCACTTTCTGTTTGGAGGCAGCAACAGCTTCAACACCATTCCCTCAAAGGGCTGTCTGATGATCTTTGCCTCCTCACTGGAACACCACATCACCTCCTCATCCTCCTCCTCATCTGCCTCATCATCCATCATCTGCCTCATCATCTGCCTCATCATCTGCCTCATCATCTGCCTCATCATCTGCCTCATCATCTGCCTCATCATCTGCCTCATCATCTGCCTCATCATCTGCCTCATTGATGCTCTGCCTCAGCAGCACACTACCAACCTTGGCTTGTGACATCAGCAGTATCACCCTCTTCCACATGAATCACCCGCCGTTCATCTGCCATCATCTTACTATTCTGGGTGTGATACCAAATATGGCAGAAATGTGATCAACTCCTGGATCCATATGGAGACACCTCTCAGACAAACAAGGGCTCTTTCAAGTTGCAATGATGCCACTGGGACAGGGATCAATGTGACAAAGAAAATGCAGATCTATAAGATTCCCATGTGCAAGATTTAGTGCATCCTTACTACACAGTGTAGTTATACTACAAATCTACATACTAGTACAAAAGAGAGCACAATGATAATATGTAAGGCAATCATGCAGCAAAGGCAATATGTTCAAGGCTCAACAGTCCAGGGGGGGGGGAGCTAGAGACCACTGAGATAGAAATAATATTTGGAAGAAAATATGGACCAACACCGTGCCTGCGAATGCTGAAACCATAGGCGTACCGGGCGCGCGATTTTTGGGGGAGGCGAGCGACATTTGCCCGAATTTAAAGATCTAAATTTAATGCCATTTCAAATGAAATTACCTGGAAATCATTAATTTTCAATAGTTTTTATTCAATCATCTGCCCACATTTTTTAGCCTTTTTGCCCAAATCTTACTGTTTCCCAAACTTTTGGGGGGAGGGGACTGCCCGCCCTGCCCCCCTCCTCCTCCGGTACGCCTATGGGTGAAACGGGGCCCACTCGGACCCGCAAATGCCAAAATGACTCGGCTCCAGGTCCCCCTTTAAACTGCCCTGTCTGAATCCGCTACTGCTCAATAGACAAAAAAAAACTGAATTCATTGGTTTCTTGAAGTCCCATTTTAATATAGGAGTATAAACAAATTAACAGTATAAAAACACATAGAATCCTACAGATCTCAAACAGCCATAAAGTACACAATACATCTTGGAGGGGCCATCTTCTTTATGATGCATCTTTTGATTGGCCAAAGACAGGTGAGCTGGGTCAAGAGGCGAAGCAACTTCAACCAAGGGCAGGGATAATAATTGCACAAAGCACTGCTCCAGGTCATCCTTAATTACACCACATTCTGCTTTTACTCTATGACTCATTAATCCCAGTTAACTCATAGTCACAACCACAAGACCTCTACTCAGTGACTGGCAACTTCTCATGGTAGACCTCCAGCATGCGTGTGTGACAAACAGCAAAATCACAATTGAAGTCATTTTCTTTCTCTTCTTTTTTGCACACATAACATGGACATTTGAAAATATAGTACACACTGCATCTTAATAGCTCTTTATCTATCATTAGAATAAATCACGTCATAAATAGGGATATATCACCACAAATCATGGGCAGGCATGGCATGTATGCATGATGCAGTTAGAAATTCTGGTCTCAATCATGCACGTGTAATCTACTGTCAGGACTCCTGGTGGAGTTTGCACACACTACCAATGCAATGTTTATTTGTTGTTCTGCCTGGCAGTCTGTGTATGCACCAAGAACAGCCCGTTTCAATAGCTCTTTTGTGATTCCAAGTGTTCTGCCCCCAACATTTGATGACTGGGTCGAGTACAAGAGGATGTCATGATCAGAAACATCAAGAAGCTTTTTGCTGCCTTCACAGTGACATTTCTCACCCATAGCTTTCCCCCTTGTTATCGCGCCATAACCCAGCCAAAGTCGATTGTTTTCGAATATATCATGAAATATACTTAGCAATTATCGATGTAAATGGCGACAAATTTGATGTTTGAGGAACACCATGCAGAGAAAAGCATGTGTAGACAAGGCCAATGGGTTTATGGCACTTTTTCATGACCACCCCTGAGGAGTTTTTGCCCAGGGAACTTCTCATTTAACTGCTCCAAAGGTTTCTGAATCAGGATCTGCACTTGCTTCCAGGAAAGGCAGTAAATGCACTTCTGGAGGCTAGTAAATGCACTGTGTGTGTCATGGTATTCAGTATCATTCTTGCATATCTAGGCCTACTTGAAATGCTGTAAGGTTTATTGTTGTTACTTGAAAAGTAAGCGATGCGCAGAACATTTACCGAATGTGTTGCTTCCTTTTCAAAGAAAATTGTGAAACACTGCAGAGTAAACTCCTCCCTGGAATCAACCATGCTCCATCACTAAACTTTTTTGCATGAAAAAAGATTATTAAAGAATAGGAAACATTAAGTTTGCTTGAACAAGTCACCTGAACAGAGTGGGCGCCATGGAGACTACTGGTGTCAGGAAACTGTATTATGAAATAGTTGTGCACTTTTCTCATAAGTCCCTAACCTCTGCAGATATTATAGCTCTCTCAGCTTATTGTGGCGTTCAACACAATGGGAAATAGTTGGACATTTCTGTGAAAAGTTGACAGACCCAGCACTTAGGCAATTCTGTCAAAATCACTGCGTCAAAATTCACGCTACAACTGAGACAACATACAATTTCAAATACATGTAGCCATGTAACTGCAATTGAGGTGTTTTGTCCCAGAAGAGTTATACTGGAGCAAATTTAAAGGACAAAAAGTGCCATGGGAAATATGTCTGACAAAAGGAAATAGAAAATTATTTTATTGTTCCACATGGTCCATTGAACTGCCATGCATTGTTGTAAAAGGTGCAGAAGTTGAGACCGAAGAAAGTCCAAGTAAAAAGATACACATATATATGCGTTTTGGAATGGATGAATGGCGCTTTACGTCCTGAATTCGTGTACACTAGTATATTGTTACATTGTAATTATGACAGGTCTGACAGGAGGAGGACAAAGCTATGAGGCGAAGGATGTTAAATTGGAATCCAACATACAATGGATATTGGACATGTGACCGGCTAAACCTGAAATTGAACCCGGGACCCAGGGATAGGAAACCAAAATTGTCATCAACTGAACTAAGGTCTCCCAATTGAGAAAAAGAAATGAAAGAGCCAAAGAAGCAAAAATAAATTGAGATAAAGAATAGGATGAAGAGTATAGAGAAGAATATTGAGAAGAATAATGAAAAGAATAATTACTAAAAAGTGAAAAAGAAGGATAAAAACACAGGAAAATTATGCAAGAAGGTCAAGTAGAACAAGAGGAGGGAAAAAGAAGACAAATGAAAAGATGAGGAAAATAATCTGCTGGAGTTATACTTGTCTACTTGTTATGCACATTAAGTTTGTTTCAATATCATGATACCAGTGCTTCTTGTGAAGGCCATTCCGGAAAAAAGCGGAATTGCAAAAAAGTGTGATTTTGCAGGGAAGTGTCTACTTTGTTCTGGGTAGGTCAAGTGCAAACTTATGCAGTGAAAATTGTGGACGATTTTTAAAGATAATATATCACAGTTTCAAACTACACAGGATTTGTTTATACGATATGCAATTTAGTGCGTCTAGGGCGATGGCCAATGTTACCCCAAATCTCCAAGTCAGTGTCGGGGTTACTTTGGCCACCCCTGGAAATGGCAATTGGCAAGAGTTGGAACAGTTTGTAGTTAATAGCAGTCGAAAAGGTATAAACCTTGATTTGACAAACAGGTGTATGACCCTGAAAATTATGTTGACTGCCATAGATGCTTAAAAAAATACCAAAAATGGTCCAATGCAATAATTGCAATTGGTGTCATTTAACAAGCATAACACATAGCGATGATGTACTGGCTGTGAACCACCAAAGACATGTCTATGATTTCAGCATTTCATCTTGGATGATTTTTGACGGTGTTTGTCTATATAATGTTACATTGGTGAATAACGCAAAATATCTAAAATTAGAATAGAAACGTAAAATATCATATGATTGATAAAAAGTGTTTTAAAATGACAACTTTAATGACTGGTAGCATAATCTTACATTCTTGTGACCTAAAAACTTGGGTATGTTCACTCTATGTCTTTCTGCATTAGGAGGCAGTGGTACACAGAGTGATAGAGTAGGTCGGGGCAAGAAGCCCGGGTTAGGTGAGAGGCCCCCCAAGGTTTATATCTAAACTTAAATTTTTGGTGCGTTTTCTAATTATTAGGATTGAAGCTAGAGGTTTTTAAGGTAACATCACCAATTTTCAGGGCAAACAGCACCAAACCATAGTAGAAATTTAAGAAACCAAAAAATTTGTGTGGTTTTTGTAACTTTGACTAATTTTTGAAAGCTGTTGTCAGAAATTACCTTGGAAATTTTTAAAAGTATAATGGATATCTGCATTGCTTCACTTTAAGACCATCACATAAATATGATTTGGATCATGTTTTTTGCATTTTAGTTCGAAATATAGAGGTCAAATTAAAATATGTGGGTTTGGGGCGAGAGGCCCCACATGGCATGGGGCATGAGGCCCCCTACACTGGGGCCTCAAAGCTGCTTCAGGAACCTTTTAATAATGTGTACTTTACCTTAAATCTTGATAGAATAGCTAATTAAAATAGTGAAAAAATGGCCGAAAATGAAACAGGGCAAAAAATATTAAAAAATAAATGTATGAACAGAAAAATTCTGAAATTCACAAAAAGTGAATAGAATGCCTTAAAAATGATAGAAGAACCCCAAGAAATAACTTTCAAGCTGATTGCACCCGCAAAAAAAATTGCCATAGGATTATAATAGGGGGGCTTCTTGCCCGATAGGTGGGGTAAGAAGGCCATCTTAAATTTAATACAAATATGGCCATAACTCCTTTATTAAAATTAGTAGACATTTGTTCCACTAGTTATAAATAGAGTCAGGTGATCCCTTCCTGACAACATAAGCATTCAAAGAATCGACCATAAATAGTAGGTCAAATTGCACCTCGAAGTTAAGGGGGGCTGCATGCCCCGACCAACTCTACACCTATCAATTCTTAATTTTTGTTCAGAAATCTGCGAATGGGTGAAAACTTTCCAGATTAAAAAAATACATTCCTCGGCTTGTTGGTTGTCCAAAATAATATAACTAATTAAATTCTACAGAGGTACATGGTATTGCATACTCAAAATTTAAGGCGGCCAAAGATACCCCAATTCCGGCGTTACTTTGGCCGACGCTTTAACTATGTAATAAAACATAGAACCATCATAGATTTTGGAAATCTTTTTGACAGATGAAAACCTCAATGTACTGGCTGTGTTATGGCACAAAACTGTTGATATTCAACGAACAGTTTTTGTAAGAACACAAATTTGGTGATCCAAAACTTCCAAAGTAACAACTTTCAATTTCATTTGTCTTCCAATATCCAAGGGTGAAAGTTTCTGGAGCAAAGGTCTTTCGTTGCCGCTCAGCAGGTCCTGGCATACAGCTTTTTGGAGTACAATATATATATATATACTCTAAAAAATGTCGGGACAAAATTGTTTTTTTAGATTCAAAATGGTTTTTTGAAAAACCAAATTTCAATGCAAAACTAACATGGATTTTTTTAAAAATCCATGTTGGTTTTTTGCATTGAAATTTGGTTTTTCAAAAAACCATTTTGAATCTAAAAAAACAATTTTGTCTGAAATTTTTTAGAATGTACTCATACAAAGGCAATGCGGAACATGTGGCTCGTCTTTATGCCAAACTTTAGCAAAAATTGACTAATTAAGTCAGTAAATTGATTTCCTTTTAAAAAAAAGGACTAATTGTGACCAATGACTAAGCAATCTAGTCAAAAAGATTTTCAGTGACTGAAGAGACAAACAATGCAGAGGAAAGAAGAAAGGAGAGAAAATACCAAGTGGATGAAGATCATATATACTATTTGTGACACAATACTTGCATGTGTAATAACACAAACACATCTTCATTTTCAGAAGTAGAATTTTCCAATTCATTGAGAATAGAAAACTGCAATTTTCTTCCCTCACTCTGAGCCTCCCCATTGCAGCACTGCAGCATTTCTAGAAGCCTTTTTTTTCTGTCTTTTCTTTTTGGAGTTCCACAAAGTGTCACTTCTGGTGACCTGAAAGGCAATCAATGACAGAGGGAAAACCAACTGGGCGCCAGGAGTTGACTGGGAGTTGACTGGGGTTGGCTGGAGTAATGAATCGCACAAGTCATGCTGGACTCTTTAGGAATGGTGGCTGCTGATTAATGGCTTCTCTGAGCTGAGGAACTAGGACTAATCTTGGAGGGAACAGGACCAAATTTATTGCTCTTTAATCAAAATTTAATTACGTTACCAAAGTGTGGCATGTGAAGAGGGCATTTCTCACCGGGCCAGCCCCAATCTGTCAGGAGGGGGAGAGCTCTCTCCATGTCCCCCACCGCCATCAAATCCAAACATGGTAAATAATTCATGCTCATCTCGACCTGTAGCATTTCTCCATGCACCACTCCTCAAGGGACAGCTAACAATCTTGCTCTGCGATCGATAGAGACCCGTTCATCGCCCACCACAGCACCACAGTCTTGTAGGGGCCCTTTGTGTTGTCCCAAATCACCACACTGTCAAGTAAGCAGTAAGCACCCAGCCCAACACCCCCCCCCCCCCTCTGGCTGCCATCTCTTCCTCTCTTGAGCAATCAAAAGATCCCTCCCTCCCCCTACTCCCTCCCCCCAAATAATCAACATTCCCAATCATAGCCCAACTCCAATGCTATCGATTCACATGTGAAGTCCGTCACGTGCTTGAAAAAAATTCAACAAACTTTATTTTCCTTTTAAAATCAATATCCACCAAAGGACTTCACAAAATTATTGAAAGATTCAGTACTTTGAGTTTGGAAAAGTTTCCTGCGAAAGTAGCCGATAAAAGTGATTGGATGAAAGAGCTAGACAAGTAATCAGGGCCTGCTTGTTTGGATACAGTGGAGATAGTGAGAAGAATACTAAATCAGTTTACGAGGGAAGGGCCAAGGGATTAAAGGCCTACACTGTAAAAAAAAAAAGAGTCAGCTTAAATGATTGAGTGAGATGGTTGCACAATTCCTTTGAGCTGACACAGCTTGTTGTTTTAAGTTATTCATGTAGACTCTAATAATCTGTCTGTTGTCATAACTTAAAACAACAAGCTATGTTAACTCAACCATTTAAGCTGACTAAAAAAATCCAATTTACAGTGTCGTCTCACACTGAAATCATTTCAAATTCCTAGACACAGTTCAATAACCGATCAATAGACAACGCCTCCTTATGAGTCCAATGCAATGCACTACACCTTGAAATATTACCTTCCTGACTGACAGCCATCTGTCTTTTTAACAATTTTGCACCAAGTTAAAGTCACTCCGATGTTAATCCGGTATCTTCAAATATATCATGAAACATACTTAGCAATTATCGATGTAAATGGCGACAAATTTGATGTTTGAGGAACACCATGCGGAGAAAAGCATGTGTAGACAAGGCCAATGGGTTTATGGCACTTTTTCACGACCGCTCGCCAACATTATTCTTCACAGGGTTGAAATAGGAAAAGAAATCTCATGTCGGACTGCATAAACAAATGATCTTAGCAGCAGTTAGTACTGACGGCATATACTGATTTATAATAAAATCTCTACCTGGTATCCCAATGTTTTACAAACCATCGTGTTTTGAGGCAATCCACCCAAGAGAATTGATAGCATACATAACAATAACTATATGGGGATTTTTAAAAAAGACGTTACTCTAATTATTTAGGATCAACACATTTAGAAAAAATGGTACCATAAAACCGGGTTACTTTGGCCGTTTCGGAGCACCAAATTTGTGTTCTTAGAAAAACTATTCATTGAATATCAAGTTTTGCGCCATAACACCTCAGTACATTGAGGTTTTCATCTGTCAAAAAGCTTTCCAAAATCTATGATGGTTCTATGTTTCATAACATAATTAAAGGGTTGGCCAAAGTAACCCCGGAGTTGGGGTAACTTTGGCCGCATTAAATTTTGAGTATATGAAATACCATGTACCGCAGTAGAATTTAATTATTTATATTATTTTGGACACCCAACAAGCCGAAGAATGTATTTTTGTAATATAGAATGAGTTAAAACTCATTTGCAGATTTCTGAGCAAAAATTAAGAATCGATACGTGTATAACACTCGGTCCAATCTTATTCAACTCCTACGTTGCCCCAGTCAGTGAAGTTGCTCAAAGAAATCAAGTACATGATCAGAAGTATGCTGACGATGAGCAACTTATTCTTTCATTCAAACCAACCTTATTGGGTCAAGAACAGGCAAAACAGAAAATGGAAAATTGTATTGCTGAAATCAGAAATTTCTTGCATGACAACAAGCTGTGCAACAATGGAGATAAAACTGAACTTCTTCTGATTGGAGCACCAAACCAACTGAAGAAACTTCAAATGTCATCCATCAATGTCGACAATGTTGAAATCAAAACAGCAGACCATGTTCGCAACTTAGGTGTGCTCTTTGACAAAAATATGACCATGGAGAAACAGATCAACAAAATGTGTCGGAATGCATACTTCAACTTAAGAAACCTATCAAAACTCAGAAAAAACCTTGACAAGGATGTTGTCAAAACTGCAGTAAATGCTCTTGTCACTCCTCATTTGGAGTGTCAGTCAGAGTAGGAAACAACTGCACAGGTTACCAATCTCAACAAGAATTCAGTTCAAATTGATGACAACAACATGGAAGGCAGTAAACGATCAGGCGCCACAATACATTCATGACCTCATTAAACTGAAATCTCAACAAGAACATAACCTCAGAAGCAACAACAAATTGCTGTTAGCAGAACCTGCCCCATGCAACAAAAATAAGTTTGAAGACCGGGCATTTTCCTATGCTGCACCAAAGCTTTGGAATAGTCTGCCTGAAAAAGTGAGAACTGCAAAGACACTAGAGAACTTTAAGAAGAATCTAAAAACTCATTTGTTTCAGAATTCATACACGTGATTTGACCTGAAAAAGCGCTGATGAGCAGTTTACTGAAATTAGCGCTATATAAATCCATACTATTATTATTATTATTAACACTCCTAATTCAAAATGACATAGAGTGAACATGCCCAAGTTTTTAGGTCACAGTATTGTAAGATATGCTACCAGTCATTAAAGGTGTCATTTTAAACACTTTTTGTCAAACATATTTGTCAAACGTATGATACTTTACATTTCTATTCTAATTTTCGATTCTTTGCGTTATTCACCAATGTAGCTAACATCAAGTTGACAAACGCCATCAAAAAATCCAAGATGAAATAACTTTGTCTAATGCTATTTTGGATGAAATCATGTCTTTGGTGGTTCACAGCCAGTACATCATCGCTATGTGTTATGCTTGTTAAATGACACCAATTGCAATTATTGCATTGGACCATTTTTGGTATTTTTTTAAGCATCTGTGGCAGTCAACATAATTTTCAGGGTCATACACCTGTTTGTCAAATCAAGGTTTATACCTCCTAGACTACTATTACCTACAAACTGTTCCAACTCTTGCCCATTGCCATTTCCAGGGGCGGCCAAAGTAACCAAGACACTGACTTGGAGATTTGGGGTAACATTGGCCAAAGCCCTAAACTCACTAAATTACATAACATATACACGAATCTTGTGTAGTTTCAAACTGTGATATATCATCTTAAAATTTTGTCCACAATTTTCACTGCATAAGCTTGCACTTGACCCACCCAAAACAAAGTCGACACTTCCCTGCAAAATCACACTTTTTTGCAAATCTGCTTTTTCCCAGAATGGCCTTCACAAGAAGCACTGGTATCATGATATTGAAACAAACTTAATGTGCATAACAAGTAGACAAGTAACTTTAGCAGATGCAAAAAGAAATTTCCTGGTATCTATATTGGTTTGAGAGCTACAGGATACTGAGTCTTTTTCTCATTGGGCGGCCAAAGTAGTGTGACGGCGGGCTCCGATAGACGGCGACACCCTCGCGCGTCTTCGGCGCATGCGCAGGCCCAGAGGACTTCCGCCTTCCCGATATTGGTTTTGCAACGGCTGGACGTGTCTTCAAGAACAGGTATTTCTGAAGTATTTCCAACTTAACTGCGACCGCTTATATAGTAGTACAGAACGGCCAAAGTAATCCTGTTTGGTTCCCTCAAAATACGCACAGGGTATTCAGAAATTTTTATTGGGTATTTCGACATACATGGGGTATTCCAACACAAATAAAGTATCCCATTCATGCGTGAAAGGTACTCTGGTGGTTTGGAAGGTATTCCAATGGCATAGAAGGTACTTCAGAGGTTTAGAAGGCATTTCAGAGCAATATTTTGAAAGACGTTAATTTGATCATTTAAGAGGCTTATAATTTTGTTTAGCCCTATGTTTTATCTGTAACAGAATGATAAACAACAATTCTTTAATACACAAATTTGGAAAGCTAAGTGTTCCAGCCTTGATACAAGTGGCCCCACCTATAACAAGGGACACACTGGAAATTTTCTTTTTCTTTTTTGGCAAAAATATTGAAATGTAGCTTCTAAATTAACCCACACTTCGATTCAAACATCCCCCCCCCCCTTGGGTATGATGCTCTGCAGTTGCATTTATGTGGTAAGAACTGATTATATTCTGGCTGTAGACAAAGGAAGAAGGGTCAATTTGAAACCAAAAAGAAGCATGTGGAATTGTGTACATTTGATCACCTGACATCGCTATTACACAAGAATGGGTGGATATTTTGAAACTCTGCTCTATCCCTCTCAATAACTGGCTTGAAGGGAGGAGCTTGAGTCAATCGAAGAGGAGGTCAGTGTAGCCAAACGTCTCACTGGACATGACCATTTTATCAATTCTACGCAATGAAATAAAATCCACATGTTGACAGAAATTATAAAAAATTATGGCAAAATTTATGAGCTGACAGAAGAACCTTCTGGGGTAGCTTGATGATCTGAATGGTAGAAATCATCTGTAAGCTGGAATATTGAATACGACTTCTTACAGATGATTTCATATTTGTAGACATTTGAGATGGAAAATACATAATTTTTCTTGCAATTTTCATTGGTCGAGAGAAGGTATGACACCGCTCTCTCCTGAAAAGTGACATAGCGTTTTACATGGGTGACCATGGCATTTTAAGCCATTGATCTCCTAACAGGGACTGACTTTAGCAGTTTCAAGTAAATTTTTCAGTTTGTGTTTCACACATTTTCAGTACATACATTCTGCAAGTCCAATGTTGTGCATTCAGACGATTAGGATCAGGTGATCCATGCAATAACTGTTTATACAGAAAATAAACATGTATAATTGTGAATGTAATATTTTCTCAGAAGAGGGGCTCAGCTCAGGGGGCAGGACAATGGGCTACCAATCACGGGGTCCTTTATCTGATTCCCATTGGGGTTTTCTTGTGAATTTTGACCACATCACTGGGCTACCATCCTGTCCTGAGGAACTATTCAGAATTTATGATTCTAGGGAGTTTTGTTTGAACTTTCTATCAAAAATGTATACCCCCTTTGGTTTCATGCTTATTTGTAGTATGTCCCCTTTAATTTTATTAAAATTTCATACCCCCCCCTTTAAAAGCATGATTATGGGTGATTTTAATTGCAGAAATGTTGAATTTTGGGCAGAAGATCACACAACTCCTGATGGTAGAGCCTTATCATTTTTCATGACGAGCCACAATTTGACTGAATTGATACATGAACCTACTCGCTCAACGATACACTCTAGTTCTTGTATTGACTTAATATTTACAGACAAGCCAGAACACATCTTGTCTAGTGGGACTCACAGCCAAATTGAAAATTGTGATCACAACATCATCTACACTGTATTAAAAAACTCTTTTAACAAAAGGAAGTCTTATGTTAGAAAGGTATGGAACTTTAAAAATGGAAATTATGACCGCTTGAGGTTTGCAGTTCTAAATGCTGATTGGCAGACATGTTTTGCTTCTAATGATGTTGACATTATCACAAAAAATTGGATGAAGCTATTTCTATCTATTGTAGAGGACAACATTCCTCACCATTTGGTACAAATTCGACCAAATGATAAGTCATTTATGAATTCTAACATAAGGCTACTTCTTAGAAAGAAAGAGCGTCTTCGGTCAAAGTTTAAGCAAACAGGCAACCACCATGATTATGTTAATTATCAGGCATCTCGAAGAGAAGTTGTACGAGAAGTTCGTTCAGCAAAAATGCAAATTGCTCAAACCCTTTCAAATGTTACCAATGCAAGCACTTGGTGGCAAGTGGCCAGGAAATGTAGTTCAGTTAGTACACCTCAATCAATTTCTGCATTGAAGGATGGTCATAAACTTATTACTGACAATGCTGAAAAAGCTGAATTATTTAATAAACACTTCATTAGTCAATCATCTCTTGATACCTCCTCTATACCACTGTTAGACAATCCTGCCATTCCAACCATATGTATAAGTGATAAAACTATTCTACCCTATGAAGTATATGGTGTTCTTAGCAAGCTTGATGTTTCAAAGGCAACTGGACCTGATGAAATTGGTAACTTTATCTTAAAAGAAGTAGCATTGCCTCTTGCTGAACCTCTTTGTAAATTATTTAACTTTTCCCTTAGCAAAGGTATTTTTCCCAATGTTTGGAAAATTGCAAATGTTTTGCCTTTGTTTAAAAAGGGCGACCCCTCTTTGTGTACTAATTACAGACCTATATCCTTGCTACCGTGTATTGCAAAAGTTTTTGAAAAATTAATGTTTTGTCACATTTTTGGTTTTCTTAAAGAAAATCATTTACTAAATAGACAGCAGTCAGGGTTTATACCCAATGATAGTGCTATAAACCAGATGACTTATATTCTTGAAAAGCTTTACAGGTCTCTCGATATAAATGAGGATGTTATTGCCGTATTTCTTGATCTTGCTAAGGCTTTTGATAAAGTTTGGCATAGAGGCCTCTTGTTTAAACTTAAAAATATTGGTATTACAGGAAATATTTTCAAATGGCTTGAGTCCTACTTGACGGGTCGTAAGCAATGTGTCACTATAACAGGTAATAAGTCATCCTTGATGGAAATACCAGCTGGTGTCCCTCAAGGTTCTGTGTTGGGACCATTATTATTTCTCGTTTTTATCAATGACATAACTGATGGTCTTTCAAGCAATGCTTATCTTTTTGCAGATGACACTTGCATGTTCCAACCTGTCACGACAAACATACAATTGACTGCAAATCGTGTAAATGATGATCTCCAAAAGGTGAAACGCTGGGCTGACAAATGGCTAGTGACCATTAATGTAGACAAAACAGTCTACATGATTTTTAAAAGTGGTCGAGTAAGGCCATTAGTTAATTTGATAAAACTAGGAGACACCTACTTGAAACAGGTGGAATGCCATTCCCACTTGGGTATGAATCTCCAAAGTGACCTCTCTTGGGAAAAGCATATATTGAGCATTATTGGCAAAGCAAATAGGCGTTTGGGTCTACTAAAGCAATATAAGTACACTGCCTCGAGGGGTGCACTTGAAAGATGCTATCTGACTTTTGTCAGACCGCTCCTTGAATATGGCAATATATTTTTTGATAGTTGTACCAAGGAGCTGTCTGACAAACTTGAGGCTGTACAGTTGGAGGCTGCAAGAACTGTGACTGGGGCGAAGAGATATACCTCCCGTGAAGCTCTTTATAAAGAACTGGGATGGATCTCATTGGAACATCGGAGAAACCTTCACAAACTACAGAAACTTTACTACATCTATCACGGATTAAGTCAAGAATACCTGAACGATGTTATTAATACTCTTCGCCCCACTCACGGTTATGCTACCCGAGGGATGGACCAATTTTACTTAAATTTACCTCAAATGCATAAAGAACTGTACAAAAAGAGTTTTTTGCCATCATCAGTTATGTTGTGGAATGGTCTTCATGCCAATGTAAAGAATTCAACAAGTCTGCTATCTTTTAAACTTAAATTAAAAAAAATATTCCAACAGCCACCAGAGTTCTTTCCCCCTGGGTTGTCCAGAAAAGATGAAGTTATATTAGCACAACTTCGACTCGGCTTTTCCAACTTAAATTCTCACTTGTTCAGCAAAGGTTGTATTACTTCAGCACAGTGCAGTTGTCAGCAAAATGATGAAACAATTCATCATTACTTTTTTGTGTGCCCAGAGTATCAAGTTATCAGAGAAACCCTTATGAATGAATTAAGGGATTTGCTTCATGAAAATGCAATTTCCACTGAACTATTGTTATATGGTAGTAACGAACTTGAACCTAATGTTAATATAAATATAATAATGAGTACTTTAAATTATATTAATGCATCCAATCGATTCTAAATGATAACTGCAAGGTACTACTATTTTTTTTTTTTTTCTCTACTAACCCACTGAGCCTGTAATTGAGCCCTCGGCTCGTTGGTAAAGTGACTAATAAATATGTTTAAACCAAAAACATGTTGTGAGTAATAAGTACCCCCCCCCTTGAAACATGTGTGAAAAATTGGTGCATGATAATTCAGTTTAAATATATGTGAAGCCATTCAGAGTCAGCTTGAAACTGATTTAATATCAATTGAAATATCAACAGTTGTACACAGGAGTGTGAAATACAACTGTTCATGAAGAAGTGAAAGAGTTCATGTTGATTGCGGTTTGACATGTGTGAACAACTGCCATAATACCAAGTTGGCCTTTGCTGTATGCTATTGGTCAATATTATGACATCATTTTTCCAGCAAACATCACTTGCTTGAAGCAAGCTGAAAAAAAGTGACACGCAATGGGCAACTTGACCAATCACCTGGCAGGATTTTCTGATGTCAGACCAGAAATTTTGCTAAATATTTTTTTATTTGAGAAAAGTCTACAAATATGAAATCATCTGTAATAGTTAAGGTATGAAATTGGTTGCTCAAGGCTTTTTAAAGATGTTCAGCTGCTAGGCCTGATCAAAATTCCAGTCTGGACTTATGAGTGGAACTATAATGGTAAGCGGTACCCAGGGCTTCACTTGAAGCAACACACTGACACTGTACAGGAGAATCTTTGGATGAATTCTTCATGAGACCTGTATCTTCAGTCCGGTAGGTTGACAATCACCTTTGACTCACAATCTTAGCAGAAATGCTACTACAGGAACAGGGAGTAAGTTGGTGAAGCCTTAGATGACCATTTCACCTCCAGGTGACCTCCTACATAGGCTGTAGCATGTGACCATTTCTATACATTTTTCTTTTGTTTGGGTGTATCAACTAACCTGTCCGGTAGGGTTAGTTGATATGTTTGAAATGACCTATTTTGGCACTATATGGGATAAACAATCCAATAGATCAAGCTAAGTTTCTTCATATATATGCAGACAATCTTATTCTCCAGTATCTAAACTATCCATCATTTCAATATCATCTGCCATTTGACTTGCAGGCCAACTTTCGTGAAAAATTCTGAACTAACCTGCCTCTCCCCTACTTTGGAATGACCCATAATTTAGTGCAGAATGCATCCATGATTGAAGGTTTGGTTTCAATATTTAAAAGTACGAGCATACATATTTTGAAGTACTACCGGTACATAAATGTGAGCCATGTATGATTTTGGTATTGATGAACATTAATATAATTCATAACTTCTATTGCATGTCTCATAGAAAAGCCTTTTTTTACGGAACCGAGTTTTTTTTGGCAAGGGTCAAAATTTGCTAAGTCTGAAATTCTTGTCTCCAGTGTTTAACAATAATTCATGATGACAGGAAGGCACATGCAGGACCTCTTGTTGTCATTTGTCATAGAGAAGGATAATAGCTAAACTTATAACACAAAAATAAGTGGCAGGTTATTTTCATCCCATCCAAAAATGGAGTTGAAGTGGCCAATCCCCTTGACAATGGCCTGTCTCCATCAATGTTTTCTTTGAAAGATCGCATCACACAAACCAGTATAGGATCCTGATTTAATTAAGCTCTTCCATACATGGAGACTTGACTATCAATCTTCTAAAATCAAGTTACCAATAGCTGAAATACAATGTAACATTCTGTATGAGAGCAGGAGGTTGTTGTGTCAGTGTTTGCAATATTGCGTCATCAGCATCACACTGGATTTGTTTCTCGATAAAAATGAAAGGGACACACATTCTGTGAGAAAACCTTGTGTCTGACGTTGTCTGGGAACTAGGGTGTACCAAAAAATGAAAAAGTTCTCTGATCTTAACACCTATCTGTCAAAAGATGAGGTTTGGTCAGTAGATCACAATGAAATTTTTTTTTTGAAAATCGGAGAAGTCCTTACGCCGGACCAAGCCTCTTGAAATTTACATGTCAAAAATTAGCCGAAAACCGCCGTTTTCTCCAAGTTTTGTGCCTAATATGCCTTTGGTCAGAAATAGTGTAAAAATGCACTTTTTCATGACATTGTAATACTCCTTCACTATCAATTATGAAATAGTCTTTTGTGTTAAAATTATATAATATATATAGCAGATAAATTAGAGGCATAGCAGGTACCTATCTTCAATGATTTGCACTATTAAATGTATTTTCACTGACTATTCTCATGAAAATAAAGGCTAATATACAGTTTTTTGCTAATAACTCAAAAAGTATTGGGTTAAGGGCCCTAAAATGTATTGAAGATGAATATGAATGTGGATATTCTGGAGATTTTGGTGTCAATATCATGTCTCTATCTGCTTTAGTTCTCAAGATACAGCACTGCGTTGATTAAAAAGTGCATTTTTACGCTATTTCTGACAAAAGATGGGTTATTTTTAGGGTTAGAAAAGATAAAACTAACCAACATAGATATCATCCAAGTCATGACTTAGAATGGAGTAATTAGATACACTTTTAGGTATAAGTCACAGTTGTAGGTGGCATATTAGGCACAAAACTTGGCGAAAACGGCGATTTTCGGCTAATTTTTGACATGTAAATTTCAAGGGGCTTGGTCCGGCGTAAGGACTTCTCCGATTTTCAAAAAAAAAATTTCATAGTGATCTACTGACCAAACCTCATCTTTTGACAGATAGGTGTTAAGATCAGAGAACTTTTTCATTTTTTGGTACACCCTACTGGGAACCCAAGAAAGTAACTGAACTATCTGTAACTCTGCATCATTTATGTAAACCAAAATATTTGAGTATTTCTGATGGCATGTCAGTTGTCCTATCTCAATATGTCATTCGCAAACACCTTGCTGCACTGTCTTGACTGCATATTTCTGGGCAACAATCACTACGAACATGTTTCCGGTGTCCATTGCATGCACATATTACCAGGCTGCCAGTTTGCACTGGTTCCTAAAAACGATTTTTACACAAATTATCATTAGTGTCACACAGTCATTAGCGTCACAACAAAAATGGTTATTGTCTTTACCTAAAAAAATTTGGTGCAGGTGACTGGAGTTGAAATTGGTTGATATGTATTATCAATAAATGTTTCAACAGAATATTACATAACATTTTAGCATTTTCCTGACATGCTTGGTATGAAGTTTGAAGCTTCTCTGAAACTACTAATCAAATATGGGGTGCCAGTGACACTTTACCATTGTTATTGTCTAGAATCTTATATTATGTCAGATGATATACCTATATGGTTCAGCTAAGACATTGGGCGCTGGTGGGAGTAGTGGAGATCATTCTTTGCTATTCAGAATCCAAACTGTTAGTGTTCAGCTCTAGAAGGTGCAGATTTCGAGAAATAGGCATGATGCTAATGACACACACATTTGGTATTTTAATTGATCAAAATGCAGTGTTGCATAAATAATTGGTGCTATAGACCTGGTACTTAGCCCAAAATGTGCAAGTCACTTACTAGCCTAATCATTGGTAATAGATTTTTTAGCCCCAAGTGGTCAGGAATTTTTTAGTAAAAAGTGCGATTTTAATTACAGTCAAAAACATTACAGCTGTAATTATCCCCTCAGTACAGATCAGCAGAGCATTGGGACCCTTGGACATGAAAGTGCGGTGATAGCTGATTGTTAGACCTACCCAATGCTAACTTAAAAAGGCATTTCTGGACCAAAAATATTTTCTTCTTTTTTTTCTGCTAAAATTTCAAGGTTTTCAAATTTTGACCACCAATCAAAACATTTCTTATGGTTTGCGAACATGATGAAAATACAGATACAGATACAGATACAGATATATTTATTGTCACATAAGTGAAATTTGGTAGCATGAAATGTATCACAACAGAGGGAATGTGCAGAAATTTAATAAAATAAAATAATATAATCAATGAAAGAGTTCAAGATTTGGCACGATTCAATTGTCTTATAGATGCAGGTATAAAGGATAGTCTATAGCGCTCAGTTCTTGCTTTAGCTTGCCTATATCTCCTTCCACTGGGCAACATGGTATACTCGCTATGCAATGGATGGCCTGAGTCCTTTATGATTTTTCTAGCTTGTTTATCAAGCCTAGTTCTGTATTCATCACCATTGTCTGTTAGATGAAAGGTTTTGTTGATTAATCTTCCACATACGCGTCTAGGTTTATCTGCTTCCCTCTTCAGATACTCAGGTAAATTACCATAAAAAGTCAGCCCGCCGTAGTTAATCACAGGTGGAATAGTGCTGTTAAAGAATAAAGCAACTATTTTTGAGTCGACCCTCATTTTCACCATAGCTCTTACAAAATACATCCTTCTGCCAAAAAATAATAGCTATTGCTTGGTGTAATTTTGAGTCTCATCCTCAAGAATTTACTTTAATACTTTTCATACCATATTTTCAATTTTAACATTTTAAGATAACAGAATTTGTCACCCATCTCTTCTTGTTACAATTGTTACAATTTTACTATAAAATACATGCAAGTAGTTGCACATGCAAGACACTGGAACCATTCAAAGAAATCCCAAGGCCAGAAAATGCCAGATTTATCTTTCCTGCTTGCTATGCCAAATGAGTCAAGGCCAAGTTTGTTATGATAATATAGCAACATGCATATAACCATGCAAGCCCATGCATGATTGATATTCAATGTACAATGTAAATTGATTAGAGTGTCTGGTGAATCTGTCGACACTGCCTCTGTATGGCAAGTCTGAATAATTGCCTAATTAATGGATTTTGATTCCCACACTTGATCCAAAGAAATCAAATTGTTAGGATTAAATACCATAGCAACTAGGGTTTAGTACCATTCTATAATACAACCTGATAATATGGTAATAATGACAGCATCTGCTTGGATACTGCATGGATGTGTAAATACCAATCCATGGGTATATATAGTACAAGGTGGGGGGTCCAAGGCCATACCATTCTGGGAATTCACTCTGAGAACTTTAGTTTCGGGTTCACTGGATCCACTATTTATCCACCATGAAGGTCTTCATTGCTGTTGCTTTGCTTGCAATCGTCTGCTTGACCCAATATACATCAGGTACGTTGTGTTTCATCTGCTTTCGTACATTCAGAACAAAAATATTCAAATTGTGACAATAGGAGACTGTAAGGAAATGTTTTGAAGAATTGTCCAGTTGAGCAAGACAGAATTGTTATTTGCATAAAAATTTACAACAATTTTTCAGTGGACCGCCAATTTATGAAGAGCTATAATTGTTCCTGAAATAGCTATAGGTAAAATACTTTCAATAAATTTCTGTATCAGCAATTGATTTTCTGGTCCCTTCGTGAAATTGACATGATATTCTGCCAATTGTTGGTTTCATTAGATTTCAAACAGTGTAACAAACAATTGCATTTACCAAACCTGCAAGTCAGAAACATGCTGAGCAACAACTAGAACTATCAACTTTTGTGATACTGTTTTGGAAGTTTCGGGTTTATCTCAGCCCGACTCCTAAGTTTGCAATAAATAAACGTGAAAACCCAGTATATCCTGTGAAGTTGAAGTCATTGGCTTGCAAATATTCACATATTAAAGGTGGGAGGCCTTGTCTGATTTCTACAGCTCAGGTGCCTCTGCATGTGATAGCTGGAGTGGACACAGTGTGAGCCTTTTGAGATGAACCAATCAAATGGCTCTGTTTATGCTGTGAACCAATCATTTGAGAGATTAAAAGTTTACTGAATGGCTGTTCCTCAAATAACTTCAATAATGCACATCCTAACACGCGGACAATAGTAAACTTGTCAGAATGATGAGAGACGAGCTACATTGCATAGTTTTCCGGTGTTGCTTGTGTGTGCAGCTGTATGGCTTGATTTCTGGATGCAACATACCTATTCTAAACAGTCTTCTAGTTGAAATGGTCAGATTGCTGACATGGTCTCCTCTATTTGACTCATATAGCTACCCAGTAAGTGGGGTCATGTTTTATACATGCCAATCTTGGGATGATATGACATCAAATCAGCTGAAGTCCCAAAGTCTCCCAAAAAGTTTAAAGGAGACAGATAGATAATACTTCATTCCAGGGGAAATTAGCTTCACACTGCAAAGCTAACTGTTAGGTCAGTCAGATCCTTAAGCAGTCTAATAAAGTAATAACTGATCCTCCCCTGGCTGTAATTATAAAATCCCACTGCTACTTAACTTGTTGTCACAAAAATGCATTGATTTGGAGTCTTACATTACGATATTATATATCTATATTATTGATTATAACACATTTTCATGAAATATTGCAGGTCTTGAATGCTACAGTTGTGCTTTGTGTAACGACGCAAGTGGATTGAAAAACTGCAGTTCATCAGAAACATCTTGCAAAGTAAGTGAAATAAGATTTTTTTAAATACTTTCAATTGAAAATAGTTATGCCGGGTAATTCAAACTCTCACCGAGTCGCTTGCATCTCGGAAGAGTTTGATTTGCGTCTTTCTTAATCGTATGTGAATGCTAAAGAAAACACCTAAGATACTTCAATGTTTCAGCATTAAAATATTGTATCTTAGAGACTAAGCACCAGGGTGTATGGATAATGACTGTGTACATAAGAAATGTAGACCAATAACACTTCCATCCATGAGCTTCGCATTAAATCATTTCTTATGATGATTGCAGTTAACAAAAGCCAAGTTCCTTGGGGCAACGGTGACCAGCAGATCTTGCGCCTCCAGCTGCACAGAGGGTGATGTCTTGGGAATTAAAACATACTGCTGCTCCACAGATGGGTGCAACACTGCCTCTTCCACAGTATACAGCTTATTGGGTTTAGCTGTGCCTTTGTTGAGTGCTCTGTACTTCTTCAACAAATAGCAGGCACCAATCACATCTCATCTTGGCCGGACAATGGCATTGTGCAACTACTGATCAGATCACCTAAAAGATGCATGCAAAATGCTTCTATTAAAGACAATGCTTGTGCCAGTCTATGGATAGCACCAGAAACAATAACAAGACACAAGGAAACCGATATGCATGAAGGAATGGCATCTGCCAAACATGGGTTGCAACAGGGACCAACTCTGGCACGAGTCATCTTTTGAAGAATGATCATAATAATCAAATATAAATTTTAAATGAAGAAGCAAGCAGAGCCTCATTGGTCATAAGGGAGGCATTTCAATTTTGATCTTTCAATGTAAATTACATTTTTGTCATTGTGAGTTTCATTTATACAAGTCACTAATCACACAATTTTACCAAAGGTACTCAGGGATATTTCCTTCTACAAGTTCTAGTCATGTTATATCTCAAACTAATAAGTGCAAATTACTAATATCATTTATACGTTGTCTGTTTTTCTCATAAATAAATGCACCCATTGAATATTTTATTACTTTAGTGAAAACGTGACAATTATTGAGCATCATTGTGTTGTGTTAGGTAAACAGTTGGAAAATCAGTTAACATTTTCATTTTGCATAAATTGCATTGGCTAACGGTAGTCTTATATCATGGGGCGTTTGCGTGAGGAGCTGGCATAACAAAGCAGCAGGGAAGGTTGGCAAATTCTGCCTTATAAAAAACTAGCAGAGGTGCCTCAACTTGATGACAAGGTTAGAAAATTAGTCCTGGGAGTGCAAAATCGCCATCGCTCAAAAACCATCAATGGCTGGGCCCTGCCCGTGGCAAAATCTCCCAGTTATCACGATCTATTTTAAGTTGCAGGACAAAAGATTTACCTTTCAAAGGTGTCAAATTGTTCTCATCAAGAGTTTCATTTTTTATCTACCTCTGTTCTTCCATAATTGCTCAACGGTATTTCATGATAGCATGTACACACTCACTAAAATAATGTTTTTTACTCTTTTCCAAATATTTTTAAACTTTAATTCATATTACATCAAAGGAATGCTTGATTACTTCAAAAGATAAAGCAAACATGTTTTTAAGATTTCCTATCGTGTTACATTAAATCGACTAAGAATTCGAACAAATAACGTCTTGTCGCTAAGTTCATGGTTCAACAATGAAAGTACCAATTAATTCCATTATCAAGTTTTTTTCTGTAGCACTTTTTCTTCATTTAACAGATATTTTCAAAATATTTGCCCACTTCAGACAAGAGTGTCACAACACAATTGGAAGGTCATTAAATTTTTAATCAATATTCCGACATATAGATCTACACCAATTTCAAGGCCATACAGCCAAATTTGAGAAATTGACCTTATCAATGTTGATGACTAGTCAAGAAAATAGCTCAAGAAAACAGCAAACAGTTCAACTGGTGAACAATCGTTCCCTCAATAGCAAAAGTCCTGAAAATCACAGCAAAGAATTTCTTCTTTTTGCACTGAAGTTGCTGGAATCATAATTGAGGTGAGCAATGGAGGTGCCTCTGTGGTACATTTCTGTCCACGTGCCAAATCTAAGTATAATATCGTGTTACAACATGTAATCAGACCTGTTGAAGACTGCTCCAGTGCCCTGAAGGTCGTGTAATGATCAGTAATAAGGAGCCATGATTATTTGTGACAGCACGGCAACAGGATACCAAAGGGCAGAAATTGCACCCTTATAACAAGTGAGAATGGGCTAAGAATGGACTAAGAAGGGACTAAGCACCCCCATTCAGCAATCTTGCTTCAGCTATTGACCACTTCCTGGCATCAGCCAACCCAGCCAGACTAAGGTGCCGAATGTCATCTGTTATAAGTAAACATGTCCCAAGTAAACTATTTTCAAATTTCTCAAGAATTTGTTCAAAGCATAAACATGGGAAATGTGAGAAAAATGTAAGAATGCTATGCTTACGTCAGAGGAATTCTCAGTTTGGAATGGTGATGAATGTGTGAAACAGTGGACCCATTTCTGTTGGGTCTTCAGAATATTGTTGTACTTCTTGCACAAGTAAAATTACTGGCATGGGCCTCGTCTTAAAAAATCCCAGGGTCCACTTTCCAGTGAGTAAAACTTCAGTCTCTCTGTTTTCTTGTGACACATGTAGGCATTTGGGGCCAAATGATTGGTTCTCAACATAAACTAAGCCTCTTGATTGGTTCATCTCAACATGTCAACAGACTCAGACAGTAGTCCACTTCATGTGTCACAGGGGCACCTGAGCTGTGGAAACCCACTTTTAGATCAGAATGTTAATATTTGCAAGCCAATGACTTGAAACTTACAGGATGATGTCTATTTATTGCAAAATTAGTCAGACAACTTCAAACGTTCAAATGAGTGTAATTTTAGTTGTTGCACAGGCAGTTTCTGACTTGTTGGCTTTGTGAGTCCATTATTTGTTTGGTACATTGTTTGAAATCTACAGGGTGTCTACAGAAAAAGAGGACAGTCACTTGTCTTCTTTTTTGTACTCATATAAGTTCAGAATTTGGTGATAAGTCTTGACATATGAGTGGATTTGATAGTCAGCCATATTAGATCTATTGTGAATATGTTTCTTTGCGAATTAGATCATTACTTAAGGCAAAACGGAAGCATGGTATGCGGAAGTGCTTGCGTTGTTTCAAGCTGACTATGGTTGTCCTGTCTTCCTCATTGTTGATGAGAAATCTGTCACCATTTATGGTGCTTGTAAGAGAAGGAATGAATCATTTGTCAGTAGTGGGACATTTGCTGATGCTCCAGCTGCCGACAATTCAAATTAGGGACCTAACACTTGGTCTTCAACGTGGAGTCATCTGATGACAATAAAATCACAAAAATGTCTCAAATAGTCATTGATCAGAGCACCAGAATCAATGCAAATGCTTATAACAACATTGTTAAAGAATTTGTGATGCTATGGCGTCAGATAAAAAGCTAATTTTGTGGCAAAATCATCTTCCAACAAGGTGGAGCACCTGTTCATACTGCATAGAAGACTCAGGAGTGCCTCAAAACAAACCTGATGAGCCATGTAGAGTGCCATCCCTTGTCTCCCGAGCTGGACCGAGTGGATTACTCAGTATCGGCAAATTGGGAGTCAGCATCCAGCAAGTTATCCCAACCCTCGCAGTAAAGTTAAAGGCCTCCATCATGTCTGCATGGGGCAAAATGTTGGCACACATCGTTTTGGTCTCATCTGCAGGAAGTTACCACTGCAAGGGGTGCGAATATTGGGTAATTTGACTCTTGTGATTATACTGTTCATATACAAATCATGTTTTGTTGAATAATGATGCTTGGCACAGAATGAACTGCAAACAAATCAAATTGTGTTGACTGTCCTTTTTGTTCTGTAGACACCCTGTAGTAAAAGCCAACAATTGACAAAATATCACAACAATTCATGAAGGGATCAGACACAGCCAAGCCTTGTGATTAGTATTTTGATCAGTACTTGTTCAACAGGAGGCAGTATATGATTATTCACATGTAAAGGAATTTACTTAACATTAGACACGACATACTTGTAGTAGACGTCATTTGAACATACATCTCAAAGTTTTTGATGGAGTTATGTGACATTGGAGGATGAGTCACTTCTGAATTCGTGGCCATTGATCACTTGGTGCATATATACTGGACCAGAAATTTCATGAATGTAAATATCATAGTAATTGTAGCTGATTAGAATAAACAACAAGTTGCAGTGAAAAAAAAAAGTGTTTTTTTTCTTATCTAACTTTCGTATCAGTCTGTTTTTAGTACCTTGGCTTCCACTTTCTAAAGCAATTTGACCACGAGACACTGAGACATGTATTGTCCACCACACGTACATATGTGTTTGTCACAGTTCTACATCAGATTTATGTTTCTGTAAAAGCATCCACTCTGAAATTGAAAATTAGTTGTTGGGTCCTGTTTTGCTAATAAGAAATGAAAATCCCTTTATCTACAAAAATAATATTTCACATTTGGTGAACCAAGTAAAATGATTTTTTTATGTTTATACTGTTATATTCTTGATCAAGTGAGCTGAGAGGACACTTTCAAGCTATGTCTAGCATTGAAGAACTTTCTTATAAACATTGCTAAATATGAACATCTGAACATGGGAGGTTTTCTTATGTAAGCGAATCAAGGTTAGGCCCATGCTTGATGCAATTTCCTTGCAAAATCAGGTGTTCCTTTTATGATCATCAGCAACCAAGTTATATCTCTTCTACCAAGACATTATGTGCAAATACTTGTTTTGAAAAACACATAGCTACATTACAAGGTTCTTAACAAGTTGCAGCTCTGATGATTTTGACACTTGGATTAAAATACGACTTGTTGACATAGATAAGCATCTTGAGAGTAAACATAAAGAAAGAGAAATGTGAATATCAACATAGAAAATGTAAGCCAACTGACCTGCTGCAGCCATTTTCCTGCTTTATACATTTTCCTGTTTTGTACAGCCCCAGAGACAAGGTATGCATAGTTCCACCAACACAATAGGCGAGGGTGATAACTGGCCACAACATGTATAATCTATCACATCAGTTACATCTATAAAATGGACCCTCCCAGCTGGAAAGTAAGTCAGGGAGAGCAATTTTCTGACATATCGGGGTAATTTTCCAAGAGGGTGACCATGGTCTCTTTGGGGAGGACAATCAAGCATTGTTTCCTGTCCACGGACTGCACTAACAATTGTTATTGTAGTTTTCCAAGCATTCCTGGGTGAAGCAAAACTTGCACAAGACTAGCCACTAGAAGCCAGCCCCTTGATGCATCCAAGAGTCCAAGACCAGTGTGTCAGGCTCGGAGTGACAATCAAATAGCATTGCAGCAAGGCCAGGGGGACTCAGTCACTCTGAGAGGCTTGCTCCACAGCAATAACTGGCCACTTTGCAGATCTGCTTTTTGCAATGCTATTCATTCCTCAGCAGTTTTATATACAACATGACACAGTGTTCAGTTCATAAAATATCTGCAAATGTGGAGTTTAGCAACCATCAACCATAGCCTACAATGCACACTGTGTTGCTGTTCAAGTTACAGTGTTACAACAGTAGGATTTCAGTTAATTCTATATGAATTTTAAAAACTGTTTATTTTAGTTACTGAATCGGTGGAACTGCCCAGAACTGTTATCTATATTCACGTTGACTATGAGGAAGGTGATGCCGAATACGTATCCTTGGATAAGCCAAGAAATTATGAGATTCTAGATTTTAAATAGAATCGATTAGCTGACAATGAAATATTTAATTACAATGACTAAATGCTTGTGCAGAAAAAAAATCCTGTTGGACCATAGGAAACCATTATGCAGTCCCTTGGCCTTGTAAAAAAGAAACTTTTTTTATTTACATTTTATGTGTTCTTTACAAATGTACTCAAAATCTCAAACAAAAGCAGAGGTAGCCAAAATGCTTGTTTCAGGCTGGGCTTTTTTTCGAGCCTTGCAAATGGACACAATGCGAGTCAAACGCACTACAAAACATGAAAAGCCCGAGTTGTCGAATCGCGTTTGCCTTCTGATATTGTTTCATTTTACAGCATATGAGGTGTAAAAAGTGAAAATCGATAGGCCATAAAAAATGAGATAACTAATGGTGTTTTACATTTGGGACAGCAGCCATTGTCAGGGATTGTTGCAGGGAGACGCGGTAGCACCTGAACCTATCCTTGGCCAAGTTGGGAACAATTGGAGCTGAATGAAATAGCCCTGGCCCCCCAGCCTCCACCAGCCATCCCGCTAATGCACTGGCGCATTAAAATGCAGTCCAGCCAACAACACGTATCAGTGAATAATGCATAAAATACCAATGTGGACAATGGGCTTCGCATGCTACCAGGCCGACCTGGTGCGCCTTTTATTAAAACCCCTGAATGAAGATCAACCATGATTACTCGGGGGACAATTCAGGTATGGGACCACCGGCCCACCGGCTAATTAGTGACAAATGAGCGCCACCATCAATGGATCCAATTTTATTGTCTTTTTGTTTTAAACGCAGTATGAACCCAGCTGGAAAATATGGCCGCCACATTTAAAAGGGAATGGGAAACTACCACTGCCGATTGCAGAATGGAGTCACATGACCAGCACATGATTAGCACATGTCTCCTACGCATGCGCACATGATACCTGGGGCTCATGATCACTGGTTGTGATTCGTATTTCATATTTCAGAAATGGGAGCCACTCCGGGGGAGATAATGGACGGCGCTTTGTGGAGGGCACCAGCCACCGGCCTTTTAAGAGGCCCTCTCCAACCAGTCCATTTAAGGAATAAACTTTGATTCCATTTTTAAACGCCACTAGACAGATGCGAAATGGGCAGAGGGCCAAAAACTCAAACAACAAAAGCCAAAAGTCACACAAAGACCAGCAAATCACTCCGGGAATAAAACATCCTCCAGGAAAGGCTTTAGAGAAAAACGTTGGCAAATCGCTCTAATTTCAGCAAGTTGCTTTAATAGATTTTACAACAAATTGCATCAGGCTCAAGCAACAGCAGCTACTTGTTGCAGAAAAGTGGTAAATCTGCAACTGGTTTAGGCCCCAACAACAAATGGACTAAAACAGCAAATCAGCCTCGTGATCATCCGCAGCGAAATGCATGTATGCATGTATTAATTCTACCAAAGTCGACTGATGCAGTATTCCACTTTTTCATAATTGCATGTGAACAATTATATTGAAGTCTCCCCCACAGTTCAGTTCAGTTGGAAATCCGTCTTTGCTTATCGATGGAATCTTTCGGTTTCCCTTCATGTAAAATATCCTCCAAAAAGAATTGACAAGGGATCGAGAGACTCAGTTAAAAACTGGAAAATTTTAATAAAGCAATCAACATACATGTAAACATTTAAAAACATCATATCAGTCAACTTGTATCCATATTTAATATATCATAATGAAGTAAATGAACATGTTCTTTTCTTTTGCATTTTTGAGGGGGATGGGATACAAAAATGTTCAAATCTAGCTTGCATTGCAGAAAGATGAACTCTGCAGATACATATAGTCTTCTAAATATCAGGAAAGTTTTTGACAGCAATTGGCAGAAAATAATGCTCGATCAACATACTTGTATAAGCTTGCACCAACCGAAGCAGCGCTGCCTGTATGGTCAGCACTGAGAGCCGCAGAAATATCAATGGAATATTGGAAAGGTAAAGGGCTTTCATGGCGTATATGTCCTTATAATGGATACATGGATTTTCTATTAGCAGGGAACCAAGGGGGGGGCGACGGCAGGAAGGTGGGCGGGCGACGCAGGGGCGGCAGACAAGGCTCCCGAGAGTTGGACAGAAAATTACATGGAAAAATACATTACATAAAAACATGTTTTGTTTCGTTGCGTTTAAATTTATGGCAGGGAAATCTGTATAGAATGGGAACTACAAAAATGGCATAAAATTGTAAAATAATGAAAACAGGGTGAAAAGATTGACATAAAACAGACAAATAAAGGTCTATATATACAGAATCAGAGGGAGATCTGAGCACAGGCAGTAAAACAGGCAATCGCTGCAGAGAAGAAATTAATTAAATTTTGGTAGCAAAGAGCAAAAAATACAGTTTAATACGACATTGGAAGTAATGACGCATGTAGGGTTAAAGGATCATCAAAGCTGTAGGCCTACGTTGGTATAAAGCTTGAAAAAAAAGAAGAAGAAGAGGTCACCACGTTTAAAAAGGGATGGGAAAGGTCATTGTATAGCATTGCCATTCTTGCCCAGCATGCAAACTTATTGTAAAGGCACACGTCCAAGCAGAAGAACAGAAGAATCTCCTGGACCTGTCTTGAACAAATGCGATTGTCTTCACCTGACACCCTGCGCTTCTTTTGTTTGTGTTTTTTGTTTGTTTTGTGAGCATGATCCCCTGCATCTGAGGTGGGCTGAGGTGGGCTGACACTGCGCTGTGGTCAAGGGCAGCATCCGCACCTGACTTGCCTGCCCCTAATGTCTCCTGCACTGGCCACTTGGCCATTAACCATCCCCCACCTTGCCCGTGCTGTTGCCCATGATGTTGCCCATGATGTTGCCATGACGCCGCATCCAAGGCGTTTTTCTTTGTAGGTGAACGTCATGCGCGACATCAAAGAAAATATGCGGTCACCACTTCTGGGAGAGAAAGCTGGCACAGCCTGCCAAGAGAAATAAAGTCAGCAAAATACACAAAAAATACACATTTGTCAAGGTGATCATGGCGTGACTTTAATGCCACAAAGATCTTTATCTTTTTTAAACCTTTTGTTTTCTTTTTGATTTTCAACTTGAAAAAATAAGTGAAAAGGATGAATTCTGTTGAATCTTGGCAAAAGAAAAAGCACCTTTTGAATAGTTCACAAATGCAGCAGAGATAACGTCTGATTCATGCCAGCTTATATGTGGTGGTCTTATATGTTTACATGTTAGTATTGATTTAACATTAGATCCATTTATATGAATGCTCGTGACCTCCAACATGATGTTGTTCATATAGGCCTATTAAAAATAAACTCTGTTTAGATGACAGGTTTCTTTGTTATCTGATGCTTCGACCTGTTGACTAACTTGTCATTCTTTTGTTTGTTTTATCTTTGTCGCCGTTAAAGGTATTGGATCGAAATTTAGGATAAAAGCTGAACTTTGGTCTTGATTTTTAAAAAAGAGTGGATTTTAAAAGAATAGACATTGGCTCAGACAGGACGGACGCTTTTAGTTTCCCAAGCCAACAGGATGAGCAAATGAGCCTGGCTGCCATCGGCTGGGATCAACATTTGGCCCCAACATTTGCCTTTTCAAGGGACCACTTATCAGCTGTAGCTGGCTGTATTACCTGAGTCTCTTTAAATTCATTGTCTGCAAAAATATGGAGGAGCAAGGAGCTGAATGGGACATGCGAAGGGGACATTTGGGGAAGAGCACATAGACAAGAATGATCAAAAGCAGCTCTGTTGATCCACTAATGTCCGACAAATGACTCTTCCATTTTTATGGTGATTACTCACCCAGCACTGAGAGCGTTTTAATGCAACTAGCACAGCCAGCAGCTACACAGTCAGCAGTTAGTAGCAGCACCTAATATGACATCACAGCACATCTAAAATGGGTCGCCCACAAAAGGACATTCAGCAAAAAAAAAAGGGGGGGCATATTACCAGGTTTGAGCCCAAAATATTAAGCAATTAAGACAGGCTGACCTAGGTTTGTTTGTTTATGAACTGACATGGAAGCAAACGGAAATAGAGAAATGAAACTTAAAATGGGGGAATAAAATTTTCCCAAAACGCTTTTACAATAATGAATTGCAATTTTTATGCATAGACTCTTTAAAAGCATACAGGAAAAGTGAACCCTGACTCATGATGGCATTAACCCTTGTTCAACATCTACTCACTGATCCAAGAAGAGAATTTGGCATGATCAAAATTATAAAATTTTGATATTTTTGTTCAAAGAAGAAGGAAATCCAAAGCTGCACTTTATTCAACTATGAGAAGACTGTCCAGACCCTTCCAAGCTATATTTACAAACAGGGAGTGTATATTTAGGCCAGTGGCGTGCTGGGCCCGTTTGCTGGACCTTGCGTTTCTCTGGGTCATCAGCACACAACATGCAAGTCAAGAACGCCATTGTCTCCTTGGGTGATTTGTGCACTTGCGGATGGTAGTGCGCATATTATATCTGACGTGTTCCTGTTGTTATTTAATCGGGCAGATAAAATAATACTATAAATAAAAAAAGTTCATGCCTGATTATGTATAATTACTTTTTTGGACCTACTATATATTTTTCCATGAGTGCATGCAAAATTTTAAAATTCTATGCAATTCGGAAATGCATTAATTTTTTTCGGAATAACCAATTTTTGGTAAAAAAAATCTTACAACAATTTAAGAGGATGAAGCTCCACTTGGGCCAAAAATACCTACACTGGCAGAATTTTCTTCAATTAAGAATAGCAAAATTTTTTGCGGCAATCTCAGAAAATTCTGAAATTAAGAATAGCACACAAATTGCATAAATCCCAAAAATATTACGATACTCGCTAAAATTTTTAAAGATTCTCTGTTTTCTTATAAAAATCTGATAGAACAGCAACATGCATGGTATTTCTCTTTTGAGAGAATCTCGGAAATCTTTATGATTGTCAGTATATTTTTTTTTTTTCAGAATTTCTCAGAAAATATTCATAGAAATTTTAAAGACAATTCACTAAAAATGAATAAAATGTTGTTTTACAGAAATCTTCTGCTATTATCTCACCAAATTTATTCAAAGCATTCCTAAATATTTCATAAAAATAAGCAGCACAAAAATCTGTCTTTATTCGGAGTTTCAAGAATTGATTAAAAATGATCAGCCCCTTCTGTCGTTAGTGTAGTGTCTCCTTTTTTCCAGCTGCTTTCTCTTTTTTCAATTTGGACTTGGCAGCATTAATTGTCTTAGATTACAAATAAAAGAAAGAGATAAAAGGTAATTGAGGGGGCTGTATCATGAGACAGCACTCACAGAAGTCACCAAGTCCACTGCACTGAGACACATGCAACTCCAAACAGCCCGATATCTGTACGACCTTTTTTCTCAACAAATATAATGTCAACGCGAACTCTCAAGTGACCTTCTATAATTTCTTATTGGATAAAATTGTATTATGCATAAATGATTCCGATGATACTTTTATTTTAATTTTGCGTTAATTCACACTTTATAAAATTTTGAAACTTTCCTGCAGCTGTGATAAAAACAAAATGATTCAGATTTAATGAAAAAAAGGTCTCATTCAGATACAGCTTTTCTTGGCCAACCAAGGTTTCTTTAGATTTCAAGTCTTTATTAAAAAAACTCATTTCCGAAATCGCATTTTCCAGAATTTCCTTTTGACAAAATCCTCTCCTTCTCTAAAAAAAAATATTAATCACATTTTTTGTCCAAAATCTCATTTTCATGACCAAATTCTCCTGTTTGCTTTTTTGTTCTTCATTTAATTTTAGGTTGATAATTTTTGAAGTAGGCCTTGGCCTATATATGGGGAAAAAATACTAAAAATTTCGGATATCAGAATAATATTTCGCAACGTTTTGACAGTTTATATCGAGATTTTCATTGATACTCAAATTGAAGATGTTGACCAAAAATGCGATTTTTGAAAAGAGGGATTATGGCTGACATTCAAATGACATAATATGCACATAATTTCTAAAATTACAAACAACTTCAACTGTACGTACATACTATTACTATATATACACAGACTTTACATACAGGCTCACTGGTTTTTTTTTTTTTTAATGAATACGCATGAAAATGCTTTTTTTGGTTATTGACAGCAGCAGGAGGAGGGGGGGGGGGTGTGGGTAACTTTGTTTACTAGATTGGCGAAAACAACCAACAGTTATCTAGACCTGTTTATTGTAAATTCTGGGAATGTAGATGTGAGTGAATGATCAAATGCTGTTTGTTATGGAATCAAAATTGGCTGGAAGGAGGCGATGTCGTGCTTGGGGAGGAAATCTCGTGTTTTGGGCTGAGGGGAGCGGGCCAGTTTAACTCCGCCACTCTGGTGCAGTAAAAATCCCAACTCATGCGAGATATGGACATGGAAGCCAGTGGGATGGCCAAAAGCACGAATACTTCCATGCAGACTGGCTAAAGGGCCAAAGCATGGAGCTAAAGTACAGATCTGTCATGCCTGCAACCATGCCTGGAGTCATGCTTATGACTGCTCACTTCAAGCCAATCATCGCCATCAAGGACGCACGACAGCTTCAGTGGGACTTTCGCTGCACCTCTGTAATTATAAATGACCAATCAAATAATTGACCACCTCCCCAACCTAATGGCAGCCACAGCAAACAGACAGCCTGCTTTTAAAGCTAATTATAAATTTGGGGAATGGGTTCGCTTGAATGGTCAACACACTCAGGCGAAAGTGCGAAGCCGATTAGCTGTATCGATGAGTTTATTGCTCTGATTGGAAATCGATCTCAGAGGTCTGCTCACGAGAAGGCCATAGAAAGTGGACAAGGGCCAGGAGTGACACCAGCGAAGCCTGCGTGACTCCCAAACAGGAAAAACAGCAGCGCTGGCTACGACGATGGGTCCGCTCATGCACCTAATATCGCTCATGCAGCCAAAGTAACTGTCGCATCATGCGGTCCCTGCTAACCAAGCCTAACTGCCCTAGAATGGACCCAGATGCATGCATGCCATGTCTTTGCTGTGCCTTTCCATGTTACGAGCTTCGCCTTTACTTGCTTTTGTACACGAATACAAACAAACCACACGACCCTTGCATGGAAGTACTTTCCGTACAATCAAACATGAAAATACCCAATCCCCGACACCATGCAGCCAGCAGAACAACAAACCAAACAGGCACTGGAACTATTTGCCTTTCTCAGACTTGTGCTATTAGCTCAGCTCAGTCAGGTCAGGGAATCAAGGCTTGCATGAAAAATGCATGTCCTGAGATTGTCCTCCTCTTGAAATATTTCAAAAATTACAAATTACATTGTTGAATAGTTATAGCAAATTTTAAAAATAATGAATTGGGAGAAAACTCTAAACAACTATAGATATTTCATTCCAGGTTTCTTCAATTGCATTGGGCAGTCATACCAAACATAAAGAACAAGTAAGCCTGCAAAAATCATGACATATATGCATGATCTCTGTCCTCAGACCTAAATCTTATTCTCCCTACATTTTCTACTTCTTCTGCCTGACAATTCTTCTGTTGGTGACCCCTGCCATCACCTGGCTGTTCTGTGGCTTCTGAATTGAAAATCCTTTTGTTAAAGTGGTCATTTTTCTGCTATTATCCTGACAACCGATGTAAGGTAGACAAGTGCTTTTAGTAATCGTTGTGAAATTGTTGGCCTTAGGCAGATGTGGTCGTGAGAGAAAATCTTTAGTCCTCAGTTTGTCAACTTGACTGTCACCCATCCCTCACCCAAATATCTTATGGCAGTAGCCAACGGCCAAGCAGTAAACAGCGAGGAATTGGGCGAAATTTGAAGGAAATTATACTCGACACTGCTTCCCAGTGCAAGGTTGTCATAGCCTCTCGTAGGAAAGGTTGAAAAAGTTTGGAAATGGTTCGTGCAGCTTCTGCTTCAGTCCTCAATGATTTTCAATCCAATTCAGGAAGCAGAAAGACCACGTGTGTTTTCACACATTTTCTTACTTTTCGTTCCATATTTGTTTTGAAAGTTTCCACAGAAAAATGTTAGCAAGACAAAGAAAAAAGTTACGCTAGTTGTGTAACATCCTTTTGCCTAGAGTTCTCAACTGTGCAGCTGTACATTGCCAAAAATATTTACTTGTTATTTCAGTTGGAGTAAAACAAACTAAAACGAGCTATTTCACCTGTTTTCATGCTGCTGTTAATTGTTTTACAGGTGAAATTCACTTTTTTTCCTTGAGTTTTCTACCATGCAGTTCAGTTGGAGAAGCATACATATGTACTGATGCAGTGACTGACCAGAGTGACTGAGAGTGAAGTCCAGACAGTGACAGTGAGCCCTCCAATTACCCCAAGGTTGTTTTGAGTTTGTCCAGGGATATGCTGGCAGTTCCGTGCACTCACAAGTTGGATATTAGAAAGAGACGGAGAGAGCAGAGAGGGAAACCAAAACTGGGAGGGACCTATCAGGTGGCGTCATCAAGAATTCTTAGCATTGAGCTCTTGGGGGTTTTTAATAAGCAGAGAGCGGAGGCCGAGGGGAGGCAGAGGGGAGGCAGGCGGATGGCGCTGGAGCTGGAAGGATGCGGCATTAGAGAGTTGCATGGGACATGAATCTTTGATGAAGAGGGAGAAAGTTGACAGAAGAAGAAGTTGATCAGCAAACATATTGCAGTGGATGTGTCTGACATCCGGAGCGCCAGATCATGTTGTAGCATTTGAAGTGCAGCAGTGCTTGCATGCGTGCCTGCCCAGTCCTCCCCAGTCCTCCTCTGGCCTCCCCATGCAACAATGCTGACATCCGAGTCAGCCTGCAAGAGACCATCTGAGGCCTGAGAGACACATCCTCCTGCATCCTCCTGCATCCCTCAGCATCCCTCAGCATCCGCATCACTAGCAACTGCCTCCTCAGCAGCAACCGGCAGCATCTGGTTCCCTCTTAACCCCTGCACAATATCCTCTAAGCATGAACATTTCAAATCGCCGGCCTGCCCCCTCCTCCCCCAAGTCACCCGATATGAACAATATTTCCCAGAGAGAGCAGTCTCCTTGCACAGGGGACGTGGGGTGATAATCCCACAAGTAATTAGAATCTAATATTAATCTGCGGAAATGTCAAAGATTTCTTCGTTTTTAAATCAGTGTTCTCTGCATGTGTTAAAACTTCTGTCTTCAAAACTTCCACAGCAGCCAGGCCAGCAACGCACTTAAAGAGTTGCGCAGTTATGTAAAGCCTGGCACAGATTGCAAGAAAAGTTTGTTTTAGTCTTTTTCACAGAGAAAAAAAAGAACAAAGAAAGTTTTTGGGAGCATCATCAGCTGTGTGAGGAAGATGCGTGTCGTCCCAGCAAGAGTTGACTGCTAAGCCCCAGTGCTGAGGGAGACCTTCAATTTTCAAACCAAACAGGGCAGCAGATTGCTTTTTCAGTTGTATGTGTTGATTTGGCCCTCACACACCTGGTGTAGGTTTGCCTGCCTGTCCTCATGCTTGACTGGGCCCCCTAAAAATTAGCCCCAACTGCAAGTTTTGTAATTGTGGGGACAGTGCGATCATCGGCAAGGCTAATTGCAAGCATCTTTCTATTGGGGGTGCTGCCTGACAAAATTGACCAATTATGGGCCACAGGGTTCAAGCCACGTCCACTTTGAAGTGAGAGAGAGGAGACAGCCAGGCCTGGTCTCTCTCTTGGTCTCTCTTGGTCTCTTTCTTGGTCCTCTGCCTCGTTATCTTGATGATCTTTCACCTGTCAACAGCGTCTTGACGTCCTCTCCCCCAAACACTTGTGGGTTACAAGGGGGCAGGCCAAAAACAGAACTCAAGGAAGATACTAACACCCAACAGCAAGGCCCATCCAACCTGGTGCTTTAAAATTATTTTTGGAATCATAGTAAATTGCTGTTAATAGGTTGCAGCACGTTACACTGCTAATATAGACAAGTTTTCATTTTCCCTTTTCTCCAATACATTATAAATTGTATGCCATACTCGTTTTCTTCTTTTTTCAAATACTTAAATGATTGACATAGATCATTATCTCCTTCTTCTTAAGTATGGGATCTTTCACTTGTCTGCATATGGGTCCTGAGCAAAAAAAAGTAATGAGCCAAATCAACCTTACAGATGATTTTATATTTTTAGACACAAGGACCGAATGTGAATTTTTTCTGGGACACTTATTCTATAGAGAAAAGTGACATCAGCAAATAATGACATCACTCTTCCCTATACGATAACATGTCCTAGAACAAAATTCACATTCAGTCCTAGTGTCCAAAAATATGAAATCATCTGTAAAAGTTCGTGGTTTTAAAACTTTTTTTTAAAGTTTATACAACATGTTCTTGTAACAGGGTCCTGGTTTTACAGGGACTGCATGGCTACAAAACATGACCTGAACACAACTTGCAAAACTTGTAACCTAAAGTTGTAAGAGTGATTGAAGTTGTGCTCCAGGCTGCACAGGATATAGGAGTTCACCATGTCTGTGTCTCATGTAACTTAAAAGAAAGTCACTCAACACTTCGGAAGACATTTGGCTGTGAAAGACACTTGTGTCTCCAATTGGGACACAGATACACCTGTGGGTCCCATGGCAATGCATGTCATGGCTTGGTCCTATCACCTCCAACTCCCATCGAGATCACCTTTATTCGGTGTTAGGTTGCAATGCAAGATCTTGAAAAGGACATGTTGTGAAGTTGGTGTCGCAAATTAGACAACAATTACTTAAATACGTAGCCGCAACTGTGACATGAGCGTCCATATCAACAATTTATGTCCAGATAGGAAAATCAAGATTCGACATGGGCTGGTGAAAAATGCATGAAAAATGCAGGCAAATACTCATGCACATATAATTTATTCTAATTGCAGTTAGGCCAAAGTGAGATCATGTGAAAATACAATAAATATATATAACTTGTAAATTTGAAATGGTAAAGGTTACACTTGTCATCGCACCAATATGCACTTAAATGGCAAAGGAGTTGCATTTTCGAGATTTGAAATTCAAGTTGTAAATTCGATCGTAAATTCAAATGGGAATTATGACACTAGCCAAGTGGTTCTCCTAAATGCAGTTCAAAATATAAAGGCTTTGGAATACTGGACTTGAATGATGCATATTGTGTGACAGTCTGACAGACCTCAACCTGTGATGAGCATAAGTTTTATTTAAAGAAGGGCAGAAAAAAGTGATGAGACAGATTCAGCTCCTAATTGGTTGAGAAGGGCCACATTCATCAGCAAGGCATTCTCTTAGCCAAATCCAGGCATCGCAGCCAATATAGCTGTCTCCTGGCCATCTCGGGCCATCCTGGGCCATCCCGATAGTTGGCTGTCATTACAGCATCTGTCAAGGGGCCAGCCAGCGGTCGAAGGGTCGTGGGTTCAAACCAGCTACACCATTCAATTGCCCTCCTTTGAATTTCACCCAAAACCCTGAAATTAATTCTCATTCTCTCCAAGTTTCTGTCACTCCAAAAGACACTTCAAACGGCTTCTGGATCTTGTCTTCGATTGAAGACCTGAAGGAAAAAAGAATTCAATACTCGCATTGTTGGAGAAATGTAAATTTCCAAAAGATGCTCAATGAATTCAATATAATTATTCTGCTTGCGTAATCTGCACGGACACTTTTTCGGAGGAGTTCACCGGTTTTTCACAAACGGTGTTTAAAGTTAATCGAGCGAAGGAGCACCGAGGAAATTCAAGTGGCAAACTAAGTTTTTCACAGAGTCGAAGTTTTGACCATTATCTTAGCCATATTGTGGAATGATCGAAAGTGTCTCATTTAATTTTTGAAAAAAGGTGAAGGGCAAAAAAGATGCCAGGTCGAATTGAATCAAATGGGAGGAAGGGAGGAGTTTAAGCTGCAAAGCATTATGGCGAATTTCTCGGCTGAACTGCACCAAGGTACTGGAGCAGAGAGACATGCAAGGCATTTGAAGGGAGAGATCAGCAAGAGGTATTCGCAGTTTACTCGTCCTCAAACAAAAGGCTGAGGCTTGTTCGGCTCCTTGTTCAGCTCCTTGAGACCATGTTAAGACCATGCCAAGACCAACTGAGCGCGTCTCTGCAATCACTTGAGTTGCTCCCCATGAAAGGATTCCCACTCGGCGTATAAAATATGATTGGGGCAATTTCGTCATTTGCTCAGAAGAAAAGGATGCGCCATTGATAAGGGGCTGGAGTGTAAGGCCTATTCACTTTAATGTAGGCCAGGGATAAAGGTGTGGGGGAAGGAAATAACAGTAGTTTGAAAATGCCTAAATGATATAATGAGCAAGATGCATGTTAGGGCGCGAGGCATAGGGAGAGGGCAGGGGCAGCTCGGTCCACACAATGGCTGTCAGGACAGGCCATGGGTCTGCATAAGAAGGGCAAGATGCAGATAAAACCAAATTGCAGAAATTACAGAGGGTGCCTAAGTGCGGACGCAGTTCCTGCTCGACGGCCAATTGTTGGGGTTTGCAGTTGCGTGCAGGAGATACTAGCCAGCCAGGACCAACTAGGACCAGCCAGGACCAACTAGGACCAGCCAGGGCTATGTGCAGATGAGTCAGGCCAGTGCTTGGTGCCCTCCCAGCCTCTTGTGGGCTTGCTCTTTCGGGACTGTATGGTTCTTTCTCTTTCAGGGTTGTCTTTTACAAATTACTGACCCTTTCACATTACTATAGATCTACCTCTCATAAGGATGAAATTTGGATGTGTCTCGATATCCTCTGTCTATGGGTGCATGGCTCAAACAAGGCACAATTCTTGTTTTTCGAAGCTGCCCACCACCACCCAGCAGCTCCCAAATTAGAGCTGCCTAATTACAGCCAATTTCTTCTGAAGCTACTTGCCCTCCGATTCAGCAGATCTCGGGATGTTAGACAGGAAGTGAGCTGCCCAATTTGCATGAGCCCCATCAGCGACTGTTATCTGTGAGAACTGACCGCAGGTCAACCGAGAGAACTGACCGACTGGTGCTAGTCTTCTGATGTGCTGTGGTCAACCTGGTCTACCTGGTCAAGTCTGCACTTCAAAAGAAACCATTTTCTTAAATGACCCTTGTTAGGCGAGTTACACGCTAAGTTTGGGCTGTTGACAAATCGTCATAGATATATCATGGGGTGCAGAATTCTGACAGGCCCTGTGCATCCTATAGACCGCCTAGCCTCCACTTTGGGCCTACACATGACAAGTCATACACATGCCCCCCCCCCCCTCCTGACAACTTTCTGCCTCATAATAGCTATCTGCAGATGCATCGGCCATAAAAACGTGCATTAACTTTAGCAAACTCATAACTCTCCTTTGTCTTTTCATGCATCTAGGCATTAAAACACAGAGGGAGAAGTAACTCGTCACTTTCAAGGACTAATTTTAAAGCTCAAGAAGAAAAGAGTTGTTATTCTCCCTCCCAAGTTTTGCAAACGCATAATAAAAACTGGCCGAAGTTGTGAATAAGTTCGGGATTGCAAATCATAAAATATTCAGAGTGGCACTCGTGCAGCCTGCAGTTGTAAGTAAGGCTGCAGCTGCAAAGCAAACACAAATCGCTCTCTATCGATGGAGTATTTAAAATTCCATTTGGAGAATAAAAAAACGCCATAAAGACAATTAGAGGAACAATATGGATCGATTTACAAGCTTTTAACGAGTACCAACCTGTTATCAGCGGCGCAGGCACTGGCACTTGCTAACATTTGCGCTGATGATCTTTTGTACTGCGTTTGTTACAAATGACTGTTGACTGTTACATAGAGTTCAATGCTTTAATGTGAACGTTGCATGACTGCCGAGTTTTGCCTCCCTCTAGTTTGAGGATCTTGTTCGGCCCAGGCCAACTTGTGTAGGGCATTTAGAGGCAATAAAGCTGTAATTCATCTTGGGACAAAGCTTGCAAATGGTCCCAAATTAGACACAAAAGTTGCAGATGATTACAAATTAGTGTCTGCATATTAATGGCGGGGACTGATTGTTTTAATTGGATGCTGAGAGGAGCGGGGATGGGAGATGCTGGCCCTTGCACGACATGCCTCCATCACTCGCGGCTCCTCTGCTCGGCTGATGATGAAAACATACACAAGACGCACAGTGCCACACACGTCCCCCTGTCAAAACAACACTGCATGGCACTGGACCCAGAGAGGGGGACACTCAGGGGGAACTCTCTGAGAGGGGGGCTCTGAGAGGCCCAGCTAACAATCACTATTGTCTTGTTCACAGAAGCGCCATCTACAATGCATTATGCAGATGAGATGGCTGCTAAATAACAGCCAATGACCAGAGCAATTGCCGGCATTGCTTCCCAATTGGATTAGAGTGCACTCTTTTGGGCTGCCTGTTCGTTGCACGTTCGTTGCACGAGGCCCATCGCATGACTCCCCCATCCTAATTACAGGTGACGAAACAAATCAAACTTTTCCTAAACACTAACAATGCCACTTTGCTGTATGACAAAGACACTTCCAGCGAGGTTTTTCCCCAACAAAAATAATGCATTCAATTACGACATTGCAATTCTAACATCTGCCTTTGTAAGGTTTTCACATTTTAACTAGAGGTTGAACACTTCAAGTTGACAACTCCATGAAAACTGGATGGACAGTCAAAAGGAATCTGTCAAAATAAACCAGGCATGACAGCATTACCAAATATTGTGGGCTGATTTGGTGACAATGGTAGCCTTGAATATAGGTCCGTCCAAGCATGGCAATATTTCCAAAAATGAACTAGAAATTAACAATTATGAAAAATGGATAGAGAAAAATGCTATCATGCCATGTTGTAATGTCCCTTCATATATTGACGCTGCCTCCAGGCCTAATGATTGCATAATGATTGGGAAAAACAGAGAGGAAAAATGAGAAAATGAGGATAATTTTGGGATCATGGTACTTCGTGTCAATTATACCAATCATTAATTTGCCAGGGTATAGGTTGGATGAAGGCAATACAGGGTATCACAGACTGCACTGACATGCAAGGGGCGACCGAGTCCCACAGCACTGTCCCAAGGATACTATACTTCCAGTATTATATAGGCCTGCCATGGTACAAATATTATATGCCATAGATACATGGATGCAATTTGGTCTTTCTCTTGGCTTAATTAATCTTATCGGGTACATTTAGGACTATGTACTGCTTAATGATAATATAATCTACTGACTTCAAAGCATTTGTAAGTTTAAAATCAGTTAACAAATATCATGATTTAAGTTTTACATAATCGAAACACTCGTTTATAACATCTACAATCAGTTTATGACTTTTCAAATAAACTTACTCATTTTTCCTAAGGATATACACACAACCTACACATTTGCGTGCTCAGTGGCAATCTAGATTATTACATATTATACAGAATGTAATTGCCTAGAAATCCAATTTAAATATTTAAAATTCAGCTTATGACATAGACCAATACATAAGATAACTGACTCTCCTGTGTTGTTCATGACTCTACGCGACTGTGACATGACTTCCTAAGCCCTTCCATGACAGTACACCCTCCGACACTCGCAGAGTACACCCTTTTTCCGCACCAAGAGGCCGCAACTGCAGCACAACTGGCCACGCAGTGCGCCCTTGTCAGCCGAGAAAATCTGGTCTAGGGAGATGGCATGTCGGTCAGTGTGCGAACTGCAAGTATTTATGGCTCTGTATTTATAGCTGGGTTGTAAAGGCGAGCATGCTCATCATGGCAAACACGGCATTGCACGAATAAATACAGAATACATGCACTTTACGAGTATATGATGAAATTTAAAAAATCGCCAGTAAGAAAAATGGAAGGGGAAATTGAACAAGCATAAATTGGAATAAAGTCGTCCTTCTCTGTCTCACTATGTATACAATAAGGTCAAAAAGCCAATAAGTATCGCCTTTGTGGAATATCGGCCTTTTCAGGTATGAGTTTCTAAAACACATTGCTGATTTTGCGGTTTCAGTCCTTATAAGATCAATCAGCAGATTGTGATAACTTCGTGATATACGGAGTGGGCAGGAAAACATTCAAAACAAAGCAACGAGTTCATTGGTTATTTAGAGGAGGGCTCCTTTGGCAACAAACTATTTGAGCGCATCTCTGTGGAGGCATTCTCTGGAGGCCTTTCTCTCTGGAGGCTTTCTCCGGAGGCATCTCTTTGGAGGCCAGGCAGACAGAGACCGAAGAGGCCTAGGGAGGCCTGATGAAGCTGGTTTATCCACGTGGCTTAGGCAGATAAGCCAGTTAGCAGGCAGCAGCCCTCCCTCCCCTCCCCTGACTTTGATCTGCTGGACCAGGATGGAGAAGGCATCGCGTGTGTGCACGGCAGCCCAGCTATCTACAAAATGACAAACGCTGATATTCCATTGTGGTCTGCAACAAAGCCAAGGATGAGGAGGCAGAGGGGATGCGGGAGGGAGGCAGGGATGGGATGGAGGCTGATGCTGCAACAGACAACCACGAGAAAAGATGCGGTTGTTCTATGGCATCATCTCACATACTCAATCACTCGGGGATCCTGTGTCATATGCAGAAATCAGATGACCACCATCTGCGGCCCTATATCTGGCTGTAGCCCCCTCCATTTGGAACCAGAAGATGAAACAACTCAACAGAAAGCAATCCTCCCTGCTCATATCAAACAGCAGAAAGACTATATAGCTTTGTAGCCTACACTTGCTTGTTCTCTTGCTCCTGTCTCATCAAGCATCAAAGGCCCTCTCATCCCACGGCCGATCCTTTCTCCCGAACATACAGCAATATGTGGAATCATGAAATCATATTGTATGGAAACGATGTCATTTCACCTCACTTATAATACCACTAATATGTACCACATATCTCTTTGATTTTCTATTTGCATTATGTTTGTGACTTGTATGTGATGACAAAACTTTCTCTGCAAAGTCAGGTTCACACACTGTGGAAACTGGTTTTACAAACTCTCTATTTGTGATTCTGTGATGAATCTAATTGTTTTGTAAAAACAGATTTCGGTTGAGATTTGAATCTTTGAATTGTGCAACAACACGAATGTGAGAAAACGAAACACAATTTCAAAAAAGGTAGACACAATCAAAATACTTTTTATGGTGGGGTCCTACTTTTTGTGGTACCTTGATTCCCATTGCACCATTCGTGCTGAATTCTTCGAGATTGTCCTATTCTGCCACCCTACTTGGGCAGATGCTCCTCTGAGTCGGTTGGACTTGGTTTTTGGAGGAGAGGGGAGCACATCTTGGTTGGAAAGTGACAAGGGCTTGCATGAAGCTTGCATGATGCTGCTGCAATTATTGTCATCACGGTGCAGAGAGATTTCTGGGCACAGTAATGATACAGCGGTGGCTGCTTGTAATCAGGAGACAGCAAGAGCTAGCATGGCCGCAGGATAGCCATACATGACCAATCAACTATCTCACTTGCTTCTTCCGAGTTCCTTTCTTGCTGAAAGACATCAAACAGACATCATTCAAGTTTGATGACAGCACAATGCCCGATGATTGGTGATGCTATCTTTTATATAGAACCGTTATTGCCCCTTCAAAACCTCAATTAGTTGTCCTATCGTGATTGGCTTCAATTATGGCCAGCCAATGCCCGGGCATGGCATTAATGGAAATATCAAGTCGAAACTTTTCAATACAAGACGGACAATTTTTTTAACGGATGAAAACGCGCACATCCTTCAATGAGTAAGTTGTTTGGACAGCTGGTTATTTTTCTCATGTTTGTTGCATATCATTATACCAAAGCACCTGCTTCTCTATACTCATTTATAGCCCAGAATCACATCGTCAAACTTTTATCAAAATCAGCCCAAGACTTTCAAAGATTTCTCCAATCAGTGTTTCTTGAGAAAGTTTCAGAAAGTGAACTCAACTCAAGACTTTTAACCCACTAAATCCAATGTATCAAGTTTCAAAAGCACCCCAGCAAGGCCTTCTAATTTAAAACCAATTTTGTGTTTTATCAGCAATTGATTCTTTGCAAGAAATTGAAGGAATGTGACCCGAACTGAGGTGGAATCCAGCAGGCCAGATAAATGCTTATTTATTATTCAATAACGTTATTTTCGCTTCATGGAAACGAACAACGCATCACAAGGGGCACGGCGACTCCCACTGGGCGTTTGATGCAGTGCAATTGGGTAAAACATGATGTTCACTTGATAGTGTCAATTCCCACATTTTTACGCATCTTTTAACATGTTTACCACGGTTCAATTCGACAAATAGTTCATTCAATGAAACTAACAGTTATAATGTCATGGACTAATTGGCGAAAAACCAGCAACGTGTAGGTCTGATTAATTGAAAAGAGGAGCAAATTACACAGCAATTACTGTGTGCAGTCAGTAAATCATATACTTGTTAATTGAAGTATATTTCTAATGAAATTATGACATTTTTACTAAAACCCACCAAAGCCAGAGTGAAGGAACATTGATCTTGAATAGACAGGTGAATTTAACAAAGTCACCGAAAAACAGAACATCAATTTAGCATAAAACTCATGAATTAAATGGCATACCCGTACAAGTAAATTTGAAATGACAAATGAGTGAAACTCAAGCTCTCAGGTCAGAAATCAAACCTCAACTGCTCTTCTATCTCCCTCTTTTACTGTTCCTTTGCCTTGTGCTTCCTTGTCTCCTTAACCAATTTCTATATTTTAAAACCCCTTTTATCCTCTAAACTGGAATCTCTTGCAACTCCATCTATCTTTTAAACTCCTTTTATCATTTATACTCCTTCTATCTTTAAAACTCCCTCTTTTAAAACTCCTTTTATCTTTTAAAACTCCTCCTTTCTTTCAAAAATCCTTCTTTCTATTATAACTATCATTCAAAACTCCCATCTCTCAAAACTCCTTTAAAAAAAAAAACTCCTTCTAACTTCCAAAGCTCTATCTTTTAAAACTGTTGATCTTTTAAAACTGGTATCATTAAAATATCTTCTATATTTTAAACTCCTTGTATCTTGTAAAACTCCTTCCATCTTTGAAACTCAATCCGTCTTGTAAAACTCCTTCAATCATTCAAAACTCCTTCAGTCATTCAAAATGTTCTCTTTCTTTTGAAAAGCTGTCCTTCAAAAGTCCTTTTTTTATAACTCTGCATCTATCTTTCAAACCACCGATCTTTTAAAACACCATCTGTAATCCCTCTGACTATTAAATTACTTAATATCCCCTCCCCCTTTACCAGGCTTCCTCCCCTCCCCTCCTCTTTCTCCTCTCCCCTCCTCTCCTTCTCCGTTCCTTCTGCTCTCCTCCTCCCTTCCTCACCCCTTCTCCTCTTTCTCCTTCCCCCTCCTCCTCCTCCTCCTCTCCTCCTTCCTCCTCCTCCTCCTCCTCCTCCTCCTCCTCCTCCTCCTCCTCCTTCTTCTCCTCCTCAGCAGTGTCCTTGGTCCTGCTCCAGTCTCCAATATTCCACCCCACCAGCTAGGTCTCAAGGACAGGTGCAGGGAGACAGCTGTCACCAGACCACCATGCCCGTCCCACCACCTGACCAGTTGCCTTAACAGCTTCAGAAATGTGATCAGGACACATTAACGCCTGCTCAAGACTTTTAAGACAACTCTGGTGATCTACAGATACCAAAGCTTTCAATAGACTGTCTCCATTAGACATCAGCACACGCCATCCTAATAGCTACAGTTCCTGTTTAAAGACCAGACTTTGATCCACCCCTTAGAGCCTTCCCTTAGAGCCTTGTGACAGGTTCAATAATTCACACACAGAATCAAAATACCAGAGTTACCATCATATACTGCTGCCGACATCCAAAGTGAAGCACTGGTTGTCATATACTGACCTGTATTATAGGTGTACATTTAAGCTAAACACATGCACCAGGTTCCTTTACGAATTTCCACCCTTTGTTCAGTACAAATATATTCTAACCTTAAAACGCTAGTTTTTGCCAGGGGCAAATGCAGCTGGGTCAAAATTTGATGTCTTAAATTCTTGTCTCCAGTGTTTAACGATAATTCATGATGGCAAGAAGACCAATAGAGGACCTCTTGTTGTCTTTTGTCATAGACAAGGATATTAGCAAACCTTATAACACAAAAATATGTGGCAGAATATTTTTATCCCGCCAAAAACAGCATTGAAGTGGCCAACCCCCCTGAAAATGGCCTGTCTCCACCAACACTTTCTTTGAAAGATCGCATCACAAAAACTAGTACAGGATTCTGATTCAATTAAACTCTTCCATACATGGAGACTTGACTGTCAGTCTTCTAAAATCTGGTCACCAATAGCTGAAATAATATTCCGTATAAGAGCAGGAGGTTGTTGTGTCAATGTTTCCAATATTGCGTCATTAACATCACACCGGATTTGTTTCTTAATAAAAAAATAAAGGGACACACATTCTGTGAGAAAACCCAGTGTCTGATGTTGTCTGAGAACCCAAGAAAATATTTGAACTGTCTGTAGCTCTATATCATTTATGGAAATCAAAATATTAGAGTATTTCTGTCGGCATGTCAGTTGTCCTATCTCAATTTGTCATTAGCAAACGCCTTACTACTCTATTTTGGATGGCATATTTCTGGACCAAAATCACTGTGAACATGTTTCTGGTGTTAATAAGGTCATTGCATGCACATATTGCCAGACTGCCAGTTTTGCACTGGTCACTACAAAGATTTTTACTGTAATTATCATTAGCATCACGCTGTCATTAGCATCACGTCAAAAATGGCTTATTGCCTTTATCTCACTAAAATATTTTTGCAGGTGACCAGAATTGAAATCATTTGAATATATATTATCAATAAATGTTTCAACAGACTATTACATAACATTTTTGCATTTTCCTAGCATCTGACATGCTTAGCATGAAGTTTGATTCTTCTCTGAAACTACTAACCAAATATGGGGTGCCAGCACCATTTTACAATTGTCTAGCATCTGAAATATGGTTTAGCAAAGACATTGGGCACTAATGGAGATCATCTTTATTATTCACAATCCAAACTATTGATGAAAAGAGTATCTTTGTTTGTTTTTGTAAATTTCTGGCTGAAGGATATGTTCTATCTCAATAACTATTGGTCATAGAGACTTGAAATATAGCTCATTGTGTGCAGAATAGCCACTTTCCTATTTGCTGGTAATACATCCTTCAGCTCTAAATGGTATGGATTTCAAGTTATAGGCATGATGCTAATGACACACATATTTGGTATTTTAATTGATCAAAATGCAGTTTCTCAAAAATAATTGCCATTAGAGACCTGGAACTTGCCCAAAATGTGCCAGCCACTTGCCTAATCATTAGCAATAGATTGTTTAGCCCCAAATGGTCAGGAATTTTTAGTGATAAGTGTGATTTTAATGACAGTCGAAAAACATTACAGCTATGTTTATCACCTCAGTACAGATCAGCAGGGCATTGGGACCCTTGGACATGAAAGGGCAGTGATAGCTGATTGTTTGACCTACCCAACGCAAACTTTAAAAGGCATTTCTGGAGCGAAAAATTTTCGAAATTTTTTCAGCTGAAATTTCAAGGTTTTCAAATTTTGACCCAGCTATGTTTGATAGCGCGGTTCCATCACGTGGATAACAGATACCTGAAATTTGCAAATAACTTTTATTTGTGAAGCAATTCCTCCTCACTAGAGACCATTTCGTGTCCAAGGAGGGAGGGGAAAGTTGCTCATAGTAGGGCTTGTACTCAACTCCCTGTTCCCTTATTCGGATCTTCAGGAATGGGAGTGGATGTTTTTGGGGTGGCATAAGTGGATCAGGGTGGCCTAGCCCGAGGGGTGGGCAGGGTGACAATGACATGGGCACCCCCTTGATCTGGCCATTATGCCACCCCCTGTCAAGGGGTTAGTCAAAGGGGGAGGGTGCCCAACTGTGCAGCCCTCCATCCAGTTAGACTTGACAAATCACACAAGAATCACCAGCACAATGAGCAGCACAGGGAGAGGCATAATGAATACAGAACGAGTAGAGAATGAGCCCAGAACGAGCTGCAATGAAAACAAGAGTAATGTGCACTGGGCAACACTTGCCACTCTGCAGCCCTGGGGCTATTTGTCCATCAAACGGCTCTTTGTCAACCACCCTCTCCTCTTTTGTGATTCTCTTTTGTGATTCCTTGCTCAACTGCCTTTTCACTGACCACCCAATAATATCCCATGGCCATTCCCAATCTTTCCATAATGCCATGATAATTGGGATCATAATTGTAATCATACAAGGTTTAGTTCCTATTCATTTGACCATTTGACCAGAGGCCAGTTCCATTGACCACCATTATGACCACCATTTCATTCGTCTGGCTTTGTGCACCAATTTTATGACCTCTCATTGATAATCATCTCATATTGGGCCATATTGGGTTATTGGGAATCTTACACCACCCAGCTAGCTCTAGAGTCCAGTGCTTGCCAAAAAATGTCAGTGATATCAAGATCATTAAAAGCTCACTTTGCATCTCGAATGATCAGAAAAAAGTAGGGCTCTTTGAAAAGGCAAGGATCATAAAAATGCATTGTTCTCGGAATTGAAACATATGGTGAGACCCACGAACACAATGGCGGTTCTTCTTCAGCGGTCTTGGGCATATGAAAAGAGCATCTGGTCTCAGGGTGAATGCGATCCAGTGGGGACTGAACTAAGTGATTGTGGGTTGACTGAGGGCAGAAGATGCTGCACTGAGCCCTGCACTTGCTTCAAAGGAGAGAGGTGGTGCAGCCACTCAGCCCAGTCTCACCAACCTCACCAAGCAACCTTTAATTTTTGGGAGGTCCCAGGTGCAGTTAACTGGCGAATCAAGTTCAATCAACAGTGAGGCGCAATACAAAGCAGATTAAAAACTGCAGGTCTGAATCTGTGAACCTATTGATATAGCATCACACAACCTGTACTCTAGAGGATGGTCGGGAAAATTGATACTCTGCTTTTAACAACACTCAGGAGTGATCATACCTGCAATTCAGGATTACATTATATTACCCCTATCGCCATCAGAACAGACCAGTTGGCCAGCAGCCAATGATAAAAGGGAGATTTTAAAAGGATATTTCAAATTTCTGAAATGGCTGCATTAAGTTTTTGCAGCAGAGACATTTAAAGCATTTAAAGCTGCACAGCTGATGGCAATTGCTGGAGGATCAGCTGGTGACAAGCCATTAGCACTTGAGTCAAGTTGAGTGACAAGCAATGGGTGACAAGCAGTGGATGGAAAGCAATGGGTGAAGCAGGGAGCAGTATACTCTGACCCATGGATGACAGGCGATGAGAGAGGGAGGCTGTCAAACAGCCACTGTTGTCAGAGAGCAACGGAGACAGACCCAGAGAGACAGCAACTGAAAGACAGCAACTGAAGGACAGACTGTCACACAGCAATGAACACAGAGTTGCCTCTGAGGAGCCCCTCTCCCCCAGGATGACACGCCATATGCTGACTTCCACTGCCCTGTGCAGAGAGACCTCCCTGATCATCAAATACAAACCGATGACAAATCATTAAGGCGACCAACTGCTCACCCCTGAATGGGCCATGATCTGAGCCGCCACTTGCTGTGAGTTGACCTGCCTAATGGAAGCTTGCTCTTTTTATGCCAAATTGTCCCCTTAATAACAGATACAACAAAAAAATCCAGCTTAGCCTTGGCAACAGAAGGTCATCCATTTAGTAACCTGCACATGTTAACATAATGGATATGGCAATGGATCTCCTGCTGTCTTCCCCCTCATAAGAAACAACAAATAAAAGGCAGCAATAAAGAACTTTTTTCTTCTTCATAAGACAGAAGAACAATAACATGAAACATAAAACGAGTGATGTCTCTAACGAACTCACGAACTCTTCGCAAAGGAGGCAGGCGAAGGAGGCAGGTAGGAGGAGATGAGAAAGAAAAGGAGTCGGTTGTGTGGTAATGGGTCTGTGTTTTGTCATCGATAGCAGGAGGGAAGTCATTTGAAGTCAAATCGGATGACAATTTCGCTGAAGCTGCACTGCCACAATGCAGGATGATGATCATTAGAGCAGAGACAGGGATGGGGCCCAGATGATGCCAAGGAAGACAGCACATCCCTGCAGCATCCCTTCGGCCTCCCCAGCAGCCTCCCCGTCTCCTCCTTCCTCATAACAAACAAGGCCAATTTGATTGCTACAACTTCCCAACTGCAAGCCAGTGCCAGCCCAGGAACTGGTAGGAACTGGCAGGAAGCACTTTCTTTTAAACACATTTAATTCTGTCTTTTCAAAGATACACTTGAAAGGATCAGACGAAAGTCCAATTCTTAAAGTGGCTTAGTTTCCTGCCTTAAGGACAGCTCTCTCACCCGCCATCGATCCCAGCCTATTCCCAGGCCTTAATAGGGTGCTGCAAACACAGCATTGTTGTGCCCCAGATCCCTCCCCAGATTCCTCCAGACTTTCTGGCTCAAAGGTGAGAATTATCCACCAGCCGAGGTATCGGGCTACACACGGACTCACGCAACTTTTCCAACCCTCACATGCCAAGGTAGGAGAATGGAGTCGAAGGGAGAAGGAATAAAATGTTAGCATAAACCACATCAAGTCATGTTACTTCATTCAACATCTTTTCACAACATGCCCAGCCTTCTTAGCTTGGCTTGGCTTATATAGCTGCAGTTACTGTAGATGGCACTTTCAAAACACCAGGCTGGTCTATTTTCCAACTTCTTTTATGTAAATATTACAAAAGAATCAGCAATATGGGAGAAGGCTTTCAGTTAGATTAAAGAGAAGTGAAATGCTAGTTGAATTTCTGCAGCCTTTTTATTTCGATTACTAGAAAAATGACAAAGGCAGGGCATAATAGATGAGGGGGCAGACCATTAGATCTTATGTCCTCATGAATCTCACTTTATATGTGTTTGTTTGAAGGGAGAATTAGAGAAAATGCAAGAGACATGTTAAGAGCTCATAAAGAGAAGTGATGTGAGCAGTCCTATGATGGAGGTAATGGAGGCAGGGGGCTGGAACAGGCTGGGATGAAACCAAAGCCTTGTAGGCGGCATGCTGGTGCCTGTAATTACAAGCAGCCATGGGCCTCTGTCAATACTAATGCATGTTTCTTACATTGTCAGCCCCCGACAAGACATGATGGCAGTGGCCACACTAATGCAAATCACCCCAGTTGATTGCAGAAGCTTGTCAGCAAGGCAGCCAGGTTATTCAGGTGAAAATCATGGCGAAAATGACTGCAGTGAAAATCACTGGCACTGGAAATGACTGGCTTGCTGGCCCTGACTCAGCCAATGGCCCATCATCTTTACAGAAAGAACTTTGGAAACTCCTCTGCTGGGATTACAGGTCACAAAGCTTGGCCACTTAGCCTTCCATGTTAAGTCTATTGGAATCAAACTCCAATAGAGTTCTTTTGAAGCATCAACGATCCGTTGCCAATTCTGATTTGGCTTTTAGGAGTTGAACTTGGACCCAGATCGAAGTCATTGGCAAAATGAACAATGCCTACCACCCTTGCATCTAAATTTCAATCCATTAGAGCTGTTTGTGGATTAGCGGCCCAAACAGTTTCAAAATTAACTTTCAACTTGGTTGTGTGATGTCACTGGCTTAAAAATGTTTTGTTTGTGTCAGTTACGGTTAATCAGTTGATTCAGTGCTTATCATATCTAGCAGCATAGGTGACAATAAAAAAACTAATTAAATGACTTCATCAAATAAGAAGATTAGGAGACCAACAGAAAACTGTCGATGATGTGGCAAAGCCGGTTGCAAATTGAAGATAGGAAAATTAATATTGCCAGTGGACCGCCATGTCGCAAAGAGCTATAAGAGGCATTTACATGACAATGTTTCTTTCATTTAATAATGATTTTACAAGCTCAGGCAATATCAATTTATTTTGTAAATATGCAATGCCTGTGTTTATAATCACATAATTTTTTGTAAATAAACAATTGACAATGAGAAAAAGTATTCTCTGGTAGGATTTCGGTCTTTCAAAGTATTCTCCATTACATAAATATTTCAAACTGATGAGTTGAATCAATTGTCAAAAACTTTCTCCAACAGCAGCTGCCCTACAGCATTTGAGTGTGTCTGCTGAGGTACCCACAGCAAATTCATTGGAGCAACATAAACTGTTACAGGAAGTCAGTCTCAATTGCCAGATTTGACCATTCACAACGATTGGTTCGACTTTTTAAAAAAATTTCAGAAATAACAGCTAAGTTTGGAAAAACCATACACCATAGGCTATGCCCCTGGGTGTGGTTATGCCCCACTCTCCCCTAGTTATGCCTGAAAACAAAAAGGTAGATTGTTGAACTACAGGAACTTTCCTTGATCAATTTATACAGCAACTTGCAGGTTGGAGCAGCAGGTGACAGCCTGGGCGTGGTGAACACTGTGATTGGGAGCCCATCATTTGCGGGCCACTCTCTGCAAAGTGTAGACCCACTCACTTGATCAACACAGTCTGCAGCACAGGTCTGTAGTGTAGAGCAGGTCTGCAGAGCAGCTTCAAAGGCCTCATTCGTCTACCTGTCCCTCGGATGATTTATCGCTGGCCCTGCATGCAGATTTAATGAGCGATTGTCGCATTGCTCTTAATTAACTGCTACACTGTGGAGCTCTGGGGCAGCCCACCTCCACCCCACGGAGGCCCGAACAGCCACACTTGAGACACTGGTGACAGGCCCTCCCCAAACAGCAAGCATGACTGTTCTTGACGAAAAGTTTCAAGACAATTTACTTCCTGGATTCTGCAACTGAAGTTGTGATGGGGACTGAGGACCGAGGTTGATCAATGCACCCCTAGGTAATAAGAAATAGATCGGACACTCCTGTACTTCAAAGGTACACACTGCGTTTCGGTAGGGGAATTTCTTATTCCCTAAGATGCACCGAAGAAATTCCATGTAAAGAGACATGCTCAGATTTTTGAATGAGTAGGCCTACTACAAATCTTAAATTGGAATAAAAAGTATAGCCTTCACATATGCAATAAAATGCAAACCATTCAATATGGACATATTTAATATATCAAATTAATTTAGAAGGACTTCAACATAATTTTGCAGTTGACTGTCAGGGCTTGAAGTAACTACAGCTATATAGCATCTTCGTGGTCTGACCACATATCATAAGACAACGAAGAACTGATTATGTGGATTAAGTCTGCACGTCCATGCAGTGTCCATCCAAAAATAATAATCCATGGCATTTTGTGATCTGAGAGGTCAATATTCTCATAAAGGCACCTCAAAGATATCCTCAAATCACCCCAAAACAACCCAAAAGCCATTTTATAGCTACAACCAGAAACAGAGAAATACAGCAGAAGAAAAGCAGAGAGAGGGAGCATGAAACGGATGGCAGTTTCCCAGGAGCAGGGGAGTTATCATAACCAGAGATCAATATGTCTGGGGACAAGTAATGGGGCCAAGCACACGAGTCGACTGCTGCAGCCTGCTGCCCTTCACTGAAAAAAAAAACTGTAAAATTTACGGTAAAATAGCTGGCAGTTTTGGGTGCCAACAAGTTGCTGTGAAATTTACAGACTAAAGCCGTAAATATGTAGCGTCATTGAAACCGTATATTTTACATGTTTTTACTGTAACTTCAACAGTTCAAGCGTTACTATAGAGGGTGAGCAATCCGTAATTTTAACTGGAATATGCCTGTAATATTGACAGCCCCCACATGCTGCCATTTTGAGCAATGTTTAACTCTTGTTAAAGAAACAATTATGACCCGGAGCAATTACTGTTTAGCAGTGGAGTGTTCTAAATTACAATTCAATAGAAGAGACTATTTTGATGCTTTTTAATGTAATATCTGTATATAGGGAGTTTTTTTTATAATTAGGAAAATAGCTATGTCAACGCCTTTGCTCATTCAGTAAATTAATGGTTCTACCTGTCTACATTATAGGAAATATAATTTTCCTTGTTTTCTTAATTTTTTCCTTAAAGCATCAGATTAGAAAGTCTCAAATTTTTGGTAGAACATGACTATCATTATTCCAAAAGTGTTATCAAGTCACAGATCTAAATTTTGACAAATTTTAAATTAAAAACAACAATGACATCATGCTTGATTTTAAAATTTTTATTAGCAATTTTCATCACATCATTTTTGGCACAGAGTAAGATATATGAATATTACTAAAATTACCAACTCCTGGTTTGACCACCTCAATTTATCCATGACAAATCCATGTAGTTAAAAAAAGTTTTTACTTCCATGAGTCATGTTGGATACAGCATGTACTGTGGTAGCTTGTACAGAGAACAATCACATATACGATAATGAACAAGCAAAGCCTGCAGGGAACCTTTTTGAGGAATCACATCCTTCAAATTTGCAAGATGGTAAAATCCAATTTTTTCTCTCATGAAACAGGAGATGATCATTAAATTTTGGTTTGTTTAAAAGCAAATAAATTTAATTTTCGAAGTATGATCTGTAAAGATTATGTTGGTCTTCTTCGTTCTCTTCCTTGTCTTGGTGTCTTCGTGTTTCAGTGTCTTCAGAAAAAAGCACCTGAAGAGAAAAATGGTCAATTGAGATATTTTCAAAAACATTAATGCATTCTTTTTTGATAAAATGAATTGATACTGTTGGTGTCAGGAAGGAAGAACGTCTTACCTTAAAAGGAATTCTTGTTAGTTGCAGGTTCAATATTGAGGAGCCTCAGAGGAGGACTGATGTTGTTGCATACAAAAAATTCCATATGGTGTGGCAGTATAAAATATTTTATGTCTGAAGAGAAAGAGAAGTTTATTATAATTTGAGCTAGGTCCAGTAATAAACAAACGAGCAGTCACAGAGAGTTAAGAAAGACAGGGTTTGCATTTGTGCATTGCTAGGATTAGGTGCATAGATACGATTGCCCAGCTGGATATGATGGCTTAGGGGATGACCATTGAATATACAAAAAATAGGGGGTTAGGAGTTTTTTGAAATTGATAATTTCTTGGCCAGTTTTGGTGAAATAAATAAATTCATTTTTGGCAGTCTTGAAATAAATAATTTCTGCTTGGGGTGTTTCCAATTAATATACGGGGAATTGGCACGCTGAAATAATTCGCCGCAATAGTGAAATAAACAATTTCCCGCAAATGAAAACTGCAAGCCCCCCTGGTTATTAAATGGTCGCCTTCTTATACCACTGCTTGCTTTTTTCAGCCAATCAGAAACCAGGGTTTTGCTGTGATATATATTTTTATATTTGAAACTTTAAACGGCCTAAGACAAGGCATGCTTGATTGATCATAAGTCTCGAAATTGGATCAAAATTAACAAACAAGGGAATAAAAAAAAAACACACACAAATAGCAATCAGATTGGAAGAGTAAATTAAATATAATTTGTCACTATACTCAGAGAAAATTTGCAAAATGTTCTGTAATTTTATGCTGAATATTTCGCCCGTCATAAAAGCTGCCTGCAAAATTTCACCAATTCTGCTGCTGCCAGCAGAATTCTGTAGTTTCTTAAAAAAATCTACAGGAAGCAGCAGAATTCTGCAGTTCTACAGCTCCCTGCAGGATTTTTGAAGCTCTGTTATTTCATCCAGCTTGTTGCAGTATATCTGCAAAGTTCAGAACTCTTTGACAAGGTCTTGTCGTAGAGGTTTTGGAGTTGGGTTTTGGGGTCGAGTTTTGGGGGTCGGGGGTTTTGGTGCTCGTCTGGTCCAGCAGGGTTTCTGAAAGTTTCTGCAGCAAAATCTGTAATTCTATAGGAGTTATGTAGCTGCCTGCAGAATTTGTAAGCTGCCTGCAGGATTCTGCAGTTTCTTAGAACTCTGAAGAATTCTGCAGTTCTGCAGCTCCTTGTAGGATTTCTGAACCTCTGTTACTTTATCTAGCATATTGTTATGCATCTGCAAAGTTCAGAACTCTTTGACAAGATCTTGCCACTATACCCTGGAAATGTCAGTTGGGGGGGGGGGTAGTGGCAGGGTTGCAAAAATATCGGATTTAAATTTTAAAAAATTCTAAAAATCAGATTTATTTGTTTTACAGATTTTTTAATATTTTAAGCGGTATGAGGGGGGGGGGGGGGTCAGGTGTTTTTCTGAAAATTTTCAGATGATCAAATGATTTAAATCAAGCAACCCTGGGTCACGGTACGGGGGGGGGGTTGGGTGGGTGAGGGTCGTGTGTTATTGTGCTCGTCTGTCCCAGAGGCGTTTCTGAAAATTTTTGCAGCAAAATCTGTAATCCTGTAGGAGTTATGCACCTTGGGAGGTTTTATGCACCTTTGCAACTAGCTTCAGAATTCTGCAGTTTCTTAAATTCTGAAGGCAGCAGTAGAATTGGTGAAATTCTGCAGGAAGCTGCAGATTTTTTAAATACTGCCACTTCGTGCAGAATTCTGCAGCTTCCTGCAGAATTCTGTAGCTGCAGAAGTGCATAAAAACCTCCCAACCTGCATTACTCCTACAGAATTACAAATTTTGCTACAGAAACTTTTCAGAAATGCTGCAGTGACAGAGGACCACCAAAACTCCTAACCCCCAGCTAACCCCCAAACCAATACACCCCCAAATCAACGTTTCCTGGATAGTGGCAAAATACTTGTCAAAGAGGTCTGAATTTTGCAGATGAATGGCAATAAGCTGAAAGAAGAAGCAGAAGTTCAGAAATCTTGCAGGGAACTGCATAATTCTGCATCTTCCTGCAGAATATTTAAGAAACTGCAGAATTCTGCAGCTTCCTGCAGAATTTTTAAGAAACTGTAGAATTCTGCAGACAGCTGCAAAGCAAAAGTGCATAAAAAATTCCCGAGCTGCATAACTCCGAAAAAATTGCAGATTTTCCTGCAGAAACATTTCAGAAACAATACAGTGACAGAGGACCACTATTTCTGAAGTTATCCAATTGGCTGCAGAATTCTGCAGGCAGCTGCAGATTTTTTTGCCAGGATTTGTAAAAAGGCCTTATTAGAATAATTTACGCATATTATGGTATAGTTTCATGCATGTACAAAGTATAGGTTATGAGGTGTCGGTTGAAAACCAAAAAATGTAACTCTGTTGTAATTTTCTGAAGTTTTTCCAATGATTCATAAAGTGTTATATGCATCAAAAAGCACTGCTACATTGTATAGGTGACTTGTTTAGAAAATTGCATTACTGTATATATGCAATTGTGGGCAAGTTTTGGCTCCGATTAAAAAAAAATATTTTAAATATTTTTTCTCAATATTACACTATAGAATAGCCATCTGTCAGACCATGAAAAGGCACAAATAGACCATATAAGCCACATGTGTACCAAACTTCATCCATATACATGGAATAGTGACCGGATGTTGGGCCAGAAACAAAAAATAAATTTTTATTATTTTTTTCAATATTTCAAAAAGTATCTAATATTTTCCATCACATGTTTCAAAAGGCACAACTGGACCATATTGACCATATGTGTACCAAATTTTTGTACATGCAATAGTGACGGAGTCTTAGCCCAAATAACAAAAAAAAGTATGTTTTTATACTTTTTCTCATTTTTTCAAAAAGTATAGAATATCTGTCAATGAGACCATCAAAAGGCACAACAAGACCATATAGGCCACATGTGTACCAAATTTCATCGATGCACATGCAATAATGACCGAGCCTTGGCCCGGAAATGAAAAAAAATAATTTTTATATTTTGTTAATTATTTCAAAAAGTATTTAAGATCTATTCATCAGACCATCAAAAGGCACAACTAGACCACACAGGCTAGATGTGTATCAAATTTCATCCACGTACATTCAATAGAGGCTGAGTGCTGGGCCGGAAACGATCTATCCGCCCGCCGCCCGACCGCCCGCCCGGTGGACGGACAGCATTTTTACCCAAGTGATTACAATACCTTCTTCGAACTTCGTTCGCTGAAGGTAAAAACAACATTTACTAAAGCCATTATTTACATCGCTTAATTTTGTCTCATGAAAGGAAACAGACTGAGGTACTCTAGAGATATTGAAACTTTTCTAAGAAGTCATAATTATTGCAAATTGATTTGCGAGATTCCCAACACCTGACTGCACTGAGGGAAAGTATTTTTCAAAAGTTTCGATACATTTAGCCAAATGCTATAAACGTTCATCCTGATAATATTACGGTTGCCCTTGAAAGTAAGCACACCACTGGATGATTCGTCTTCGAATTCCGCATTGAGAATTTGAAATTTCACAACATATTTAAGGGGGTATGAAATGTTTACAAAAGAAAAGTCATAAAACATGCATAGAGCAGGCTGCCGAAGTAAACACCCCCCTGGAGCGGTCTTCCATTTCTTGTAATATCTTCCTTCTAGAATACATCATCAATCTCTACATGCTCATACTGACCTCTTTTGCAACAGATATACAGGGTGATCAGGCATAGAAGAGTAGATAAAATTCAATCAGTGGTAATGAGTGTTGCAAAAGTAAACACCCCCCATGTGAGTTGTGATGTTCTTTATTGATAACTATGTTGTTTTGACCTGATGAAGTAAAAATTATGATATATAAATTTGATCCCTGATTTGTTTTTGGCATTTTGAATTGTTTTACCCTATATTTGTAAGGTTTGTGGATGGACAGTATCACAAAATCGATCAACTTTAATAAAATTGTAACAAGAATCTGCTGATTCAATTGGTGGCAAAAATGGCTGCAAAGAGATTTGATTAAGTTTATCGTAATGTGGAATACTTTTACCAAATTTCATAACTCTAAGGGATATATTGAGGTCACAAATGGACAGTTAAAGAATGACGAAAGATGGCTGCCAAAACGGCTGTCACAAATTGGCCTTCATCTTGAATTTATCGTCATGTTAACAAACAATACCCACAGGCCAAGGTCACATTTGGCAGTTCAGGAATCAAGAAAGATGGCTGCTAAAGTGCCCCCTATCTTGGATTTCTTGACATGTTCCCAATTCATACTCACAGGCCAATACTTGTACTAAATTTCAACTATAAGCCAGATATAAAGGTCACAGTGGGCAGATCAAGAATGGTCGCCATTTTGGAGTGGCCATTTTGGCAGCCATCTTGGATTTCTAAGAAAGCAGAAGAATGAAAAGGTGTGCACTTGTTGTAACTAGTAAAAAAAAAATTATTGAGTAGCCTACCCCTCTGAGGTGACCCCCAGCCTGGTAGCATAACTTAGCAAAAGAAAATTCCGCGAGGACTCCCTTCAGGTCACCCTCTCAGGCCTTGTAAAATATACAATTTTAAAAGGACCTCTGCCATAAGCTGCCAAAGGTGACCCTAAGGGGCCGACCAGATGATAGTTGGGGGGGGCTATGGACTTTAACCCCGAGACGAACTTTTTTTTTCGTTCGCGTCGACGAACAATTTTTTTGCTTGCGAACGCCCGACAAATTTTTTATCGGAATTTTAACATTACGGTACCCTAGCTACAGGTGGAAACAAACTTTTTTTTTATTTCCATGTGCTGAACAAACTGTTTTTTCAGTGTCAAGTGGGAAACAATCTTTTTTTTTCACCAAATATCCATAGCCCCCCCCCAAGATCATCTGGTCAACCCCTAAGCCTAGCAATATAAATAGCCAAAAAAACTATTTTTTAGAGATGACCCCCTTGGGTCTTGTTGAATAAAGTACCTCTGTCCAAGGCGACCTCCTGTCTAGCGATAAAACTAGTCCAAAAAATTTTGTGACTATCCCCCCTACCGCCCCCGAGGTGACCCGCTGCAGGCCTTGTGAAAACTAAAATTTTAAAAGTACCTCCGTCTGAGGTGACAATATAACTGGCAATATAACTAGCAAATATAAATGTTTTTTTGCGAGAATCCACCCTCTGAGTTGACCCCCTCCAGCCTTCTATTAAACATAAAATTTTGTGTCCCTCACTGAGATATAAAATACATAAAATTTTAAAAGTACCTCTCCCCGAGGTGACCCCCAACCTAGCAATATAACTAGCAAAAAAAGTTTTTTGCGAATACCCCCTGAGGTGACCCCCCAGAAAAAAGTGCCTCCTCCCAGGAGTATCCAAGTCTAGTAATACAACCAGCAAAAAAAAACAATTATTTTGCAAGAACCTACCCCTTAGATGACCCAACTGTTCACAACATGTATCCCTATTGGCTAATATTACCACACCCACCATGTCCCATATCCTGATTAGCTCTCATCACACCTTGCCACATGCTCTCAAATTAGCCCCCTTGAATTGCTTTTAACTATCAATTCCCACACACTCAAACCTCCTGCACTATGACCAAAACGGTCTTGCTGTCATTATGCGACACACCTTCAAAAGTCAACCAAACCCCAAAACCCAATTAATGAAAAAGGTTGCAAACTTGCCACCTAAAAATCAAATAGATAAAAGCAAATATCTAATGATGTTGATACTCTGCATTTGTGAAGTTTTGAGGTTGAATGGGATACAGAAATATTTTTGGGTCCTAATTACATGTCGTCCCTAATTACTCATCAACATCCCCAATAGCAGTGTCAGAATGAACTGGCATTGAGGTTTGGATACTCTTTCCTAGATAAGCCCCCCCCCCCCCATAAGAAATGTGCTTGACAGGCAGGGACTCTCAGACACTACCTAGATAATGTTTTGGTTTAGTTTCAATAGCAGTAGTTGAATTTCTCAAAATGTTCCCAATCCATACCCACAGGCCAATGCTTGTACCAAATTTCATAACTCCGACCATTTTGTAGAGGCCATTTCGTCAGCCATCTTGGATTTCTTGAAATGTTCCCGATCCAGACCAAATTTCATAACTCTATGCAAAACATGAAGGTCATAATGGGCAAATCAAGAATAAAGTAAGATGGCCAACAAAATGGCGGCCACCTTGGATTTATCGACATGTTCGCAATCCATATCCACCTGTACTAAATTTCATAACTATAAGCGAAATATTGAGGTCATAGTGGCAGTTAAAGAATGCCAGCCATTTTGTAATGGCCATTTTGGCAGCCATCTTGGATTTCTTGACATGTTCCCGACAGTGGCGTCCCTATGGGGGGGCACGGGGGGGGGGCACGTGCCCCCCCATATTTGACCTGTGCCCCCCAGGTGCCCCCCCATATGAACTTTCCATCTCTGGCCAAAGTATACAGTTAGTATAGACGGTGCCTCCCCCCCCCCAGAGAATCGCGTGCCCCCCCAGGTGCCCCCCGCTCGAGACCGCCTAGTTACGCCACTGGTTCCCGATCCATACCCACAGGCCAAGACGGGTACCAAATCTCATAACTCTAATTAGCAGAATATGAAGGTCACAATGAGCAGTTCAAGAAAAAAGAAAGATGGCCATCAAAATGGCCACCACCTTGGATTTCTCGACATGTTCCCAGTCCATATCCACAAACCATTGCCTGTACCAAATTTCATAACTATAAGCGAAATATTAAGGTCACAAATGGACTCTTATACCAACCTTAACCGGGAAAACGACGTCACCAATAACGACGACGACGATCGAGTGACGACAATTGCTCTTTGTTTTCAAAGAAGACAGATGAGCTGAAAATGGAATAACACAAATCAATTGCTGGGGATTTAAACTGTGGTTATTTGTCTTAGTTTAGTGAGATGATATCCACAATGCAGGAATCCAAATTTTGATAAAGAAAGCTCTGTGGGGCACAGTGAAACAGTTTAAGGCGGGGTACAAATAAAAACAAATTGCCTGTCATAAACACAGGGGATTTAGCCCTAATTTGTATTGATACATTATAACTAATTTTATTATACAAATAGACAAAATTGGCACAGAAGCCCCTGTGGTCATAAACCTCTGATTTTAGTGAGCCATATCCAAAGGGAAGCATCAAAGAACTGTGATTAGTACGTAACAGGTGCAGCAGGTTCAATAAGCCGTTCAAGTGTTCTGTACAATGAATTTGTCAATTTTTACCTGTAGCGAATGAAATTCGAAGAAGGTATTGTAATCATTTGGGTAAAATGTTGTCCGGTGGGCAGCAGGCAGATTAGGCCGCGGATGGGTCGTTTCTAGGCCAGTACTTGGCCTCTATTGAATGTACATGGAAGAAATTTGGTACACATATAGCCTGTATGGTCCAATTGTTACTTTTTTGGTCTGATGCATAGATATTCCATACTTTTTGAAATAATTAAAAAAAAATATATGTAGAAATTATTTGTGTTTCCGGGCCAAGACTCAACAACTATTGCATGTGCATGGATGAAATTTGGTACAGATGTGGCCTATATGGCCTAGTTGTGCCTTTTGATGGTCTCATTGATAGATATTCTATACTCTTAAAAAAAAAAAGAGAAAAAAAAAATAATTTGTTTTTGTTTTTCGGGCTAAGACTCAGTCACATTGCCTGCATAGTCTAGTTGTGCCTCTTGAAAGGTCTGGAAAATATTATATACTTTTTTTAAATAAAAAAAAAGAAATTCAATCTTTGTTTCTGGCCCAAGACTCGTGTCACTATTGAAGGTTTGGTACACTTACGGCTCATATGGTCTATTTGTGCCTTTTCATGGTCTGACTGATAGATATTCTATGCTTTTTATAATATTGAGAACAAATATTAAAAGTAACTGTAACCTTCTAAAGGTGTTATTCACTGAAGGTTTGCTGCCGCGCAACATATGTTTTTTTATGTTTTCTCAATATTTCATAGAGCATCAAATATCTATAAATCAGGCCATCAAAAGACACAACTTCACGATATAGGCTAAGGCTATATGTTACAACAAATTTCATCCATCAACATGCTATTGTGGCTGATTCTTAGGCAAGAAAAGAAAAAAAAAAACTTTCAATATTTTTTTCATTTGCTACATATATATGGTTCCCATCAATGAGACCACCAAAAAGCACAACTAGGCCATATAGGCTATATATATCTGTACCAAACTTTATCCATGTTCATCAGGGTGATGCAGATTGCACACAAAACAAGAATCCGCGGATTCAAAGCCTGGCTCAAGTGGCAATGATGACGGCAAAATATGTAGCAATTGCCGGTGAAATAGTTAAGTCTACTTTATGGTTTGGAAATGGCAGAGAAAGGTGGTTCTGAATTGCGGCAAGTGAAGTGTTGTTATTGTAGTTGTTCCATGTACAAAATAATATCCAAATAACCACGAAAAGAATGTGTACGATTTTTTCAAATCTTGAAGTCGCCCAATTTCCTCCTTTGAAAATTTAGGAAAAAAAAAAGTAAATCTTGGAACAAAAATGTTTAAATTTGAAAAACAGAAGTTTGACTGATTTCCTCTTTTTGAAAAAAAAAAAAATTGATGTAATTGAAAAATAGTTGAATTTTTTTTCATTTTTCAAATCTTGGAAAAAAAAAATATTGGGAAAAAAATTTTTTTGAAATTGAAAAAAAAAAGTAATTTCCATTTATCTAGCTACCCTAACAAACCAATAAAACACAAAAACAGATATATTGAACCTATAGTTATTGAACAGTAGAGTTGACAGACAATATTTTCAGACCATTACTCCTGAATTAGCCTGGTGAGCCAGGCTAAAAATTAATTTTTGAATTTTCAATGGGGCACCCCCAAATATGTTCCAATATATGAAAAAAAAATTCTGTAAAAATTTGAGCCAGATCAGACAAATTTTAGAGGGTGCTACCGCAATTTGAAATATAACATTGTATTGCAATGGGCGAAATTCCAGTTTTATGGGTGATGGGTGAAGGAAGTTATCCTACCACGAGAGTGTTGGTAATTTTTTTCTTATTTAGCCTTTCCACTATTCTCATCACAAATCCATTCATATTTTGCCAATATCCGGTCATTTCAGGCTACAGGGCACTCCTGAGGCAACAAATTTTGCCCAATTTTTACAGCATTACGGTTAGACGCGGTCTGAATAACATAACCAGGAATAAAGGTACACAAATTTAAGTAACACCATCTTATAAGGAAAAGAGCTTTAATTTGAATACCAACATTACTATGTTGCTATGTTCTACAGTCTTACAGCAGTGCTTTGATTATTGGGAATTTTCACAAATAATTGTTAACGACAAATAAGCTAATTCAATGGGGTCAGATGGTCAGAGTATAGCAGTGTTGGTATTCAAATAAAAGCTCTTTTCATGCCCCATCTATTGAAGTAACTTTCATTTCTGTGACATTGAAACTCGTAATGTTATTAAATACCGCGAATTAGGTATATTATGACTATTTAATCTTCAGTAGTCTGGTGGTAGCAGCATGGAGAAGTAAAAAATAATCCAAATTTGCATTGATCCTCGGTTCTGACAACCAGACCCAAAAATTATGACCATGCCGCATAATGTTAATTTTCATGATGCGGTAGCACCCTCTAGTTTTTGTTCGATTGAGCTCAAATTTCTACTGAATTTTTTTTTTATATATTGGAACAACTTCAGGGGGTGCCCCATCAACATTTCAAAACTTCGCTTTTTTGCAAGTATGGTTCATGAAATAGTGGCTGAGTCCAGGCCTGGAAACCTTAAAATGATTTTATATATTTTCAAAGAAATTTTTTAAAAAGTATGGTTTTACAATATTCATTAATCAGACCATCAAAAGGCACAACTTGATTAGATAGATTATATTTGTATCAAATTCCTTCAATGTATATGCAATAGTGTTCTGGAAACAAAATAAAATTTTTTTTTTTTGCAATTTCATAAAAAGTAAAAATATTCATCAATAAAACCATCAAAAGGCACAACCAGGCCACATAGGCTATATGTATACCAAACTTCATCCGTGCAAGCCTACATGCAATAGTGGTGGAGTTTTGCATGGAAAAATTCTACCTGCCTACCTTCCAAACACCCAGTTGCATGCCCACAGGACATGCGGAAGGACAACATTTTTCAAAAGTGATTACAATACCTTCAAACTTAATTCAATGCAGGTTAAAAGCTTTGCACTATAATAACCATCTTTTATCAAAATTTTGAATAAATCTGTACCACTACTACATGTGTGGTTGCCATCTGTCCCTTAATGACCAGTCAGTACACAAATACAGGACGAAAAAGCCCTATCCTCCATCCAACTGGTAACCCAAACATCACAGGAATGACCACCAAAAACTAACCTAAAGAAGTGTGTATCCACCGATTGTCCTGTCAACCAAACATGGCCAGCTCCTGAAAGTAAAACATATGCATTGCCATTTTGTTCTATTTTCAAAGAAATTGAATAATGGTCTCAAGGTCAAAATCAAATTTAGAGAGCTAATGTATAGGCCTAATTAACTTCATAACTTGAAGAATATTAAGTTAAGATTTAAATTGACAAATTCATATTTGATGTTTGTGCAAAGACATGATGAATAGATTATAGAAATTATTAAGCCATGAATGTCTAATAAAAGGTGTAGAAGGCATACCTAGCATTATACAGATATAGATATGTACAAATATATGGAATATATAATCATATTATGATATCAATTCAAAATTAAAATGGTTTTGAAATAGAAATACTTATCTTAAAGGAGCATTAACAGGTTGTTTTATAATTACAACCTCTTGTGCATGTTATTTTCTTCAATGTTTAACCTGTCCTGAGTCCTTAACTGCTGTCTATTAGCACTTGAAACAATGTAACCTATATACTTGCCTTAATTGTTTCAGTTAAAACTCTTGCAACGAACGTGTGAAAAACTGACAAACAAAAAGGAAGACTCTACAGATTACTTCTGTATAAATTGTTATCCATGCAGTTTTAACAGAAACTTGCCACACTGCTAACAGCACTTAACTGTTGTATAATTACAGATTTAATCTGTATTTTGTACAGTTGCTGTAGTTTAAACAGAAACATAATGTTCCACTAACAGGACTTAACCATGGTCCAGAATGACAGATGAAATACGTATGTTTTACGGCTCATGTAGATTTTACAGAAAGGTTCCATTCTGCTGACGGTTTTTGACTGTAATATGTATGATGGCTAAAACTACGTAAAGTTAACAGGATTGTGGCTGTCTTTTTCACAATCTTTTTTTTCAGTGTTTCTCATATCTTGGTCCCCTGTCCTCCCCATTGATTGCTTTCTTGTGATATGAGAAAAAAGCATTAACCCTGTGCTTTACTCACACTCACTGCTTTTATGTGGGGGTAAAAAAGCACCATAGATCTATAACAACAATTATCAGTACATCCGTCAGTAATCCGTACATTTATATATAGAGAGTTCTATGAATAGATTCAATAGAAGGACAGTAGTCTAGTAATGTACAAATTAGCAAAAGATATCTGTAAAATTTCTCATGTAAGCTGCAGAATATGTGGCATTGTCGTGATTTTTCTTGGAGAAAGGTAATTTTAGAATGGCAAATGTAAACTTTAACATGGTTAACATGATAAACAATGTATAGCATGATCATTTGTGTCAGATGCAACAGAACAAGCAAAGTTAATATTTTAGGCACAGATACCAAACCCTTTCAGCAGCATCATGTAGATTTTTTAAAGAGCCCCGGTAGCTTCATTCTCACATAAATTCTATGATTAAACTGCACTTTAATGTTCTTGACTACATAACTCATTAGGCAGGTTGCAGGTGCATGCCAGTCACATCATAAATTCATCAAAAGTTCACAGACTGCCAATGTCTTTGACAAAAAATTAATTGCATAATTACCAACAACACCACAGGTGGGAGACAAAACTAACATCATGAAACATCAGGCAAGATTTTTTTTCAGCCTTCTGTTCTTACCTCTTGCATCCTTGGCTGGCCAAGCAGTCAATCAATCAAGTAATAACACACAAACAAGCAAGAAGAACTGGCAAGCAATTGCATTAGGCCAAGGATGGGCAAATATGCAACAACAGACACGAGATGCTGGCTAAAATAGACCAATGTAAGATAAGATAAGATAGATAAGATAACATAAGATGAGATGAGATAAGATGAGATAACACAATATGACTTTAGATGAGATTAGATAAGATGAGGTCAAATAAAGAAACGATAATTTTGATAAATATCTTATTCAGCAATCAGCATCATGATGGACGAAGCTCACTTGTGATCAATATTTGAAATTGTGTTCTTTTCTGATTAAATTTCGAGAAATATAAATCAAGTTGGCTAAAGCTCCAAATCACCTTACGAACCGAGAACACAAAGGCATTAACAATTAATGAACAACTTCCAATCAGGTAAATTTATGAGGCTAAGAATATCTAAATATAGATGTCTTATGAGGCAGTTGAAATAGTCCATATCAAGTTGATAGACAAGGGGTCAACTTAGTTTTCACTTCAGGGTGGGGTTGCACCGATACCACTTTTTCACTTCCGCTCCGATACCAATACTGGAATTTGTTGCCGAAACTTACCGATACCGATACCATTCTGATACCAATCCCATTGGTTAAATGTGAAGCACTGCTTCCGATCTGACACCAATACTGATTTTTGGGTTCTGACACCATTGATACCGATACTGTTATCTGTATCCGAACATCGAACCTCATGTACTTCAGGGACATACGAAGTACATGTAAGCTTTATTTGCACGGTAGAAACAAAATAAAATGTTATTTTAAATTACTGCCAAGTTTGTAAAATGTGTGTGACCAACATTGTATTGGAGAATGTCAAGAGTTTGGTGGCTAGCCAATACATGGATCAACTAAGAATGTTGGTAGCTATTTTTTCTTTTCCTTTTTACTTTCGTGCAAAAGTGGTTTAGGGTCCTTATATGGTAGTTAAATACATATCATAAGACAGCAATCTGAAAACTTCCTGTGGCCATGGATTGCTTCAATTGCTGTGACCTCAGACAGACAAGCCAACCACAAGGTCCAACAGGGAATGTGAGTAGCTTTTGAATTTATGGCAGGAGAGGCAACAACTGCTAACAACTACCTCGTCATGCAAACATATTTTCAGGATTTTGTGAATGAAGTTGGGGAGGGGGCTGGCCTGGGGATGATTGTCAGTGGTATTGTGGTGGTTCAGGGTATGAAGGCAGCCAAGGGAGGAAGGGAAAAGGGTGAAAGAGGGAGGATGGAACACATTGGACAGTCCATGCAGGGCAGTCAGGACCTCCATTTCCATGAGGGACACAAGCCATGGACATGCAATGCTGACCTATCAGGAAGGCAGTTCAGTAATATGCTAAAGGTCCATGGAAAATGCTACATGTATGCCACAGTTCATGACTCGCAGAACATGAGGCAAAAAGCAGCAATCTTGCATAATTGCTCTTTTCACGTAACACATGCAAAGGCCACTCACGTCCATTCTGCTCGTAAAACGGTGTCATCTTCAATAAAAATCCCAATTTGGCATTTCCAAGATCAGTACTTCAAGAACACAGCGATTAGTGGCTCTTAACCAGGAGGCAGCCTACACTTTTTGATCAGTCACATTGCGTGAGCCTTTCAGATGTGGTGTTAATAAGCAGTCCTCTGGGATAATTTTTAACACCAAGAATCACCTGCATGCATGGGTTTAGTAAAACACTTCAATGAAATAAATATGAAAAAATACGAATAAACTTGAATGGTACAAATATACGAATGAACGTTGAACAATCAGCCACACATCAGGAATGGTAGAAATTATTGCATAGTTACACGGCTAACAGATACCAAACAAAAACACTAACAAAAACGACCCCACCCCATGCATCAAGTGAAAACATCACTGAAAACAAGAGAGAGAAACAAACAGCAGATGAAAATGGAGTGGCAACTGTAACGAACGGCAACAAGAGCAGGATAAGAGGCAGTTGCGAATGTCACGACATTTTCTGAATATGATACAATCTACAATCTAAGCAACTGGCCCATCCAATTAAGCGATATGGGCTCTAATCGGCCATGGGAAATGATTCCATAAATCTAAATAAATTAAAATGACTCCTGGCACGCCATCAACAACAACCCATGCAATCACATGTCTGGTTGCCAAACAGCTGCCCTTGCCGTCCGGAGACTCCAATACATTTTGCACAGTATATGGGTGGATGTCATAACTTAAATTGTGGACCTTTATAACCAAAAACTTCTTGCTTATGCTGAATAACATTGTTAATACATTTTTTAAACATCAAAATATACGCTATATCTTGGTATAAATACATGCACGCACGATGACAAAGAGTTCGTGGAATTGTGCACATGTATCAGGCTAGCCTATCAGCAATCTTTACCATGCATACATCCAAGACAAAAATTATCATGTTCGTACATGTACCTATACATGTATGTTGTCGAGCAAAATTTCAAGTAAATAATGGAATTTTCGTTATGCAAACCTAGGTGATACAGACAACATGTATGATGTATGGGTTTCTTCAATCTTGCAGAGCCAATCAATGGCCCTGGTGTCGGTCTGATTGCAGAGTATCCATTGGCAAGTTGCAGAGGGAAAATGATAGAAGCCAGGGATGGAAGTGGGAGATGGCAGCAAGAGATGGAAGCAACCGGGAGATGGGGAGATGGACTCCTTTGTTTTGGCAACCGATCGAGAGGGAAGGAGGGGGCAGGGAGGGAGGGAGGCAGACAATTGAATGGAGAGCTATTCCTTGGTTTGGGGCGGGGGTCCCTGTGGGGCGGCGGGGAGCATCGGGGCCAGCTGAGGGAAGCCAGTCATGCAAGCGGCTAGTTAAGTGTCCCTCCGCCTCCCTCCTCTCCCCAATTTCTTCTGGTATTAAAGCCCGAAATGGGCCTCAGCCGACCCCACCGTGCCCCGGCCCAGAACAGCGCATTAGGTGATATGAGAGGGGAGGGAGGGGGCGGCAGGAAGGGGGGCTGGCCAGCACAACAATTTCAGAAGTGCCCGAGCAGCCTCAGCAAATGACTCAACTGCATCGCCCTGAGTGGAGATAACTTAGCATGGTCCTTCCGCTCGCCCAGACCATTAGTAACCACTCAATCTCCCAAATGTCCTCATTAAATAAACTTTTACTTGTCCGTTTACAGGCCCTGCATAAATGTTTAAGCGCCCGCAATCTCCTACATGCATTTCCAGCTTCAACAAACATCCAGGATGGATCGCCAGCAACAAATTGGCCGTCTGATCGGCAGGTGGGCGGCTAACTGTGCAACTTGTCTGAAATTCGCAACAAACAACAAATGAAATATTCAAAGGGCCGCACCTGTGCACCAACGTGGAGCATTAATAAGCCACAGAATACTGCAGTATTACAGCTCTGTACAATTAATGCCATGGTGGGCTTTGTATCTACTCCTGAGCACATGTAGGCTATACTACATCTACTATCTGGTACATGTACGAATTGAACATGTTTTTAAATGCTTGTAAAGGTAGGAACGCATAAAAGCAAAATATATCAGGCCAGTAGATGTACAATACCAGCGGAATATTTCGGGCAAGATCTCAAACTCTGCAATGTAGACCTATATATGGGGAATGTATTGAGGTTAGATATGGATTCAATGGTCCTTTGAAATTACGTGCATCATTTCATAGCATTTCCATTAAATTTAATCCATTTGGACCCCACAAAAAGGAGACCACATGAGAGGGAGAGGGAAAGAGCTGCGGCAAAGCGGAGGCATATGACAGGAGAGGCATGGCAGGCATGGCATAGAGGGATGGCACACAAGGGTGGCATACAAGGAAGACATGGCAGTGCCACAGCAGACATGCAAGGCAGGCCAGGGTAACAGAGACCAGCAAGGAGGAGGGTGTCCTTTGAAAGAAGCCAGCCCAGACCAGTTCACTCGACCCCTGCTCATTAATGAATAATCATCATTGCCTTGCTTTACCTGGCTTTGCTTGGCTTCACTTTTAACCCGATAGCCGCACTTAAGTGTTTGTTACGGCATCTTCTGCTTGGATCACCCCGCATAACAAGGGGACAAAAAGATCCTTCCCCGCTCCCCCTGCTTCTTCTTCACTGATCTTCATGAATCATAAATGACCGTTGCATTACGTGATAGCCCCTGTCTACCTGCCATGCTCCACCGCCGGGCTCATCTGCCCTCGTCTGCCGCATCTGCAGAGCACAATTCCTCCCCTTGACGACTTTGTTTCTCTTTCAAGGCCTCCAGCAAAAGCCCCCGAGACTTGAAAGCAAGCGACAAATGCAGCGCACGTTTTAATTGAAAAAGATCCCTCCCATCCCCTGCCTGCATCCCCTGCGCTTCTGGTGCTTCTCCAGCGTGTGAGGCAATTGAACTTGCAAGTGTGATCTTCTAAGCGGTTCCACACATTTGCACGGCCATCAGAAGACAATAAGACAGCCCGCTTCCATTTAAAGTGCAAAGAAAGTCGGGCTTGGTGCTGTCTTAAAGATTCTCAACATGTTAAAAAGCCATCGGGGAATGCTCCCCCGGCAAAGACAGCTCTGCAGTTGCACTCTGAGGCACAGGGAGGCAGCACTTGTCTCATCCCATTAGCCGAAACTTTTCTCTCTCCCAAATAACTAAATGTCTTGGTCTCAGTCTCAAGCTAAGATCACAGTAACAGCCAGCTTGACTTATTTAGCCCAATGCTTGATAATGACATCACAAAATCGATATACCATACGAATAATTAAAACATACATATCTCAATCTACCAATGCCTTTTATTGAGCCCTCGCAATCTTGGCAGTGTGCTTGGAATTTGGTGTCATCCTCAGTGGTGTACATGGCCTCAACAAATAATAAATAGTCTATTTCAATAATAAACGATCTGTTTAGAAATCAAGCTATAAATTTTACTCTAAGTCACGAATTATAGTCCTAATATATCAAAATATATACAGCTTTAAAAAAAGAAGCTAGTATACGTCACGAAAATCATGAGAGATCCTATACACGTCTTGGTATAATTCCCACATTTTTAAATTCTGTAAAACTAAAAAAAAACTGTACTATCTGTCTATTTTGGCTGAACATGTTAGGTCAAATAAATAATGTCTTACAACGAGTTACTCATGCATCTGAACGATCAGAACCATGCATGTCTTGAATTGCATGTTGCAGGTTTAGCTAGATTCCAGATCAGTTAGTTCCCTATACATGAGGAAATCGTGTACAACGGAAAACTCTTGTGCTAATTTGAAATTACACTGTGTGCAGACACACTTTTTATGCATGCAAGTGTATACTTCTAAGTCTAAGTCTAATGTCACTGTAATCCCAAACATAGGCTGCGCGGCAGCATACCCTCGGCTATTCAGCAGGCCATACTAGCTCATACTTAAGCATGTGAAATACATTGACTTACTGCCTGTGAGGGTTGGCAGCACGATGCGCAGAGCCCCCACCTCCCCGCCGCAACAAAAAAAAGGAAAACTGTTAAAACATGGGCAAAGATCTGAAAATTTAGCACAGGAGAATATGCACTTGGAAGTGGTAGGCTGTATTACTACCATCTTGCATGGGAAAGATGGTAACTAAATGAAATCTGGATAATGAAATTCAGGCAAGTGGGCTATCGGACAGTAACACCAGAGTCATATTACAGATATACTCATTTACTTTTTTCGGCTGATGGAAAATGTTGTTTGATGAATGAAACGTCCATTTCTATATTTTATATGATTTTTTTTTATTGTATTTAACTTTGACAAATTTCTCTGCCCAAGCATTAAAGAGATTCAAGGTACAAATGTACTGAAAAGAGATGTTGCAATGAAATAAAATGGTCACCTCATTGCTATATCCTCCTCTTGTCCTAATGAGCCTACCAAGTGATTAAATACAGGAGGTAAAGCCCTAATCATCCATCTATCCATGATTCTCTGGATGTATTAATAAAACAATATAGATGATCAATCAATCAATCAATCATCTATCTATCTATCTATCTATCTATCTAGCCTATCTATCTATCCATCTATCTGTCTGTCTATCTGTTTAGCTGTATATCTATCTATCAACCTAAAAACGAATCAATAGTGCAATAGGAAAATCTATTTTCAGGGATACATTCACAATGGATCTATCACAAACAATCAATCAATCTATCAATCAAACAATCTTCAATCATCTAAATACCTCATCTATCAATCTATCAATCTATCAATCTATCAATCCGTCAATCTATCTATCTATCTATCTATCTATCTATCTATCTATCTATCTATCCATCTGTCTATCCTACCTTTTCTTATCATAAATTATGAATACAGTAAAAGGCCAGCCTAAAAACAGAAATAATAGGTAGGTGTCTAACTATCCAATCTATTTTAAATATTAAATCTATTTTAAATATCAAACTAAAAACAATGTAAGCTAATGTATGGCCTACAGATACTTTTTGAGACTAACACATTTGCTGGTTAACACCAAAAAGGTTAAATGCTGTTCAAGCTTGGTGGTACAACAATAGCTGAAAACACCATAAAAAGCTTGCATGGGATATAAAAAGTCATATCTCAGCTTCTACTTGGCCTATATTTCTGATTGAAATTGGAAATTTCATTATTTGTTTTAGATTAAAAAAACTAAGGTTATCAATGTTTGAACACACTTCCAAGAAAAACAGGGAATTTTGTTAGAAAGATGAGGGTACTACAATCATTGTATGCATCTACTTCTATACCCTCCCCCTTTGTTCTTGGGTTTGGTCATTAGAGAGGATCAGTGACATCATGTTACATAATGCCCATTCAACAAAAGCTGCACCCCCTTCCATCTTGACACTTGTTCTGTTCAAGGTGCTAAAATATGCTTGTGTTGAGTTTTGTAATGAATTAAAACACATATTTATCCAATAATATCTTTGTATAAATATAAAACTAAATATTTAAATTCATAGAAAATGGGTTTTGTTACATACCAAGTAAATTTCTATATAACCTGTATTTAGTGGCATAATTTCTGCAATCATGAAATGATCACATTTAGTTTTTATGCAAAAATCTAAATAAAAGCAGGCTGACATTACTTTAATTTCTTGTTTTTAATTTACATCACTGAGGTTAGATTTGAGCAAAAGGGTAACATGTGAGTCTTTGAGATTTCTTGTCAAAAGTCTTAAATGGTAAGGCCCCTGAGCAAGCACTATGAGCATAACTCATATTTGTCTATATATAATTTATAATATTAAAACACATAAATTCTGAGGAAGAATGTGATAAAATGTTACACTTGGGATAAGTTGTAGGGTAAGATTCTTTGAGTCTGACCCTTAGGGAGGGTAACCTTGAGTCAGACACTTTTATTGGAGCTGAATTGGGTAATTGAGAGTATCTACACCAGTGTATTTGGTACCAATGCGTAGCCCAAGATCTCTTTCATCCATTCAAAAAGTATCAGCTTGATATGAATATTTTTAGTTTGATTTCCAAGACCATAAAGATGGGGTAAAAACCCGTTTTTCTCCCAAATTTTGTCATAAAATTGTGTATTTTAGTGAATTTTAGCCATATTTGAAGAATCCTTTGCTGGCCAACTTTGACGTCCTTTATCTCTGGAACTAATCATTGCATATGACCAGTACCTGGCCTTGCTACCTCAGCTACTATAGCAGATTATAAATCCGAGATTAGAAGCCTGTAGAGAATAGGTTTTTGATTTGTAGCTTTTTGAAAAATCTGCAGCAAGCATTTGCGCCAAATGGAAAGGCATTTTGAAATGCCTGTGGAAATAATCCAATATGAAAGATTGCCCTTAATACTGGTCCAAGCCACTGTGTGGAACCCAGATATCAGGTTTAGAAACAACCAAGGTGGTATCTTTCACGAAATCCAAAATATTAACATTTGAAAAGTGACTGAAGACGAGATAGGCCTATGAATTTTTATTGCCCATGCAGGCTTATGGGCCATGTACCATGTGCAACCATACATATTTATATTATTTACATGTATAATTTAAAGTGTAATATCTTGATAACCATTGATTTTCAGTGATGTTTCACATTTGACCCCCCCCCTTGGCTGTCATACACATCTGAGTTGTGAAGTAGGCTAATGCACCCTCCATTCTTTAGTGAGACTTTACCCAGATTACATCATCTTATATAAGGTGATTGAGGTACAGCAGACAATGGCCAATTCATGCCTATAGGGGAGAGGGTTGAGCAGCTGGGAAGTGGGAGGCTAAAAGGTCCCTTTAAGAGGAAGAATTGGTGCTCATACAAAATGTTGTAATTCTCCAAAATTATCATAACATGTATACAATACAATGATTTATCAGACCACATTTCATTTCACATTTCTCCCAAATCCTGCAATAAACAGCATTTTCAAAAGGAGTCATACATATAATAATTACTATAGGCCTATACATGACATTGTATAATTATGCATTTTTGACAAATTCCAGGTCCGTTTTGGACATCCCATTTTAGGCTTGAGGCTTCTTCATTTTTCCTCCCAGGTGCCTCAGACTTTTGATGTGAACTGAAAAATGGCCATTCTAATGCATGTGCTTATTCCATTTCGTGTAATCCATTTATCTCAGCCATAATTAATTATTGAAATCGCGATTTCGTACGGCCGTTTCGCTTTTACCTCGTTTTGGACCTCCTATTCAACGTCTGAGGCTTCTTCATTTTTCCCCTCAGGTACCTGAGACTTCCCAGGTGAACTAAAAAACGGCCATTTTAATGCATGAGCCTATTTCCATGGATTTTTTTCATTCCTGCAAACCGTAATGTACAATTGAAATCGCGATTTCATATAGCTGCTTCTGCTCAACTTTTCTTTCCCCAACTTTTTTTCATTAGAAAAATTTGCAAAAACTCATGCAATGGCTGTGAATATTAGTCCATAGTGTGTCTAACGACAATAAGCTTTAAAGTAAAATAATCTACCCATTACCATTTTGGCTTTTCGCGCAGAAATGTTGGAAAATAGGGATTTTTTCTAATTTTTGGGTTTTTATAAAAATTCATAGGACCAACATTCCAACTGAGTCAAGCATTAGTTAGACACCTAATTGAAAAATTTCATAGATTTAACTCCAAAATTGACTGAATCATATAGGTTTGAAATAATAGTATTTTTTCATATTTTTGGTAAATTGTCATCCGTTCAACTTTCGAAGAGCATTTAGACCCACAAAAATGCATCTTGGGCACTTAATGCATACGATGTATGCAAATTTCAGTGTCAAAAGTCCAGCAGTTTTTTAGTTATGTCCCAGAAACAAAAAAATACAATTTTTCACATTTTTCAATGATTGTGACAAAAGTATTTTTATCATGGGGATTAGACCTATAAAAGGCTCAACTGGGATAAAAGATACTATATTTACCCAAAAATGATACATGTACATGCCATAGTTTTGGCTTTACAACCAATACACAAAAAAAATATTTTTTCACATTTTTCAATAACTGTGAGAAAAGTATTAATCTCATGTGGATTAAACCCCTAAAAGACACAACTAGGATAAAAGATACAATAATGTCCAAAAAATAAAAAGTATACATCCCATATTTTTGGCGTTACTCCCAATACACAAGTGGGACGCCCGTTATCCGGACGCCCGCCCGTCCGCCCGCCCGCCCGCCGGACGGACAAATTTTCCCAAAGTAACTACAATACCCGTCGGCAATGTATACATTGCCGAGGGTAAAAACGGAAGAAGAAGCTGAGCCAGTAATTTGAGAAGCAATTTTCTACAACTGTATATGTTCTAATGTGACTATAGCTGCTGCAGCGGAGTGTAGGAAGTGGGTAATTAGGGTTAAGGCGATTGGGGTAATTCTGATGAGGAGTAATTGTCCTTCCGGTCCAGCTGCAGCGAGGGCGTGTGTTGACAGCTTCTCGTGTGAGATGGGGCGCGGTGAAAGTATAGATCAAGCCATTCCATGCAAGCTCCACTTGACATAATATTTGCACTTATTAGATTGTGAGGAACTTCTCGCAACAGGTCTCCCTACATAATCTAATTGATAAAGACATCAATAAAACATTGAGCTCCAACGCTGGGTCGATTTATTGAACTCTAGTATAAATTAATATATATTTCTTTTCAAATACCTTTTCTCTGAAATAGAAAATTTAATATGTCCATTTCAACAGAGACAACCAATTTTATTTATGATATTCATAACAGTTAATTAACACCACCAGGACCAGGATAAAGTAGTGTATCGTCTTCTTGAAAAAATGTATTTATTTTCTTCATATTAAAGCAATGCGGTCTTGTCAACACTGGTAAGCTCTAAAATACCATCAGCATATACATATTTCAAAATTCCTTTGATAATATTTGATTCATTAAAGGGAAGGTGATTTCGAAATTTAGACTAGCATACAATTGTCTTACTACTAATAATTTTCATGTTCCCTTATGAAACAAGAAAATAAAAATCCCTTGGCTGAACCTATATTTAATTTAACTATAAAGGTCCAGCAGATTGGATGACTGGATGATATCCTCCCATGCAGCACGCACCTCACAAACATCTCATGACCAGCGAGATCAGCATCACGACTCACAGCATCAGTTAGCACACAGAGCCCTGCATCAGCATTCAGCAGCAACGGTCTGCACGGTCTGTCCGACTCCGTCTGCATGTTGACCCATCCTGATCACCAACTCACATGTCCTGCAGTTAGCTCACACAAACACTCTCAGTGCCAGACAAACACTTAAACAAATCCCCCAACAAAGGCTTGTGTTACTCGTTACATTTGTTTCGTGTGTCTCACTCTTGGCTTTCCAGAAGTCAATTGACCAGCATGCAAAGGAACAGAATATCATTGAAATCAAATGCCAACTAAGCTACCAGAGTACCAGATATAAAATGCATTTTGATTTTTGTAGGACATTTCATTTCAACTAAATTCAGCAAAATTACTTTAGTCACTTGTTTGAAGAATTAACCTTATTAAAAGATATGTAAAATCCAAAGCAGTATAATAAAAGCATATTTTTCAGAACCATCCTAAAATTCATACATTTTCTCTGCGGAAGTTCTACATCGTTCACTTCCAAATGACATATTTGCATGCTGTTCGCTCTAATCATTACGCTCTAGATGTATATGTGTAAAATTGAAGTATGCAATTTTGTTTCTGCAGCCCAGATTCATCAGCGAAAATATCAAATCATATTTATTGCATATTGATACTTGGACAATGTTGTCTTTTCATTTTCGACAACCTCATAAACCGGAAATGCAATGATCTATTCAAACCAATTTCTCCATTCATCTAGGAATACAATGAACCAAATATCATAATGCAGAAGTCATAATATGCAGCATATATGATTGATTGTCATCAACCAAAGGGTCTTATCAGTCACCAATTAATCAGATTTGCCTGACATTAGGAGATTTGTGGTATAGCCCTGTACAAAAGGGGACTAATCAATTGTTTTGTCTATACCACCTGATGATTGGATTGTATGATTATTTTCTGGTATCATCCTAAAAGTAATACATTTCCACTGCGGGTGGTACTCAACTTATTGCAATAACTCAGAAATGAAACCATGCAGACCAAATTAATTAAATAACTTCTACTATCCAAGTAAACGTATAAATTGAAGTTTCATGGATCTTTGAAACTTTTTGAGTCCACCTTGAAACGTACACAAGTTCTTCAAAAAGGCTTATGAGGGCGTCAGAAATTCTCGCACAGGACAAATGAACTTGGGAGGGCTCCAAGGATGCAGCGACTTGCAGGGCACCGTGCAGTTCGTGGGTCTGCAGGTGACTTTGTTGCAGTTTTCTTGCTCGTGACTTTGCAGTAAGTTTGTGCACAACAACAAGGCGCCAAGGGGATATATGGATATATACCCTTGCTTTTTGTATGACGACTACAAAGCCTTGTAGACAAAGACACTGGAAGACAGGGAATCCTTCTAAAGAGGAATGAAGGAGGAGGAGAGCAGGTTGCAAACTTGCACAGCAGGGACACAGGATGGCTACACAGGATGGCTGGCTGCTGCAGAAGCCTCTTACATGCATGTTAGCTGGTGTTCCACATGCATGCAAGACGACTTGACTTTTGTCTGTTGGGAGCGGCTGGCTGGCTGAGCACACAAGCTGTACAGAGCAGGGCTCAGTTGTTTTCCAAGGCCCCCGGCTCACGCAACCAGCTCCCTCGGCAGCCTGAGCTCCTCCAGCCCCCTCCATGCACCACCCCCTCCCGGGCCTCCCCCCTCCGTGAGCCCCCCTTGCCATGCGCCCCCTCCCTTTGTTTTATGACACCAACCATGAACATTGTTGATATGCATCACAGTTCTCAAATGCTACAAATCCCCACAAACGACAGTTACCCATGCATTTCTCCTGTACGTGTGTCACACACAAATAACACCTCAAATGAGGCCACATGACTCGACTTCTGAGTCTTCGACAAAGTCAGGCTCAATGGGACGGTCGCAACATGTATTTTCTGAAAAATACCAACTTGAAGTGCAATGGTGAAGAATACCAGTTCAAACGATCGAATTATTGATTTATTAATTCACAAATGGGCAACATTGATATAGTCCAAACAAATCGAATCAAACTAAGCCACACTGAAATAAAACTAATCAAAGAATTCTACCAGGAATTATTTGGTACAGGTCTAGATCTACATGAAATAATTTCTCAGAAATTGCCCTTGTTCACAACCATAGAAATTCCTAGCAAATCGTAAAAGCCTGGGAAAGGAAAACTTGTCACGACAGTTTGAGCTTGTCGATTTGAGATCAAGAGGCATAAGTTGAAACTTCCCACAAATTAATCTTGTATCAGGTCATCGATTGGGCTGGGGTCAAGGCAAATTGATACAAAAAAGTACTCGAAGTACTGACAAAACTGCCCGGTTATCAGTGCTGAATCGTAGATTTGTTGTCATAAGGACGGATGACTTCTTGTAGCTTTTTGTCCAGTGTGACAGTGTCCTGTGGGTGGTTTGTGAAGTAGCTAGTCCGATGACCACTCCGATGACAATCGAGATGACCTAGTCCGATGACCACCAGATAGCCTCCGATATCAAAGGGAACACAGGTCCGGTCAAGTGGCCAGTTCTAGGCGGTCGAGGCTTTTTCCTTTTTCGCTTTGAAGCATATGGCTGGTTGTGACCACATACAAGGACAGGACAAGAACGGGGTGCTCATTTCTGCTTTGATCTAGACCTATCTGGGCACTCCAGGTATTTTCAACTATTTTCCCGGTGATTTACATAGTTGCGAGGGGTGGGGAGGTCGGCCAAAAACACCAACTTAAAAGATAAGACGATTGAGTGCATCTCGGGAAGACTATTAGCAACACACTGACGTGGGAAACCAGCCATCGAATTAGAATACAACCAACCAAACAAGTATATTGTCACTCGCTTGTTGATAGGCTAACCACGAATTAGCCAACATCGGTACTTTGAAACCAGACCGAAAACCCACAATTGCCCCCAAAATATACAGCACAGTTTGTCAGCAGCGATGTCATAGCCAAAGGGCTTGTATATCGCACGTAATTAGAGCTATTTGTGTATTTTAATTGCAACAAATAGGTAGGATTCTATTAAAAGTCAAATGTGATATATCTTTGGGTTTCCTCTTTTTTCTTTGATAAGTTATAGAATGCAGATTTCGCATCTAACTGAAACTGCATAATTTATAACCAGAACGCCCAGCATAAGAGCAAAGTGGACATGGGACCTGTGCCACAAAAATATCTGCCCAGTTTGGAGTTGGGGAAATTCACAAGAGACACAAGCACTTTGCCAAAAAGGAATGGGAATTGTGGCTTCTGGGCAGGATATTGGCAGAGGTTGGCAGCAGTGGGCAAATGCAAGGAGAGTTTCAATCATAGGAGGAGACTTGAAGGCAATTGGAGGGATGAGCTGAGTTGCAGCTGAAGAGATGGGGGAGAGATATAGATGATGGACAGATCCGCAGAGAAGTGGTTGGTTGGCATAGTAAGTCATCTCACAATCTAGCAGAAAGGACAGAGTAACACAGCCAGGGTGGATTGGAGGAGGGGGGGGGCAAGGAAGGGTGGAGGGGGCAGGGGAGATTGCATGCAGGGGACAGAGCACTGTCTCTCCAGCAATCCAATCAAATTATGGCCAGCACTGGGGCAATTTTCTGTCAAGCAGGGAGGCTGGGGTCACCCAATGGCCTCTAGTTATAGAACACTGGTCAGCCTTGCCCTGTCCCTAAACCATAGTCCAGTCAAGCCACTGCCCCCGCTACAACGACCACTCTCTAATCAGGCATTGTCCACTTGCCCCGACCACCTCTGTCCCGAAAGGAAACCCTGACCCCCAAGCAAATGCAATTACCAAATGCTTTTTATACCATCACCATCCTTTTTTATCCGATTAGTTCATTCAGCAATTTTGCTATTTATGAGAGACCTTCACTTTGGTAATTTTCTCATAATATGTAGGCATGCATGGTGAACACAAGAATGTAGAATCTACAGATATACATGCACATACATATATTTATAGTATTGAAGCTGTCATAATGTCCCACAGCAATGAAATATGTACACACTCAAACCTCCTACAAACATACAACATGCAAACTGTGAAGAGAAGCTCATCCCAAGCAGAAGAATGCAAGACAAAGTACAGCAAGGGGAATAAGCAAAGGAGAATAAGCAAAGGGAAGTGCAAAACCAAACAGCACATGCACAACGGCAATCTCATCAAAATAATTCGCAGAAATTTATTCTCAGTTTGGTGGCTCAATGTCTGAATATTTGAAAAAGTGTGGAAAAGTATGTCGTCTTCTGGAGATATGTTTCAGCAATAAAACACGAATCTATGTTTGAAGGCAGGTGCAATTTGAACAAAATTCGCAACAACACACTGTATCTTTGGCCATAAAAGAGACAATTATCATATCATCGTATCTTTCATGTCCGAATCGAGTAAATTAGCTGGACCTACTGCCAAGTATGTTGTCGAAAATATTTTGTAACAATATTTGACAATTACAAAGGTTTTGGCAAGGAGGAATCTCCTTTCAGTGATAATTACAGAGCATCTGCTGAAGTGCCCTCTGCTGTCCAAAAAGAGAAAAAAGGACCTTACATAGTCCACCAGCCACCGTCAGACAGAGACACACAACTGCAACAAAATGTAGCCATGGAGAAAAACACACCCTTGAAAAGTTTAATTTTTCAAACGCAAACAAAAGAGGGAAATAAAACAGCAATTACCACACAAAGGAAATTTATGCACAACTTGCCACTTGCCAGAGTGCTGTCAAAAACAAAATGGCAATTGCCGTGAAACTGCAAAGCAACCAAGCCCCCACCCTTGCCCATTCTTGGCCTCTGCATGAGCCCATTCTGAGTCTATTCTCAACCAGTCAAAAGTGTAGCAGAATCTTGCAGTTTCAAATCATGCCAATCAAATCAGCATCATCAACTCGCTGTGTGGTATGTATCTGCTTCAGATGTTCAAATATCTAGTTCGTTGGGATTGCTTCTGACATCATGGACATTTCAATCAAACAGCAGTGATTTTTTTCTTTCAGAATGTTTCAAAAAGACCATTAAAAGCATGACACGACGACGACAAATTAAAAAATCACAAAAAAGAGGAAGCATGAAAAGTTGTCATGTTTGCAATCAGGACCCTTTTGGTTGTTTCGTATTTGCACCTATTGAGGTGAGGGATGCATGATTTTGAAAATGTGGAGGAGGCTTGTTGAGGGCTTGGGACATACAATTTACAGCACATGTCATCATAATTGCAGCAATGCTGGGGCGTCACAGGTCGCCTGTCAACAATACGATTACAACGATAAAGCCAGGGGCCTATCATGCAGGCCAATTATATCATTCAGCTTGTCTTTTAATAGGCAGTGAGAGGAGGGGAGCAGGGGGGAATTAATTCATCATGGACAGCCATGGAGACAAGCCACGGAGACAAGGGCAGCGTCACACACCTGGCCTCAACATGAAATAACTTTGAAACTGCAACAGCCTCCTTCAACCTCCCTCCAACCTCCCTGCTTGCCTCCCTCCTTCACTCCATCACCTTCAACTGGCTTCAACCTCCCATCTCTGAAACATCTCACACCAATCTTGCATCAGCAGCCCAGTCCCAGATGCTACATCTCCCCTCATCAAACAATTCCCCTCGATTGGGACAAGAAAGCCCCCCCCCCCCACCTCCACCTCAGACATGACTATATTGGCCCAGCAACGCAAACACCTCATCTTTAAAAGCAGCCAGGCAGCAAAAACTGGTTTAGAATAATATTGTCAGATTATGTAGTCACAGTTATGCAGAAAACATTGCTTTTATTGTCTAAGCAAGTTTACCACAATAAAGCTGGAGAACGAGTTCATAAATACTGCACAGCATTATAGAGGATGGAACTGCAGGACCTCAGACCACCGTAGCTCCAGGAACAGCCGCCAGGGGGAGCCCTGATCACAGGCATCCCACGTCTTCAAACATTTCATTACAACATTAATGTGTCCTGGGCCTACAATAGCTGAATGCCAGAGCAGGTAATTTCACTAGTCCACTGAAAAATGATTAATATTTCACAAGTCCTGCAGACAGATTGGCACGGGGCCCAGCCCAGGCAGGAAGACGGGTAAAAAGAAAGTCTGATTGATGAGGAGAGAGGGAGAGGCAAGCACCACGCACCCAGCCGCCTTATTCATCACTGCAGCCTGCTCCAGATTAATCTCGACTCCTCCATTCGATAGAATTCTCTACATCAAAGGCACACTAACTTAGTCGCAGGATCCCAGTCGCATTAAACCCGGGCCGGCAGCAATTACCCGAATCAAAGCCTTCTAAAACAGGTGTTCTTTATGGGCTCGGTCGATCTAGATCATCTTTAGATCCAGCCTCACCCATTAGACGAAATAATAAACTCAGTTACCAAAGCAGTCCCAATCAGCCTTGATGAAGGAGAAGAAGTAGCCTGGCCACCAATGAACTTCTCAATGCAACATAAAGCCAGAAAATGGATCGCTTTCTTTGAAAAGCACCAAAACCTCCCCATTACAAAGATGACAGAAGCTGAGGAAATCGTAGAAATCACTTGAGCAGACTAGCACCAAACACATAGAAAACGAGACAAAGGTCACAGTAGGCATGCATATATACTTCAGTCAATGACTGCTGTTTTCAGTAGGCCTATATTCATTGCAACTTCGAAGTATAGGCCTACCTTCCTTGCTTGCTTCACTATGTACACGTTACATGCAGCAAAAAATCCAGAAGCTGGAAGATGAAAGAGCATTTTTCAGAATAATTCCCCTTTTCTTTCTCGAACTAAAGCAACATCAGTTTTGTTAGGTATAAAACAGAGCGGTAGTCAAATGATTACCAAAGCACTTTGCCCATATCCCCTGGGACGCTGAGACTGAAGAGACAGGGATGATGGCTTGGGAATGGAGTGGTCGGGGATGGCTGGGACCATCGGGGATGGAGGGCTTTGATTTGCTGGCCGTGCACCTGCCTGGTCCTGCCTGGTCAGGATATGAGCGGACCACACTAGATCAGCCAGTTGCGTGAGGGGCGGCCCAGCTGCAGCCCGCCTCAAACAACCACACATATTTCATATCTATGGCGACTTCCAGGTGCAATTACTCCTTATGGATTTTCTAATTCATTCCTTCCACACCACCCCTTCATCTCCCCACCCCCCTTTCTTCGCTAACTCCAGAGCTGATTCACCAGCCACCACTGCATCACAGTGCATCAGCCCAGCAAGTAGCTCACCCTGCAGCAACCCAGCCTCATCATCCAAGATTCAATCCGAGATTCAATCCAAGATTCATCTTGCACCATGATCTGTGGGCTGCCATGAATCACCCTGGAAAATTTCCTGGGTAGCCTGTGCAATCAACTGATTCATTTTCAAAACATAATGCACACAGCTGGGTTGCTTAAAACTCTATTCGTCAACCTGTGGAATTCTTCTCCCAAGATTTCTCAGCAAATAAAAAAAAAGAAATCAAATTATAACCCACCAAATCATAAAATTGGTTTCCCCTACATTCTACAATAATTATATGATATAAGATCTACAAATAATATAGTTCTAAAGAAATCAACTTAAAACAGTTCTGCTGACCCAGCTTTATCCTTTTGGAAAATATCTTTAAAAATTTTGCACAAGCATCATGGACTTCACAATTTTTGCAATTTTGCAGCGTAATCATGACATGTCCCTCCAGAAGCGGAGTGATCAATGCAACCTAAAGTAACGATAAAGAAATCATAAAAGCCATGTGGAGAGACCAAACATTTTAAAAGCCACACTAGTCAATTACTTGTTCTTTTTTCTTTCTCATCTGCATCTTTCCAGCTTGCAAACACCAAGCTGTGGACCATTTCTAAATAAAACTCACCAGAGGTCACATGTGCAGCTTCACGGTGCAATGCACTGCCACCTAGTGAGGACAAACCCTGTAAGTCATTTCGTACATTCACCAAATGACACCACAGAGAAAGTGCATCCACTTATTACTTTCATTTGACTAAAGCAAATTAGATTGCATGAGTCTGTCTCGTATAAAAAAACTTAAGTTTTAAATTATTACTGCGGTAATACGCTTAACAGCAATACAATGAATACATCCAAGATTATATCTATGTCTTTTACAAAGCTTCAGCACCTTATAATACAGACGTAAAACACAAACTCTCTCACTCAGTGCCTTTGCTTTATTATATTGCTGCAAATCCCCTGTGTCACTTGCCTCATTATCACACTCATGTCGGCAGAGTTCGGTTAAGTCCGAATTGAAGACGTAAAACCCCCTATCATTTATTTATTTTAATTCTTGGTTTACAGTTCTGCCTGTAAGTGAAGTGGGTGAGGTTTTCCCACTGGGTTGGAGCTATTTGCAGATTGGCGGTAAACTGGAAAAATTAATCTTCTTATTGGGCAATTCCGTAAACTCAGATTTACAGATTTGACCCTTTAGCAGCTTGTGTAGCCCTACCATTATTAGGGTGGGTCAGTTTCAGGAAATTTTGCCAAAACTTTGCTCCCCAGGTTTTTTGGGGTTACACTTCATGCAAATAGTCACCTAAAATATTTGAAATTTTTTTAGACCTCCCCCACAGCCATCAAAAATGTGTTTTTTCCATTTTTCAGCTTCTCGAGCTTTTTGGGACTAAAATTGTACTTCTTTTCATGGATTATTTTGCTATTTCTCACTTATTTTAAGTGACAAATATAATTTAGGCAGTAAACAATAAAATAATAATCAAATAACACAGTTTAATATCCCTTGACTAACAAAATTCATGCTTTAATGCTAAGAAAATGGCCAAATGCTGTATTTTCAGCATAGTTCTTTCCAAAAACAAACAATGCAATAATGCATAAAGAGATTCAACATTTAGCATACTAATTACAAAAGCCAAAGATGTTATTTAGAGGTTTTTTTTCCTCCACACTTGATAACTGAACCTAAGTTGTAGGCCTATAATGTCCACAGCTATTATGACATATAGATAAGTGTCCATGAAACCAAATCCTGAGGATAAATTTAGTTTGTAAATCATAAACTGAATCCTGAGGATAAATGTAATTTGTAAGTCATATAACAGAGTATCTTCAAATTATCAATCACCATGCAGTCAATATCATTGCTTGTCAGGTCCTATTGAGATTCTTTTTCTTTTGGTTAGTGATTCGACCACGATGGTCATTCATCATCAGTATCACATTTTCTCGGTGGCCAGGATGTCTTGTTACCGTTGCCATCTCCTGAGCATTCTTCACTGCTCTTTCTGGCAAATCATTCACAACAGATAACGGTTTTACCCATTCCTTTAGTCTTACATATTCATCATAATCATTCCATAACATAGGGTGCTCTTTTAGCCATGCTAATCCTGTAGTAAGAATAGGTGCTACACTGCTATAGCCATTTCAGGAGTATGTGGCACTGGTTTGCAGATATGGCAAAACTTTATTGAAGAGAAGCCATGACCTCTCAGTTACAAAACGTGAAAGAGGGGGTCAATCTGGGCTTGGTTGGAGATTCTCAAGAACAGGTCTGAAATTGGGCTGACCAGGTTAACCAATATCAAACTGCAGAGATCCATCTATATGAACCAATGTGACAGCAATGAGTTGCTTCTCATCATAGCTTAACTTGCTGTCAAACAGAGAAAGAACTTCTAAGTCTGGAACTAAATACCAAAGATGGTTCTTCATGTTTCCTATTACCATTCCAGACAACTCATTATCAACATTCCTGTACATACCCAGGTTGATCAAAAACAGAAAATCATGACGGGGTGCTGCTTTAGCGAAGGGTGCACTTAAGCAGCACCTAGCCATGATTTTCTGTTGTGGAGCATAGGAATGAACAACCATCTTTGGTATTTAGTACCAGAGCTAGGAGCTCTTTCTCTGTTTGATAGCAAGTTAAGCTATTATGAGAAGCAACTCATTGCTGTCACATTGGTTCATATAGATGGATCTCTGCAGTTTGATATTGGTTAACCTGGTCAGCCCAATTTCAGACCTGTTCTTGAGAATCTCCAACCAAGCCCAGATTTACCCCCTCTCACGTTTTGTAACTGAGAGGTCATGGCTTCTCTTCAATAAAGTTTTGCCATATCTGCAAACCAGTGCCACATACTCCTGAAATGGCTATAGCAGTGTAGCACCTATTCTTACTACAGGATTAGCATGGCTAAAAGTGTATCCTATGTTATGGAATGATTATGATCAATATGTAAGACTAAAGGAATGGGTCAAACAATTAGCTGTTGTGAATGATTTGGCAGAAAGAGCAGTAAAGAATGCTCAGGAGATAGCAAAGACAAGAGATCCTGACTACTGAGACAATGTGGTACTGGTGATGAACGACCATCGTGGTCGGGTGTCTAGCCAAAAGAAACAGAATCTCAATAGGAACTGATAAGCAATGATATTGAATGAATGGTGATTGACACTTTGAAGAATCTCTGTTATATGATTTACAAATTATATTTATATTCAGGATTCAGTTTATGATTTTCCAAACTAAATTTATCCTCAGGATTCGTTATCATGGACATTTATCTATATGTCATATATGGTAGCTGTGGACATTATAGGCCTACAACTTAAGTTCAGTTCTCAAGTGTGGAAGAAAAAACCTCTTAATAATAATTTTGGCTTATGTAATCAGTATGCTAAATGTTGAATCTCTTTATGCATTATTGCATTGTTTGTTTTGGAAAGAACTATGCTGAAAATACAGCATTTGGCCATTTTCTTAGCATTAAAGCATGAATTTTGTTAGTCAAGGGATATTAAACTGTGTTATTTGATTATTATTTCATTGTTTACTGTCTAAATTATATTTATCACTTAAAATAAGTGAGAAATAGCAAAATAATCCATGAAAAGAATAATAATTTTAGTCCCAAAAAGTTCGAGAAGCTGAAAAACCGCAAAAACGCGTTTTTGATGGCTGTGGGGGAGGTCTAAAAAAATTTCAAAAATTCTGAAAAAATTTGAGGTGACTATTTGCATGAAGTGTAACCCCAAAAAACCTGGGGAGCAAAGTTTTGGCAAAATTTCCTGAAATTGACCCACCCTAACCATTATATCTCAGCTATTTAATTGTTCAATAGGGATGAGGCCAGGTAATAGGGGTATCAGATAAGCCACCAACCAAAGCTATGAGTGCAACAGGAGCTGAGCTACGTCCAAAATATCAGCGTTTCGGACGTACATCACACGATGTACGTCCGAAACACTGATATTTTGAAGTAGCTCAGGTCCTGTTGCACTTGGAGCTTTGGTTGATGGCTTGTCTGATACCCCTATTACCTGGCCTCATGCCTGGATAGCAATTAAATAGCTAAGGTATGGTGGTAGGGCTACACAAGCAGCTAAAGTGTCAAATCTGTAAATCAGAGTTTACGGAATTGCCCTATTTTCAATTTGCAGTTTTCTGTAGGTCTCCTAATCTACTTATTTGACCAAGTACCTTAAGTAATTTAATTAGTTTGTTTATTGTCACCTGTGCTGCTACATATGAAAGGCCTAAGTACTGAATCAACTGATCAACCCAGTGGCGTAACTGGGGAGTCTCGAGCGGGGGGGGGGCACCTGGGGGGGCACGCGATTCTCTGGGGGGGGGCACCCTCTATACTAATTGTATATTTTAGCCAGAGTTGGAAAGTTCATATGGGGGAGCACCTGGGGGGGGGCACAGGTCCAATATGGGGGGGGGCCTGTGCCCCCCTCGTGCCCCCCCCCATAGGGACGCCACTGGATCAACCATAACTGACACAAACAAAACATTTTTAAGCCAGTGACATCACACAACCAAGTTGAAAGTTAATTTTGAAACTGTTTGGACAGCCAATCCGCAAACAGCTATAATGCTAATCATCCTCAACCTAACAGTCCTAACTGCTTGTAGAAGCAAGAATACCCCTAGCCGTTTAAAGAAAGCTGCTCTACCAGGATTATATGTTGGTGATGAAGCGATAGAGCATGTGTTTTCCTATAAATATCTTGGGTTGCACTTAGATGCAAATATGTCCTGGAAGACACATACTGACTTTCTTGTAAAAAAGATCAGACAGCGTCTAGGAGTACTCAGAAGAGTCCGATCATTCATTGACAAGAAAACTGCTTTACTTTTATTTAACTCTCTTGTCATGCCATTGATTGATTATTGTGATACTGTTTATATGAATTGCCCTGCCACTTGTTTGAATCAGATCCAGAAACTCCTGTACAAAGGTGGCAGAATCATACTGAAAGTCCCATATGACACTTCTTCGCAGTCAGTACTACAAGACCTCAAGTGGCTGACTATTCAAGAAAGACTCCGCGTTCACAGAAGTATTATGATGTTTAAATGTGTGAACTCCATGTGCCCTACTTATTTGACGGAAAAATTCAGTTGTGCTGACCATGGTTATAACACCAGAAGTTCTCTAAATTTAAAAGTTCTGAAATTTAAGAGCAAAAAGGGTCAGTCATCATTTCTCTATAAAGGGACCAAAGACTGGAATGATATACCTGCTGTGATTCGTAACTCATCTAGTCTTGACTGTTTTAAAAACAAAATAATTCATCATGTTTTAAATGCTCGTTTAATCTGATCTTAACGTGTTTTTACCCTGGTTTATTTATTTTTTAACATGTTTTATGATATTTTACTTAGTCTATACAGAATTTTCTAAAATTTATATGTGTTATTACTATAATTGTTATTGTCAGGGCCTCACTGAAAAACAGACATTGTGTGCTGAGTGTTTTACCCTGCTAAAATAAAGGTACTTTTGACTTTGACTTTGACTACTCAATCACATTCGATGACATGATAACATCATAGAGTCATAAAGGACAGTATCTGAAGCTTGTAGGGTCCACACAACAGAAACCAAGCAGTGGCAGAAAACTCACCAGAGGTCACAGGTGCAGCTTCATGGTGCCATGCACTGCCACCTAGTGAGGACAAGCCCCAATTCCATATTCTGGGTGATGTCTCACATTACAGACCAGAACTAGATTGGTCTCACCAGCTTTTCTGTCATTGGACGGCAAAGGCTTATGTATACCTTAAGACACCTCAGTCAGCCAATCCATGCCAGCATTTCAGGGCGACAATCCCTATATTCTTTGTTGTCCACTTATCATTTCATGTTTGACTGTTTGTCTCATGCTATATAACAGTTAATCACCATATCGGGTATGTCTTATCACCTGGAACTCTTTAAAAAGCCTTCGGGCAATACATCACATTATTCACATATCCCATCTCCTGTGGTAAATAACTTAAACCTTCTGACTGATAACCCAGACTTCAGAAGCTGTTTTCCCATGCCACCCTTTCAGAGGGACTTTTTGAAAATAGAAGTTGCAGAAAGTAGAGGAGAGTGGGGACCCGTTTCAAAGAAGGTTTAATGTGCTTCCTTCATTTAATTGAAGCTCAGTTGCTAACAACTCTACTGTAAGTCCAGGTATAAGGCCACTTCTATGACTGTCTTATCCTCAGAATGGATAATGTATCAAATCTATTTGAGTCATGTCATGTAGCCATTTGTGCAAAGGGAAATTGAAGTATATTATCTAGTCAATGAGACCCCTTTACAGTTGGGTGAATGGGATAATGTGTCAGTAGCTCCAGTTTATGCATCAATATTTGAGCATTGTCAAATTCATATTCCTTAAATTTGATTAAATTCAATAATAATATTGCAATTTATATATGATTCAATGAAAAGAAATATCCAGTAAGAATTATTTAATAGGCCTATGCTGCCAAAACTAATCATGCTAGAACTGATGCAGTGCATGTGATTGTGGCAGTGGCCACTGACACTTATTAGTAAGTTTTTCCTCTTTTACCAATGGTCTTTCCTCTTTTACCAATGGTCTTAAAATTCACATCTTGCAAACACAATAGACAATGAAGATGGATATGAAGAGGTTTTCTCCCTATTAATAATACAGTACCATGATGACAAAATTAATGTTAACTTTTAAAAGTTATAAACTATTGGCACTACAAGGTGTTTTTGCACTGAATATAGTTTTACACACTTCTTTTAAATATCTAGTGCACATAGAGTGTTAAAATTGTTTTTTTTTTTGTGTGTCCCAATGTGCCCCGAGCACAATGGGACAGTTAAGATCACGTCACATTTTTATTTATTTATTGAATATATTTCAAATGGGTAACACTTCAGCAAAGCTGTTTTTCAAGTGGCCCATATACCATGTATATACAATCAGAACATAAAATAAAGATATATAATCAAAATAATAAAAACAATAGACAATAAAGAGAATAAGACATGTAACAGATTAAAAACAAAAAACTAAATGTACAATTAAAATAAAAAGTATCTTTTTAACTTAAACTTAAAATCATTTAAATCATGTAAATCCTTTAAAACAGATGGTAAAGCATTCCATAAAATAGCACCTTTATATTTGAATGACCTTTTAGCAAATTGACTAGATACACATGGCACATATACATTCATTTCGTGACTTCTTGTGACTAGCCCATTTACATCAAAATTCATTACAATTTCATCAACAAGGTAACTTGGAGCAAGTCCATGGATACATTTATACATGAGGATACAAGTAAAATAGTCACATCTTTGTTTGACATCCATCCATTTTAAAGCTTTAACAATTTCTATACTTCTACAGTTTACATAATCAAAGTTTTTTGTTACAATTCTAGCTGCATAGTTTTGCAGTCTTTGAATTTTATTGATATTATACTCAGAAGTTTGGCCCCAGACACTTACAGCATAATCAATGCAAGGTTGAATCATAGTAGAATAAATCTTACACAATACATCTGTAGAGATAGTATTTTGGACTCTTCGCAGACCACTTAACTTGGAGGCAACATTTGAACATAGTTTATCAACATAATCATTCCAAGTAAGGTGTTTGTCAATTTTCATACCAAGATAATTAGCACATTGGACATATTTAAGTCTTTGTCCATCAATATTTATATCTAAATCATCAGACAAGAACCTCCGACTAGATGATATTAACATTACTTCACTTTTAGATGTATTTACAGACAGTTTATTACTGACATACCAGTGATTTAACTTAGACACACAACTTTGTAACTTTTCATTTACATCTTCCACAGATTCGCCTTGGCAATAAACAATAGTGTCATCTGCATACAAATTACATACACCGATATCCGAGTTTTGACTTAAATCATTTACAAACAACATAAATAATATTGGCCCTAGGACAGAGCCCTGGGGCACACCAATTGTAACATTATTCTTTTTTGAAAATATCTTATTGTGAAACACAACTTGTGATCTGTTACTTAGATAATCTGAAAACCAATTTAATTCTACTTCCTTAACACCATAATAACCAAGTTTTTGTTTAAGTACTTCATGATCAATCGTGTCAAAGCATTTACGTATATCCAACAGACATATACCAGTAATTAAACCATCACATATATTATCAATCCATGAATCTACGACCCGATGCAAAGCTGTCTGTGTGTTATGCATTGGCCTGTAAGCGGACTGGTCAATAGAAATCAGGTCGTTTGACAATAGATAATGTAATAGCTGTCTCTGAACTACTTTTTCAACTATCTTTGCCACATGGCCAATCACACTTATTGGTCTATAATTATTCATGTCTCCCTTAGGACCTTTTCCCTTATAGACAGGGGTCACTCTTGAATATTTCCAGTCACCTGGTACCTTAGCAGAAAACATCGATGCATTTACAATCTTTGTGATGACAGGAGAAATTGAATCACATGCTACATAAAGAAGTTTAGTGTCAAAACCTAAGACATCAATCGATTTTTCTGTCTAGCTGCAAAGAGTAGGCGCAGTCCAGTCTCTTTTGCCCTGGATTTAAGCTCAATAGGATTTTTGATATTCATGCAAACTTTTGAGTTGCTCAGTGTTTTCAACATTGAGTAAAATTAGTAGATGTGCAAAGCATCCCAATGTGCCCCGGTTCCCCCTATTATTGTCATCATGCACTCCAAAACTCTCATGCCTATATTTCTCACTGGCACATATATATAGGCCTATATTGTTTGCACGTTCCGATGAGTGAAATGTATAAAACATTAAAAAAGAAATTTAGGGTGGACCGGGGGCACAAGGGGATTCTTTTCTCATGTGCTGATTTTGCAGAGTGGGTAAGGGAAAACTGGAATGATCTTAACGGAATGTTATGAAACCAACAACACAACAAACAGTGGTTAATCAGCCACAATCAGGTCAATCTTGCAACACTGAAACAAGATACATGTATGGCGACTCAGGAGCAGAAAATGAAAAGGGTGGCAGATCTCCTGTCTGCCCAACTGAAGCCTCAGACCTTTTCCAACATTGTTGGTGTGTCACTGAACACTGCATGCCATCAAACAAGCCATTATATGATAGCCCTCAAAGCAAAGATTGCCAGAGATCCCACGCAGTCCATTTTTTAATTAGTAGTTTGGCTTTTGACCTAAAAGTGGCTCCTTCAGATTTCTGGCCATCCTCAAGCCCAGACCTTAACCCTCTGGACTATGCCATCTGGGGCGTTTTGGAGAAGGCCACCAGTAGAAACCCTCACCCTAATGTTGACTCTCTGAAGGAAGCCATAAAGAGAGAGTGGGGCAAGATGTCAGCTGACTTCATGATAAACAGCTGTAAGAGTTTTCGAAAGTGTGTTGAGGCTGTAATTTCAGAAAATGGTTGTCACATAGAATAAAAATGTTGTCTATTGTCTAAACTTGCTCATTTGCAAAAATCATTGTTCTGTGTTCAGTGGAAATGGTTGAAAATAAATAAGTTCTGCAGCTGTTGCAATTTTCCAGATTTCCCTTACCCACTCTGTATTCCATGTAGAAAATAACGAACAACTCAGAAGTTTGCATGAATATCACCTACAATGCTCACTGCCCAGTGATGGGAGTCAAGGCCGGGTCATCCGAGGCAGGGACCGAACCATGAGCCATAAAAAATGTGGTCTCGCTGCCCAAACACTGACCCAAAGACCAACGACACCAGAGACCGGGGTAAGACCAAAGATTTGGCATCTGAGAACGAGGCACTGCTCATTGATGATTTAACTGCACTTACTCTTTTACACAGCAAAATGTAACCCCACCATCACCGTCCCAATGCACCAAGACCCCGTGAACATTGGGACAAAGGCTTGGAAACATTTGGATGTCATTAAAAAACTATTTCAACATTCCGTGCGCACTAGTTATTAAATAAAGAGGTACCTAAGAGGTTAAGACTATCTACTACGCAAAAACACCTTGTAGAGTCAAAAACTATTTTCAGCCTGCACAGGTTCGAACCCGGAGTGGGGGACCCAAAATTTTCAGTGAACCTTCATGAACAAAATCCCAGCTGGATGTCGTTCGGATGAGACGTTAAGTTGGCAGCCCCTTGTATCAGTGTCTGTGCAAGTAAAAATCCCTCATATGGGGTAAATGTGTAACATGTTGAGGACTCCCCCTCTCTCTCCCATCTCATCAATCAATGTTATATAGTGAGCGCCCAGAACTTACCATATCTATCTATCTATCAGCAGTTCAAAACATTTGACATAAATGGTCCAATATGGGGTCTGTTGGGATTCCGCGTCTAGTGTCCCAATGAATCCAAATGGTTTGTCACACCAAAATGCTAATTTCTGTCACCACTCATCAGTGTGTGTTTTATCAAGATAGTAATTCAAAGTTATATGTTACAGCGTATTAAATTTATATGCAAGGCTTGCAAGCGTTGATGAAGTCTGATTGTTCGATGTTCTTGGTTTGTCCAGAGAATGATTCAACTTCAACCCCTTTGAATTTAATAGAGGAGTAGACAAGAAACTTTCAAACCTCTGCATATGTCCATAACCAGCCGATTGAAGCACAGAAACATCTAGGTGGAATTTCATGAGATTTGATGGTGAAATCTCCATAAATAGATCTTGCCACCGTCGAAACAACAACCCCCTTCCCCCAGTATCAATGTGCCCCAGTTCCCCTTACTCAGTCAACTTCTATAGCTAAAAGTAGATTTATAAGATATAGATGCACCTATAGTTTTACAATCAAAAAAATACATAATCAACAGAGTTATCTTAACTATCTTGCAGAGCTAAACTAAAATACAACAAAATGTCAATGCATTTACCTTCATACTTCAGCCATCATTGTTCACTGGTAATCCGGCCTTTTTTAAAGATAGCAAAAAGGAAAATGAAACAGTGAAAAGTAAACCCACACATATGAGCAGAGATGCTACTGGAATGGCCAAAAAACATCTTAATATCAATTACAACATAAAATCAAATGTTTTCTTTGTAGATTTCAACAAGGGTAAAGTGAAATATTTCACTGTTGCTTCACTACTGCTGCAGGAGCAGTGATCTATGGGCTGTTTTATTTGTGAATCTGTGTTCACTGCCTCCTCCAGCAACGCTTGCCCTCCCAGCCAGCAACAGACTGCATTAGGCAGTGCGACAGTTGATCATTTATCTCACTGAGATCCTCTCTGCTTAATTTCTCTTTACAGCATAACATGACACTGCCTTCATCCGTCATTTTCAAATACGAGAACTTCCCTCAATTAAATTAAGACCAAAGGCAGCTCACTAGACATCCTCGACAAGACCAAAGTGCCATTTCCTAAAAAGCTTAACAATCTTCACATAGGATTTAATCAACAGCTGATTAGTAAACAGAAGTACTTAATGGATCCGACAAGGATATCACATCCCAGAAACAGACCTAATTTGTTAAATTTATAAACAAGAAAGACCTCGTGGCACTGTAGGCATTGAAATACATACGCTCACGAGGGATAACTATCTTCGGATACAAATAAGGTAGTGTGGAATTGCTAATCTCCTATACTTTCCCATGTCCCATTTGCTCAAACTAAAAGTTATGTTGCAAATTAATATGTAGGATTATTGAACATGGAGTATGACAGGGATCCGCAGAGGCACCCATAGGTTCGCACCATACAAAATCCATATTTTCCCTAGAAACCTGAGTAAAAAATGCTCATTGTGAGGTCACACCTGACCCAATATGACTCCTATGCTTACAGCGCCAGCAACAGGGCACCTTGGGCTAGATTATATCCAGGACCTTCCATGTGATACCAGTTCCGACTCATTTTCAGTCAGGTCCTATCATTGACACATGGTATTCATGTCACGAAGAATTCCATGTATACACCTTGAAGCCGATGATATTCACATGCCATTACATTTTCTATTGAAAATCAAAATAATGGCTAGTACTTATTTAGCAGAGCCACAAACAGTTTTGAAAACACTTTCAAAAAATACTTTCTTCCAATCAACATGATATCCAGATGCCATTTGCAAATTTCATTCTCAAAACTGGACTAAAAATGATCAACAGCTCCTGCTGTCAATTCAGATGAACATGCCTTGTTTGGACTTTTTCACCTAATAGCAATACCACAACCATTTTTGATGAAATTCACATGCATTGAGCAGTTTATAACAAACAAGATTCTGAGCAATTGATGAGTCACAAGCCATTCTTGAGAATCAGCAGTGATTGGTGGATCAAGACAACAAAATCTTGGACATTTAACTCAAATGATCACAAGCAATTTTGATTATGAAGATAAAGCTGAATCCACAAAACCAAACAATGATGTCCATAGATGATATTCACAACCAATTAGCTCTATAGGATGAAGATTGTACGGTAAGAACAAACACTCAGAGAGTGCATACGTAGGTCTGCCAGCCTGCCATAAGATATATGTATGTGTGGACACTGTGCAGCATGGATGAGGTATGTTTAAATATAGTAAATCACCAAATATTAAATGTAGGAGTTACGGAAGTCTGTCATAATTGAAAAGAGTTTTAATGTGTCACAAGAAAGCATACTGCTAAGAAACAGATCCATACAGTGCACAGTTTTTACAGGATTTGATGCACAGAGTCACACACAGGATAATCTGGTACATCACAACAGGCTTGCTCAGTCATGATGGCATCATCCCAAGTCATACCATGACAAAATGGCCCATAACCTTTGCTAATTCATGAATACTTAATTAACTGACCCAGTTTTGGCTCACAGTTTGAAATTGTTGCTTCTGTTTCACACTGTTACAAATGGAGAAATTGTGTATTGTTGAAAGGTGCTATCACAGTTCCGAAAAATCCATTGAATTAAATGTATCTTCACAGTTCTGAAATGAAACTGTTTGAAAGTTTGCTTGTTTTACACTGTTTTTCTCAATTGCCAGTAATTCTCTAAGTGTCCATAATCGGACTAAATCTGCCTGCAAAATGCTTATGACCTAAATAAGCGGCCAATCACAGAGGAGCTTGGAAATAGCAGAAAACCCTGTCCATTTTAGCAGGGCTTGCGTGGGGAGGATGTCATGATGGTAGACCTAATTTACAGCCAACTCTCAATTCTGTAATATCCAGCAATTCAGAGGAACACTATCAGACTCACTTGCCATTTCACTCTGAGTCTGACTTAATCAGTTTAAATTAAATATCCACACAAGATTGACAAAGAAGGCAAATTCACATCCATCTCTCACCATGTATAACATTCAGCAATTCAGTTGGGAATTATCAGATTCACTTAACATTTCACTCTGAGTCTGACTTAATCAGTTTAAATTAAATACCCATGCAAGTTTGAAAAAGAGGATGGTCCACCTTTACATGCAAGGACTTGGAAGGAGGTTGCATACGCACAATATCCTGTAAATGTAGCACAACCGAAATCTCAATCAACTCAAACATTCACTGGCCATCTCATTTTCGGCTTTTTCGCCAAACCAAAATAATGTAATTTGGATGAAATTCACATGCAATGAGCATTTAAAAAAAAAAACTTTGTTGAATAAATGATATTCACATGCCCCCATAAGGCTAGTCATTTTCATCTCAATTATTATCAAAATAAAATAAGTTATTAACGCTCAGGATTTCAATTTTTTTCACAGTGTTAGTTTTAAAAAATAGTTTGTTTAATATATTTTATTTTTCGCATCGTCTGAGCTTTTCTTAGAATTAAAGTATGCCATTACAAAATCAAATTTGATTTAACTAATAATTGAGTGCACAAAATGTCATTTCGTTTAAAAGACATAAACTGAAGAGAAAATCTGTGCATGCCACACACAACAAAAACCATGCGATAAATTTAAATGAAATTCCAATGCTACAAACATTTTCAATCAGCTAATCTCCCATTACCGTTGAATTCTTGAGATCTTACAGAATTCACATGCCCTTTCACTAAATGATTGTAATCTGAAAACTGAGAATCAGATTCACATACCATTTTATGAGTCTGGCATTTTCTCTCAAGACCAGCCTCAGGCAGCCTGTGCACAAACCTGTTTTGATGAAATTCACATGCAATGAGCATTTTAATACTTCAAAATTCTTTCTGCCGTACAATGAAAAATTGATTAATCATCAATGATTCAGTCCAGAGAAAAGATAAAGAAAAAAGACAACACAAATTATTGCATTTATTTTTTAGACAGTATTATGATAGGCCTATATTAGCAATGTAATATAACAAAATAACCAGATTAGCACATAGAGGCATGTATTTTTCAAAAAGTCTGATTAATACAAAACTTGACTAAGAAATACTCGACTAAAAACAAGCATGCACTGAACAGCAACAAAATAACTACTTATACATATAACTTATTATCTAAAACTAAATGTATTTTCTCCTCTTCTGTTTCATTCTAGAAAAAAAGTCTGATTAATACAAATCTTGACTAAAAACAATCATGCATTAAACAGCAATAAAATAACTATACTTATACATCTAACTTATTATCTAAAACTAAATGTATTTTCTCCTCTTCTGTTTCATTCTGGAAAAAAAGTGTGATTAATACAAAACTTGACTAAGAAATACTGGACTAAAAACAAGCATGCACTGAACAGCAACAAAATAACTACTTATACATCTAACTTTTATCTAAAACTAAATGTATTTTCTCCTCTTCTGTTTCATTCTGGAAAAAAAGTCTGATTAATACAAAACTTGACTAAGAACAATCATGCATTAAACAGCAATAAAATAACAAGTACTTATACATCTAACCTATTATCTAAAACTAAATGTATTTTCTCCTCTGTTTCATTCTGGAAAAAAAGTCTGATTAATACAAAACTTGACTAAAAACAATCATGCATAAAAAGGCAATAAAATAACTATACTTTTACATCTAACCTAAAATAACTATACTTTTACATCTAACCTATTATCTAAAACTAAATCTATTTTCTCCTCTTGTGTTTCATTCTGGTAAAAAAGTCTGATTAATACAAAACTTGACTAAGAAATACTTGAGTAAAAACAATCATGCATTAAACAGCAATAAAATAACTATACTTATACATCTAACCTATTATCTAAAACTAAGGTATTTTCTCCTCTTGTGTTTCATTCTTGGAAAAAAGTCTGATTAATACAAAACTTGACTAAGAAATACTTGACTAAAAACAATCAAGCACTGAACAGCAACAAAATAACTACTTATATACATCTAACTTATTATCTAAAACTAAATGTATTTTCTCCTCTTCTGTTTCATTCTGGAAAAAAAAGTCTGATTAATACAAAACTTGACTAAGAAATACTGGACTAAAAACAAGCATACATTGAACAGCAATAAAATAACTATACTTATACATCTAACTTATTATCTAAAACTAAATGTATTTTCTCCTCTTTCGCTTCATTCTGGAAAAAAAAGTCTGATTAATACAAAACGTTTAATTAAAAAATACTTGACTAAAAACAAGCATGCACTGAACAGCAATAAAACAACTACTTAATTATACATCTAACTTATTATCTAAAACTAAATGTATTTCCTTCTCTTCTGTTTCATTTATTAGGGCCGTTATTGTTCCTCACCTACATCAATGACATGCCGGGTTCATCAAGATCAGACATCCGTCTGTTTGCAATGACAGCATGTTATACAGAGAAGTAGCTGGACCAGCAGATACAGTTGCAAGAAGATCTTACAGAATTCGAAAAGAGGGAAAATGAATTGAAATGGGAACTAGTGGAAGACCGGAGGAAGAACAGCAGACTCGCCATGTTATCAAAGATCAAGACGAACCTAGTAGACATCGAAGCAACAAAATATCTAAAAGGAGCAGACAGAAGAACAAGAGGGGCAAATATTACCAGGAGAGGACATCCAACCAGACCCATGGGAACTCCCTTTTTCCCACGGACTATTAGGGATTGGAATGGCCAGAGAGAAGACACTGCCAACTCTGTGTCTCTGGAGATATTTCTTAAGAAACTGAGACAATAAACTAGGCCTAAGTTTAGCAGAATTTTTAAACTAATCCTGTCAGGCTATATATGGATTTTAATAAATTTTGAACTGTATATATGCATACACACTGATTTTAACCACTGGGACCACATTTTTATTATCTAAAACTAAATGAATTTTCTTTTCTTCTGTTTCATCCTGGAAATTAAGTATGACAAATACAAAGTTTGACTGAGAAATACTAAACTGATGACAAGCATGCATTGAACAGCAATAAAAGAACTACTTCTACATTTGAATTATTATCGAAGATTGAATGTATTTTCTTCACCATCTTTGTTCACTCTGGAAAGCAAGTTCGATTGACAGAGCTTGTGCCAAAGAAATACTAAACAGAGTCTTTAACAGACATTGAACAATATACCTAACTTATAAATCAAAGTATTTCAGATTTTCTTTTCTCTTGTCATTCATTCTGGAGTGGGACCAACATAGAGCAACTTGATAGTACAAAACAGTCCAAACCTTCTATGTGATGATACAGTGGATAAAACTGGATATACATTGATACATTTTTGCTAATTCATTGTGCCCTACACTACAACAGTACAATGGCTTTCTTGTATTTATGATGATATCATGATATGTAATTGAGAAATTCAAGAATATTGTTCTAAGGCCTATGGATGACCAGGGGGGGATCCAGAAAACTCCGATGGGGGGGTCTATCGGGCTATCGCGTCGCGAAACGCATCGTTCGCGACATAACGTGACTGCACGCTAATAAAATTAACATGTAAAAATATATAAATTTTGGTCTGGTGGGGGGGGGTGCATCCCCCCATCCCCCCCCCTGCGTCCGTCCCTGTGGATGACAGAGCAGAACTAGAGAATTCGAAGCAAGTGTTCTCAACTTCTCATTAAAGCTGCAACGGTCTAAATGAGGGAATTGCATTCACACAACTAATTTTTGCATGATCGGCTAACTCAAGACATTTGCAGCTCCACGTGTAGATAACTGACTTTGATCGTCGCCAGTCGAAACATGCAAATAATTGTATGAAGCTTGTATTGCATCAATAAGGGTCTGGATTTGCCTAGGACAATTTAAAAGCAGTCTGACACAAAGGTGGTTCAAAGGTCTCTAAATAAAAAATAAAAGTGCATTCACATAAAGTCTGGCATGAGCACCACGTGTGGGTAAAGAGCATCACTCAGATCTGATATACTATTTGGATGGTATACGCCGTAGCTAGGTACTAGACGCCAAACGATATGTGAAGCTGAGACAAAAAAACGCTAACCAATGGGGCAATTTTGGGAATCAAACCAGCATTTAGTGAGTTAATTTGCAGATGATACTGAAGTGAGTGTACACCATTAACATAAGAGTATTTTGTTCAAGCAATTAGGGTACATTAAAATGATGAAATATTAAATAAGTAAGAATTTGTCAAATACATGACATCGAAGTACTATTTGTAGAAGCAATTGATGTCAAGTACATGACATCAATATGCATCTTATAGTACATACGGAAGTAGTGACTGTCAAGTAATATTGGCCTATTCCATTTCCAGAAGAATGGCAAGTGTAGTTGTCAAGTGCATGACAAAGATGACATGATTTTAAAAGAAGTACATTACATTGTGAAATATGAAATTTTAAGTCACCTTAATCACATACTGTAGCTCTGTGGTAACTTCAACTTATCAAGTACATGATATTGTGAAATATTGAAGACCTAATGTCAAGTACATGACATTGTGAAATATTGAAGACCTAATGTCAAGTACATGACATTGTGAAATATTGAAGACCTAATGTCAACTACATGACATTGTGAAATATTGAAGACCTAATGTCAAGTACATGACATTGTGAAATATTGTAGACCAAATGTCAAGTACATGACATTGTGAAATATTGAAGACCTAATGTCAAGTACATGACATTGTGAAATATTGAAGACCTAATGTCAAGTACATGACATTGTGAAATATTGTAGACCAAATGTCAAGTACATGACATTGTGAAATATTGAAGACCTAATGTCAAATACATGACATTGTGAAATATTGAAGACCTAATGTCAAGTACATGACATTGTGAAATATTGAAGACCTAATGTCAAGTACATGACATTGTGAAATATTGTAGACCAAATGTCAAGTACATGACATTGTGAAATATTGAAGACCTAATGTCAAGTACATGACATTGTGAAATATTGAAGACCTAATGTCAAGTACATGACATTGTGAAATATTGTAAACCAAATGTCGAGTACATGACATTGTGAAATATTGAAGACCTAATGTCAACTACATGACATTGTGAAATATTGAAGAACTAATGTCAAGTACATGACATTGTGAAATACTGAAGACCTAATGTCAAGTACATGACCTTGTGAAATATTGTAGACCTAATGTCAAGTACATGACATTGTGAAATAGGCCCTATAAAAATGTCAAGTACATGTATGATATTGTTAAATATTGGAATGTCAAATACACTGTTACATACACAACATTGTGAAATATCGTAATTCCAAGTACATGACATTGTGAAATATTGTAGACCCCATGTCAAGTACATGACACTGTGAAATATTGAAGACCTAATGTCAAGTACATGACATTGTGAAATATTGAAGACCTAATGTCAACTACATGACATTGTGAAATTTTGAAGACCTAATGTCAAGTACATGACATTTTGAAATATTGAAGACCTAATGTCAAGTACATGACATAGTGAAATACTGAAGACCTAATGTCAAGTACATGACCTTGTGAAATATTGTAGGCCTAATGTCAAGTACATGACATTGTGAAATAGGCCCTATAAAAATGTCAAGTACATGTATGGTATTGTTAAATATTGGAATGTCAAATACACGACATTGTGAAATATCGAAATGTCAAGTACATGACATTGTGAAATGGGCACTGTGAAATGTTGACTATATATTGTGAAATATCTTAATGAGTAGGCCTATACTATAATTTTAGAAATTTGGAAAAATACCAGATGGAAGAGGGGAACCACAATCAGCCAGATCTACTTAATTTAAAACTGCATTATTGTCCAAATTGTCATAGGATTGTTTGTTATCCTTAAATTAAAAACTTCATGTGTCTTCATCCATTATTTAAAATTATTACTAACTTATACTAAGTTAATATCTTGTAAACACTGTTATTACTGTGTTGTTGTTTTTACTAATCATATATAGCATCAATCTGAAGAATCAAAAACAGGCTGAGAAGTGAGAACACTGCCACTCATAAAAGAGGAAGGAGGAGGTAGATACTACCGGAGACTTGTAGGAGACTTGTAGGTCACTAGTAATGCCCATTGAGGCACATTTTTAGGGGGATTAAGCCCCCCCCCCCCCCGGACACACAATAATGGCAGATGCAGATGTGGAATCTGTCTGATACGCCTAATGTCAGCAATGGGCACATTGATGAAACGGGCGGATTGGTTTTGTCCTAATTGTTGACCTCTTAGCTGTTGTAGTGAACCTTGCATGGGTGAGTGTTGAAGAGTATTGAAATATTAGTTATTGAACATGATTAATTGTTGAGACATTCCTGTAGATGGCAAGCAGATGAAGATAGGTGCTGCCACCTGTGGGGAAATGGTTATAAGAAGGAGGCTGCCTCTGTGGAAGAGTAAAATTAGAGAGATATGCAGGTTCATGCACTCCTGGTGGGAGATCAGTGGTGGAGTTGGGAAAGAGAAATGAGAGAGGAGTTAAACGATTGTGGGCTTCCATCTGAAGTAGGGGACAAAAAAAGAAGGATAGGTAGATAGTTTGGAGGAGTGACATGCCTGTGGGAGATGTTTGTAGCTGGCAACGGGAGAGGTCATGTGACCTGAGATTTAACTCAAATATTAGGGGGGATAGGGGGGATTAGTATATTATTTCTTTTCATTGTGATTTTTTTTTCAATTATCTTAATCTCGATCTGCATAAATACATAAATTAACATAGGCCTAATAATAATAATCTTACTATAACTGACATTGCTTGACTGCGGCCAAAATGCCCTGGTTGCTAAGGAGTTTGTTGCCATTTTCCTCACTCACCTCCACTCCCACACATGAATTATGACTATCCGCCTCATCTGCCCACATCTCCACAGGTCCCCAGTGGGTTCATTCAAGGCTCATCACCAGCAATTGCCAACACCAATCAATCCAAAATCCCCATCTATCATCTCACCAACTGAGTTTGAGGTAGCCCGTTGAAATAATGTCATGGAAACCATTCGGCGGGGGTGCCAAATATGGTAATTTCCACAGCCCGCCATAGTGAATTTTTTCCGTAGGTCCAATGCTAGATCAGCAGAGCAGAGACTGTATCCTTCCAATCTTTTCTTGTGCAATTGCTGTGTCAATCTAACTTGTACCAATGTTTTGGAAATTTAATTTCCTACATTTTGGGCTAAGTCTGGCTTCTGTGCGACTATTATTTCTATGTGAAAAGTAAGACAGAAGCACTCGAGGTTGATATCCGAAGTTTTGTTTAGTATATGTTATATTTCCAGTCACCTCTCCATAAATCAGCCTGATAAAAATATTTCAAGTATTCAAAAGGTGTCCTAAAGGCAAAATGTATATGCTGATATTTTTTAAACATTTATCAAAGTCATGAATCACCCCAAAACCATCTTTTCTTGGGTAAAATAACAGCATCTTTCGGCGAAAGATGCTGTTATTTTACCCAAGAAAAGATCTCCCAGCAGGGTCAGCCCCACGATTACCTACCGACCGTACCGTATTTTAACTTTTAAAATTAATGTTTTCCTGTACCTGCCAGTTACCTGGAAATCCTGATCAATTCCTCCTCTAGCCTGCCTCTTGTCCGGGCTGCCTAGTATCAACTTCACGAACTTCGAATTCTGGTGGGTCACTTCTGCACAGCAGACGAATTTGTGCATCTGGCCGTGACGTCATCTCTGTGACGTCATCTCTAGACATGTCGTCTGCTTCATCGGCGCCGGCAAAAATGAGCCCGGTACTAAATGTCAAATTACCATAGCCAATTTGATTGTTCACGTTTCGAACAATGCTAACACGGACTTCACGGAAAATAACATGAACACCAGAGAACACGGAGTTGGTTTTCATTTCGCGCTAGGAGGCGCCCCCCCCCCTGTTTTCGGTCGGCGCATATTTGACGAGACACCTTGTGCCAGAAAGTGCTTGTGCCAAACTGGCTGGAGCAAAAAGACTGGAGCTGCTGTGTTTACAAGCACCACAGACACAAATGCAAGCACTGATTCAGATTGTGAAGGTTGAAGAGCTTGGAGGAGCATAGGCTTCAATTGGTAGGTTGTGGCAAGTTGGGCTACTTTGTTGTTCCACTAATTGACTAAACACTGATTATAGTGACACTTTGAGTTTGACTTTGAATGAGTAAATAGCTACCCCAGAGGCTCAGTACCTAAGTTTAACTTTTAAGTTTACTATGGTAAAGGAAGATTGCACGTCACTGTCACTATGTACTATCACTCAGCAGGAGTCAGGACCCAGGGCCAGGTTGTATTAAATGTTATTTGTAACTTCAAACGTGTCTACTTATTTAGAGTTGTCAGTGTGATCTATGACTCAGACTAGTTGAACTTTTAAGTGACTCAAATTCTCAGTTCATCAATCAGTCAACAGGTAAATATGATTATTTCAATATTATTACATCATTATCAAGTGCACTCCTCAAGTTAATTCGGACCCCCCCACCCCTTTGGCCCCCTCATTTTGAGCTTGAGCCCATTGTCACAAAAGTCATTTCAAGTCCCCCAACCCGGTTGAACATAATGGCCCCAAGCCCCCCCCCCCCCTAAAATAAATCATAGTGACGCGCGCCAATGTCACTAATCGTTACATTGATACTGAGACAGTGGATTTGGCCGAAATTTTTATCAATGGAGCAATATCCCCCCCACCCAAAAAAAATTGATTAGAAAAAATGGGGAGTCCTAGTTTTTAGGAATGGGGTAAACTGAGCCTTGCTGCAGCTTACAACACCCCCGATCATGGCTGGTGTTCATAATCAGGGTTGAAAAATGAAAATACCATTATCTAGTTGACTTTCTCACAGAAAAACAACCAGTCTGAGTCTGCCTTATAAAGTCATTTTTGCTCAATACCATTATTCATCATAAGATTTTATGAGGATACAATGTTCAAACATAAACATTAAACACAATGGTGACAATCTTGTATTTACAATTTGTCACATCATGGATTGCAACCTGGTGAAAATGGGAGTGGCACTGCAGTGTTTAGTTGTGACGTCACAACAATTTCATTTGTCAGCAAGGTTGCATCACGTTTGTAAAAGAAAATGGGGGGCTCCCCAATATTTGACCGGTGCCATCCTGCCAGGTGCCTGCCTGGCCCAACATCTTTGACTTAGGCTAAAATAGACGATTAGTTAATTATTGGTATAGTGGGTGCCCCTGCAGAGAAATGCACTCCAACTTGAGACACCCTAGTTACTTCACTGTTTCTTGGAAATATGAAGTAGGCCTATTCCTAAACACTATTCTTTAGTATTAATCGACATTTTAGTAAAAGTTGTTATTTTGCCTCTTGTTTGACTCGCGCCGTGGTGACAGCGAAATTGCGGGTTTTACTGTGAGGGCGTCACACTCAAAAGGCGTGGTGCGTGTGTGTGGTGAAAATTAATTGACGAATGAGCAGCGTCGAGCAGCGTTGTTGCCCTAGCCCATTTACCTTCGATGTTTTACGTGTTTTACAGATGCGGGCAATCATGAAAGCAAGCATAGGTCATTTGCGCACTTATGGTCAGTCTGTGCGAAAATTAGGACACATACGTCTCTTTGAGGGTGCGGAGCATGCTCAGTTTTACGCCAAGTTCCGACCATCTTACCCTCAAGAGGTCTATGAGACAATCGCGTCCCGGGGGCCAGGGCGGCGGGAACTGGCGGTGGACGTTGCATGTGGTTCAGGACAAAGCACTACACCTTTAGCAGCACACTACAGCAAGGTCATAGGTGTAGACGTGAGCGAAGCCCAGCTCAGCCAAGCTGCAGAGACCTCTTGTGTAACTTACCGTCACGGCCCTGCAGAGGACCTCAGTTTTCTTGAGGACGGCTCAGTTGATGCCTTGACGTGCGCACAGGGGGCTCACTGGTTGGAGCTGGCCAAGTTCTACAAAGAAGCCAACAGGGTTCTCAGAAAAGGAGGGGTGCTTTCCTTGTATGGCTATGGAAATGCGATTTTGAAATCCAGAGAAGCTCAGGACATTGTTACAAATGTGAGTACACTAATCGCAGACCTAGGCTTATGTAGATTTATGTTACTCATGTTTGTCACAGGCCTATATGTTTCTGTATTAAATAACAGGCTTACATAATACATGTAGGTTACACACTTCACAGCTTGTAAAAATGAGAATGAATTGTCCACAAAATTATAAAATGCACCTTATAATTGTGTCTATGCTTGTACAGTGTTGTAAGTTTACACATCAGAAATGCTATTTGGCTTTAATTTAATTATGATATAATTCATTTAATTCTCTGCATTAATTAATCATTTGCTTATTTTCATTGCAGTTCTATGATAACACATTGGATGGGTATTGGAGTCCCGAAAGGAAGCACATTGATAATGCGTATCAAGATATAAAGTTACCCTACCCTGATTTTCAAAGGTAAGGAATTTTTTTAAATTGGTAGTTCTGAAACATTACAACAAAAAAAGGTTAAAGTTATTAATGATTAACAATATTCATGACCTTTTTCTTACTATTTGGTTTTAGAATTGAGAACATTTCCATAGGTTTCTCTGGCAACCTGGATGGTTTCATTGGATATCTGAAATCATGGTCTGCATACATGAACTTCGCCAAGAAGAACCCAGGAGAAACGGCCATGCAGGATGTGGCTGACAGGTAAATAGAAGGCTGGTCTATGTTCTACAACACAGTCAACAGTGACTTGATGTTTATTTAAATATTTGCACAAGAGCATTTGTGATGTAGTTTCTTTTTTTTTCGGTAACTGTCATTAGTACTTATAATACTGACTCTATGTAAAATTTCCTAAAGTTGAGTCAAATATATATATTCTGAGTCTGAGTCTAATACTGCATTTTAAAAAGAAAAAAAATTCATATTTTTCAGTTTGCGGAAAGTGTTGCAAGTAGACAAGAATGATGACAATCCTGTTGTTGCTCTGCACTGGCCAGTATTTATTCTCATTGGGACCAAACCATAATAACAAGTGTCAAACAATGTCTCTGGGCGATTGAGGGCAATTTCATTGTCTTGATTTTATTGTCATGTTTTGACTATCAAATGAATGTGCCCAGTGAATTATACGGTTTTACTTTTTCAATAAAAAATATGAAAAAAGTCATTTTTCTATTGTTTTTCCTTATTGGTCGGAAGCTTCACACCCAAAGAATCTTTGCTGAAGTGATCCATTGTAGAATAGAATAGAATTAATGGTGGATTCAAGGTTTCTAAAAACAGGGTTTCCATCGGACAGGGAAAATGGTGAAAAAAATGTCCCTTCAGGGAAAAATCAGGGAATATGAAATTTGACCTTAAACTCAAGGAAAACACAGGGAATTTGGTTTTATATGTGTTAATGTGTGAAACAAGCCCTCTTTTTTCAGCAGAAATTGTATAAGTGATAGTTTTTGGTTTCCGATTTGCGAAGATAATGCCCCGATAACACGACGAAGCAGCGAAAATGCTTGCCAAATTTCGGTGGGTACCCTGTAAAAAGAAAGTGGAGAACTGGATGCCAAGCCAACTGCAAACTTAAACCTGGTCACATAGGTCCACTTTGGGAAACTCCTCCTTAACTTGTACCAGACTGGACAGTCCCAAAAACAATTGTGCGCTTGTGACGTTGTCATTGCAGCTTTTAGGGACATTATAAGTGGTCATAAATGGCCCAACAGGCAGTTAACTCAATCTAGTTCCGGTCTGTATATCAACAGACAAGCAGGGAGTACTGCTTTCTGGACGCTGATTGGTCGAGAAAACAATCAAAGTGACGTCACCGATTGTAAAATGTTTTGTGACGTACATCAGTAGGTGCCTAAGGCCATAATGCCGTGGAAACCAGATTGAGTTAACTGGGGATGCACATTATATTGCCCTTCAGTCCGGTGAGGGTTGAAGATAACTCAAACGAAGTTAGAAAAAGGGCACTGCCCTGGTTTACCTACAGCTTAGCCTTTGCTCAACGGTGTCACTCTAAAAACTCCATAAAATATGCATTAAAAAAAGCTGTGGATAGTAGCTGAATGCTCAGCAGTGCTGATTCCTACAAGGGTGCAGATGAATTACAGGATACGGGTTGATGCACACTAAATTGAAAGGGGTAGCTAATACTAGCCATAGTATTGCGTGTAATGCCATTACAGAATTAACTCCAGTGTACCTTGGGCATAAGTCATGATGTTTTGCGTTTAGTAACTGTATTTTTAATGGAGATGTGTATACATCTCCATTTATGCAGTCACAGTGACAAAATGGACAGTTTTGGCGGGAAATTTGAAATTTGAGCATTTTCAGAATGTCTTTTGGGCCCTGTCTTGGCTATTTTGTTTGGAGATGTTTGGGTCAAGAGATGTGGATAACTTGACTATAGAGCATGCATCTGGCATAGCAATGAATACCAGGCATGTTGTAATTATGAAGTGTTTTCCTTTTATATCTTGCTTGCATCCACTGGGGGCAGCTGCACACATTGTGTTTTGGCCACTGTGCCTCAACCATTGCACTTGTATATATGATATTTGGCACATGAATGGGTCTTACAGCGTATATGTGCATATTGTCGTTCATATTTAAACAATTGGTAGAGTTTTTATAAAAATATTGAAAATTTTAAAAAAAATTGTTTTCGTTTCCAAAGCAAAACTCTGAAACAGTTTTACCTATGGGCATGAAATTCTACCATTGTATGCATTAAATACCCTTAATGTTCCTTTTGGGGGGGTCTAAATTTGGTAAACTTCAACAAATATTAACTTAATCATATCAGGAAGTTTTTTTGTAGCCGTATTATATTTGTATATAGTTTAGTGTAAAATTTTGTGTTGGAACTCCCCATTTTGTCAGAGCCCATTTGATTTTGATGGTTGTCAGTAACTGTTGTATCCAGTATTTCATATTGAGGTAACTGCCTTGGGTAGGCCTCCTGGGCCAAAGCAGTCAGTTCTGGCTAATACTGAGACAACTAATTCTATTAGTGGATCAGACTATGCCTAAAATTCCCAGTCTTCTCATTTAATTTTCATATGATTATCACCGAAATGAATATGCAGCTACTTCCTCTAAAAGGATATTGAGCTACCTGGCAGATCACTCCCGTTTCCATGCATCATTTTGAAGGTCTTTCGAAGTTCATTAATGAAAATGTATTCTTTTTTTCCATATCACCTATGCCACATTTTGCGGCTTGAAATGGATTATTTTTGAAATCCTGAAATTTAGCACACAATATAAACAACATCTGGTTCTGGCCACTCGGGGAAAGTCTTTTTCAGGGGATATGAAGTAAGACACTACACCATCTCCATTTTGAACCCCTGGGTTCTTGTAATATTTGAAAAACATGTGCATACCAGTGCGCGTAAAAGACGTCGGACAATCGTTTTTACGATTGTCCGACCTGTCTCTGGGCCTTGCTGTGGTCAGACAAAAAATCTGACAGGAAATGCTGTGGGTTGTACAAGGACTCAGTTAGACAATCAACAAATCTTTTAGCAGCAGTGTAGATAGCAATTTGTAGTTGTTTGAAGTGGCAAAATTAGCAGGTCCTTTATTGCAATTCTGCCAGTTTTGAACTTCTTTTGACACTTAATGGACTAAATTGCAATTCTGGACCAGGGACAGTGTTCATGACCAAGTGTCAGAGCTAATTACAATCAACAACTCAGTTCTCCAGTCTTTGCTAACTCTCATGTTGCCAATTAGCTTACTAAGTTTGCAGTCTTGAACATGATTTATTTTATCATCTAATGAGAAGTTTCAAACTAATTTGCCATATTTAAAATGAGTGACCAATTCAGATTAGAACACTGTTGTGTTGTCCTACTCAAAATACACAACTGCTTTCTTTTCAACAGACAGAGAAAACAAGAATCTGATGACTCAAAGCTAGAGAGATTCTGACCCACATGAAACCAAGCCAAAATAAAAACAACTTTTGAATTTGGGAAACCTTATCTGGGGCCAAAATTTAGATAGGCCTGCTTCCAGGAAAATTAATGCAAACACTTGAGGTTACGTTACATTGTATCATACAGTCGTAGGTTAGACAGACAGGAAGACAAATTTTTGTCTGACTAATATGAAAATTGTCTGACCAGAACTTTCTCTTAGTCAGACAAATTGTCTGATCAAAGTCAATTTGCTTTCGCGTGCACTGGTGCATACTTGTTTTAAAATGCAGCCATTGTTTGTGCAGTGTGTATCAGTGGGCTTTTGTGTCAATGCTTACTTTTCATATGAAATAGTCAAGCATTAATTGCCACTAAATGAGATTGCCACAAAATGTGGGATTTAAATCTCTGTTGCTGGGTGTAGGCCTATCATGGTACTTTGCATCCATTTTCAACAGCTTGTTCTATTTTCTGACCATGACATTTGAGCTAGGTCAAGTGTGACTTTCCAAGGGTAATGGAAAAGGTGTAAAAATAACCTTCTGGGTATTAACATTTTGTGGTGCTTGTCATTTTTGTGTGCATGTATTCTGAAATAAATATGAAGCACACTATTCATGTGATCCAAAGGGGACCTGGTTTTATTGATTTGGATTGGATTAAAATAGCTGTGATACTTCAGAAAAGTTAGTATGAAACCTGGACATCATTGACCTGAAGCAATAAGTATACAATGTTTGAATGAATTGTGTTAAATAATAGTGTTAAAATGTAATGAAACAATTAATGTAAAGGGATGTATATTGTTTGTTGGATTAACTTATTACCTCTGGATTATTAAGCGCTCGATCTAGCTCAAAACGTAGTTGCTTTGTTCCATCGTCAATTCCACAGTGATATCTCAATACTAATGGATCATTTCATGAGGTCTGTGCAATATGTAACAGTATTTGTGGCATAGGTAACAGGGGCTTCTACATTATAGAATAATCGTGCACATATACATACATTATAGAATAAAATATTAGGTTAATGTTGTGTGCATTGGTTGAGAAGCCATTGTGGTATGTTTACAACAGTGAGAGATGAAAGAGAATTGTTAATGATCAGTCTGGGTAGTTCCAAACTATTATTTTGTTGTAAGTTTCGAATGGCAGCATTTGGAGATGCCTGTTAAAGGATAAACTTTGACATTGTGTCCTAAACTTTATCTGAAAATTGTTCAATAGTATGTAATTTGACCAAAGTTGCTAAATGTATACTTTTGAAGTGAGACCATTGTGGCAATTTAGATTTGAAATTTTAACATGTTGTGCTGTATTGATTGTAGATTTAAGTTTCTTGATATGTTGGTTTTCCTGCGCCACATTGTTTTTTTTATTAATTGATCTATTTGGAAAGAAATTGCTGACTCAGCCGTCAATATGTGAACTTGATAAGAATTTAATCCAGTAGAACCTGTTCACAAGGTTGAGAAGGTTCATTGTAGGTATTAGCTGATTAGGGAATTGTAGTTAGTAGTACATACAGGGTGACCCACCTCAACTTGTGCATTGATGTTGTAACCAAAACAGTGTTTACTGAAAAAGTTTGGGATTTCCAATGCAAAAATCAAATTGGATTTTCAGTGACAAGAGTTAAGAGAAGAGTATTATGCAAGTTTGGTTCACTTTTGGTTAAAATTGGACTCAGAAAAATAGTTTAAATTTTCGCATAGCTTTTTTTCTGATTTTTTACAATTTAGCTCTGTCAACCTTGGACATTTTTTTCGGCTCACATGTAATGCATGTACTGTATTACAGAAGCTATAACAAAGCAGTGCCAGGGCTTTTCTTTTGAAGGAGGGTTGGGTTTATGGAGTCAGGAAGCCCAAATTCTGTCCTGATGCAGTGCACCATTTTCATACCAGTAATTTCCTGGGGTCTATTACCAGGGATGGGTGGGCAGAAATTGTTGTTACCTCACAATAAGCATTTGAATAGCTTAATCTTACTTGGGAATATCATTGATCACTTTCAATTTGAGCATTGATGTGTTTATCCGCCACTTTATTAATTGTTACAATAATGCACATAAATTGTCGTCAATGAATCTTAATCTCCAAGAAAAATTACTTGGCTTGGATTTCTAGGCCAAATGACATTGTGAATTTGTTGAGGGGAATCTTCTGCACCTGGCAGTATTAAAGAACCATGTGTTTCCATCACAAATGTTGGTCACAATAAGACTAGATTTGAGGGATTGAAATTTGTGACTTACTAGATGACACCAAAAATGGATTTTGTTAGAAGTGTTGCTATACTTTTTCTCTTTGCTTTTAAAACCTGAGTGTCATGTTTTATGTTTCTATTGACCCTGACAATCATAAGACCTCACTATTTTGTGTTTGAAATCATCTGACTGTTGGTTATGCTAACTGTTTTGCCATATTTTGACTTGTTTGTCTCCGACTGGTTGTCATTCTAAATTTTCTGACTTGGTAACATACACTGGACTCTAAATCTCACAAACGCCATCCATTCCCTTCCTTAAGAACCTCCTTTTGCATATCAAAGTCATTTCAGGCAGTTTTGGAGGACTTTGTTGATGCTGGTGCACTTTGAATACTTCTCGGCTGATTTTTCGGCACAAAATAAAACAGCGACAAATTTTCACTTGCCTGTCATTTTTGATAGAATTAGTGTACAGGCTTGTAACTCACTTTGTTCAACAGTCATTACTACCAATTTGACAAATATGTTTTCCAAAATTGCCCGTCTCCTTTTTGTTGTCTTCAGTAAAATGTTAAAGTCATGCACAAGTTGAGGTGGGTCACCCTGTACATTTTTCATTACAAGTTTATCTTTTTATAATTCAATACTGATTGATTTTGAAAATGTAAATAACACTTTTGATATTTACTGCATATGGACATATTTAATCATAACATGTGGTAGATCTATATTAATCATCAATCAAGCTGATTTAATGCAATTTGAAACACTCAGATTAAGTAAGACAACTGGCATAAAATCATATGTATTGGCATATATATGCGTATATATACATACAAAGTATTTATGTAACTGTTGACTATGTGTGTTAGTTTGACATTTATCAATATTGATAAGTAATCCTTATTTATACAGTGATTGTGGGATGGCTTTGCATTATTAAGTATTTGGGTCTTTTTATGAGGTTAAACTGTATGTGGAAAATTTTGACGGAGGCCATATTTACTAACATCTGTTTGAGTTAGGCTACAGCAAGTGGAAAAAAGTTGCAGTCTTAAAATTTGCATTAAGATCGGAGACATGAGGTGATTGTCATTGATTCTGTGTCTATCATCTGACATAGTTGTGTTGCTTTTGCACCCTCATTATTTGTGAGTGCTGTTTATTTATTGCCTTGGTTCATTGTTGCCTTTGATATTAATGACATAGGAAGCTTTAGCGGTGAATGCTTGACATTGCTTGTGCATATCAGCCGGCTATGATAGCTGTCAAGAGCTATGCATTCACTGCATCATTGCATTGAACTGATGTTTAAGCGGCTACATTGAAGCTATTAGGTGTTTTTATTGGAGAAGGCAAACAGGCAAAGTTGCTGGGATAAGTAGGTGGGTCATAGTGAGCTGCTTGCTATTCAGCCTGGGATGTTGAAGGATGTTGATCGACTTCAATCTCGGTTTCAGCAGCAGCAGCCACATCAGCATGACAGATGATGCGGATCCAGGGAGGCTCTGAGGAGGTCCAGCAGCAGTAGCAGAGAGGATGTTTCAATCCGTGGATGGATTCGATGAGGATGACTTTGACCAGATCATCATTCCGGAGGGAGACGGACTCCCCGATGCACTCAAGGGGGACGATGGTAAGTCAATGTGATATTGTAATTTTTGCTACATTTTTTTGCCCTCTTTTCAGTCTTTCTTTTCCTATCCTTTTATTTTCAACATTATTTCCAATGTAGGCCATTAAAAAGGAAAAAATAATAATCTTCTGAGCAAGTGCCTTTGTTATTTCTTGTCTGTCATGATTCAATGTATTCACTTACCACTATTATTGCTATTCAAGCATGTCTTGTTACCATGGTGACCAAGCATTTTATGGTGGTCCTTTTTATTGTTGTGAAACAATATATATATCTTTGTCTTGAAAGTAAATCCAATATTTTTTAGATGCCTAAGTTTCAATATTTTGCACTTCTACACTTAATCAACTGTGTTGAATCAAGCCCTTGACAAGGGTGTCCCCACATGACTTATCTTCTGTCATTCCATCTTGAGTGTTGAGCGAGTGTCTAAAAAGTGTGATCTTGCCCTTCAGATCATTAGCCTATCTAGATACTTAGAGATCAAGTAGCTGCTTGAATGATAAATGTTTGTTTTGCTCATTTTTGTCTCCTATATCTTTTGTACCCATTTTGAATTAAAAGAAAGATTCAGTACTATTTAGAATTTTTTATATAGAATATACTATCTTATTGTCTTTGCCATAGATTCATAAAGAACAAATGTTTCACAGTCTATATAAACTTTCAGTGCAGAGGAATGCAAAGTGAGCAGAAATTTGGAAGAAAAGAAACAGAACTTGTTGCAAAATTAGATGCATGGAAGCAAAGCAATCAATTTAATATAAATTCTATAGTTTGATATCCCAGAAGTGTCAAATTAAAGAATAGGATGGAAAATTTTTCAAAAAGGTTTTGTTTGCACTGTATTTCTTTTGGAATTGCTGTTCCTTGTTTGAAGTAATTAACCTTGCAGAATGTGTTCAGTTGGCAAGTTGGTCCTCCTCGAATATTGTTGTATAAATTAAACCTGTTAGATAGGATTATAATTTTCAATGCCATATATATTTAATTGATTCATAAGTATTCACTCTATTCTGTGTGGGTATTACTTATGTAGTAAATTTGTTGACAACTATGTATTTGAGCTGTATACCTTTTCTATCTTATCTTGCGAAGGTTATGTAAACATCAATATGGTGAGCTGAACTTTGCAATGCATACTTCCAATATAACATATGTTGTTATTAGCTTTGTGAGTCGACTCAGTATAAAGTAGAAAAAGTCATAGATGTATGACAGTGTTTGTTAAAGTTCGGCTTCAGTTTCATGCTTCAGTGTTCAGTTAATTATATGCAATTTCGCGTTTTGAGCTTTTTAAGCATTAGTGAATCCACAGCATGCTCATTGTGATATTAGTGTGTCATGCTGTGTGGATAATATATATACACAATGCAATACAATGTTAGTTATGTTACACAGAAATAGTCAGTTAGACTGGTATATCTCTGCATGGGATGATTAAGATTATGATATATCATGCGCTCAGGTGGAAAGTCTTAGCCGAGGACTGGCTACACAGCTGAATAAACAACAAAAACTAATGTAATAGATTGAAATAGATGTCCCATGTGTTTGATGAATCATACACTCATGCAAACCTTTGTTTTCATTTGCATATTAGAGTATTATTGGTTCAGTATCAGTTCTTTTTTGTTCGTGGTGTTGAACGTTTTGATTTTTATCTGTTCTATCTTGCTCAGTGGAGAAAAATTGTTGTCCATTTTTGGTCCATCTTCTACAACCTGTTATTCTATGATTTCATGTGTTGCATGAAAGCTTCTCATTTGTCTAGAATAAGGTCATATATTTATGCCAATCAATATCAGCAAATATCTTGCCATTTATGTATCTTTGTTCCAAGTGTGCTGTTTATTTTGTTTGAGATTCCAGTGGCCCCTCATTTAAAGATCTTTCATCAGTTCATTAAGCAAGTTAGGACACTCAATTATCACTGATGAGGTTCTAGTTATCCTCTGGTTAACTTGCTCTGACTAATTGTCATAAATTGTCACTAATTTTTTAGCGAGGACATTTGTCTTTTGTCCTTCGCTTTGAATCGAAATCTGAAGCTTCTGACCTATTTGTTGCCTCTAAATAGCCAATACCGGTGCTGATTGGGCATAAAACACAAACTCACTCACTCCCTCACTTCTGACCAATTTGTGAACAATATCTGAACACCTGCAATAACCAATTTGTAATAACCTATGAGTTGCTTGAGATGATATTGGATTGGCATGACCTTTAATGTGGACACTGGACAGAAAAGATTATGGCACTTGACTTGGTGTTACAAACTCTTTGTAAATCCTCTTGATTTATTGATAGTGGTAATTTACAAGTTATTGATACTTGCCTGATATCAGTGCTCTTTAGTATACGCCTAACTATATTTATATACTGAGTTTTATTGACCAACTTCATATTAAAGTGATTTGTGTCATCATTCTTGGTACTTTGATAATTATGATTTGTGTGAACCAACTCCTGACATTCTGAGAATTGTTGAAATGAATTATTCAATGTCATGAACTTCTATTGGCTTCCCTATTCAAGGCTTGTCCTTTACGCCTTTGTAGTTTTTAGGACTCTTAAAATGCTTAAGGTCACAAGAAGACCTTGTAACACCTGACCAACAAAATTAACTTTCTTGTAACTTTCTTGTACCAATGTACCAGGGGTCTTCTGGAGGTTTGGCTGTCTCTTGATATTTTATTCAGAGGAGGCATCAAATGCAATTTATGAAGGCTTGCTTTGAAATCTTATTCTATGACACTAATACACCATAGAACTAAAATTAATCATGGCTACACTCTGATGTTCATTGTAGACATGCAGTTGGATGTCATAAATAAATTGATGCATTTGTTTTGCAGCTCCTCTGCTTGAGTATAAGCATGTCTACGAGCCTCCCAAACCATTCAAATCTGACGACCGAAAGATCTTCTTCACAAGGGCTCCCATCGAAGTTCACTTTGAGGGATATGAGGACCGCCCAGACGGGCCCTTCGTCAGTCGATACTTGTAAGTTAATTAATACTAGTATTTTTAGTTGCATCAGTTGTTTGTGTGTCGTGGTACATGTTCTTATGAACTTTATGTTTGTGTGCAAGCACCCTCTGTGTTGTTTTTGTTTGTGTTGCATAAATTTAGGCTGCATTAACATTTTAATTAAATGAACGATATAAATCACTTGCAACATCTGCAATTTGATTTTGAAAGTTTTATATATTTGTTTTAACATGGGCCATTGCAAAGTTAGTATTTGTAGTTACTAGTTTGTGGTGTCTTGGATACTAAAAATACAGAGTCCTTGACCGGTCATTACACCTGAAAACCATTGAAAAGAAAGTGACAAAAAGGCATTGATGAACATGACAAGTAATGTAGGTAAACAGCTTTATTTGCTGGTTGCAAGTTATGATGTTGAATCCCTTGCCAGTTCTCTTGGTCAAGCTGTTGTGGGACTCAAATGTCTGCTATTTTTGGACATGTCAATCAATATTCCATAATGGACGTTGCAGTCATGGAGTGTTAAAACTCGGAGCCAGTTTAGGGTTGACTCGTATTGCTGATTCATCCACTGGCTCCACTCATTGCATATTTCGAATGAAGTTTATTGATTCTAAAACAGTTTTTCATCTATTTGACACCAGCCAGGTCAGTTGACCCAATGTGTACATGATGCCTTGGGCAATGTTTATTGTTCATTAAGGCCAGATATAAATAATTTTTAGCTTCTCTGATCTGCCGGTCCAACAGATTATTCTTGGTAACCTCAATTATTTTAAATATGTATACGCAGACTGCCCATTTAAAAAATGAAAATTGAAGTTACCCAATATTTTTATATAATTGATGTTATGAAAAATTGAGATGAAGGTTTTTTTTTGTTCTACGGACTGACCTTATAACTTAATAAGAGTGCCTCAAGAAGGTCGGAGAAGCTAAAGATCAATTAGGTCTGGCCTAAATTAAATTTTGGCCACTTAGCTGACTTGTCATGAGCTTTGTTTTTATAGATTTTCCAATGTAAATACTCCCATTAAGTTATCCAGGGGATGTAGATCCAGAAAAAGTTGAAAACGGTCATGTATTGATACTTCTGTTATACAATGTACATGAGTGCAATTATGGTGTTATTATACAGTCATAATGCATAGATATGTGCAATAAATGTGTGAGTTAATGTGTTACGTTTTATTGTGTCATGTAAACCTCATGATTGCTGTATGGATACTGGATACAAAGGCATGCTCATTTCAATATCCCTTAGTTACCTGCACATTGTACTATACATGTATAATGTATTTTGACTGCAGGGTACAATGAATATTGTCTGTATTGACAGATCTTAGTTTTTATCTTGATTGTACTGATTAAACAGTCATATTTATCAGACCTGTGCGAGATACATTGTATGTTGATTTATTCTTATCCCATTTAGCAGGCCTGCCAGAATTTTTCCCATGAAATAAAAATCTATTTGTGAAAAAAGGAGCCAATTCTTTCCCCCAAAAATGTCCTCATGAAAGCATTTTACTTCCATTTGAACAGCGAATTTTTACTTGGTGGGGGGGGGGGGGCACTGCAATACTTGTAAAGTTCTGGTGTTTTTGTTACTGCAAAAATGTAAACCTCATTGTCTTGATTCCTGGTATATCCCATGAGTTATGACTCAATTTCCTTTTTTCAAGGGGGCTTTTTTAACTCATAAAACAGCTTAAAGTTTAAGCTGTTTTATGAGTTAAAAGTTAAATGTAAGGTTGGTTAATGGTTTATGAACTTAGCCTTTCATCACTTTATTGGTTTAGTGTCATCATAATATTCTGCAGCAAAACATGTGTTAAGGCAATGTTGTATATGCGTACTACTTAGAAAGGTCATGCCTGTTGGCTATAATATATTGATTCATAATATTTACAATTTTATCCTTGTTTGTAATATGATAAACAACAAAAATGTTAACCCTTTAGTTCTGATGTTTTTAGTACTTCACATTCATCACCACAGAGGTGTACCTAAATATGATCATGTAATGGTTCATCTGAAATGAACTTGTGATGATTTTCATGGTTTTGAATCCCTGGTGCAGATTAATCATTATTGTTCTCAGGTCAACCTGGTTAATTCAGGTCATTTTTATGTACAAATGTGGCTCATGTGACCATTCCTGCTATTTCACAATTTTAAACTTTCCCATGAGGTAATCTGTCAACCTGAAAATCAAAATCCATTTTAGTCATTCCATTGACCTTTCTTCAATGTGAACTATCAACTTATGCAAAATGGGATATAAATGTATACCAAAGTATAGTATTATGTATTTATCATAATATTATACTTTTGAATGCATGAGTCATTGCTATTAAAAAAACATTAAATACTTGAAACAGCTGCTGGTATGGAATATTCTTTGTGTGATATTCATGAATCAAATGCATGGGTCTCTGTATGATTTTATTTTATTTGAAGGCGACTGAAAAGTCAAATTCTCACCATATAATCAATATCTAAAATAATTTTATGTGCCAACGATGAAAATTTTGGTTGGAATATGTATCTCTATAAATGTCTCTGTAAAGTCATTTGTTGGAATGCTAAAAATTGTATGCAATGTCCATACTAAGAAAACTGCTATTGTGCTATGAATTGGTCATGCATTACTAGATTAATCTCTGTTAGTTTTAATGAGTATACAAATCTATGTACGTATTTTCGAAGTCGCTAAAAAGCTCTCTACCTTAATTTCGATTGGTTCATGAAGAAATCTGACACATGAGGTGAAGCTATAACAAATTATAATGTCATGTAGCAAGTGTGAAAAGGACATCCAAGGAATATTGCATACTTATTAAAAGTGCTGTAACCTTTCATCACAACCTTCTGTACCTGGCGTATATTTTCTAGTTGTAAATTCAGGCAAGTTTAGCCTGAGGGTAGAATAGTATGAGACTTCTCAAGGCTGCATTGAGTCATCCTACCATAGAGCTATAAGGGGAAGAGGGCACGGCCGGCTATATCAAAGGTTCACTCAGCGTCTCTCATGAGACTATAACGACATGTGAAAAATCACAAGTATTAGTTAAAAAACCCCTTCTTAATGACATTTTAGTGATCTAATGACCCTCCTAACGGTCTCCACGGGGTAAATAGCACAACAATTCCTTCGTTTAGCATTGAAAGAAATAAGAAATATCAATCTATCTATCTATCTATCTGTCTGTCCAGCTAGCTGTCTATCTATCCTATATATCTATCAATCTATCTATCTATCTGTATATCTATTTATCTATCTATCTATCTATTCCAATCTATATATATCTATCTATCTGTATCTCTAGATCTATCTCGAGATCTACCTCTAGATCTATCTTTCTAGATCTATCTGTCTATCTATTGATCTATCTATCGATCTATGTATGTACGCATCTTATTTGTAGCTCCTGGTTGATAGCTACATGTTATAAAATGTGTGCACGAGTTTTGTTATGGAAGCGTAATTAAAATATAAAGATTAGTTATCTATAAATGTCAATGTGAAACGAAAAAGATAAGTTTTTAAAAAATATCTGTATCAGCCAAAGAGGATGTTACAGTGCCAGAAATGTCAATTGGCTATCTTAAAAATAATATATTTACAAAAAACAATGCAATTCTGGCTTGTTTTGAGTGGACGTTTATTTGCTTAAAATTCACAATGTGCGCACCCTTCCGCACTTTTCTAATGTGGCCTATCATATCAACTAACATTTAAAGTTTAATGTCCTAAAATATCAAATTCGCCAAACATGGCCCTTCTGAGATATGACAGGTTTAATAGAGACTGTTTTCATGAGTTTTTTCCGGGCTTTTGACTCTAATCATTGAGAATTAGGGGTTATAATTATCCTAATTTTTCGGGGAAAAAACTGACTTGTAGGTCTCTAAAAGGCCGATTTTGTAGGATCAATCAATATTCAGAAACTTTGGATCCCTTCCTTTTGATGCATGGACTGGACAGGGGGTTCCAGGCAGGCCTGGAAATGGGGTAAAGTTTTTGAATTGTGCGGGCGAGACACTGATTGGATGAAAGAGTGCCGAGGGTAATAAACAGGCTATTAGCAAAGAGGGTAATACCGCGAAATTCAAAGAAGTTTTTAAATTTTCTTTAGAAGATTTTGGCACAATTCTGTGTAACACATAAAATTAAGCAAATGGATCATGACCAAATGGAGTGTTCTATCCTGTTAAGTTATAGATCCATGATCCTACCCTTCAAGATAAAGACCTTATTGTTTTATGGTTGTTTTTATCCCCAGTTCTCCTTGTATTATTAAATGGGTTAGCTGTGGTCTGAACTCGACTGATTCTCATTTCTTTTAGTATTTTAGAGAGATATCTTTTTGCTGACTGCAGCAGATTTTTGTGTGTCAAGTACTTTTTTAAAAAGTGTTTGTCTTTGTTGCTCAGTATTGATTTTATTGCGCTAAAAAGGAAGGACCTTTTAGATGTCGTCAGTCTTCACTAAATTATTTGTACTGCCATGTATTCTAGCAGACTAGTTCGATATAGCCCACTAAGGTGCTGCAGAGGCATAAAACCAACTAGCAGACTAGCAGTGTTATTGTTACAATATTTTTAATGTGTTGCTGTATTGCTGTATGTCAGCCTGGTTTGTTTGATATAAATAGATCAAAAATAGCTGATGCAACAATTTTGAAAAACAACACAATGGTTTTGTACAAACATATTCTAAGTTAAAACCACTAAATATCTATAGATAAAAGTGTATGTATTTTCTTTAATTTTGATATTGTGCACTTTCAGTACAGTGTCTTTCATTCATCTTAGTATGATGTATGGATGTATGGATATTATGTCATTCGTCAATCTGATAACATGCTTTTACTTATACTTATTATAGTAAGCTCTGGGACATTTTTGTGGTGCTTCATGCTTCTTGTCATTTATAAATGATCAAATTGATTTTTTTTTTTTTAATTACCAGTTGTTCTTAAATGTCAAATGAGTAGCCATGTGTTGCAAAAATATTTCTGATCTCAAGCATTATGTAATTTCTTACCAGGATGTACCAATTGTCTCTACAGGTATCGAATAAGTCTGAAGTGTGGGGAGCACGAATGGACAATATTCAAGAGACATTCGCACTTCACAAGTCTCCACACCCACCTGGGCACGTTCAGTACCTTCCTGCGGATGAAACTCATCAACAAAACGTAAGTATTTGCTATTTACTATTTATAAATCAACTTCTTCATATTGTCAGATGGCTAGCTTTTCAAAGATTTTGTTGATAGTTGTTATTTTTTAATGTATGCAGATACTTTGAGTCTGTGAATTAGTCAGACATAGACAACACTCTAAGTCTCAGACTCCTTTTACCAAATTGTCTGGCTGTTAGGAATAAAAAGGATACAGAATCTAATAAAACTTCCAGATACCCAGGTTATGCAAATAGATCTATGTCTTTATGCATAACCTGGGTATTCAGATAACAGAATGGCTATGAACCTGGAACTGTTGTCAGATATTTTACTTGATGAAATGACAATTAGCATCGTAAATTTTAAAAATTTGCAGATAAAATTTTACTGATTTTTTTCTTAACTATTTTTTGTCTGTCAGAGGCTGTATACAGGATTTCTTGATTCCTACTGAAGGTGGTCTTTTTGAAGATTCTTTAAGTTTGTGTTACTGTTATTTTCCCCGTTTTAGAGATCATAATTTGTTTATTTTTAGTCTAATCTCTAGATTTTCTGTTGTGCACTTAAGCTGTTGAGCATGTTGGACAGTTGATACTTTGATGAATTAATTTTGACTGCATCCCTAAGTTTTTCAGCATCTTCATATTTTTCCTACCAGTCTTAACATGAAAATGCTTTATTTATCAATTTGTTTTATGAAATTCATCTGTCAAATGTTTGGATGTGCTGTGCTGAGTAGTGGGAATTTCTGACTTAATGAATAGGTGTACTGTACACACATGAATTAATGAATTGCTAGAAAATTCCCTGAATTATGATTGGATATGATGCTATTCATTACTATTGATATTTGTTGGATTAGCATTCTGTGTATACATATCTACTTCTATAGATATTTAATATGGTAAGATATCTCCATTTCATCATGACTTCATGTTGATCTTTTGATTTCTATGAAAATCATATTATTATATTATGATTTATGAGTTTACTTTCTCTTTTTCCACACCACACTTTGCAAAAAACATTATAACTGTGCAAGTTTTATTTTAAATTTCAATGTAATTCGTTTGTAAAAATCATTAGTTTATGAATGTTCTCAGTTTACTGCATACAAATGATAGGAAAATAGTGACCACCTCTATGAATCATTGTATGAGTAGAATTAGAGGCAACAGCTGGACTAAATGGTCTGATATCTTTTAATTTATATAAGCGTGTATAATCATCTTGTGTTTTTGGATGAGTGTGCTTTTTAATGTCCTAAAATATATATTTGGAAAACAAAATTCATTAAAATTATCGATAATGTAAAATGTTGATTACTAAAGATACTCAGACGTGGCAAATGACATTTTAACTGACATACTTCTCTTACTCCGTTCTCCGTCCTTTGTCATTGATAAGTAGCTAATTATTAGAGCATCTCTCATAATTAGTTACAGCATCTCCACATTTTTGATTGCAGACATGAAGAGAGAAGAAAATCTTTTGCTCAGAGCAAACACAGTGTTGCAAAATTGCCCCGGAAACCTGAGGCACTGCTGGATGATGATGAACATCCACAGAGAATGGTAAAAAATTAACCTTGCATCTTTTTATACAGAAATGTATCTTATAATCTTGTTACAAGGAAATTAAAAGTTCTTTTATTTGATCTTTTCTTTGTAGCGAGAGATGGAGGACTACCTGCAGAGTATTGTCAATGTACCTGAGTACAGAAATTCCCATGCCTTGGTAAGAAGGACAATATTCCTGCTTAGATGTAAAGACTATCTTGCTTTGATTTATTATGTTACATTTGTTACTAGTTTTAAAGTGCTCTTTTGTGATGTGAAACTTCAGAGCAGAGGTGATTAAAATATAAAAATGTAGAATAATGATAGACCCACGACCTAGGACCTGTATGTAAAAAATTTTAATACTTCTGTCTGTGACACTTGCAGATGCGCTTTCTGGAACTCTCTCCCTTGTCTTTCATCAGCAGTCTTGGAAACAAGAACATCGAAGGAATGGTCAAGAAAAGGGCGGGAGGAAGAAGGGTCGGATGTTGTCGCTCATTTGATTGCTTTTCTTGGATCAACTGGAGAAGCAGGTAAAATAGGAATTTAAAAATAAATCATAAAGACGTGCAGTGTGTTAATACTATCTACTCGTTATCCGTTAGGTTTCTTTATTAACTGATATTTGACTGAAGGATACAAAGATTGACTGAGGCAAAGATTAAATAATTTACATCTGTGTAAACATATTATTCAAGCAACTTAATCAATCTGTTCTAAATGTAAAGAATTGTTAGGATTCTTCGACTTGTTGTTGCCACTACTACTGAGTCTTTGTCGTCACTCTCCTTTTCATTGGTGTACAAGAGTTGACTAGTTTGTTTAAATTGTAAATGGCATTGCACCGTTATTTTTAGATGGCTCCTTGTGAAGGACTCGTTTGTTGCCTACATCAATCCTGACGATGGGTTGGTACGAGAGGTCTTGTTGATGGATCGTGATTTCAACGTAAAGTGTGGGTTGAAAGACACTGGTTATGATGATGGCCTCCTTATTTCTAACATGTCACGGTGAGTTTTCAAGTCTTTCATTTTATCCCACCACACAATGATGAAGCACTTTTTATGAAAAAAGTTTGATAAGTGTTATTGCTTGTTATAGTTATGTGAGAGTCTAGAGACTGAATTATGGTGTTTGTGCACATAGTTGTAAATAACTTTGAATAACAGAAGTATAGTTTGTGAGCTGAATTTGGATGCTGCTTTCTTTCATCGGAAGTCTTAGATTGAATTTTTAGCAAAAGGTTATGTTGTTGTACAATGTGCAGGCAATATTTGTCACTAATAACTGTTTTAGATCATTGAGTTTCTGATTGCTATTGTGTGTCTGATTGCCATGTATTTACCATCCAGACGTCTGCTAGTTCGTTGCGATGAAGAAGAAGGGGCGGAAAGTTGGAAGGAGACAATTTTGAAAACTGCAAATTCAACGGGAAAAGAGTTTCTTGACTGTTCAGGGTCGAGGCATTCGTCCTTCGCCCCCAACAGACCTTTGAGTTATGCTTCCTGGTGAGTCACAGATGATTAGTAATTTGTTGATAGTCTGTTATTACCATGTTCTAATTACTGCTGGGCTGCCAATCGCTGGGTCCAGGGTTCGACTCCAGCTCTTGCCGGGTCACCTTGGCCTATGTTGGACGGCTGTTTCAATCATCCTTTGCCTCATTGCCATGTCCTCCCCCTGTCCTAGTTAGCCTACCAAGTGCATAAATACAGGACGTAAAGCCCCAATCATCCATCCATCCATAGATAGTGTTTATCTGCAATGCAAGACGAGTAATGAAACTTCTTTTTCTTGTTACTAGGTTTGTTGATGGTGCCACATACATGGCCTCAGTGGCTGATGCTATGGAGTCTGCGAAAGTGGAAATATTTATTACTGACTGGTGGTACGTATCAATAAATTGTTTCACTCTTCCTATCTTCATCAGTTCAGTGCATCTGTACTTCAGTGACTCATCTTGATTATAATTTCACTGATTGTTTGTGGAGTGAGTCCGAATGACTTCTGTGTTTAGTCTTTTCCCACCATGGAAGTCTGAAGTTAGTGTAAATTCTCATAAAGGCTGCATGTTATTACATGAGCCTTGATAGAAATTGGTTAATGCTCATCTCATTATTTATATTCCGAAATTTTATTTTAGGTTCAGTCCTGAGATCTACATGAAAAGACCCATGACTGAGGGCAACAAGTGGAGGCTGGATGTAATTCTCCAAAGAAAAGCTGTAAGATAGCTGTGCCATTCAATAATAACCCTTAAATATGCAAACATTTGAAGGTTACACTAACTTACCTTTATAACTGAAGTTTGGCTGTAATTCTGTTGTCTTCTTGGGTCCATATCGAATTTATATGAACATTGAACTCTACTTGGTTAGTGAGAGGTAGACTGAGGATATTGATTGTAATATTGAAATAATTCTGAAAACTTTGTTAGAACTGCATCAACACAGTGGTCCAGATTTCAAAATACTTGTACATCATAATGTAGGGCATCTGAAGTGCCAATGACTGACTAACAGGGAATGACCTAGGAAAAGCTATTTACAAAATATCGTTCATGTAATGGTGTGACTCTTTCAATTACCTAAGCTCTAATTATTTTGCAGTATCAAGGTGTCAAAATCTTTGTGCTGATCTACAAGGAGATGGAGATGGCCCTTGGACTCAACAGCTTTTATACGAAGAAGGCGTTGATGAAACTGCATCCAACGAACATTAAAGTCCTCCGACATCCCGATGGAGTCAACTTCTGGTCCCATCACGAAAAGTCAGTCATTATCGACCAACGAATCGCTTTCTTAGGAGGCATTGATCTCTGTTATGGGAGATGGGACACTGTGGATCACAGGTTTGTACTCAAAGACTGTTGTTAGTAGTTTAATGGATGTATTGATGATTTACAGAGTGCAGCTGATCTTTTAGGATAAACATTGTATGAAATTTAATGTATTTGCACCTGGGGTCCTGGGCATACTGGGCAGGATTGTGTAAACATTTTATAAATATTAGCTGTCATTATATATTGTAATAGCCTAAATGATTGTAGAATATATACAGCCATGGCCGTAAGTTTATGCTCAGTTGCTATGCTTCACTATGGGGCTATCATTGTGACTAATCATAACAAAGGAAATACTTGGCCCTATCTTTACCAAATTTTCAGGAATTGTAGTCTGTATAAAGTGGCTGGGATTCTGATAAAAAATGTTGACTGGAATAAAGTTACCTAATAACTGTGCAGCAAAATACTAAATTTAATGAATTTTGAACATAAATCAGTTCTGGTGCCTTGTCATTCTGATGCCATGTCATTTGCATGATAGTTACAGTCACCAAAGTCTCGGGAAGCGTTGGGCACACACCAAGTGAAGCATTCATGACAAAATCACAATTAAATATGCAGCTTTAACGTTGGTTCATCGGGTTTTGCTAGCAGTGTTTTTAATTGGAAAAATTTATTATTTTTCAAGTAAGAAAGAAGTAGTAAAACTTTTTTCTTCTGATGAAATTTAATTTGTTTCATCAAATTCAACATATATGGAGAGCATTTGACACAATTTCCTTTTCAGATAAGAAGTGCTCTATCTTCTTACACCAACTTACAAATTTGTCATATCTAAAAAAAAATACTTCTAGTAAAACCCGATGAACCAAAAATTCAAGCAATGTATTTGATTGTAATTTTGTCATGAATGCCTAATTTGATGTCTATCGAATAGGCGAATACATCCAGACACTTTGGTGACTATTACCAGCAGAGAAATAAAATATAGCATCAGAATTGATTTTATGCTTATATTCAAACAAATTCAATATTTTGCCACACCATTACTATGCTATGTCATTTAATGCTACAATTTCTATCAGAACACATGCTACTGTGTACAGGTTATAATTCTTGACAATATTGTGAAGATTGATCAAGTATTTGCGATGTCGCAATTGGTCACAATGATAGCCCTATAGTGAAGCATAGCAACTGAGCATAAACTTATGGCCATGGCTGTACACATTTTGAAAGGCGTGTCTCTTTGCTGCCTCTGATATGATGAATTGTTTCAGACTTACAGATGTTGGATCTATAAACACCTCAAACTCAGAACCAATGGGATTATCCGACCAGTACACCAATGAGATGACCCTAACTCACCCTGCAGAATATACCCCTAGTGACAGTGAGAAACTGGCCACCCCATTCCCTGACTATGGCACTATGACCTCTCAGAGCTCTTGGTTAAAAACCGGTTCATCATCAAACAAATCCCCAGGGCTCAGCAGTATTGTGACAGATGCAATGAAAATGAACATAAAAAACAAATCACTAGATGGGTCTGGTGATGCCTCACAAAATGCTGAGAATGAAAAACTAGAACAAACTCCCGCTGTTGCTCTGAATATCATTCCGGAAACTCCTGAGATAGATGAAGCAGGGGGTAAAGACATTGGCCTGGATGTTCCAGAGATCAATGTTGATATTATGGCTGATGAGGATCCAGCTTCAGAGGCCTTAGCTACATTGACTCAAACGTCTCTTGATTCTGACACACAGGCTGCTCCGGAAGCAGCTACCCTCAAACCCTCATCAGCCCTACAAGTGCAGAAGATCCTCACTTCTTCCATGCGGACTGTACAGTACGGTAACTATACCATCAAAGTGCCAAGTTTTGACGTGGCAAATCAGATCGATATGAAGAACTTGATAACAGAGGAGGATATCATGAACACTCCCTCGTCCCTGGGCAGTCGCATGTTGCCCCAAGAACAGTTTGACAGGGGCTCGTGTAGCTCCTCCAGTAGTCGGTCTTCCAGTATGTCTAGTCTTGCAGATAATGCAGCCGTCAGCTATGATTACAGCTCTGGAGTTAATGATACTCAAAGAAAGAACTCCAGAAATGACGTTTTAGGGTCTAATTTAGGTCTTCAAAACGGAAAAGCTGAAATTACTCCCACAGCAACTCCTGAAAAGTCCCCATCTCGAACAAAAAGAAAACTGTCGTCGGTGAGTAGTGATTTGCTGTTTCATCTATTTGTATTGTGTTTGATTTGCATATGTAATGGGAAGCAATTCAATACTGTAGAACGGGGTGAAGTTGGCAAAACGCGGGAACAGTGAGAAAAGTTCTCTTTTCTGAAATTAAGTGGATTAAAATTGGTGGCCAACTTGCCCCTGGCTTGCCAACTTCATCCCGTTCTACGGTATTGTAGTGATTGATTTTGACATTTTGATCTACTGTGCAATCTATGTTAAATATACAAATACCTGATAATTTAAAATACTTCCTTTAAAGTAAATAATTTCCAATTTTTAAAAATCACGCGTTCTTGAATTCATTATAGAGCTAACAATTTGTCAGTTGCCGATTCTAAAGATGTAATACCACACAACTTATCTGAAATTCCCCATGCCCAATAGCATATCAATTAGTTTATCTTAAGAATCATTGCTTCATGTAAATAAGGATAAAAAAATTTCTTCTATGATGATGGTACTCATTATTTATAAAAAAATATTTTGATAAAGATTGCCAATTTCTGGCGTTCCTCTACAAGACGGAATGATGAAGCGGACGGAAAAGTGGAAGGGCAACCAGGTTACAGAAGAGCTCAGAGCACGTCAGACTCCACAGGCAGCTCAACGTCAATCAGAAGTCGTCTGCAGAGACAAGAAGCTTTTGAAGGAGAGGGAAAAGATCCAGTGCAACTACAACCAGGGATGCTGAAAAGTCAGAACGCCAAACCTACCACTCCACCAAGCAAACGGAAATTTGTAAGTGGAAAATATTGAACGTTATGGAGTCATGTAAAGATTGCCTGGTGGTGAATAGGGATTTACAATTTGTCACACATGGTTTGTCATTCACTTCTACAAGGAAAGTGGCAAACAATATGATAATGTATCATTTTGGATTTAGTGTGCAGCCATAGATTTATGAATACTACTTGATTTAGAAAACTATTGTGTATTGGCATTTGTAGAACTTAGACTACCGTACGTCTTTCACTGTAAGAAACAATTAGGTACATTTAGATAAGAATTTAATTTTCTGTATGGGGAGAGTTTACCCTTAGATTAGTTAAAGAAACTATGAATAAGTAAACAGAATTAATTCTTTAAAATCTTTATTTTTGTCAGGTTGCAAAAGCTCAAGAACTGCAGATGCGTTTGCGGCGAGCCAGAAGTAAATCAATTGATATTGAAGCTGACCTCGACGATTATGATCTGAGGTAAGCATCACAGCTGACTTTGCTATCCTGTAAATGCTGTTTCTGGTATTTGTCATTTTGACTGATTAACTCAACACAGTTTCATACTTGACACCCACAGACAAATAATATATTATCTGATTAAATGTGTTTTAAATTAATGAAATTAATTTTACAGGACACAAGATTACTTCAGGTTTGTCAGTGAAATAATATAAAAATTATCGTAACATACTTGTAATTAAGTCGATTGGTGGGATTATTTAGGAATAAGCCTTTTGAAGTGTCTACATGAAGATTTTGCATACGAGATATGCTGTCTCGTAAGTTGTGTATTTGTCACACGTTTCAGCTTGCTTCAGAAACTTAGAAGTAAAACAAACAGCTTGCTTGACATTTTAAGTAGCTTGGAAATTAAATGGGTACAACCTGCAGAAAGGATTTCAAAAGTCAAGACAAAAGACTGAAGCCTCCTTATTAAAAGATCCCTCACATGGACACATGGACTAAATATGTAACATTTTGAGGACTCCCCACTCTCTATCTTATCTCATAAATCAACCCTCGTGAGTGCTCAGATCTGGGCTTAGAGTGGTGTACTTACCATATCTATCTGTCTTAATATTGTACTTGCCGGCTAATTTTAGAAGAATTTACTTACTAATTTGAGGCAATGATGATATCAATTAAGATACTGACGATGTCTTGCTTTTCATTAGTGACTATATGATATTTATTATCAAAATAATACTCTGGTGGTTACATCAAAAAATGTAAACAAAAAGGATTCTTGTAATTTCATTGGAATTGTTGTTTGTAACAGGATTGTGGAACCAGGTTACAAGTTATCAGCTGAGCAGAGTGATGAGTGTATGACGTCTAGAACTTAAGAAATGGGTGCAATCTTATTGCTTGATTAGGACAAGGCGAAGAATGATGAAAAATACCTGAATTAAAAGGGATCTTTTCTTGTTTTAGCTTATTCCGAGCTGTGAATGAGAGGGAGAAGGACAGTCCGGACAAGATCATCCGAGGCATGGGACTCAGTGGCTCCACCAAGATATGGATTGGAAAGGATTACACTAATTTCATCCACAAGGATTTTGTTGATCTCGACCAGCCCTTCACTGGTGAGCGTTTTGAAATACATACAATTCTTTATATAACACTGCATAAATGAACCTGGCAGAAACCATAAAGAACTATTAGTTTTATATTTCCAATTAAAGGAAGGTCAGCTTTTGTATGTTACTATTGTCAGATTTATTTATTGCTTATTATTGAAAGTTGTTAAAGAACCATGTTAATCTCTACTAATATTCTTCGACTTAAGTTTCTTCTGAAATTGACCAATGGCCCATCATATTTCCGTAAAAAGTAACTGCACTAGTACTTTAGAGCATTAAAAAGATCCGAAAATAGAGGACCTAAAAGAGGATCTGCATTCAGTAAATGCTTGATACTTGATACTTTAGTTTCAAGTCAGTATCAAACATAACATGTCAATAACCCCTTGTGTGTACCTTGTATTTAACATAATTAATATCTTTCAGATTTCATTGATCGAACTGTCACACCAAGAATGCCGTGGCACGACATAGGGGCTGTTGTGTATGGGAAGGCAGCTCGTGATGTTGGTCGCCATTTTATTCAGCGATGGAATGTCACAAAGGTATGCTGATTTTGATCTGTCCTTTCTAAGTCCTTTTTTTAAAACCTATGATTATCTTGATCAGGTTGATTGAGATCTGTATAAATTTCATGTACCTGCACCAAACTGCAGAATTTCAGATATATGACAAAATTATCATGCCAGTTCATTTGAAGCCATATCCCATGACCTGAGTGATATTAATACCTCTGAATTTTGTCTAAAAAAAATTATAAGTTGTTGCCACTCTGGTGTTTTTGAGCATGTTGAAAGTTGCCCAGGGCTCAAAATTAGTGCTCGACAACCCATTAGCTGAAATAATAATTAAAACAGGGGTTTTGAGTGTAATAGGTCTAAATTTGTTAATTTCAACGATCTGATTTTGAGATATATTAATCTGTGTTTTTCTTGCAGACTGAAAAGAGGAAGACCCACGAGGATTACCCGCTGCTCCTTCCCATGGGATACTCCAATATCAGGGTCCCCAGGAGTGTTCTTAACAGCGCCTTTCCTGTCGAGTGTCAGGTAAGCAGTGCCATGCAGATTAAGTTGCTCTTCAATTATTTAACTTGTCCATCTCCTGTTTCATATTAACCAGACTCAAGGAGTTTTTGCAGTATTTGACAAAAGTTATATGTACTACTACTAGTACTGTGATGAGTCTTAGTTCTCTGCTTTTTTGCAGTCATTTGAAATTCTTGTAGAATTAGAGGTTCTTTTTCATTGAAGTTAAGACCAGTGTGCGAAATACTGGACGTCCGATCGTCCTGACTACTTGAAATAACCATCGGACTAGTGCTTGCTAGCACAGGCCAGTCCGATGGGACGAGTGAATATCAAAGAGATCAAAAGATAAGGGTCTGAGCTAGGTGTGCATTCAACCGTGACATGTGGATTGCTGCTGATTGTTTACCAATTAGTGACCAAGAGCTTGATCTTTTTGAACTAGAACCTTCTTAGTTTTGATTATTTTGCTGTGAAAACATTACTAATAGTAATTTACTATGGTTCATGTTTTGCAAAATAAAGTGAATTTGATACCAAGCACTAATATATAGGCAAGCTTACATTTGCAGAAGTGCTTCAAGAATGCACTTCAATACTGACAATAGAATCTAGGCAACCAACTATTTGGCAATCATTACAAACTATGGGGTTTATTGTTAATGCTGGCATTATAATGATAGAATTCATGATCAGTATGGTCATGCATTATTGGAGCTCTCTGCCCAATTTTTTAAAATCTTTGCCCGAATTCAATTTAAATTAAAAAAGTTCCCAGATTTTTAGGGGGGCAGTGCCCCACCCCGCCCCCCTGGTTTTTACCCCTATGTATGTACTGGGTAGTTTCTGGACTACTGCCCTATCATTCGGACTAGCCAATCAGTAGACACTCAAGTCCCATCGGACCAGAGCCTTCTGAAATCCATTTCTCACACTGGTTAAGACCCATCTGACCATCAGCCTTGTTGGACGTTTTGTTTCAATCTACTAGAGCTGTTTGTGTGAGACGTTCCTTCTTGTGTACATGTATTTGACACTCACTTTCTGCTGATAAGTTGTGGTTACATTCTGCTTTCGTAGTTGTGTACTGATAGTCTGATACCTTGTGTAAAATGTTACATATTAGCCAAGGTGTATTTACGTGAATCCCTCTTTCAGGTTTTGCGAAGTAGTAGCCAGTGGTCAGCTGGTATGAAGCATACTGAGAACTCCATTCACCAAGCATACTTGAACTGCATTGAAAATGCCAAACATTACATCTATATTGAGGTAAGTGTGAAACATTATTATGCTCATATTTTTGTGTCTTTTGCAGCATATAAAATATTAAAATAAAATGATATCTCTTCTTTATTCTAATTTATCCCTCTTTGCAACTTCCAGAATCAGTTCTTCGTCTCGGTAGAAGGTGACACTGTGAAAAATGAAATTTGCAATGCACTCTTCAAAAGGATCAAGAGGGCTTATGAGTAAGTATAATTGAATTTGATCATTCACACTGAAAAATTCTGTAGTGTCTGACATTACTACATATCAGTTATATATCAATATATATCATGGATTAGACTTTTTGTGCTCTCATCATGGGCTGTAATACTTATTGACTTACAGTGTAGTGCTATAAGCTGATTGAATGACATTAAAAACTGGCAATGAAGTGATTAATAGATATTATATTCTATAAGTTATTGTGAAGTGTCGTGAGTATCAATTGTCATTAATAAACTGGTTAGATGTCATAGTACTACAATGAATTATTGACGTAAAATAACTAAAATTACACTAAAAGTTTATCCTGTAAGCAAGTGTTTTTGTGTGCTGTGTAGAATTCGTGCCAAGGAACTACAATGTATAAAATAATTAATACTGTTGCATCCTATGTTTTCCAGCCAAAAGGAGACATTTAGGGTTTATGTGGTCATGCCCCTTCTTCCGGCATTTGAGGGAGAAATCGGGACGAATGGTGGACTTTCTATACAAGCCATCATTCACTGGAACTATGCGTCAATGAGCAGAGGTCCCAACTCCTTGTATGGAAAACTCGCCATGTATGGAGGTAGGTAATAAACATTCTCATCTGTGACAGTAAAGGTATTAAAGTTGATGATTTTGGTGATCCAGAAGGTCTGGCTTTCTGGCTTGCTTCTGCTCTTGACATCAGATGGAGCCCTTTACTTCAGTAGGGACATAGAGCGCCCTCTGCAGTTTAATCTGGCATATTAGTGTCGGGGTTTTCTTGTCCTGTTACAAGTTCACACTATCAAATGCATGATGTCTTGTTTTCTTTGCAGTTCCAGAGCCCATGGAATATGTGACATTTTATGGTTTGAGAAATCACTGTGAGCTGATGGGCAAACTTGTAAGTGATCAGATTTGCTGGCCCTTAATACAGAAAGCTGAGAAGTTCATGACATTTCTTGCCTTCTTGCACAAACTGGTCACAAAAACTGTTCGGAAATGACATGAGATATGTCTTTTATTGTCTTCCATTAAATTTATGTATTACGTTATATTTAAAAAATAGATTATTTTCGAAATGCAAAAAAAAATTTAATCTCAATCCTTTTCTTGGATTTCTTCTCAATTGTAGTCATATACATTGAAAAATGATTTTATTTTTGTTGCAGCATTCTGAACTGATTTACGTGCACAGCAAACTGATGATCATTGACGATGAAATGATAATCACGGGCTCAGCAAATATCAATGACAGGAGCATGCTGGGAGTGAGAGACAGTGAACTTGCAGTCTTGATCAGAGACAGAAAGAGAATCAGATCTCGGATGAACGGGAAGGACTATCAGGCTGGCTGGTTTGCCTCCACCATGAGGAAGTACCTTTTCAAGTGAGTGTCTCTCTTAACAAATTTTTGGAATAGCTGAAATGTTATTAATGCATTTGACTGTTACTTAGTCTGACAAAATCGGACTCAAAACGAAGCCCGTGGCTGTCTAGAATATATCAGAATTTTTGTGTTGTAAATGTTACTCAGCATAAGTTGTCAATAATAGGAAAATAGCTAGATTAATTATGTATTGTCCTCTATAAAGGGCATTAAAAATATGCAACCCAAACCAGCACTAAATTGTCAGGTATTGAAATGGGTATTGGCTAATTTTTACATTGCGTTTCAGGGAGCACCTTGGATTACTTGGCAAGTCTACTCGTAAGATAGATGTCACGGATCCCGTGATTGGCAGCTTTTATAATGATGTTTGGTTAGCCCATGCCAGTGTCAATACTACGGTATACGAAGAGGTAATTACATCAACTTAATGCCACTTACTTGATTCCAAAAAATGTCTTCAGTAATTAATTATGTGATATCTTGGCACCATGCTTTCAAACAGTTTTTGACTATACTGAACTGACATGTCCAAAGAACTCTACATTTATTGTTACAGAGTCGTTTAATTGTAGACCTATTGTTGTTTAATTAACCGGTACTCACTGGCTTAGGCTATCAATTTAAAAATTCTGAATCACCCACCAACCCTGTTAAAACTGACTTGATTCAAAAATGTTTCTTTTCTCAGGTATTCCGCTGTCTGCCCACTGATTCTGTGAGGGACTTCACTGCCCTGAACGCTTTCAAACGAGCAAATAAACTTGCTGAAGACGACATTGATGCAGCCAGAGAGGAACTGAAGAAGATTCAGGGACATTTGGTCTTGATGCCACTGCTATTTCTTGACGAGGTTAATTTGTTGCCCCCTGTTGGGACGAAGGAGGGAATGGTGCCAACTTCAGTTTGGATTTGAAGAAGTTAATTGTATACATTATGAATTTTATTGAACGTTATTCATATTATTATTTTTACATTACTGCTTTTGATGGGCTTTCTGCAGAGCTGTGCTTCGCATACCCGTTACACTTTGAAACAGCAGCCATCGATGATTCATTCAAATTTATATGTTTAAGACTAATATTTATTTGTGCCATGCATGATCAACTGCTATATATATTCAAGTGCTAAAATAGTGAATTGTTTCAGAGTAATCAAGATGGGGTGTAACTGGCGCAAGATTGCTTGTTGTAATTTTGACTTTGTTACTCAGGGCTATTCCATTTAAAAATCTGGGGGGGGGGGGTGGTCGGGCTACGATTTTGACCCCCCCCCCCCGTACATACACCAAAAAAAATTTTCATTTTTACATTGCGTAGGCCTGAATAGAGCCGATAGTCCCCCCCCCATACATCTGCAGTGAATTCCGCGAGTGCCCCCCTTGCATCTACAACGTATTATCGCTCACCCGTACATACATCATACGAAAAATAAACCAGTGCGACCACCCCCCCCCCCCCCCAGATTTTTAAATGGAATAGCCCTCATGGTACTTTTTAAAAGCTGCACCGGATCTTTCATGGATGTGTTATTGTGAAACATGTGTCAAATATATATATTTTAAATTAATGATGACAACAGTTCCATTTCCAAATGCTGGTTATAGTATTGTCCTTCGTCTTGGAATGCATTTTCATTGATCATGTACCACAATAATGAACATGTATTCTTGTAACAGGCCTATACATGATGAGCTGGCATAATTATAACATGTTATTTATTGCATGTACAGTTTATAGTGTCAGATGGGGTCAGGCTGTGATTGTTTTCTTACCACATATCATCATTATCTAGTCATTATTGTCATAAAATGACAATGTGGCTTTACAAACTTTACAATTTATTTTTGTCAAACTTAGTCAGTACACCTCAGAAGGTTTACTTGTATATAATGTATAGCATATCTTATTCGGCAGTACTTACCGTTATGAAGAATATCATGATTAACTTTCTCTGACATTTATATATTGTTGAACAATGGGACCATTAACACTTGAAATTTTATTGGATTTCTATGATATTGTGTATTACATTTGTATTATAATTATGCTGATATGAAATTGTTGCATTTTTGAAAACTGGCTGTGATGCAAAATGGCAAAAAATATGTTAAAGCTCGTCTTGTTGTACAAGTTTTGTAATGTTAAACTTTTGGGAATGTGAAATGTTGAATGAATGACAATTTATTACGACATTCTCTTCTGGGACCAAACCCATAAATCATTCTAGTTTATCGAAGAAATTTGCTAATATTCCTGATCAATTTCAATCATTTACTTGGCTTGAACCTGTCACAGTATTGCTCTTTGTGATGTAAGCTTTCGGAACTGTAAGGCCGTTTTACCAATAAGGTTAACAGCTATAACTATGTAAGCTTAATCCTGACCTTTGGAATTCCATAGATGTATAATTTCCTAACACAAAGGTCTGTTTGTTTTTCACTTTTTGTTCATTTTCCCATCTAGAGAATAATAACACTCATGAGATCCCGAGAGACATTAAGAGTAGCAGCAGGTCAGTTGGCATGCTTCAAATATTGATGCTTCCTCTAAAGAGCTGTGTGTATCGAGTTGGCGAGAGAGTTCATATCCGACTTGCAAGTTACTTGTTTTCCTTCTAGTGCCAGGATTGAAATATTTATAAGAATGTTTCTAGTTTATCTTCGTTTTAGTTATTTTTATTTTGTTATGTTTTTTTCACTCTAATATCACCTGATTCATTGTATCAATGTATAGTCAGTGTACAGTAATTGGCAAGATGTCATTCTACTCTGTGATGTTTGGCTCACTTTTTGTGACCTTTGCGCATTTGAGCATTTTAGGGACTTGCATGACCTGCAGTTTTAAAAACATTTTTACAATTTTTTTTTCTTCACATAATCATAACCAATTTTCTGGTCATTGATATGATACTTTGTTACATTAAGACATTATTTAAAAGTTGTAGTCAACATTTGGTATTATGGCTGCATGCAAACTGGGATTTATAAGAATGTGATAATAAATTTAGGGCTTTTTAACGAGTTTTCGGTACGAAAACTCGTTATACTAGTCACTAATGTCGAGAGAGGGATTGACGCTATCTATTGACGATCTATTGACGCAGCTTTAATGTGCGAAATAACGACTTGCTACAATGTGGCAAGTTGTTGAAATGAGTAATAAAGACATCATAGATTTGTGCGCATCAACGTTTTTGTGTTGATCTTGGGTTGTTGAGCATTGTATCAATAGAAATTGCCTTTTAACAGTGCAGACATCACAAAAACGTCTGATTGGGTCAACATTTTGATGTTTTGACGAAATGTCAACTGATTCAAACGAACAGCACTTACCACTGTGGTATAATATCGAAAATTCCAGAAAAATGTATGAGGAACACCCAGTTTGTGATCTATCCCAATCCTATTCAGCATCCGACAATAGCACAGAAAGGCTGTAGGTCTGATTACAGATTTATAGTTTAGTACAATTGTGTCTTCTCTGTTGATGGTCACGGCAAAACAGGAAACAGAAATGTCGAATAAATTACCCCAATGCCCTCTGATTGGTCGAGACGGGTGAGAATTTTTCCCGATTTGTTTCAGACACTTCTTTTTGGGTTAAAATAACGATTTCAGGATTTTTAGAATCGTATTTTTTTTAGGCAAATGCCCAGTTAGTTTCATTCAAATATCTTTTTTCGTCGCCAAGAATTCGTTGAAAACGCACATAGAAGATTGACACAGCAGATTAATGCAAAATAAAAATTCATTACAATTCAACAAATTATGTTTTAGTTGTTCATTAGAATCGAGATTTTTGGCTGTCTCTGTCAATCTTTGTTTTATTTAAATATCTTTTTTCATTGCCGAGAAATCGTTGAAAACGCACATAAAAAAGTTACAAAGTTTGTTACAAGTATGCAGGCCTAATCGTGCATCTGTTTATGACGGACCCCATAGCCAATTCAGTGACTACAAACTAGTTATTTATACATGCATAATTGCGAATCTATAATATAAATAGACATGTAATATTTTTCAGAAAGACTTTTTGCATGAAAAAAACCTTAGTACAAAAGATAGCTAAATAGTGAAACCCAGACAGGCATTGTCTGACTGTTTCCGTCTGGAAATTTCACCTGTGCCTGAGACTTTTTGAGACAGTTAAATCTCATTGTGGAACAGACTGCATGGGTTTGGCTATCAATAGGTCCAATATATCTATCTATCTATCTATCTATCTATCCACCTTCATTAAATAAATTAAAAACAGTACGTCAAAACATTTCTAATCGTAAAATCTATCTTCAACAGTATCTTGTATATAAATCACTGTCTTATAGTGGGATTATGGCATTGTTGTGTAATAGTAATACTATATTTCTGTGTGTAAAACATCACTTATTAAGGGAATCCTTATAATATTATATATTAGAGAGTAAAGATGTGAAACATAATTGCGCTTCAGACTTGACATTTCAAACCCATAAATTGTCATTCAAACGTAATTAGTCAATTCAGCACTTCAACTGACACATGGACAGCAATTTGTTTGTTCCATGTTCAAAGATCTTTGTGCCATTTGATTAGCAATCCCAGTTTAAAGGAATCGCTATCCTGGGCCAAGTGAATGTTAGTCTGTCATTTAGTGCATAAATTAAGGGTGTAAAACCATATTTTTGCCTAACCCCAAACTTGTGACCCTTCGCTGTGGCCTGTAGATTTTTAACTAATATTTGAAAATTTGGATCTTTTGCACTGAAGTTAACCCAGTGACCTCTCTGAGCTTGATTGCCAATTACGCATGGTTACATAACAGCCAGCGCCCCCCCCCCTTTGATGTCCAGTGTGGAATGTGCTAAGTCAGCATGATTAAGCAATTCTGATGTTTACAGAAGTCTAAATGTAAACAAGAGCAGCAAATTCTGAATTGTATGATTTGAAGTAGATAGATAGATAGATAGATAGATAGATAGATAGATAGATAGATCGATAGATAGATAGATAGATAGATAGATAGATAGATAGATAGGATAGCAAATAAACTGGATCAATAATAAACAGAATTGATAGATAATCAGCTAAATTGTTAAAAGGAAGACAACACTGGGCATCCCTCCAACATCATGTCATCACCCAGTCTAATTCAGAAATTACGTGTACATGTGATAACATGATCTGCATGTAGATTTTACTCACTGTTTTGAAGTGAAATTAATCACATGTTAATAATTTAATTTAGCTTGTCAAGGTTTGAAATTAAACTATTCCATAAAATTATAGATACAGGGAATATTAATGGAGAAATTTGAATTTTAAGACACTTATGAATATGAATATGTCACGTATTGTGAAATTCCAAACTAAATCATTGATAAGAAGCTGGACCCACTTGACCTAATTTCCTGCTGTCGACCATTGATGTTGAGACCATCACTGCACAAATTTTTGAAACCTTTCTGGTGCTCAATTTGCTTCGCAAAACGGCCTACTTATTAGGCCCTATGCATCATTGATGTTTCATTCTGCATGGTGTTTTGTATTTTTTTCTGTTGGGAAAAATGTAGCCCTATTAGTAAGACATCAGCCTTTTTCAAAAAAAAAAAAAAAGCAGAAAAATCAATGAGGTATGACATTGATTGGTCAAGATCTTCTGTACTATAGTGATCACTGGTCAAGGAGGGTCCTCCTCATACACCATGGGGACGGATACACTCCTGCATGGAGATGCCACTGAAGCACACCAAAGCAGCCTGGTGAAGAAAGGAGTAGGCCAAGCAATTATGTCATCAACTGGGCATCGCCAAGACAAGAATAGCCAATTTGATCCCAAATTATAGTTAAATTATACAGTCAGCAGCCTGTGTCTCATGCACTGCAATCAGCCTCTTCATACAGCAGATTCTTGACAATTTCTCTTGATCATTTCACAATTCGCTCTTAAATCACAAAGGCATCCAGTTAGTCTTGTGGGGTCACATAATTCAGGTGTCAAATTGTGTGCATAAAATGAGAAATTTCACTGGGGGAAACTCGTTTTGCAATCCGCGGATTCTTGTATTGGTTATCAGTACGAATGGCATGTAAAGTAAGTGGGTCTGTGTATGCTGCTTTGACTACTGCTTTTATGATATTAGCTCAGTTAAATTCTTGCATAACATTATCACTGTTCCACCACTGAGTACGGTAACGTACGTTACCGTCTCCTAACACAAGTAACCTCAAAAATTGTTTTTCTATAAATGACATTTAAAGCCTCTCATTGTACACATATTAAGACTATTGCTAAAGGAATACACAGGGCCGTGGCAAAGTCCAGAATCTAACTTAAGAAAGTGTAATGGGTGGGTAAATTCAAGAGTAAGAGTATGGTAATGTGAACATGTGCTTTCTTCATGTTACCGTCTCCACCAAAAATCACTTTACCGTACTCCTGATTAGGCTTATGAAGCTCATTTTCAACAGGATGTGATAAGTTTACAAGAATTATAAGCGACCTACATGTTCTCTATGACTGTAAGTTGCCATATAACATGGATGAATAATGAAAAGATCATGAATAAAAAAAAAAGTTCTGAGATTATTTATGATAGTACGTTACCGTACTCAGTGGTGGAGCAGTTATTATTGTGAAAGAAAAATATTGTTGATTTTTAAAACTTGATTAATTATGTGATGATTTATTTTTCTAGCTAATTAATAAGGGAATATATTAATTATGGATCATGCAAATCTCAACATGAAAGCTTCTTCAATACCTTGCAGGGAGATAGTTTCAAAGAATACATTCCTATAGATTGTATATCTTTTTGTGATCTCATTATAAAACAGGTGTTAGGAAGAAGTATAAGTGAGGTGAAGGACAAGGTTGTTTCAGATACTGTACAGATTTATTTTCAGAATAAAAAGTTATCCATATTGTTACTTTGCCTTTGTTTGTGTTTTATTTCTTATTGTTGGAGACTGGGAGTGCCAGGATGATCTGATGTTTAAAGATTAACTGAAATTGGATTTGCTATTATAGGAATTTGTCCGTTTTAAAACTGTACTTATTAAATTGTCTGCTGCTAATGGCATGTGAATCTCATCAAAGGATCTCCGACCTGGGCTGGTCGAGTTTTACAAATTATTTGTTTTGTTATTTTGGTCGTCTTGAGTAGTCTTGGTCTTGTTTTATACATTGTCTGGACAGTAGAACCTGTCGCTGGTGCTGATACACGAGGCCTCTACAGAATTGATTCTTGGTTGTCGCAAGTTTGGATGCTTTTGTAGTTGGCCACTTTAAGTCCATTGTTTTGTTTTTCTTATATTGGCAAGTATGTGTTTAAGCTTCACTTGGGTTGTTGAAACTTTTCTTGGATAATAGCCAAAATCCTGGCTTGAAACTGCCAAATATCTAGGATGTCAATTTCATCAGAAAACGTTTTCTTCAGGACTCCGTACTTCTCAGTTTTACACACAAGGACACAACTTGAAAAATACTGATCAGAATACCTGTATGTACTGTGCTATACTTTTAAATTGTGGAGTCCATGTGAGCAAGCAAATGGCCTCCAGCAACTGACTTGGCTCATGGCATCTTTTCATTCAGTCAAAAATTCCTCCGGGCTGTTTAGAGTCTTGTGAAAGGCTTTTGCCTCAAGCCATGTCTTTCTATGTTCAAACAGGAATTTGAAAGTCAGATATATGATTTGATCTTGATCATACTAGTTTAATAAAACCTATTTGCTGCAATGAGGAAACTTTAGTATAATTATATACTTTACATAAAATAGTATAGAAAACATGGATACCAAGTTGCAGTGTGGAGTTGTGATTCTTCTGTTTCTAAATGGTAAGCTGAGACTCATTTCTAGTGTTTTTATTCCATGTTAAACTGCAGTTCACTTGGGTCTTTAATTTGTAGGACATTTTAATTGATGTTATTCGCAGAATGATTAGTAACTTCGCGCACAGCTGCAGTCTGGTGGCATAGGAATATTCTACATCATCTCAAGTAATTGTTAACCTCATTACATATGATATATATTAATTTACACCATTTATCTTGGAGTAATATTTTGGATTTGCATAGCCTCAACATTTCGCGTGACGGAGTCACCATTATTTTACCCTAATTCTCACAAGACATGCTTTCTCCTCCAATTGCTGGCCCAACTTGGCTTGCAGAGTGCAAACTCCTAAAGAATACAAATATTTAGACTGTTCTCTATTGTTAATAATAATAATAAAGTCCCAAAGTGTCTAACATATTTTTGTCACGGCTCGATCCTCAATAAAAGTGACAGAGTCACTGGATGACGTGACGGAGTCACATTCAGCAATTGTGTGAGTTCAAATTTGTAGTATGGCATCAAAAATGACAAATTCTTGAAAAATTGTAAATTTGAAAAGTAATAACATCTGATGGATTCAATATCCCTAGTGCAGATACAGTGTTTCATTTATAAGTAGACCTCCAAAAAAGACCATTTTTAGCAATTTTTCAGCAATTACAACCCAAAAAACCACAATTTCCATCAATATCTTAAAGATAACAATCTAACCAACATTAAAGTCTACAAATGAATAAAAGTAAAAAATGACCAAAATTATCAATATTAAAAACAATTTTATTTCATGTAAATATATTGAAAATTGTGTTCGCTAGGACACTTTCTATAAAGAAAGGTGATATTCCTCAAAAGTTCCACTTTTTCATGGAATTGTTCTGCTTCACAAAAGTTAACTGTTGATGTGGACGTGTCTCCACCTGCATCCAAGCACAGGTCATGTACTTGTTTGCTCACATGCAAGTAAAGATAAGGTCTCCAAAACAAATGTCACAATTGTATGCAGTATTGAGTTTTCCTGTGTGTCAAGCTAAGAGGGGAAGTACAAATGAGAAACTTCTTTCACTGTTCTGCAGAAAATGATGGTTTTTGGAAAAGTGGGGCCTAAGTTTCTTACCGCCTGTACAACCCAGTCCAAGGCAGACAGGTCATGTACCTACTCATTGACTGTCATGATGACAATCATCATTGTTTGCCATCATAGACAGCCATCATTCCACTGAAAAGCTTTTTGACGAGATCGGTCATTGGTCTTTTATTACGTATTAGCTTGTAAACACGCACAATCCGTGACTTCTCCTTCCTCTTTCTCCTATCAATGTATGCTTTTTTACCTCTCCAATTGATTTGCTCTTGTAGGGCATCCACACAACACTGACCATCTGGTACGACAGGTTCTGCAACCACTTGAGTTTTTTTTTGTCCTTCCTGTGGGGGAGGGTTGGTCTAGTGGTAGCTAGCGTTCTGGGCTGCCAATCGCTGGGTCCAGAGTTTGAATCCAGCTCTTGCCGGGTCCCCTGGGCCTATGTTGGACGGCTGTTTCAATCCTCTTTCACCTCATTGCCGTGTCCTCCTCCTGTCCTAATTAGCCTACCAAGTGCTTAAATACAGCACGTAAAGCCCCAATCATCCTTCCATCCATTTGTTCTTCCTGTTTTTTTGGATAGAAGATAGGCATGTCTTCTATGGCCTTCATGTCTGTCAGCTGCATGGTCAGTGCAACCACATATGACACTGTTGAAAACTGCAAAATATGGAGGCCCAACCTGGGTAGCCTGCATAAATTATTGGTGAACATCCATGAAGTTCTTCATACACTTTTTGAGGAAAAACGCTTTGATAGGTCCAAAAAGTGACATAAAATTTTCAATGGCCGACGCGATTTTACGTCGCGCGTCTGATACTATAATGCTATACACCATTGGAAAGCTGACAAACAGAGCTTTCTTGTGATATGTGATACTTTGCTGTAGGTCAAATAGGGACCGAGATATGAGCACTTGAAAATTGGGTTTTTGGACGTCCGTAGCGCCGAGACCGTTTGAGCGAGCAGTCCGTATCTTTGTGGAGTTTGTACACGCTGTCGCTGCGGGGGATTATAATAAACTGCTGGAGTATCAATCATGTGATATCATTTTATTAAACTTCACCTATACATAGGTGAAGTTCTAGGCACACTTCTCGCAAAATGGATGTGCTTGTTACTATGATGCAATTGAATTGAAGGATGCCTACATGGTCAGTTTTTGCCCAAATCAATTTTTAAAAGCTTGATGACAATACAGGTTTTTTTGTTCTGCTGGTTATATTAATATTAAGGTCAGTATTTTGGTAGCCTATGCTTACCTTAGTTGACTTCAGTAAAGGGGGGATTTGAATGTTAAAGAGCAGTTTTAACCATCCTTTGCCTCATTGGTGTATCCTCATGTCCCAATTGTCCTTCCAAGTGCATAAATGCAGGACATAAATCCCAATCATCCGTCCATCCATTGTCACATCTGCTGCCATTTGAATACTTTTGCCATTAAACCTGATAAGGTTGGATCTTTTCTTATGCTTCTTGGACATTTTTTAAGTTTATTCCATTATCCATTTTGCATTTATGGTGTCCCATGAGCAAAACTGCTCGATATGATAATCTTCCGAGAGAAGAAGCAGCATGAGGGCCAGTTCCGAACTGCAGATATGGGAATGGCAATATGGCATGTACTTTGGAAATAACTTGAACAGTCTTCAGCTTCTTTGGTGCAGCACTAATCTGATCTACTGGCTGTATTAATACTTTTGTACACAGGCTTTGCGAAGATCATCAAGCCTCTGTCAGACATTCGGTCTGACAAACAGGCACCTCTTGTCAGACCGAAAAATGTAATGTGCTCTTGCAGCATTGAGAAATCTGGACAGAATTACCGATTGTATGGATTTTTAACGGAATATATAGTTTGCCTGAATTAAAGCTTCTGCACCCCAAATATCAAATAATACACAATTCAAAAGGTCACTGTGTCATTAGTGATTTATTTGGTACAATAAAAATTAGTCAATGAAAATTAAATCAATTAATCTCAGAAACAACATTTTGAAATTGTTCAATTTTCCTCAAGATCTCTTCAGGCCCTTCATACTCATCATCTCATCTCCACTGTCTTCATCAACCTCAATGGCATCCCCTGCCTCAATACATACTTACTTGATCAAGTTGATGTCAGTTTAATAGCTATTTACTTTTGCCCAAAGAAGCGGCTGCAAAACAATTTCGTCTGCTAAAACTTGATAGAAATTCGCCTGCAGTCAGACATGCAGAAGATTAACATTTATCATTACAGAAGGGCCAGTCAGGGACAGTGGCCCATCCCTCCCTCTACGTGAGCTGAGGGAAAACCCATACTACTACTACTACCACTACTGCAAGTGCCGTGATTCACTGATTGAGTGTCGGACATTCGGTCTGACAGTGAGGATGATGTTGTCGGACCTGCCTAGTAAACAATCGGACAGGTCCGAAGGTCCGACGATCTTTGCAAAGCCTGTTTGTACAAGACATTATATGTGGAATCATATATGTTAGCATACCTGTCGGTGAATTTGGAAACAACCTCTGTATCCTCAAATAAGTGTAATAGATTGCGGATGTCACTTTCAATGGTCGCTGTGATGGTGGCAGACAATCCTAGAATAGGACAGCTCGCCAAAGAGACAAGTTCCTCTACACAGAGGTACGCAGGGCGAAAAGTGTTGCCCGTAAAATAAATGAAGAGATACAATATTTCAATTGTTTATTTTCATGAAAACATGTAACAATGGTAACGACAAATACAGGACATAAATCCCAGTCATCCATCCATTGTCACAGATGCTGCCAATTGCCTTCCTTTGCCAATAAACGTGATAAGTTACTTGGAAATGTTTACGGTCATTCCATTATCCATTTTGGATTTATGGTATCTGATGAGCAAAACTGCTCGATATGATTCTCTTCCTAGAGAAGATGCAACTCAAGGGCCAGTTCCGAACTACAGATTTGGGAACGGCAATATGGCATGTACTTTGGAAATAACTTGAGCAGTCTTCAACTCCTTTGGTGCAACACTGATCTGATCTACTGGCCGTATTGTTATTTTTGTGCAAGACATTATATGTGGAGTCATAATTATGTTAGCCTTCCTGTCAGTTAATTTGGAAACAACCTCTGTATCCTCAAATAAGTGTAATAGATTGCGGATGTCACTTTCAATGATTGCTGTGATGGTGGCAGACAATCCTAGAATAGGACAGCTCGCCAAAGAGACAAGTTCCTCTACGCGGAGGTACGCAGGGTGAAAAGTGTTTCCCGTAAAATAAATGAAAGATGCAGTATTTTAATTGTTTATTTTTATGAAAACACGTAACGGTGGTAAAGACAATTCTAATCTTTTGTCTGGAAGCTGACTTGTTTACCCAAATAAATCTTGAAAAATAAGTAGTGCTGGTTATATGATTAAGGTCAGTATTTTGGTAGCCTATGCCTACCTCAGTTGATTTCAGTAAAGGGGGAATTCGAAAGTTAAAGAGCAGTTATAAGCATCCTTTGCTGTATACATCCTCATGTCCCAATTGTCCTTCCAAGTGCATAAATACAGGACGTAAATCCCAGTCATCCATCCATACATCATCACAGATGCTGCCATTTGCCTTCCTTTGCCAATAAACGTAACAAGTTACTTAAAAATTTTTACGGTCATTCTTGTTCTTCCAAACTGTGGACCCAATTTCCGCACACTTCCAACCTTATTAGTGCGAAACATTGGAAATCAGTCTTCGTCTTCTTACTAGGATGAAATTGCCTTTCTGATTCTGGTAGTCTGCTCTCTGTCTTTAATCCCTTGTCGCACTCCTTCCTGTTGGTTTCTCATAACACACTGTGGCTTTAAATATTCCTGCAGGTCATCAATTATGTCTATAGCAATTCCACAATCATTGCATGAAATCATGTTGGAATAACTGATGTTACCTCTTGGAGAGTTGTCAACAGATTGACAGGAACTGTTTGTGAGGGACTCTACTTTAGCAGCATCTGCTGACTTGACTTTTTTGATATCCAAGATATTTGACTGGAAACAATCACTTTTGTCAGTAGTCTGCTTGAAGTCGAGCAACCAGTAACCATACGGCCTGGATGTTGCAGTGTCATAGTGAAAAAACTGAACAATTTTTAGGAACAAACATTAAATCAAGAAACAAAATTAGTTAATTTTGTTAAAAATATGCATTTTTTGTAAAAAGAGGTAGTATATACAAAATATGGCATATATAAATTTAGCTTTGATATCTTTAATTGAATGCAAAAACTAACGCAGTCGGTATAAAGGTTGGACAACATAATTTTTCTTGAGCTTGTTTTTTTTTTTTCAATTTAAAATGACTTAACTAGAAAAAATACCAAAAAATTACAAACTTGGCGTCTATATTCTCTGTTGAACACAGAATCAACGTAATCTGTTTCTAGAGTTGACATAGTGATTGTTGTGGACTCAATTGCTCCCTGAAAAAATGAAGAAATTACAGATATATATAAAATATTGAACCAAAAGTCTCCACATCAAAATTATAAAAAAAAATAAAAATAGGAGAAGAACTTTATTGAAAATTGGCAACAAAAACAATAAATGAATGAAAAAATAATTCATTTTTAGTAGTAGGCCTTTTCTAGAAAACCAGACATAAATAATATTATACTAACATCCCTAGTTGTAGAACTGGGTTAAGCCGTTTGAGACAGTGCAGATGATAATCTAAGGTCAGGAGATTGGCCAGGTCCAATAGGTGTACATAAGTCTTCTTCTTGTTTGAAGAATGCCTTAAAGAATGCCTTCATGGAACAATTGAGAAGAGTACTCACGATAGGGCAGTACACAGCTGAACCAAGTCCCACAATGACCATGACAGTAATCACAACTGAGACCAGGCTGGTTAACAATTTAACATTCCCATCTTCTGCCTGTTCAGCATCTACAGCCTGTGAGGTGGTCTTTCTTGAGAGCTCTGTAGTCATCATGCTGCAAAGTACTAGAGTCAAGGATGGTAAATCCGTCCAGGAGGGTAAATCCGTCCACCCTCTATTATAAGTATACAATCACATTTATTACTTTTGTTTTGGTTTTAAAAGCAAGAGATACTAATTTTCAACAAATTTTGCCGTGTTTTTCGTGTTAACAGCATTTCAAATGATATTTCAGGTCCATTTAAAAACAAAGGACCAAAGACAATGAAATCCTGTGACGTCATCTCAGCCATTTTGTTTAATGGGTGGTACTGATCTTGTAGGCCTTTTTCCGTCAACAAAAAAAGAATTGGAGTTAAAGAGTTGTTGATTAAGATCTAGAATTGTATTATTCTTGTTGGATTTGTTAAATTAACTTAATTGCAACATCTGGGAAGGCCACACAAATGAAATAAAAGTGGACGGAATTACCATCAATATTTTAAAACTGCCTTGAATAGGTGATTGTAAATCCGTCCACCTAGTTCAAATGGGATTTAAAAGTACTTTTATGACTTTTAATATCTACGAATGGCATAACACTGATTAAAGAAACTAGATTGAGCAGTTAGACCACTTTATTGGGCTAAAAGAGTTCTTCAATCGTAATTTAGGCAGTTAATTGAAATTCTTGATAGTCAACTTTACCCCTCTTGTTTAATACTTCTATTATAAGTGTAATCAGCATCATACTTTTCTGCAATCTACACAAAATCCTTTCTGAAGATTAATAAATTGCAAAATTTGAAAAAATAACAAGATATGATAAGTCTGTACTGATTTATTCCCTGTGGACGGATTTACCATCCTTGCTGGACGGATTTACCAGCAGTGTGGACGGATTTAGGTGCCCCAACCTTCAATGTTTGTTGCCATGGTTTCAGAAGAAAACACTTTAATATTTAGCTTTCTTTGCCGCTGATGATTGTTTGGAACAAGCCCCTTCCAAGGTACTAATTTTTATTTTCATATCTACTCCCATTGTCCTAGGAATAAAGTATTAGCCAAAAGTGGACGGATTTACCCACCTTGACTCTAGTGTCCCCTCCTCAGGTTCAAAATCATGCAACACATAGCAAAAATGTGTGTTCCTGATGTCAATAATCACATTTTCAACCTCTGTTAGTGGGCTTTCAAGAGTAAGGTGAGGTAATTGATTCAGGTGGGTCCCAAATGAACAGGTCACAGTCAGTGTTTGGAAATTATCAGAATGAGAACTCAAACAGTCTGCTTCACCACAACTAAAAATTGATCCACAGAAAAAAGATGCAAAAAAGGAAAGGGATCTGGGTCAGGAATCTGGATCAGAGATTCTAGGTCTAGGAATCTGGTCAAAGATTCTATAGAATCTAGGTATCTATGGGTTAGTGAATGATGGATTCTGGGTGGAAATTGCGATGGAATCTGTGTAGATTGGGGTTAAGAATCTGAGTCAAGGAATTTGGGTCAGGGAATGTGGTCAAGTAGATCTAGTGTCTAATGAGTGCCAAATTGATCTAGGGTCTAATGTATGTCACCTATATCTAGGTCAATGTCAATAGGGTCATGGTCTAATTAGGTCAAAGTTCAATGAGGTCAATTAAAGATCAATTAAGGGTCAATAAAAGGTCAGGAAGGGACGGTGAATCCCTATCTAGTAGTGGGTAATATGGAAACCAGCTCTATATCAACACGTACGTGTAATAGATTGGGGATGTCATTTTCAATAGTCGCTGTGATGGTGGCAGGCAATCCTAAAATAGGACAGCTCGCCAAAGAGACAAGTTTCTCTACGCGCAGGTATGCAGGGTGAAAATTGTTTCCCCTAGAATCAATGAAGTTGAGATATTTTAATTGTTAATTTTAATGAGAACTGATAATATGATTAAGGTCTGTATTTTCGTAGTGTATGCCCACCTCAGGTGACTTCAGTAAGGTGGGAGGGGGATTCAAATTTTAGAGAGAAGTTTTAACCATCCTTTGATCATGGATGTATCCTCCTGTCCTAATTGTCCTTCCATGTATAAAGTTCATGTTCTTGAGCCACATATCTTTCACCTTTAGGATTGAGGAATCTGGGTGGCCCACAACAGCCAAATTCGCACAGGGTTCTTACTTTGTCCCAAAGAGGCGTCAGAGGCACTTTTGGTAGTTCAACGGACCCTAGATTTGTTGTTTCCACTTTCCAGAAAACACAATTTCAAGCTCTTGCCGTCGCCGTCATCTTGAGTGGTTTCCTATGCGCATGTGTGCGGTTGAGTCGCCTAGCAACCTTAATAGACATGACGTCACTGTAATGAAGTGCACGTTTTATTGGAATGGAGGACGAAGTCAGTTGATACGCATCATTCTTTATTTCGTAATATTCTAAACGATGAACAAATGAATGTATGGTTCCCTAAAAATGGAAACAAACAGAAAATATAAGAACCAACATATAAGTCACAACTAAAATGAAATGACAAATAGTATAAAATAATAAACTAATTAATTCAATTATTAACAACTTACAATTGTGACCAGATGTACTATTGGTCCTCCCCAACAACCAGATAAGTTCAGATAAGTTTGGTTTCAGGTTCAGGTTCCCTAAAATAATTACAAGTAAGTCTTACAAATATGCTAACTCATAATATAATTAATATAGATAAACTGAAATTATCACATAGTTGTGCAACAAAGTTGAAACAATCTGAGTTGAAGCAATCTAGTATTACAAGTGATTCATACCAGAAAATAATCGAAGTAAATTCTATACAAGAAATAAATTATAAATAAATTCACTTACATTGCTAAAATCCAGTATCACAGTTCAGATAAAATCCAGTTAAATCAGTGTTACTTCATATCAGATATCAGTAGATGTGCAGCAAAAATGCTAAAAGCAGTTGACACTCTGGCTTTCAGATGAAGAGTGACTGAGCTTCACAATTTTGGAGGGAACTGAGCATTCCTGCCACAAGATGGAGCTTTTACAATAATAATCTAATTTACTGCCACCTGGTGTCAATGCAAGAAATAAACCACTGAATAGCAAAAAGAGCATACATTCCAACACACACGTGGCGTGACGTCATCATTCGTGACGTTAGACGACTGCAAAATTCCTAAGCTGGAGAGTTCCTACTCTTGCCGAAAATGTGACAAACATCGACAGCATACATGTGTAGATCAGCAGAGCAGAGCCAGTGCCAAGCACGCTCTGGCTCCTTTAATATCGGGCGCAGCAACTTCTAACTTATACCAATGTTTTGGAAATTTAATTTTCTACATTTTGAGCTAAGTTTCGGCTCTGTACGACCATTATTTCTATGTGAAAAGTGGGTCCGAAGTACTCGAGGTTGATGTCCGAAGTTTTGTTTACATGTTATATTTCCTGTCACTTCTCCATAAAAATATTTCAAGTATTCAATGGGTTTCCTAAAGGCAAAGGGTAGATGCTTATAACTTTTTTAGATTTTTCAAAGCCAGAAATCACCCCAAAAACATGTCCGAAAGATTCTATTATTTTACCCAAGAAAAGATGGCGATGGCCCAGACCTGTGTCACATGTGTGTTCCAGACCTACCGCATGTGTAGAAAATTTTTCGTCGACGCTTCACAAACGAAAGGAAAAGTTTGTCCCGTGTGCAAAATCCATAGCCCCCCTACTATTGTCTGGTAGGCCCCTATCGGTTAATGTGACTCTGCGGGCTTTTCTAGTGCATAAATACAGGACATAAATACCAATCATCCATCCATCCATCATCATATCTGCTGCCATTTGCATTCTTTTGCCTTTAAACGTGATAAGGTTATGTTACTTGGAAATTTTTATGAATATACCATTATGCTGCTCGATATGATTATCTTAATGTCAAGTCTGTTGTTTTTTTAAGACATTATTTATGGAATTAAGTCATATGATAACATACCTGTCGGGTTATTCAGAAACAACCTCTGTTTCAACACCTGAGTGTAATAGATTGGGGATGTCATTTAAAATAGTCGCTGTGATAGTGGCAGACAATCCTAAAATAGGACAGCTCTCCAAAGAGACAAGTTCCTCTACGTGGAGGTACGCAGGGCGAAAAGTAATACCCAAAAATAAATGAAAGTAGAGATATTTCAATTGATTTTCATGAAAACGCTTAACAATGGTAAAGACAATTCAAATATTTTTTTGGTCTGGAAACTGACTTTGAATAAAATCATGAGTCATGAAAATTAAGATACAAAATGAATGTGCTCATTACCATGATGCAATTGAAGGATGCCCACATTGCCAGTTTCTGTCCGAATCAATTATTAAAATCTTAACTACAACACATGGTACAGATTTTTTTATTGCCCTACTGGTTATATGACTACCTCAGATATATGACTACAGTGAGGTGGGAAATTCTTCAGGGAGTAGTTCACTAGGCTTCCAATCACTGGGTCCAGGGTTTTTTGTATACCCACTCTGGCTTGTCTCTTGGAATTCTGTTGTAGAGCACTTATGATCACCCTTTGTCTTATTCTTTATCCTCCGATCCTAATTAGCCTACCAAGGGTATAAATGCAGGAAGGAAAATGCAGTCAACCATCTATCCATCTTGATAATTTCATCTATGTCTGATACCCCCATTACCTAGTCTCATGCCTATTTAACAATGAAATAGCTTAGGTGCAATGGTAGGGCTACAGAAGCTGCTAAAGACAGTGAAGTGCCTGATTCGTAAATCAGACTTTACGGAATTGCTCTACAACAATTTTCCTTCTTTCACCATGAGTTAGGGCTGTTTTTAAAAACGTGATAAGGTTTGAGCTTTCTGGCATTTCTTTGAACATTTCTAAAAGGCTCTTATTTTGAAGTGTTGTCAGTCATCATCTTTTCATTGCCAGTAGGCCTAATGATTTTGCTTTTTTCATTTTTACATCTATTCCTTTTTTCAATCTATCCAGGACTAATGGTGTGTAATGGACAGAAAACTCCTCGATATGATTATCGGCCTAGAGAAAATGCACCACGAGGGACAGTTCCAAACTACAGATATGGGATCGGAAATACGGCATGTACTTTGGGAATAATTTAATCGAATAATGAATTATACAATTTATATCACCAAAAGAACTTTTGGTATGATAATGTCCAAAATTCAAATTTCTACAGGTGTGAACAATTCAACTCAAATTACCTTTTTTGAGAATTAAATTTTTTTTTCCAGTAATTGATGGTTGTCTGAATTTTGCAGGAGAGGCCAAATGTGACCCCCAGGTCTTTCTTTGAAGGCAATCTCTTGTCTGGCATCAACGACATGCTTGTCTGTGACATTTCCTCCGGACTGCAATGCAACATCACCAGCGCAGAGAGATGTGTCAGGGTGAAGGGACGGTCTCCTCATTGCCTTTGCTTGCCTGGCCACGTCCGAAGTGCTGATGGTGTCTCTTGTATTGGTTAGTTTGTTTTCATATTATTTTAAGATGTATAAATACTGAAGGAATTTGCCTAATGTTCTTGTATATTATTGAAGTTAACTTACCTTTGGTACTCTTTGCAGCCGTGAAGTCCTTCCGGTTCCAGTTTCCCACACTGCTTTCTTACGACCCTCAGTTGAGTGTCCGAACTAGCGCACTCTACAGGAAGCTGGAGTATCAGTTAAAAGAAACGGTATATTGCCCTTTCATGATTTTATTTTGCTACTTCGGTATTCTGCATGATCAATCATTTTGTGACAGCCTCTTTTTTTGCTTTCGTGTTTACCCTACCAAGTTGTTGTACGAAGTGTTCAGAATTTTCAGTGAGAATTCGCCTGTTTTGTAACCAATTGCTTTCAGTTGTGACGGTTATACCTGGATAATTTTGTGCAAAACAATTTGAATGATCATTTAGGTTGGCTGCAAAGATATTTTCAATGAATCAACTGAGTACTTGCCTCTAGTATTACAGTCTTTCACTTCGATAAAAAAAAAATAGGACCAGTTCACTTTGAAAAAATGCCCTTTGTGACTCATGATAGCAGATGGAGTATCATCCTCTCTACTTTTATCACGGGAAACAGCAGTTTGATTAGTCATGATCAAGAGAAGGCCATTTGACTTGTCATAACTGATTTTGGATAGAAAATCAGATGCGTAATTCTGTTGTTTGGCTCTCACCAACAAGAGGGACAAGTCTCCTTAAATCAAATTAACATTGAAAGTATTGGGTATGATCATTACAAATCATCAGTATGATGACACATGAAGTGCCATTTTCACAGTGCAACATGCAGTGCACTCTTTTTCGGTATCAAAGTGACAGGCTGTAATGGGCTTTGGCAAGAACCTAAAATATATGTGTCCTCAGCAATAACTTAATTGCTTGCCAAATATGTCTGATATATGTGGATGATTTCGTTCTTTTCATTTCAGCTCTTCAAAGCTATTAAATCCAGTGATCTTGATTTCATAACCCATGATGTGGTTATCAGGCAATTGGTTTTACCAAAGGATGGTTATGCCAGCTTTGACCTGGAACTGTTTGTCTCAAGGTCTTATTCGCCTTCGGCCAAAATGGTGCAAGAAAATTTAAGGAGAGCTCTAAAGCCATTTCTAAGGGCCACAGGAGATGCTGTCTTTCTGCATGAGACTAACATTGTTGTTGATGCTCAGATGACGAAAAGTATTGAAGTCACCGGTAAGAATCTGTGAACCAGCATTTGATTTATATTATATTTATATTATGAGTTTATCACCGTTTTGTGATATGTATGTGTTTGTCACACATCCAGTCTAACATTCTGAAGCAAAACAATCTGGTATGAATATTATTCCTCGAAATTTAAGTAAAGGTTATTCACCACGGGAGAGGGAATATGTGATTTATCACCCGAGGCCTTTAGGACGAGGTGTGATAAACACATATTCCTGATCCCATGGTGAATAACCGGCTTATACCATGAGACAAACACTCAAACAGTCAAACATGAGAGGATAACTGGACAACAAAGAATATGGGAATTATTCCCCTGAAATACTGTAACGTGATTGGCCGACAGAGGTGTCGAATGGTATAAGTTTACTTAAATGTCTATTTAATCCTTAGCTGAGGGATATTAAATGCAACAGATGATTTACGATGTCTTGACCTGTACATATCTTAGAGATTCTCTTGATTGCTATTCTTTTCTTTCATTTATTTCATAATATTAGAATCTAGATATTAATTTTACAAGCTCTCGCGTAGATGTTAAAAAACTGCTTTATCAGTCAGAAAACTTAATTTCTGTTCGTCAAAAAATTTGATTGAGTCCAAGTTGGTTATGATATGGCATGTGTTTTCTGTCAGATATTTGTCAGACTGGATTTCCTTGATGTTGTTGTATAGAATCACCAATTTTGCCTTTTATACTATATCAACCTTGTTTTCAGATCCAGATGCCTGCATGGATCCCTTGCTCAACTACTGTGATGAGATGGCTCTTTGTGTCACCTCAGAGAAGTCGTTCACCTGTCGCTGTCCTGAGAGCTATATCGATGCATCTCCGGATAGGTTTCGTTTTCCTGGCGAGAAGTGCTTATGTCAGTGTTTTATAAAGTTATACAATTTTGATTATTTCCCGTTATTTTATCAAATAAATCATTAACACTGTTTTATATTACACATTTGAATACAGACAGATGCCACTGTGCCAATGAAGGGAAATGCATTATGAATCAAGAAAATCAGATGATTTGTCAGTAAGTATAGGCTGTTAGATATACAATGTATATCACGGCACTTAATAAAATATGTATAGGTTATTCACCACGGGAGAGGGAGTATGTGATTTATCACCTGAGGGCTTTAGCCCGAGGTGTGATAAACACATATTCCTGATCCCATGGTGAATAACTGGCTTATACCATGAGACAAACACTCAAATATGAGAGGATAACTGGACAACAAAGAATGTAGGAATTATTCCCCTGTAATACTGGCATTTGATTGGCTGATGGAGGTGTCAAATGGTATAAATTCTGAAATTATACTGGCTGTCCCTTGGTATGTTTATTAAAGAACATTCTGTTGAATTTCCAGTTGCAGTAACTGGTGGTTTGGAAGCAGCTGTGAAATCAATGGAAAAGGTCGATATTTTCAATTTTACACATCACTTGCCAAACATTCTCTGGTGTGAATTTTTAAAAAGCATTTATTTACCTTTGCTCAAAGCATTTTACCCGATACCTTATTCAAATCAATTTACCAAGTGATTCAAAAGTATCTTATTTTTGTTCTTACTTGCAGCGCTGTTGATCGCCTTCTTCCTGGTGTTTGCCCTCTTCTTGGTCTTTGGCATCGCCCTCTGCACTTTCTGCTGCTGCAACAATGAGAGGAAGCCTCCTCCTTCTCTGGAGGCCAGTGACAAGTAAGGGTTTTGATATCATCATACGATTGACCAATTCACCTGACTATTACACTCAAACAAAAAAATAAATTCCATGTATGCTTTTATAGGTCTTATTGTCTGTTTGTCATATACTATTTTGGAATATTCATCAATTTTGTGTCAATGGAATTTGTTTTTTTCGAGGAATAGAGGATTTGAAGTTTGAACCGTATTCCACATTTCCAACTTTTCCAGGTCTGGCTCCAAATCTGTGGAGAGCATCCCTGGTGCCTTGGATGTCCTCTACTTGCAAGACCCTAGACTGGCTCCTCTTGCTCACAGGGAACCAATGAGACCAATTGGGTGGAGACCCCACACCATCCAACACCCTGACTTCTATGGGACCTACGACTTGCCCAGGATTCCCATGAGGGCCCCTCTGGCTGCCCTGCCCCAGATAACCTACCCTGTCAGTGAAATGGACAGGGTTTGTGTGAATATTTAATTTGTACTGGGATATATTTCTTGCCTGCATGAGAAATGTGCGGCCTACAATTAAGAACTTATTTTGCCTAACACTAGATGTGTCTACGTTACACTCTATTTTAATTGGTTTGTCAGTTGCTGTGACCTTCTCCCTTTTATTCCAGAGCACTCGAAGCAGAGGACATGGGTCCAAACTAAAACGCTCCCAATTAAGTGTAGTTCCGGTAGGTATACATATATGATACTAGGTGCAGATAGACATTGTGATGAATATTACGTTGTAATTTCACCCATCTGTCTTTATTTCCATCATCGGTCAAAAATCAAATTTGTGTTTCAGGGTGATTTCAATCTGTAACTTCTGACTGGCCAAGCTTTGTGGATGCCCTGGACTAAAAATTAATGTTATGTGAATCTGAATAATTTTGTCTCAAAAGGCACTTACTGTTTTTTATACACTACAATAAACTTACCTTCAAACTTTTGGAGTTAGTGTCTTTCCTGAAATTTTCGGTTTCTTCTGTTCTATAATTGGAGCATTCTTGTAAAGGCTTGTATATCTACATGAAACTCTATGCACTGTTACATGTATCTACAATGTATCCAACATGGATACGTTTTGTCAACCGTATCGTGTTTCAAATACCTTTTAAAGTTTAAAAGTAAGAAAAAGTGTCATGGATTGTCAATAGAGGGAATACTCCATTCCATGACCACTGGGACTGACAGGTATTTGGGATCGTGATTAGGTTAATTCATGAAAAGATAAACTCTGCAATTTGGAGTCATTAATTTGAGAGGAGCTCATGAAGTGGAGGTTGATGACAGTTAAAAAGTCCACAATGTGGATGGTCAATCAAACAACGAGCATTAATTACATCAGTCAAATGATGGACTGTGATGTGCACTGAGATCAGCCTCTGGTCAACTTTTTAATCCAACGTTTCATGTGTTTGTTCTAAATGACACTTTTACTCATTTCCTCCCCGGCACGTAAATCTCCCATCACGATTCTGTCCTCTACTTATAAAAGGGGATCTCAATGCTCCTGAAACATTTCCCTCAACTTGTTCCATAGCTGACATACCCAGAATATTCAACATGCATTTGGATCTCTTACTGTCTGTTGCCACCAACCTCCTCTGCCTCTCCTTCGTGCTGGGATCTGACTCCTCTCAGTCCGATGCAGGTGAGTGTGTCTGATTAACCATTGAAAAATTGTCTCCTAAATCATGACATTTATGACTGTTAACCTCAGGATTTAATTTATTCGTCATACAGATAGAAGTACTTTTCTACTTGTTGGCAGTTATTATGTTAGGCCCAGAAGTATATGTTTGTTACTGACGAGGTTGATAGTTTTGATTTCAATTTTGAACAAAATTCTTCCCAGACAATTCACCTGTATTAGACCTGTATGGATGGAAGGAGGAAAGCACAACTAATGTTTGCAGCAGATCATGCAGATAAAGCGCCATGCATGGATACCTGCTCTCAACTCATTTCACAAATTCTGATAAATATTATGGGCATATGGATGAACTTCCGAGGAAGTCATGAAGGGGATCTCAAACTGTTAAACTTTCTTTATTACTGTTTGTGATTTCAACAGGTAGACACAGTCTGAAAATTCAAAATATTTTTGTCAATTTGCAGAGAAAGTTTTTCATAAGCAACAATCAAATGTGCTTGTGACAAATATATATGCATAAATCTATTGTGTGTGTGAGAAAACACGCCAGGCTCCAGTAAACACTGTGTAGGGGAGAGCGGGGCACAGTGAGACAAAGCTTGTTGTGTCTAACTGGTACTGTTTACAGGACAATGCTCTTTTGTATTGTACGAAAGGTTAGTAAGTGATAGACAGTCCTATATATATATCCTGAATGCTTGCACAGCATATGGTGAGGGGAATTTCAAAATTATTGTTTTTAGCCAGTAAAAGTAAATAATTTTGGCCAAATGACTTTTTGTTACCATTCCCAAGAAAAATGGGATAATGCAAATCAATCGCCAGGGATTCAAACCTTGGTTATTTGTTTTAGTTTAGTTAGACGATGATCTGCAATGCAGGCCTCCAGTCCACAGGATTCCAAAATTTATTTTAAAAAAGCTGTATGGGGTACAGTGAGACAGTTTGAGGCAGGGCACAGTGAGACATCACAAAATACAATAGCAACAACCCGAATTTCATGTGCAGCTCACAATTTACAATGAATAACAAAATTCTTGCCAAAAACCTTTGATTTTAGTGAGCCATATCCAAAGAGGAGCATCAGAAAAGAATTGTGATTAATATGTAACAGGTGCGGCAGGTTAAATAAGTTGTGCATGTGTCCTGTGCGATGACTTTTCCAAACATGCCCAAGAAAGGACCTACAAAATCACCTGGACAGCTGCTTTTACTAGAGTATAGCAGTTTTTGAAGCAACAATTGATAGGAATATTCAGCAGGTCCAGAGAGTTGGCAGTTATGGTAACAGATGCCCCGTCTCACTGTGCCTCGCCTACCAACACTTGACGAGCATGGATGTAACTCAAATTTTCTCGAAACCTGTAAAAGTTAGAAACTTGAAACTACTGGAGAATATACCCAACTTCATTTTCTATAATGCGGGCCTGAACTTAATTTACTGGTAACTGCCAAATTTTTGGAACACCCGAAAATAAAAAAAGTGTCTCACTGTGCCCCGCTCTCCCCTACTAACCGAGTGACATAATTAAGGATTTTTTTAACATTTTGCTAGTTCTCACACATGCTGTAATTTCACATCAAGATGTCCAGTACATGAATACAGCATCCTGGTTTGTTGGTTTCTTGTCTAAAATTAAAGATTTTGTGATTAACTGGGTCGCTTCGCATAGAGCAAACGGTACACAGTGTAAAGTGTGTAATGGGGGAGTATCCTCAACTTCTGTCTTTTCAATGAGTTTCTTTGTTGTCCACTTATGTTTATATTTTGAATTTGAGTGCTTGTCTATGGCATAAGCTGGTTATTCAGCATGGATCAGGAATATGTGTTTATCACAGCTCGGGCTAAAGCCCTTGCTGGATAAATCACATACTCCATCTTCCTGTTGATTAAATGTAACATGATTCTAATTAAATCATAAAATGATTCAATGTTTCATCAGAATACTATCAATATACCGCATAATTGTTGACTTGAATTGAGATGAAATAAGGTGGTAGCTCAGGGCATGAATCTGTAGGCGGGTAGTTATGATGTGATCTATAGATCCGATGCATTGTGATGCATTGTGTATATTGGCTTCATAAATCTTGTAATAAGACTTAGGCCTATATTTATCATCACTTCAATAGGCCTAATGGCTAACTCCATTACAAAGTCAAAATAAAATCAATACTCTTTCATGCAGAGTGCAGCGAGGAAGGTCAGTTCTTGGCCAATCCGGATGACCATTGTTCCTACTTCCGGTGTGTGGCATTCCGGAGTGAAGAGGACAAACCGGTCTTGTACAAGATCAAGATGCTGTGTGCCCAAGGAACAGTTACCAACTTGAGGAACTTCGAGCCCCAGAATGCCTGCAGCAGGACAGTTGATGCAGGCACTTGCCCCACTTGTAAGTCTTTATGGGATGGATTTTGTTGATAGTTTGTCACAAATACCTCATAATCAGCTCATAATTTATGCATTATTCAAGCTAATTATACCCTTTTAGGTTATTGATCGATGTCGAAGTTACTAACAAAGGTGACTGCATTCAAATTCGATGTCTTTTTTCTGGGGCATGCTGAAATTGTTTTCTTTTCCTGAGCCGTATCTATGTAAACAAAGGTGCAGAACCCAACTTTAAGCATTGGCAAGCAACAAATCTTGCAAAATGTACACCTATTGGATGGTGGGATTGAAAATAATTTTTAGAAATAACTAATTGTGGTAGTCTTTGCCTTAATAGTGAAAATTCTCTTTCCTGTCACAGCACTTGAATCATTAGAGCTCTTTGCAGATTGGTGGTCCACTGGCAGAAAAAAATTTTAATTTGCAAACTGGCTACATCATTGACAGTTTTATGTTGGTCTCCTAATCTTCTTATTTGATGATCTACTTAAGTCTTTCAGTTATATTTTGTTTATTTGTCAACTGTGTTGCTAGATATGATATGCACCGAATCTCCTGATTAACCACATCTGACACAAACAAAACATTCTTAAACTTGTAGCCAGTGAAATCACACGACCAAGTTGAAAGTTAATTTTGAAACTGCTTGGACCGGTAATCCGCAAACAGCTATAATGTTATGGATAAAGAGGACCATTTCACTTTTAACATTGCACTTTGTGCAATTAGTTTCTGCATGTAGTTTCCACAGTTTTTCAATTTAAGGCCTATGCTGGTTTTTGGTGACTGACAAACAAAATGTTTATGATTTTAACTTTTGAATCTGATTCTTGTACAAAAATCAGAAAATGTCACATCAATTGGATCATGACAAATCAAATGTGAAATAACTTTTTCAATATCTTTATGTATTTACAGCATGCCAACGTCTGGGCCAGTTCCTGCCTGGAGATGACGAGTGCCATTTCAAAGTGTGTTCCTACAGCACAAATGCCTGGCAGAACATCCTTGGCTCATCTGTACTGGAGGCCAAGCAGCAGCCATGCCCTGCTGGAACTTCCTTGGACAGGTAAAATAGCAAATTTATCCTTTTGCAAAGTTAGGCCTATATTAATAATAGGGCAGAACTAGTTCATCAAAGTATGATGCCCCAGAATTAGAGATGTTAGCAGGTCGGTTCTCCTCGAATTATTGCAATGTTTATGTTTTCAGCGATGAAAGAAATTTGAGATGTACTTTCTTTTCGTTAAAAATCTCTCATTGTCAGTGGCTGAGACTTTTGTCATTGACGGTTTTCGTATTCATGGGGTCAACACTTCAATCCCTGAGAGAATTTCTAGTTGTGCCTTTGCTCTTGGTTATTCGGTCCAGAGCAAGGTTAAAATTATCTTCCTTTATCTGCCGAAACATACGTCGCATCCCTTATCTTATAGTCAAGAAGGAATGTCAGTTATAATCACCTTTTTCAAAAATCACCTTTTCCAAAAAATAAAAGGAAAAAAATAAAAGGAGATTTTGGTAGCAAAAAGGAGATTTTTGGATAAAAAGGTGATTTTGTCAAAAAAAAGGTGATTTTGTCAAAAGGTGATTTTGTCAAAAGGCGATTTCAGGAAAGGTGATTTTTGAAAAAGGAGAAATTGACTGGCCCCCGTCAAGAAGTGTTGAACTGAGTAGAGAATCTGACATTATACTCTGTTTGTCAAAATGTATTTTTGACTCGTTTTTGATTTATATTTCAGAAATAAAACGTTCAATGAACTTACTCCCTGCAACAAACAAGGAGATGTGTGCACCCCAACCAGTCTTCCAGAAGCCTCTCCTCATACGAAAGATGACAAACCAGAAACCGCAGCCCCCAAGACATCCTAGACCATGCAGTGCCCCATGAATGTTGTACAGTTTTTTAATTTCATATTTTTTATACGTCCTTTGTACAGATTGACGAAATCCAAATACTTTTTCAGTGTATAAAGTCTTTTGTTAATAAATCTCTTTAGAAATGCAAGGTTGGTTTTGATATTTTAAACCTTGCTTGAACTTATCATGGACATTTGTAAGAACATTGATTGATTGTTATTTATTTCAGCAGTGTACATGTATGCATTTAATTTATAATTATCACAAATACAGAGCATGCAATAGACATATACACTGTGTACAGTTTGCTGGATGCGAAGTTACCTATTTAATAATAAAATCTTATATTACAATATAACATAGCCAGTATGCTGTATTTATGTATCAGAAATCTTGATGTGAAATTTCAAGCTTTAAATATTTAGCAATTAAAAGATTTGGTGATTCTAGTAAAAAATGCACTAAAATTAACTAAAACTGCCTAATCTCCCAGAAAACTTGACTGATTGATTCCAAATTTTGTATGTGTATCGTGTATACTATAAGACAGCATACTGGCTATATGGCAACGTTTGTTGCTTGCTCTATATATGAAAACTAGCAAAATGTAAACAAAGAAAATCCTTAACTGGGTCACTTGGTTGGTACACAGTGTATAACACACATTTAATTTTCAGTTACATATAATGCTGGGGATGGGCTTTTGAATCTAAATTGTTGCAGTTGCTGTTTGAAGATAATACAAAAAGGCCACATTTATTGCACCTCAACAACCATCATGTTTGTAGTTTTTATGTAGCGACGTAAAAACATGGAGGTGCAGTGACACTGTATAATAGCCTTTGCCCCAAAACTGCGAAAAACGACTAATGTAAAGTGATGCGGTGATTTTTGGAAATTATATGGTGATTCTGCTGAACCTTTATAAACCATTTTATGAAATGCGCAGAAAGTTGAAGCTGCTATTGTCAAGCTGTGTGATGGTTTTTGGAAATTATGGTGATTTTAATAAACATTTAAACATCATATATATTTAACACCCCTTATATTAGGTTAGCCACTGGTAATGGGGCTGTGGTAAAGATAATATCTGCAGTGATTTTTTTCATTTCAAACTTTATTTTGTCAGTTATTTCAAAACATTTCCGTTTATATACATATACATACATAATTATAATACAATATCAAAAAGCGTTTTCTATCACAGAACTTTGACAGGTAATTAAAATAATTAAAATATTGTATTTACACAACTCCTTGAGAATGATGCTGCACATGTATTATGATTTAGATACAATTACATTGAAAGTGTTTATTTGGTGCTACAAATGGTTGCTTCAATACACCCTGTAAGTGCTGCTGTTGAACCAGCATAATAGTATTGTCCATTCAATGGGCCAATTTTCTTGAAATGCAGTAAACAGTTTTCCTAGTATCTTGCCATACTGACAGCCATGGCTCCGCCTTCTTGGATTTCCTGGAAGAAAATAGAGAAAGATAATACATTGCACGGTGTCAAACTTTCGTTTTAATGGACAGACACCGAGTGTAATTGTAGGAAATGAATGTCCATTAGGCCAGAAGTATTTAATTTTAGCTTAACTGCCCTAGGAAAAGTGCCTCGATAGGATCCAAGAAACAAAAGATCAATTATATCTGGCCTTACTTTAGGAAGTGTGTCATTCAGTCTAGAACTGAAAATAATTCTTGTTCTATGGATGCCAGCAGCACCAACTAACCTTTCGGGCGTCTATACTGGCATGCATTCAATAAGATATATATATAAGTCTTCAGAAGACGTCACACATGCATTATTGGCTTACAAAAACATACAAATGTTCTAGTGTTCACATAAATAATTAAGGATCTTTTTTGTACATTGAGTTGTTTGCTGAAGTGTTCGTTCAGGGCAAATATTGATGTTGCGATGTTGCTCTATAAATATTGTTGCCCGGTATATATTGGGTTTTCCGATTGGTCGCAAACTATGCTTTCGAGACCAAACAAAACAGTGTGCTATTAAAAAAAGTATGTCTATAAACTTGAAATTTTGACAACTGAAGCAAACAGCACCTTCCGGTGAAAGCACTTTGAGAGAAAAGCCTATGATGTTCTACGGAGTTTTAGTTTGCCACATTTTCATTTTTCATGAAAAAATAGAGGGCAATCCCACTGTGAAATGTGCACTGTAAGTCATGTTGATGATGTGTCATGATCAAATCATTAGTTTTACAGCCAAGCACTTTGATATAGAATTAGAGTGGTCTGTGGCACAGTGGAAATGGCACTTCCTGACTCGTGATAGCCGATGAAGTGTCGTCTTCTCTACTTTCAACATGGGAAACATAGAGGCTGTTTGATTAGTCAGGATCAAGAGAAAGCCATTTGACTTCTCATAACGGATTTTAGAGTGAAAATTAGATGCATAATCCTTTCGTTTGGCTGTCACCAACAAGTGGGATAAGTTTCCTTCAATAAATTAACTGTGAAAGTATTGGGTTTGATCATGACAAATCATCAGCATGATGACACACAAAGTGCCATTTTCACAGTGCCACAGTCCACTCTAATTCTTATATATTACAGCGAAACACTTTGATATAGAATTAAAGTGGACTGTGGCACTGTGAAAATGGCACTTCGTGACTCATGATAGCCGATGAAATGTCATCTTCTCTACTTTCAACATGGGAAACATAGAGGCTGTTTGATTAGTCATGATCAAGAGTAAGCCATTTGACTTTTCATAACAAATTTTAGAGTGAAAATCCGATGCATAATCCTTTCGTTTGGCTGTCACCAACAAGTGGGATAAGTCTCCTTAAATCAAATTAACATTGAAAGTATTGGGTTTGATCATGACAAATCATCAGCATGATGACACACAAAGTGCCATTTCCACAGTGCCACATAATCCACTTTAATTCTATATCAAAGTGTTTTGCTGTAAGAGGTTCTATGCATATGTGCGCAACAACATGAAGGTGAGGGAAACTGTTGGACCACTTGTCAACGAGGCGGGTACTGTTGTGACAGATGAATCTGATGCAGCCAACATGTTGAACGAGTATTTCACATCGGTCTTTACCAACGAGACAATGACTAATTTGCCATCTCCTAGACAAATGTTTGAAGGCCCCCAAGAAGATGCGCTGAGAAAGGTGGACACAGGAGTCGAAAATCTAAGGAAGCAGCTAAGGCAACTAAAGAGTGAAAGGCCCCTGGAGTTGACAACCTTTACCCAATTGTCTTGAAAGAGAACGCAGAAGAATTGGCTTTCCCACTCAGCTTACTTTTTACCAAGTCCATGTCGGAATCAGCGGTACCAGAAGACTGGAAGAATGCAAATGTCTGCCCAATCTTTAAAAAAGGGAAGAGAAGCACCCCAGGAAATTATAGACCAGTCAGCTTGACATCACAAGTGAGCAAGTTAATGGAAAAGATCATCAGAGAGAGTGTACTAGAACATCTCAAAAGACACCAGCTCATTAAGGATTCCCAGCATGGTTTCACGAGGGGAAGATCTTGCCTGACAAATCTTCTGGAATTTCTTGAAGACATCACAAGATACTTGGACGAAGGACAACCTGTTGATGTGCTCTATTTGGACTTCAGTAAGGCCTTTGACAAGGTCCCCCACATGAGGCTGAACATGAAGATTGCGAGTCATGTGATTGGAGAGGAGGTCAGTGGCTGGATCCAAGAATGGCTAAATGGCAGAAAGCAACGAGTGGCATTGAATGGAAGATTGTCGGAGTGGTCTAATGTCTTGAGCGGAGTTCCCCAAGGGTCCGTCCTTGGCCCGACATTATTCATTCTATACATCAATGACATTGACGACAGTGTGGCAAGCAGGATCCTCAAATTCGCGGACGACACGAAGATATACAGACAAGTGAAATCTTCCGAGGCAGCATTCACCCTCCAAGAAGACATCTCAAAACTTTTTAGCTGGTCACAGGACTGGCAAATGCTGTTTAATGTGGAGAAATGTGGGTGTCTACACCTGGGACGTAACAACGCCGAATATGACTACTTCCTTGGAGGAGAAGCTATAAGGAAAATCGAAGAAGAGAGGGATCTTGGTGTCATCATAAACAGAAGCCTGAAATCGAGTTCGCATTGCGCACAGGCAGTCAAGAAAGCCAATAGAGCAGCTGGTCTTATCAGACGTACCATCATAAACAAGGAAAAGAGCATCATCATACGACTATACAAACAACTAGTGAGGCCACACTTAGACTACTGCGTACGTGTACAGGCATGGAGGCCGTACCTTCAAAGACATCGACTTGATAGAGAGTGTGCAGAGAAGAACCCTGAAGATGATCCCTGGCTTTGAGAACTTAACATATAAGGAAAGACTTAAGGAGGCGAGACTAATGTCACTGGAGTGTAGAAGGCTAAGATGGGACCTAATAGAAGTGTTCAAGATTTTCCGAGGATTCGGGGAACTCGACCACAAGGAATTTTTCCAACTAATTGAAGACAGACGAAGAGGGCACAAATTCAAAATTTACAAGCAGAGGAGCAGCCTGGATGTGAGGAAATTCTTCTTCAGTCAGAGAGTGGTGAACGCATGGAACCAGCTCCCACCCAAAGCAGTCGAAGCAAGCACTATCAACGACTTCAAGAACCAGTTAGAACCAATCCTGAAGAAATTTGGGGGGCTTTATACAAGTTTGTCGAAACTTCTTGCCACAATTTCAACCAGAACCACCGTGACCTAGATGATCATCGGTGGATTCAAGTAAGTTCAACTAAGTTCAGGTAAGTATATCAAAGTGTTTGGCTGTAATAGCGTATTGATTTAAGGAGACTTATATGCTACAGTACAACCAGCAATAAAGTACGAAAAATATCTGTCATAAGTCCTCTATTTACCTTCTTTGCCCTACTTTCTCCTCCCAAACCCAAATCTCCTGACAACTTCCTTGCACTCTCACCACATGTGTCTCTTATCAAGAACTCCGTTGAGACAGATGACATTGTAATTGCAATTAGCAAGGGGCACAACATCAATGAAATCAAAGTAGTTGTTGCATGGTGACAAACAAAGTAAAGGATTAGTTTTACACATGAAAGGCTTCATTGGCCAAATCACCTGATCAGGCTTCAACCTCCTGGGTAAAATTAGCCCAAAGGCTTGCTTTCCCAGCCTAGTGATTTGGCATCCTTTGCCCAAAGGCTTGATCGGGGCCAAAAGGCATGCTTGCCGAAGCAAGTGATTGGGAGATCTTTGCCCTAAGGCTTGATCAGGGCCAAAAGGCTTGATGAAAAGTTCCATGGCCCTTTCGAAAGTCTTGATCATCAGAATTTTTATAATACGAGGGGTGTGTCAGAAAACAAAATTTCCACAGAACTAGTTTCAGGTATTCTGCTAACCATTCTGAACATATCACATCAGATTCTGTTAGAACTTGGAAGTGCTTTTACTTTTCTGTTACCATGAATATGATTCGTAAGTGCACCTGGCGCAGATCAATTTCTTTGACAAAATTCATGACATGCATATTATAATAATAGAATTTGTAGACATTTAGTCTAGTGGCGCTGGTTCCACTTTGTCTTTTCACAGCTGCAGAAAAATAGTTGTTGAATACTTGCATCAGGTTTGATTTTTCTCAAATAGAGAGTAAAATATCTGATATTAGTTCTGTGAACATTTCATTCAGCTTCTTCAGACAGAAAGGTCTGCCAAATAAAATTGGTCAGAACTTTCGGAATGTCCCTCATAAGGTCATAATTAGATAAACATCACAGATTCTTTATTAACTGACGAGTAATCTGATATGCACAGATGTAACTGAAGCTGAGTGTTTTATATTGTTTGGGGTGATAGCAACCAATTAACTAGGTGTACCTTGCTATCGAAGCAATTGGAAATATAACTCATGAAATATTAATGGTGAGTCGATAGAGCAAGAGCAGTCATTGTGAAGTGTGTGTTGGGTTGTGTATGATGTCTCCAGGCAGATGCACAACAAACCTTGCCAGCCAATATTGATCAATCAAGGGTTTGGGCAGCCACTAACAAATTGAATCTATATTTTCTTTTCACACCCTGAAGTTGGTAAATTTTCATTCGTGATGTAAACAATTAGTAAGTCTGATGTGAAGAAGTTGCAAGAGAAATTGTGTGAATTATATAAGGCACCAAAACAACTTGTACCTTCATATTATTCAGAATTGGATAAGATATTTATTAGTATGTACATTTAGTACTCTGCACGGTGAAATTTGCATTTTGAGTCAGCTAAAATGATTGATTGAAATGGTTGCACAATTCCTTTGTGCTGACATAGCTTGTTGTTTTAAGTTATGATAATGGACAGATTATCTTAGCTCAGCTGAAAACAACAAGCTGCGTCAGCTAAAGGTATTGTGCAACTGCATGACTCACTCAATCATTTCAACTGACTCAAAATTTCAAATTTTACAGTGTGGGTCCTTTTGTGATGCCTCTGCCTTAATTCATAAGCCTTACATATCAATTGCAATAGCAGGAAGTGTAGACCTGAAGAAGATTGAAATGAAGGTCATCTGGGAACTCCAGGACTCATGCGTATTCCAAATACTAACATATGGATGGGAAACGGTTACCCCCACGGTGAAAGACCTAAAACAGGTTAGTGACAACTTAATGAAAAGAATCGTCTTGGTACCAAAAGGCTCCCCTTGGGAACCACTATACATCGAGACAGGGAACCTTGAAATAGCATTAACAACCACGAAGATGAAACTAAACTACATGGAAAGCGTGAAGAATAGCCAAAACTCCATCCTTAGAATGATCCGTGAAGATCAGGACCCCGGGGGATGGTGGACAATACAAAGTCAGACAGCCGAATCGATACTAGGAGGAGTCGGACACCCTAGGACCACACACAGAGGACAAAGAAAAAGGGAAACCAAGAACAAGATTAACAAACTCATGAAGGAAAGAATCATGGAGGGGAGAGGTAAAACAAAAACAAAGTTTTATCTGGACAACAAAAAGGAAGTGACACCAGGGAGGAGAGCTAAGTGCATGGAACAGTGCACACGTATGGAAGTCATCTTCAAAGCAAGAACAAGGATCCTGAAGGTAAAATGCAACTTCAGGAATATGTACCGCGACACAATCTGCAGAATGTGCAAAGAAGAGGAAGAAAACCAGGAACACATCCTGGAAAATTGCCAGGGGATCGACTGGACCGCACACAATAAAGTGACTGTTCAGGACATTTTTAATGAGGACCCCAAAACTGAAAGTGATGGCAGTAAGGATCGAAAAAATTATGGACACCTTGAGTGCAGCTCCCCAGACAGGGTCAAGCAACCTGGCAGATCCGGGCACGCACACCAATTGAACTGAACTGATATCAAAGTGATCGACTCACCTCTCCAGGAGAGTTTGCAAATATACTTGAATTACTGATTGCTTGGTCTGTTATTTCATATATGTAAACCTTCAGCCAATATAAAAGATAATTATTATGCCAAAAACACCTGATTACACCTGATTACTTAGTAATTGAAAACCATTTAATGTGGTCACGTATGAAGGAAAATGGCAGAAGATGCACTTTTAAAAAATATCCGGACTGTGCAAAACAGGCTTTATTATAGCCTTTAACTAAAATTAGACAAAAGCTGTAGTGTGTTGACCTACTCATTAAATGACGGGGATTGGCCTTTCACAAACATTATTCATGAGCAACTTAAGACCCTTTTGTTCACAAGCATGACACATTTAGCCCTATCCTATTTTTGCTGACCGCAACTGAACACTGCAGGTTTCGCTTCTCTCATAAACTCTGATTTAGAATAAGAGATATGAGACATGTCACTTTGTCAATGTACTGCATAGATCAAAGACACTATAATTGTGCCTTTGATTGATTGGTTATTGAACATCAATTTATTTGGTTTGTAGCCTCACCTGACCTTCCTGGCACAAGGCGCATACTGGGCAGAACCAATGCAGCAGGCAGTCCATCATGAAGCTGCCCTGAAAAAGTAAAACAGGGAAATGATTAGACTCTTGCAGTTCTTACATTTATATGTCACAGTGAATGTGGAATTTATTGCTTTCCGCGAAACACTATATATATCCTCAGAGAGCCTCCACAGTTTCAAAAAATAATTTGATTTATATAGCTCTATCCCAGTGGGCACATGACGTAAACCCCGACGTTGCTAATTGGTGGAGGGCTGGTCTGTTGGTCACGTAGATATGGTAAAGATTATGTAGCCCCAACGTGAACACGACGTCGGGGTTTTTTTACAACATTGCCACAACGTCGCAAGCTAACGTTGACATTGCCTCACAATGTTGTAAAACTTCACCACAACGTCGCATGCTAATGTCATATCTTTGACATTACTTCACAACGTTGTGACAACATAATTTCAACCATACAATTCTACGTCATTTGACAAAAAGTGTGACGTCGTTGCACCGTTGCTGCAACGTCGATGTGCCCATGGGGATATTATTCAATTTAGCCTGGTGATTCACTGACATCTTGGTGTCAAATCATGTGTTTCACTTGGTTCCTTTCCATGTGGAAAGCTCTGGAATAGAAATCCATCACCAAAATGATATAAAATTGGTATTAAGGCATTTTTAAATCATATTACCTCTATTCCTTTCTGTTCCCTAAGCAGTCCTCTGACAGTGGCTGTGGTATATATTCCAATGCATCCGCACATGCTTAGAAAGCCGTACAGCATGCAGTTCTTTCCTACGGCTTGGGCAACATTTCCTGCCGTTAGACATGGAACAAAGTAAGTTATGACACAAAGTCCTATGTTGTCGAAGCAACCAAATAGACCGTGTTTGAATTCTCCCATTTTGTGATTTTAATTTGAGATATAAATTAAATGTCCAAATTAAGTCTTCTGATAATCCTCAGTTATCACTCTGTAGAAGTTTCTAAATCTATAATGCTTCCAAGAGATATACTATCCTAGAAGTAAGAGAAGCGACCAAATTTCCAAATTAAGTGACTAGAATATAAATCAAGTTGAGTGCTTGAAACTCATGCAATCTGCCCAAGCCAAAACTAAGATGTGCACTGGCTTTTTTTGCTTGGTGCAGCATCCCTGGTGGCCCATAGCAACCCCATTGCTTGATGCGTAACCATTGGTGCCAAAGCTCCTGACGCAAACAGGCCACAACAACCATCGCATAGTTTGTATGTAGCGACGTAAACCAAGGAGGTTTAGTGACATCCATATGTAGGCCAATGCCCCGAAGGTTAGCCACTGTAAGAACGACTAATGTAAAGCAATGCGGTGGTTTTTGGAAATTATGCAGTGATTCTGTTGGATCTTTTAAACCATTTCATATAATGCCCTAAAGGTTTAAGCTGCCTTTGTCAAGCTGTGTGATGGTTTTTGGAAATTAAGGAGATTTTGATAAAGATTGACTTTTATATATAATTAATGCCCCTCATAAAAGTAGATCGAAATATTCTATCTCATTCAAGACAGCCGGAGGCTGTCTTGAGATAGAAGACAGTGCATAGGATCTTTCTTACATTACCCTGTTGCAACGATTGTTTGATAGCCCTCTAGTGTAAAAATCCCAGCCCTCTGGTGTAAAAATCCCTGCCCTCCCATTGGCTGCAGCAGACGAATTATGCAGTTGCAACACATTTGCATTGAGTGCGTATTTCACCATTTTCTGATGCTGCAAATCCAAGTGGCTCGATTCAAAAGTTTGCAGCTGGATTTAAAGATTTTGGGGAAATGTAGGAATGCCAGGTCAGTTCACGAAGGCTTTAAATACATGATTCTCGGAAAATAAGCCCAAGATGTCCCATATATTGCCCCAGGCAGCCCTGCAGACGTGCGACAAATTCTGTGTCGCACTGTGCTAAAAACACTCAGTGCATTGTTGGCTGACCAACAACTACGTTGTTGGGCAGTCTTTGTCGGACTATCATAAAAGGTCAGCCGCTAGTAATGGGGCTATGGTGAAGCTATGTGGCAATTTCGCAGATAATATGGCGATTGCACTAAACATCTATAATCATTATAATATTATAAAAAGTGATAACTATACCTTCTTCGAACTTCGTTCGCTGAAGGTAAAAAATATTCACAAGGCTGTATCTATTGTAAAGCAGCTGTGGTACAGCTGTGTTGTAGTTTTGGAATCTGTGGTCATTTCAATAAAATTTGCAAGAGGTAGAGGCATTAGCTGTGTCTAATAGCTGAGGTCACAGGAGGCATAAAGAAGGCATAGCAAACTCCTCATCTGGCAGCTGGGTGGTGTAGTGGTTAAGGTTCCCGCCTGCTCCGCTGAAGGTGTTTGCCTGCATGGGTTCGAACCCCGGGTGGTTAACCCAAAAAGTTCAGTGTACCTTCATGAGCAAAATCTCAGCTGGATGTCGTTCGGATGAGACGTTAAATTGGCGGCCCCTTGTATCAGTGTCTGTGCTGAGCAAGTAAAAGATCCCTCACATGGGGTAAATGTGTAACATGTTGAGGACTCCCGCTCTCTCATCTCATCAATCAACCCAGAACTGGGCTTAGAGGGCTGCACTTACCATATCTATCTATCATGAAATCAGGGATTTTCAATCTTTGTCTTCTGCTAGGGGTGGGCCAATCTACATTATTTTCGAAATTCTCACTGGAGACTTGTGGTTTCATAGGCCAAATATTCTGGAGATCTCAAATTTGGTTGGTTTTTTCAGCTAAAAGGCATATTTAGGTTGGTACTTTTGACTTTTCTGAAAAAGGTCCCGGAAGGTGAAAAATCGCCTATTTTCGGGCATTTGTTTCTTAATATATAGCTCATAATTCCATATTTACACATCAATTAGGTTTCAATTGTAGATTTTAGGTATTAGAAATATTGATTGAACCATTTTTATTCATCAAATAGTAAAATCAAGTGCAAATTCCTTAAAAATAACTAATTTTATTAAGAAGTTAGTGGCGGAAATTTAGCAATTTCACCAATAAACAGACATATTGCATAATTCAAACACTTATACATAATGTACAATCAGAAATAATGCTACTTCTTTGTAGTTCAAATACTTACATATTGTTGTCATAAGGGAAATTGTGACTGTAAAGTGATTTGGCACTATACAACATATAAACTCTGAACAGGTTGGTCTATTTGGTTGACGTCACATAATTCATGACTGAAATTTTATATTAACACCAACAATACATGTTGTAAATTTAGAGGTGTAGGTACAACTAGAACAAAAACCACATTCTCAAAATGGATAGGGTCAGCCTATATAAAGCTGTGATGAGAAGCTGAAATACAAGATTGTGAAAGGACATTATTGTTTGGCATGTTAAATTAGGACAGCCGACTCTCACCCACATTATCCAGCAAGGAATCTACATGTGTCTTCATCTAGCCCCCTGGTTTGGAAACACAACCATGATTCCATCTATTTTTCTCTAATCTCCTATACTAAGAACAAAACCTGAGACTTCCACACATTTGGTGAAAGTCAGAATTAGACGGCACTGAACCTCAAACTCATCTATGCATAAGGTCTTTGAAATTGTTTAGGTTCAGACAGCAGTCACTAAAAGTGTGTCAATGACCACATCAGCACAGACAGTACTCCTTGACCACTTGTGCTGATCTCATAGAATGTCTAGTTGTTGAAGTTTCTTGCTGAAGAACCCTGTATCTTGCCAGTCATGCCCACAATTCTAATTCTCATCGATCCCAAGCAACTACAACAATTGGAAGATAAACTTTAGATTTAGATTTATTTTATTTTTAGTGTCCTATACTGGGCAACTGAAAGACCCTGGCTCTGAATGAATATACCTTATGCTTGAATCCTGTGCTTCTCATCATCATAAATATGGAGGTCACCAACAATGATGGCAGCTCAATCTAGGTAAATTAGGGTTGAGCTACCCAGATGTTCAGGGGTACACCAGCACAGCACAAGCAAGAAAGCTACCCAGAATGGTATCACAGAATCAAAGAACTACAAAATTGTTTCTCATTTAATGTGAGTACTGGCATCATACAGGATATCACTGGAATTCTTCCTGGATACATGGACATTATAAAGTGAGGCTAATGCTGAGCATGACTTGGAAGACAGCTGCTTGGAAATGATAATGAGACTACGGTATGGATACTTGAGATGGACTTCCAAACCGAGGATGCAGTTGAGTTTTGGATGAGATCTCATGGTCAATCCCTAAGAATCACATATCGGCAGAGATTTAGTATGGGCAGTTTTGATTGGGCCTTTGAGAAATTAGCCCAAGATGGTTCTGCATTGGTACCAATATTTCTCTGGTTGTGTGCTTTGATCTTGAATGCCATGAGGTACTTCACATGGTTCAACCATTTATGTGGTAAATTCTGAGTCATCTTTCACTATTTCCATGCATGTATGCCCCTTTTCAAACCATTTGCTCCTGTCTTTAGCTTTCCCTCTGTGCTTAGAATACTTCAGTTCTATGTTTTGTTTCATTTTGTGCTGCTTTGTCCAGTTCATAAGCATAGTCGGTGAAGAGGTAGCTTTCATGTATGTGACAGCTATTTTCATAGGAAGTTGTGCCTTCTGCTTTCATGATAGTATCATACTCAGTTCAAACTGGTGATTACCCAGGCTCTTCCAACTGATGTCATAGGCTCTCCTGATCATTCTCTCATTTAATTAATTAATTTTCATTGATCATTCCTGTGTCTTCTATTTCTGCTTGCTTCTAAAAATATGGTTATTTTCCGTAGATGTCTCTTATATTCTTGGCAATAGACTTTCTAGGCATGAGGTACAGTTTGGTAGATATTTTAGTGTTCAGTCCAGTCCTTTACAACTTCAAGAACCATTTCTACTTCATCCTTTTCCCCTTTCTCAGAGACTTGCATGGTCTGTCACACACCCCAGTGTTATCATTGGGCCCAGGATAACTTGTCATAGTGAGTAACATGTGGTTTTGGCACATGTTAACTTAATTGCTTATAAACAGAGTCAGGAGACTATTTATGACAACACCTATTTATGGATTAAACATTTTTGGACATAATCCTAAAACAAGCATGCTTCCAATCAGCTATCAACTACCAATAGGTTTAAAATTAACATATTCATAGCCACGCTGGGAGTCTGAGACTCCTCAAATGCACGAAACTTCCATATTTTATCAACTTTTTGGGAGAATTTGACCATGGTATGTAATAATACTAATAAGAATTTTACTTAAACATGTTTATTGACATCCAGTGTGATTTTAGTGAAAAGAATATGCCCACCTGTCTGTCTGCCTTGCTGAAAAGGACCCAAAATGTACGAAAAACATCACTTTTTCGCCCAGATTTAGATAGGGACAAACAAATGCAAAGAACCAACCTTAAGACCATTCTGAGACAACTTTACCTGCCCATTTCTTGATCAGGAGGATATTTGGCCTAAGAAATCACAAGTCTTATGATGTTTGCACAGATTGGCCCACCCCTACTTCTGCTATGCGTTTGCGTACAGCCCGCTTTTTTTTTGGCAATCCTTGATTTCATGAAGTTGATGTTTTTGCTGTTGTTGGGCCACGTTAACCCACTTTCATCCTGTAAATAAAGTTAAATTTGGATTATTAATGAATGATACCACTTCTTATGTTATTTCTTAATTTTCCATGGTTTTCTTTCGCTGATAAATGCATTTTCCACTGCTTCTCTGGGATTTTATGTGTCAGCTGACACAACCAAAAATTTTTGAAAAGAGGGGTAGTCTCACTCGCGACTTTCTCATGTGGGCAAAAATTATGTCATCAAGCTACGATTGCACACATTTTGCGTCAATATGCCAGTTTATACACTCAAAAAATTTCATGAAAATCAGATCAGTACTTTAAAAAATATTTAAGTTTTTCTAAAGGGGGACTTATTTTTGTTGAACTGTTTAGATTTATTTCTCAGACGGTATCTTGATAGTTGTGCCACACAGACTTCAACACAACTAATTTAGAGAACTAATAGTGGATTACACTATGGCATTTGAAGGCTTTATGTCATGTTTGAAGCCCATGGAAATTTAGCCCAGAGGGCTTCGTACTAGCATGTTTTGGAACAGCCAGCTCCAGTAAACAGGAGGCAAAATAGGATTATTACTCTAGTTATTAAAAGCATTTTATTCAACTGTCTAAGGTAAGTCAAGTAAGTGTAATACTATTAATTTGTGAAGCAAGAAGTCGGTGACACCTTGTTGAATTGTCACAAAATGGCCCCTTATTCTTGAGGCCTTTGTACTAGCAGACAGCCGCCCCCGCAGGTCTCGGGCCTCCTCGTGGCGGTGGGTGGTAACACTAAGGTGAAGCCCTCTATCCTTAGTGGCCAACACGAGACAGTGCGCTTGCACACGTCTCCCCGACGGAAATGTGGCAACCTGTTTGCCGTGGGTTGCGACCCATGTCGGAGGATGAAGGGGTCCTGGTAGTTGAGTTGGGTGGGCCTAAGTTGGTCCCTCCCATACAATACACTACTTTGGCCTGGATTTCTCCTAGACGGGAGGCTGGATTTGCCCGGTCCAGTCAATCGGCTTGTCATGTTGTCACTAGGACTTCGGTCCTATTTGGCCATGGCTGATGGGTCAATCAAAGAAGGTTCTGACCAAGTCTACATGCTGGCCATGTTTAAATATGATTGCAGCTGTATCTCTTACCAAGCCTTCTACGAGTATATCCCCCATTTATCCCTGGACTAGGGTACTGGGCGCAGCCCTACCCATATTAGTCCCCCTTGTTGGGCTCCTTGGTGGGTGGGGAATGGGGGATGAACATCATAAATTCCTATGGCATACTCTCTTCCTATTTCACAGTCTCGACTAAAATGGCAGCGGTCATCCTCGGATGACTGTATCGACCCAGAACTGCTAAATCGACAAACGACAACACGAAAGTCGGAGTACCGACACAGGTACATAGTGTTCAAACCAACTAACAGGCTATCTCCCTTCGCCATCTACAAGACCATACTTCAAGAAGTCGGCGAACCTGCAGAGACAACCTTACAGAGAGATGGAACCGTCCTATTTAAGACCAGAAACGACGACCAGACTCGGAAACTCCTTAGGCTGAAAGATGTTGCAGGTACACAGGCAATAATCGAGCCTCATCGGACCTTGAATACTTCCAAGGGAGTGGTTTTCTCCTCCCTTAGCTATTTAGACTCGGACGACGATTTACAAGAACGGTTTGAAACTTTTACTGATGTCATTCATTTTCATAGAATCCCACAGAGGGATAATCGGGAGCTTCTTATCTTGACTTTTTCAGACACGACTCTTCCAGAGAGCGTTAAAGTTATATGGGAGCAATGTAAGGTACGACCTTACATCCCCAATCCAATAAGATGCTATAAATGTCAACGTTTCGGTCATCTGAGCAAGTGGTGCCGACGACAAGAAGTTTGTGGACACTGTGGATCCGAGGACCACGTTCAATCAAAGGAACAACCTTGCTCAGCCCCTCCTCTTTGTGTCAACTGTAAGGAGGATCATCCGTCTTACAGCAAAACTTGTAGACAGTGGACTAAGGAAAAAGAAATCCTCACATTGAAGGCAACCCAAGTGATATCTAAATCTATTTCCTAATGCCTATATGAAATGTGAAAGGATTAAAAATTCACTCAGATCACTCACTTGTAATTTCATGGACTTTGAAGACAAAAGACTTAAAACTGATTCTCAACATATTCGTGAACTCCAAAACCTTAAAGCCAAATTTGCGATTTTAAAACCGGATAAAGGAAATGGAATTGTAATAATGACTTGGACACAGTATTTTGAATTGTTGTCAGATATTTTCTCAGATGACACAAAATTTCGCAAACTTAATAATGACCCCACGCTGACTCAACTCACCACACTCCAAAGTTATCTACGAACATTAAAGAATCGTGGTGAACTAAGTAATGACGAATATGAATCTGCAAGACCAGTTGCCACCATGCCTGCCCGCGCTCATGGACTGCCTAAGATACATAAAGACTTTGACAATTTACCCCCTCTTCGCCCCATTATTGACACAACTGGAAGTGCTTACTATAATGTTGGACGGTTTCTTGCTAAAATTCTTTACCCTCTTACCTCTAACCAATACACCGTTAAAGACACTTTCGATGCCGTGCATAGAATTCAAAATATTCCCAAACACCTCTTTGATGAAGGTTATAGATTTGTTTCCTTTGATGTAGAATCACTTTTCACTAATGTTCCATTGTCCAAAACTATAAATGTAGTCCTAGACCGTATCTATAGAGATAAAACTATTGTTACAAACCTTAAAAAGTCAACTTTGAAAAAGCTTATGTTGGATACATGTACAAAAACTCCCTTTATGTGTAATGGTTCCCTTTTTCAACAAATTGATGGTGTCTCAATGGGATCATCCCTGGGGCCCGTTCTGGCAAATATTATTATGACAGAGTTAGAAAAGGAAATTGTTGACAAACTCTTCTCTGATGATATCCTAAAATTCTATATTAGATTTGTCGATGACACACTTGTTTTGGCAAAGCCTGAAAATTTCCAATTTATACAGGATAGACTTAATTCCTTCAATAGCCAGCTCAAATTTACTAGTGAAGAATTTGTTGACCATGTTCATTTTCTCGATATTTCCATTACACCAAATTCAACTATACTGTCTTCCGTAAACTAACTCATACAGGACAATATGTACATTATCATAGTTTTGAACCGTGGTACACTAAAATTGCTTGGGTTAGGTCATTAGTAAATAGAGCTCACAAAATTTGTTCAAACGACTATCTCCTCAAAATTGAATTAAAGAGAATAAAACAATTTCTGTCATGGAATGGTTTCCCTAAAGGTTTAGCCAACCGTCTCATAAAACAATTTGTACCCAAGTTTGGACCACCCAACCCCAGCACTCCCCATCTTGATATCCCAAAAGTCTTTATAACACTCCCATACATTGGAAAACAGGGTGAAAACCTTGTCAGAAGACTCAAAGCCAAACTTAAACACCTTCTTAGCAAACCTGTTAAAATCCAAATACATTGGCAAACTACAAAAGTTAATTTCTTTACTAATGCAAAAGACCCAACACCTAAGGAATACAAATCTTCGGTTGTATATAAATTTACTTGCCCCGGCTGCTCTGCCACGTACATAGGTAAAACTGACAGGAATATTATTGTTCGCATTAAGGAGCATGCTAAACCAAATAGTGAAATTTTTAATCATATCACCCATTGTAGTAATTTTAAACACCTCCATGATATCATAAATTTACCTCATACACTCCTCGACCAACCTTTCATTCCACTTTACAATATGATTTTTGATAACATTACTTTAATTGACAAAGCCTCTCACTGGTCCCTTTTATTGTTTAAAGAAGCCCTTGCCATAAGACAAAATAACCCTCAGCTAAATCATGGCCTTAAAGCTTCTAGAGAATTCCAGTTATTTAGATAAATGCTAACATTGTATAATTCTGTTTAATTTTGTTTCTCTCTCCATTGCTTGATCTTTATGTTTAATTCTATGTTGATGTTGTTTTTCTCTGTTGTAATCTTTATATTTCAATCTCTATGTTTAAATCTCCTCTTCTGCTATTCTCATTCTCATTCTGATGATGATCATTGCCTGATCGAAAATTAAATGAAAATGAAACTTTCACTATACGGAGTAATTTTCTTTGTTGTTTATGTAAAGTTTATCAGCGGTTTGTGTGGACAAGCGATATCTTTTCCGGAGGCTAGAAGGATCGTGGACCAGCACTCAGGAATTCCCAGCTATGCGGACATGGCAGGATATCGACATCCTCATCAACGTGCGACACCAAGACGAAGACTACAACTCGAAGAACACAGCATCAACAGGTCACACCAACAACACACAGAGAATCCAGAAGACACTAGCAGACACTCGGGAAGAACAAATGAAAAAACCACTCTAAAGACAACAAACACCACAAACCAGTCTACTCCCCGGGCGGACCTTGAAGAATCAAACACACCGGCTGGCACCACAACTCCTCCAGATACAGCAATGGAAGAAGAACATCCAAATGAAGCAGACACTGAAGAGGAACAGGAAGGATCAAATGATGGCGGGGACACGACACCCAGCAACGAATCCATCGAAGAAGAACAAGAGGAAGAGGAAGAACATGAAGAGGATCAAGGGGACTCACAGGAAGAAGAAAACGAAGAAGGACAAGAGGAAGAGGAAGAAGATGATCCAGGAAACCAAGAACAGGATGGAATGGACAAAAAGGAAACAAAACCTGTGGATGAAGGAAAAGACAGGGCACAAAACGAAGACAACCAAACAATCACAACCAAAGATTATCTCTATTACTTCCTAGAGGAAGAACCATCACGTCCATCACCTGAAAAGATTGAAAAATTCCGACCGACGTTTGTACGAGACTGGCTAGAACCGGCAGTGCATCTTCAAATGTCTGGCTTTGGCAATGTGTCTCGGAAGCTGACTGAACGAACAAAACAGAAGTTGCACAGCTGGCATGAAGATACACATACAACCAAAAGAGAAATATTCAATTTAGTCACCAACTGCACCTTCACTGACGAGTTCTATGGAATCCTCAGTATTTTGGTCTTACATGACCATTTGTCTGTTGCTATGAAATTGATAAGAAAACAACGGACAACAGACAACATAACACAAAAAAGGAATAACTAAGTAGCAATCTAACAGAACTATACAGACAATTAGTACAAACTTGATACAAAAAAAGAATACCTAACTACCAATCAAACAGGACTATAAAGACACTTAGTGAAAACCAAGTATGTCTCTAAATAGCCCAACAAGGTGCTGATGAGACGTAAAGCCCAAACACACACACACACATACTAGCAGACAGCCAAATTCAGCATGCTCCGTCTTTTGTAGATGTGCTATTGCTATTAGAAAATTTTTTTCAGGTAGTACAAGAAGTGCTAATTAATGAGTGCAATGATGTTTTATCAACCTTGGCCTTCGTCCTTGTATCATTGTGTGTTTGAACCCTGGATATCCTGTGATTGGTATCAATAATATAATTAACAAACAACTTGTGACATATTATATTGGCCTACTGTAGAATATAGAAAGGCATAAACAAGTGATCTTCAAGAAATCACAAACGACAGAGTCAACCAGAACATTTCTAGACCTTTATTTTCTTTAATTAACAGCAGCTGAAACAGCAAAATGAGGATTGCCAATTTGCCATCATCTGTTAGTGTGAGACTGTTTGTGACACTTGATGAACAGGCCTATTTTCCATTAGAACTTCAGAATGTTCTATATCCCAGCTGTGCTGGTGGCTCCCTCTGTGGCTGGAAATAAAAGCTCACCAGCTCATCTGGCTTGGTGGGCGGGCCAGGCTCAATCCACTGCCTAGCTGCCAGTGTGTCTGCCCATGATCTGGCACTGAGAGGTGATCGACCTGTGGAGCCTGCATTTTCAGATTGGATGAGGTCGAGGTACAGTATCTTCTATTGTGACCCAATTTGGCCAGTACCAGGCTCAGTAACCTTGTGAGATTCTGTGTTTTGGTTGTGTGTACATGTGCCAGTGGCAGTGTCAGTGAAAATGCCTGTTTATTTGTTTGGACAATGCTTAGATTATCCTACAGATGACGACACCAGGATTGGGTTATGGAACAGCTGGATGTGTAACTGAGCTCATGCAGTTGTAAGTTCTAATCATAGTATTCATACATGCATTATTTATTGTTCACATATCATTTTGCTGATTTTGTCTGAATGGTCTATTATAATTGCTTGTACCACAGATCTAGGTTTGTGGCTTGCAGTTGTACATTTCAAGATCTTTGTAAAAAAAAAAAAAAAAAAAACATAGGCCTGCAGCCCTGCACTGTGCAGTGCATATACATTTTACCTGTAAAAAGTTCTGTGGGCATTCAAGCTTCAGGCATAATTAACAATACCTTAGATGATTTTAGATATAAATGTAGCTCCATTTGGTACATGATTTGGAATGCATAGGCAGCTATAGGCCCATTTATAATTGATAATGAAGATGTGTTGGGTTTATCAGTAGGAATCAAAATTGTATGCTCTGTGATTGTGCAAATTGTAGTTTTAACCAAATATAAACTAAGAGCTATTATAATTATCTATAGATACCTGTGTCAAAGCTAATTGTTGTTTTGATGTCAGCTCTTGAACCTTCTGATAAGAAGCTCCCCTGCCGACTGCCTACCACACATTATATATAGTTTGATGGACAGGTTATCACCATCAACAACTACTGGGATTTACATCGACCTATTATTTCACTAGAAGTCTAAACACTAACTTGTGCAATTGATAAAGGTGTAAAAGGTAGGCCTAATTATTATATTGGATGTCCTATATTATATTTCAATGTTCTATTTTATGGCCTTTTTGGGGAAAAATACCTTGTATTATTTGGGACATTTTCTCTCTCATGTGCACGAGTCTATATTTTTATGGAAGAAAGGGAGGGTGCTTAGATGACAGCCCTATGATATAGTTAGTGATCAAAAACACAATGTAGGTGGAATAGTTTGTACAGATTTAAATTTTCCCTTTTCCTTCATGTATTTTCTCCCTGCAGTTTCTCCAGTCAGCATGGATTGGGGAGACCTACGTTACCAAGAGCTCTCTGTCAGTGACTTTTTTGTTCCATGATATTGTGTAGATCTGCATGTAATATGCAGTGGACCCAATAACCCACCTTGTCACTCATGCACATCAACGGTCGTTGACCTGAGTAGGCCTATAGGGGTTTTAGGTTTGTATTTCCTGTATTGAGATAATTACATTATTTGAGAACCTCAGTTTATTTAGGAAACTTGATTCGCAGTGAATTAGCACCAATTAATGAGATTTAATTATGGCGACAGAGAGTTTGAAGACCCTCAAAACACACCGGTCTCTGCGAGGGTGAGACGCAGGTCAGGTAACTTATATCGGGTAATCACTTCACTGAGTGGTTATTTGAATTAATAAGAGTTAAATGAGGAGAGTTTGCTAGCCTTGCATGTAACACTGACACTTGTAATTCCAGATACACACTTGTTAATTGGCAGTGAAGATCCTAAAGCAACATGTCCGACGTTCCAAGAGTGCTGGTGACAGGGGCATCTGGCTTCATTGCCACCCACATCGTCCAGCAGCTTCAACAGAAGGGCAATTACCTGGTGAGGGGGACTGTCAGGTCTCTCAATAACCCCAAGAAGGTCGACCCACTGAGGAAGTTGTGTGAAAACCCTACGTAAGTATTCAATGTTTTCATGGCTGTGAAAAGATTTCCTGCACACATTTGATTACCATGCATAAATGAGATTTTTATGCATTGAAATTTAGTTTAATTGCATCTTTATATATTTTGGTATGACCTTTGATTATCTAAATTTGTATGATGAGGTAGATCTAACCTTCATTCCAATGTTCAACGCAGATCTGTATGCATGCATGAGTGCTTAAAATGACAGAAATGATTTATTTGGCACTTGACGGCCCTGAAAGCTTGAATGCCTCTTTATTTTCCGAAGGAAACAAAATGGCACATTAGTCACGATCTGGTGCACAAAAGTAGGGGAGAGCGGGGCATGATGGGCACCTTAACTTTGAAGGTCCACCATGTCATCACTATGCCAACAAAAATTACTATTTGTTGCTGACTGGTTTTGCATTAGGTTCTACTTTAAGCATAGAAAATCTTTTTATGCTCAATGAAATAGTGTTTGAGTTATAAGCACTTTTAATTTTTTGGCAGGTGCCCATCATGCCCCGCAAGCTTGGGGCATGATGGGCACCTTGTTGGGGCATGATGGGCAGCTTCAAATTTTGGTCAATAGTTACGGCATTATAGTTGTAAAACTGAAATAATTCCAATCTTCTTAATAAAAACCTTGCATTACATGATAAATGGTAGTTGTTGAACCAACTCAGCAAATCATAATCACTTTTTCATCTAAAAAATGCAGGTAACAATCCAAAAACGTAAATTTAACATCATAAAAGGTGATTTGACACACAAATTATGTTCTTAATTCTATATATGATGTAGTAAATAAGATAATACCAATAGATATTGAAATAGGCAGTATTGTCCATTCTCGCCAATCTTCAACTATTATATTGAAAGAAATACATATGCTTAGTTCAAATGGGGCATGATGGGCCTGGGCCCATCATGCCCCAATCAAGAGACCCATCATGCCCCAAACTTCATTTTTCATAAATGCCCTCAGACACCAGTTTCCAAGAATAAAGTCAAATCAAAGAGTTTTCATGCAAAATGTTAATATATCTCTTTGTGGAAGTAAAACAAGAGAGCTGTTAAAATATCACTTACGCATAATCACAACGCACTTGGAAAATCAGGAAAAATAGTTGTCAGGGCTTCAAAATCCTAGAAAGGGCTATATCTGCTAAAGTATTGGTATCTGAACCATGCAATTTTTTCTGCAATAAAGGTTAGCAAAAGGTATTCTAAACAGCAAACATCAGCTTCCTCCAGTGTTAAACTTTGGAGTTAAAGCCCAAACCCATCATGCCCCGGGGGCCCATCATGCCCCGCTCTCCCCTAATCATTGAAGTATTTCAACGTATACTTGGGCATGCTATTGGTCCTTAATATTTTGGTAACCCAAGGACAGCTGAGGAAATATGAGTGATTACTGATGTAAGATCAAAAGTATGCTTTCCAATGAGGCTATGAGTCAATCATGCCTTATGTTCAATATGTTGTAAGCATATTTCAGTGAATGGGTCATGACACTCAACAGTGCAGTAAAATATTACCTCATTCAATGAGGGTTCTCCTGCCACAGAGGAGGAAATTACAACTACAAGTTCAAGTTCAAGCAATCACACGACTGTCATTGACAAAATAACCTCAGTTATGGAAGTGTAAAGTTTTCTTCAGGGGACTGTTGGCTCTTGTGGCGGCAGCTTCACGCCATTCCCAAATTTTAAAAGGGAAAAAATTCCTGCCACCAGAGTATGATTTTGGCTGATAGCTAGTACCTGGGAAGTGAAAAAGAGAACAGGAATTGAGGAAATTGCATTTTCACCACTGATCATTGGAGGGAGCTGTAGCAGGGAACAACTCCCCTAGTTTTCTGATCAAGGAAGCTCAACTCCTCCCATTTCCATCACTGGAAAAATGGTCAACAGGTAATTTCGTGCAAAAGACAGCACTGACATGACATCACTGATGTCCTCAAACTGCCGAAAGGAATTATCTGAAAATGTTATCATGCAATGTTAGTCTAACATTTTTTGTGCAATGATTTCAGGCATGAGCTGGAGTTGGTGGAAGCAGACCTAACCAAGGACGAGGGTTGGCTGGAAGCAGTCCGGGGCTGTGAATATGTCCTTCACACAGCCAGCCCCTTCCCGGTGGAGAGTCCTTCTAACGAGGATGAGCTCATCAAACCAGCCGTGGAGGGCACCCTGAGAGTCTTGAAGGCTGTGAAAGAAGCTGGAGGAGTGAAGAGGGTGGTCCTGACCAGTTCGGTAGCCTCGGTCTCAGGAGGATTCGGTGGCAGAACTGAGCCGTTCACGGAGGAAGACTGGACGGACATGGGCGATCCTGAAAATGGCGCTTACATCAAGAGCAAGACCATGGCGGAACTGGCCGCCTGGGACTACCTCAAAGAACTAGACGAGAACGACAAATTTGAGCTGGCAGTGATGAATCCAGCCTTCGTTCTTGGACCCGTGATGTCGGGTGGGGATGGAACGAGCATGACTGTGATCAAGCGCCTTCTGACCCGTGATATGCCAGCCGTGCCTCGTGTTAACTTCAATGTGGTGGATGTGAGGGATGTGGCTGCTGCCCATATCAACGCCATGACCATCCCGGAAGCTGCAGGCAAGAGACATTTGCTTGCTAATGAGAATTTCTGGTTTTCTGAGATGAGCAAGATCATGGAAGAAGAGTTCAAACCTCTGGGCTACAACCCTCCGACATCCAATCTGCCTAAATTTGTTGTTCAAATGGCGAGCGTCTTCGATAAATCTCTGAAAACCATTATTCCTGCTATCAACAAGGTTGGCCTCTATGATAACACAAGGATGAAAACTGTGCTGGGCATCCAGCCCATTGCAGGCAAGAAGAGCATTGTGGACATGTGCTATAGTATGATCGAAGGAGGCTATGTCGAAAAGACAGCCAAGTACAAGAAAAGTCGAGGAGCTGAAAAGTAGTTCCGACCTGCATGATATTTACTGGACCATTCTCACTTTGATATTTGTATAACATTGATATTGTTGCATTTCAATTTTACTGAATATCTCTTATTTTTTATATTTTTTACGTCTTTGTAATATATGAATTTATGATTCTTGTGTAATTTGATAAAATGTACACTGCACAATTAGCGTACTTGATTTTTCGCGGTGTTTTCCGGCAGGGACTGGGTAAGTTGGTATAGTCCCTCGATAGGTATTATAAACCTACAATATGTATTTATGACCAATGAAAAAAAAATTGGAATTTCTAATAGTGCATCCAAAAGTATGAAAAGATATTACGACAGCTCAAGTTGATAGGTTTCATCTACCAACAAAAACTTGTCCTTGAGTGTTGTTATGTCAATAATCATGTCTAAATTATGAAGAAGGGTCTTGCTTGCTGCTGCCTGCCATTGTTATTTATAAGCTCAAGCAGCTGCTCACTTGAGGTGCAGATATACATGATGTTTGCCTCCACTGTACAGGCCATTTTTCAAGCAAATTTCAGCGGCGGGTATTTTGGCCGAAGAGGGCATTTTACTATCGCATCGCATATATTTGAGGTGCATGGCTAAAAAGATATGAAGTTGAACTATTCTCAAAAAGAAAGAATTCAATGAATTATAGATTTGTATCCACAGATTTACCTCCAGTTGTACTGCGAATTGCTACATTTTAACAATTTTGGTGTAACATTTAGAATCCACTTACTAGTGGGGCAAATCTCTGTAAGTGGTGGGGAATTTGCGGGGGCTTATGGGCCAAATCCCCACCACTTTTATACTTAAAAAATGGCCTTCCGCTGTAAAAAATCAAAGGTGTTGATGTAGACCCACTAATTGTGCTCTTATGGATTTCGTGATCAGGTGATTCCCAGAGGCATACACTGTAAAAGAAATTCTGTGAGCCACTCAAAAATTGACACATCACGTATACATGTATCTAACTTTGGCTCAGTAGCCGGAATGACACAAGTAAATGTATATCTTCAATTTCATAGACATACTGATGTTACTTTTTAAAACTTTTTGAGTTAATCTTTTCATAAATTGGATTGTCTTCTTCCGACGTTTTTGTCAGCTGTCTGATACTTATAATTAATGTTCACAAATGCATAGAGTTCATCAGTTGAAACAAAGAATAGCTGGTAAAATGTCAAATTAAAAAATAACTACACAAAATGACTTCTCTGTTTTTCTAATTTTTTACACTGCAGAGGAAAACATCATACGGTTTACAATGACTGTTCGTCTAAACAAATCAAATTTATTTATACTCAGTTATAATAATATGATACATAATTCTGCCTGCCTGACTTCTGACTTACTTCCAAGGGACCCCTCTAATGCCTCACTCATGTTGAAAGACTTCTGTGCCCCCGAACTATTCCAACATTTATATGATACAATGTACATAGGCCTAATTCTTCCTGCCTGCATCACTTCAGACTTACATCCAAGGGCCCCCAAAAATGCATTACTCATGTTGAAAGACTTCAGGGGCCCCCTGAGGCTGATCTATTCCAACATTAATATCATCATTAATATCATCATTCCGTGTCAAAGTTCTTAGTTCCAAGCTCCCTCATTTGACAAACAGCTCTGTCTACAAGTGGACCGCTGTTACATCGCTACTTCTTTTTCCAGCCTTGGCAGATCAGAACATATATGCAGTCATATGTTGCCACCTAGTGACTAGTGTGCTATTCCGCGAGCTCCTGCGAGCGCTCCACATCATTTCAGTCTGAGGAATTCAGACAATTTTGTCTGGAAGAAACCGGGTCTGTTTCTGAGTGTGCTGATGACCTGGTTACTTCCTTAGAAAATGAGATTGCCGAGTCTGACTTTGGTATACATCAATGTTGAATAGAAATTTTGTGAATGTGCAATGAAATTGGGACAGCAATACAAAATCAACTTTTGTGCCAGGTGGCAGCAGCATGCATTTTTCATTTTCACCAGACTGCAAACAGCTAGTTTCGATTAGTATTTGGGTGAAAACACAGTAAGCGCCTCAATATTTGGCCCCTATGACCTAAGAATTATTTTCATCAGAAGTGCAAGTGTAGTACATCATTTTGAACCTAATAATGTGTAGAATACAGAATTATGTTTGTCTAATAAATCAAGACAGATATTTGCTGGGCTGCTATGAACTACATTATGAAAGTTCAATGAAAATCCCGTTTTTTCTGCCGAAATGGACCATTGGCTTTTCGACAGTTTTCGCTGATATGATATGGACAGTTTGGATAAACTGTGACAAATTCAACTTTTGAGTCTTGTCAGCATTCACTAAAATAATCTAAATTTGTCATTAAACATGGTATCCCTGCTTTATTTGTGACATACCAGACCTCCAAACATCAGTCCCCAGACTAATTTGAACATTTTGTGGACGTAATGGACGGACATTTACACTTTTTAGCCTGGTGGCCAGTGTATAAGTTAAATTCATTGTGTTTTTAAATTTTTCAGTTGCATACATAGGTAGAGAGAGATAGACATGCATTTCAATCTCAGTTGACGTGTTAGCTGGTCTTTAATTCATTTAAATCATCAAAAAATCAGTTGTGGACGTAATGGATGGACATCGATTTAAGCTATCAAAGCTTCTTGTATCATACAATCATCAGTGGCCATTGGAATTTTTTGGCTGAAATTCATTAAACCAATATCATATCTAGGCAAAAGGACCAAATTTGGCTAATTATTACATAAAAATACCTTCCAGCCAGCCTTTTGAGCCCCTGACTGTAAATTTGCAAAAATATGGTTACAAGCAGACCTTTCCTTTGGACGTCATGGCTGCCATAATCATCATATTGAAAAGTCAGCCAATGGTCCCTACAGAAGGCCAGGGAGGTACAGTAAACAGATAATGTCACCGGCAGAATGTGAACTAAATATTAGGCTACAGCATTGCTGCAATAGACGTGCTTCGGAAAAAGGGCCACTGGTTACATGCTAAAATTGGCAAATTATACCCACTTTAAAGGCCTGCCCAGAGCATGGTTTTAATTGCATGCTCATGAAAAATGCCTAGATTTCTTAGATTTACTTGTTGACCAAGCTTAGATACTGCACTGTTTCTTCTTTATGTCAGAAATTGGTTTCTAGGACCCTAAATTTACTTTCATCTAACCAAAACGCAATCGAGGCCTTTACTGTGCTTTCACCCATTTTCATTTGTGCGATATTTTGTGATGTTGATTCTTTAGAAATATGCCCATACTCATACATCAGGAGGGGCCCGATTTTTTTTTTGTTCCTGGGTTTCTGTATGCTTTTGAGGAGGGGCCTCCCTTTGGGTGGGCCCCTAGGGCAGCCCTAGATTTGCCCTATGGTAGTTGAGCCACTGGGTTTTATTTCATTTAGTTCTACTGAAGGAGCACAATCAAACGTGGACCTACTCATACACAAGGAAGACTCAAAGTTAATACCAGAAACAGAGGCTCAAAGTTGGGAGTTTAAACATGAAAGAACTGAATTTACTCATGCATGACCATGAATTCTGCCAGTCTCTTCACAGCTGGTGCTGTTCAGCAACAAAGGGACTTGGTCATAGACCTGTTCACAAAATACAAAACTTACAAGTTTTGAGGTTGACACTACTTCGCTGGAGACTGAGTTCTCCTAAATCAGAGAAAGAGTCTTCTTGGTCATAGGTTGCATCGAGTTTTAAAAAGTGACAAAATAATTCTGACCTAGCCAGGACCACGAGCACTTGGATCTACATTGATCATGACATTATGATTATGTAAACTTACATAAGAGTATGAAAGCTGTTTGAGAACTGAACCTGACGTTAGCAAGGATTTCCCTCTCTTGTGCAATATTATAGAGCTACCACGATTTTTCAATACTCTCACCTTGTTCTCCATGGCTTTAGGGCCCAAATTTTCATCTCTGGTTTAAACTTGGTTTAACACATAGTTTTACTCAGTTAAACTAACTTAAACCCAGTTTAAAAGCCAAATTTTCATGTCGGACAAACCTCGGCTAGACTGAGTTTACTGAGACCGAGTTTAAACTCAGTTTCCACCGTACCATGAAACAAGCTGAAGAAAATTTTTTAAAAAGAAAATAAAGAACATTTTTAAAGAAATAAAAAAGAGGAAGAAGCCAATAAAATACAGTAGCCGGAAGGAGAAAAAGGAAATGAAGAAGGAATCAGGAAGTATGGTTAGAAGAAATGTGGAGGAAAGGCGTATGCAGACATGGTTTCAAAGTAGAAGAAAGATATTGGAAACTGAGAAAAAAGAAGAGGAAAATGCATAACTAAATTAACAACATTTATAAGAGAAGAAGCAAAAATAAGAGGAAGAAGAAAAGTACACAAAATCATAGGCGTACGAGATGGCTGTCTTGCGGGGGGGCTGTGACTATTTTGCCCTGGAATTTTAACATGGCGCAAATGTGACCTGGGCAGTGGATCTGCCCTGATATTGGTCAGGATTTGCCCTGATGAGCCATTTGCCCTGATGCCAGGGGGGGCTGCAGTCCCCCCTGACCCCCTGCGAAATATGCCTATGCGTGACAAAAACATAAGAAAGATGCCTTGTGAAGAAGGAAGGCAGAAGGACAGGAAGTAACAAGAAGGAAGATGAATAAAAAGAAAGATGAAGGAAGAAGATTATTCAGCCAAAAGGAAGGAAGAAAACGGAAAGAAGAAAGGAGAATTATTAGAAAAGTGAAAGTAGAAGGAATAAACAGAAGAAGATGAAAAGAAAGAAAATATGAAAGTAGAAGAAACAAGGGAAGAAGGAGGCTATGAAATAGAAGATAAAAGAAAGAGCAGAAAAGAGAAGAAGTAGAAAATGAAGACGGGAGCAAACGAAGAAGCGAAAAAAATAAAACATGGGAGAGGACAAAGAAGGAAAACAAAAAGAAATAACAAAAGGAGCCCGATTAAGAAGAAAACGAAAAAAATAACTATCTGGTCTAAAAATAAAATTTTTGAAGACCATAAATTGTGATGAGCTGTAATATTACTAAAAATTCTTTCTTACAATAAATGAAAACCTGGGTGAAAAAAGAAAAGAAGAAATACGAAAAACAAATTTGTATTGGGGAAAAATTTGCGAAAAACTAAATTGATAAAGATAATGAGGCAGAAAAAAAGTTTTGGGAAACACAAATTTGTCTGAAAAATGTTAAGGAAAAAGAAAAGTTGGAAATATAAAATTTGAAGAAAAAAGAAATTTCGAAGGGAAAATACAATTTGTGGAATTTTAAGAAAAATTTTTGGGGAAGAACAAAAACATTTATTTATAAATTGGATACAAAAACTTATGGGAAAAAAGACGAGGGATAGAATTAAGAAAACAAAAATAGAAAAAAATGGATAAAAATAAATCCAGATCATAACTGAAAAAAAAAGTGTGTAAAAAAATAGGATAAAAATGATCATAACTAATATCCTAAACCAGATCAGCGAATATACAGACATAAAATACTCATTGAAGGCTTCTAAAACCCAGAGCAGGTTTCTACTAAAGCCATGAAAAAACTTGGTCTATTTTTAAATTCAAGGTTTCAAGGTTTGTATTAACTCAGCCAGCATCCTATGCTGTATAGAGCAAAACTATAACACACATAAAATAAAAAATTCTTAAATATTTTTTTTTAAACTCTGCCACCAGACATGAAAATGTCAAGAAAAGAAAAACTTTACAATATTTTAAACTGGGTTTAAACCTGGTTTACCCAAAAACCAAGTTTAAACTAGACATGAAAATTTGGAATTTGGGCCTAGGTGTCTGATTAGCACTCCAAATATTTGGGACAATAATTAAGGCCCAAATTTTCATGTTAGGTTTAAACTTGGTTTAACACATAGTTTTAGGCAGTTAAACCAAGTTTCAATAAACCAAGTTTAAGTTGAGTTTAGACTCAGTTTGAGTACCAAATTTTCATCTCTGGAAAACCTTAGCTAAACTAGGTTTATTGAGACTGAGTTTAAACTCAGTTTGCACCTAGTTGTAGGAAACAAGAAGAAGAAAAAAATAATAAATATGAAATAAGGAATAATATTAACTAGACAGGTAAATAGGAAGAAACAAGACTCAATAAAATGAAAACAGCAAGAAAGGAAAAAAGAAAAATATTGAGAGGAAATGAAGAATAAATATAAAGAAAAGACACATGATGAAAAATGTCAAAGAAGAAAGAAGATATAACATGCTGAAAGACAAAGAAAGAACAAGGACAAAATGAAATGACAAAAGAAGTCAGATTAAGAAGAAAAAGACAAAGGAAATAAGAAAAAGAAGAACAAGAATAGAAAAGGAAGAAACAGGAAACAACAATTAAAACTAGTATACTAAATTGCACAGCAATTTAAAGGAAGAACTTCCCTTCCCTTCCTATCCCTTCCCTTCCTGCCAATCCCTTCCCTGCCCTGCTATTTGAGTTCCTTGCATTCCTTTCCTTTCCATTGCTTAATGGTGTGTTTAGGTTGTCCAGGAGCAAAACTGCTGCTATGACCTCCCCTGAATAGTCCATGGAACTGCACAAACAGGCATACATACTCATATCTTGCTTGGCATGGAGCCAGGCCTTCTGTGGGCGATGGTACCACCCTGCAAGCAATACTTTGATGAAACCCTAACCCTAATGATTTGTTGAGAACAAACCATAAGAGCTAGGAAGATGTGCTTACATACACACAGAGGGCAAGCAGTCAGCAACATGTCAAATGAGTTTTAAGTGATTTTCAGCAGTATTTCACAAGTTATAATTTAATTATAAATTTAATGGAAAAAATATGAGGTTATTTGCAAACAATAGGGCAACAAATAAGCAACATATCATATCAATTTTAAGTGATTTGAAACATTATTGGAAGAGTTTAAATAGGATAAAAAAATTCATGGTAGGAATATGTGCTTATATGGAAAAATAGAGCAAAAAATGAGCAATTTGTCAAATTAGTTTTAATTGATCTTAATTAATACTTAATGAGTTATAATTGAATAAGTGAAATTGCTAATGTAAAATTGGCTATTAATGAGAGGTATATGCCCTTAGAGCTCATAAAAGGGCATAATTTTACGCATTTTTGGTGTAAATTTCATGACATTTGAATGAGTAGAAGCTGAGCAATCTGCATTAGAATTTTGAAATGAAAAAAATTCTCAAGGAAAAACTATTTGCAGTAGAACAATTTCCTTTGGACACATTATGCAGGGCCACAATGGGTACCACTAAAAAAATTAACATGAACATCCATGATGATGTTCATAGTTTTTTTGGGCAAAATAGGTTTTGGGGGGCCAAAAAGTGACATAAAAGTTTCAATGTCTGACGCGATTCTATACTAAAGCAGCTACAGCAAAGTTCTATACATCATCTTAAAGAGGAGAAAATGAACTTTCTGATGATATTTTTTATTTTTCTGTAGCTTTAATAGGAACCGAGATATCGGCGATTGAAAATTGCAATTTTGTGCGGCCCTAGCGCCGATACCGCTTACGCGACGACAACAAAATTTTGTGAGATTGTTAGACAGGGGCAGGGCTCTATACACCCTTAAAATCAACCTGATCTGAGCATTCCTTCCTTGTTTCCTGGAAATTTTCCCATGATTTTTGGGAATTCCGTTTTTTTTAAAATTCATAGTTTGAAATTTTTGTCTATGGAATTCTATAAAAATCCTTTCCGCACTGCGCATTTCCTTGGAGAATCTGGAAAAAAAAATTTGTGGGAAAATATAAAGAACTTTCTGCAAAACCGGAAGCAGAAATTTTTATTGAAAAGCGCCCGTAATTCCCATGTCAGGCGTAATTCTGCTGTGTAATTCCCAGCATGGAAGGAATTTCATAGTGTCTTGATAAGGTATATAAGCTAATTGACATATGTCTTCTGGTAAAGAAGTTATTCAACATTTAAAAAAGTCAAAAAGTTGGAAGAATAAGAATAATAAAGAATAATAAGAAGAATACGTACAATATCAATAAGAACTTCCCTACGGGAAGTTCTTAATGAATAACTAGTAAGTAGGCCTATGGTGTAGAAGCAAAGTTCAAAACGGGAAATAAAGCCCAAAAATAAGAACAAATGAAGTGAGGTATCACAGGCATGGAAGAAAAATAGAAGAATAAGAAAGTAGAAAAAAAAAATGCATGAGGACAGCAACACCTGTACAAAAAAGGTAAATTTCAAGACAATAAATTGTAATGAGCTGCAGGTAATATTACTTAAGATTCATTCTCGTATGATAAAAAGTTGGGGGAAAATGATACACAAAAATTAGAAAAATAATATATTTGAGGGAAAAAATTGGGAAAAACAGTTTTTGAGAAAAAAAAAAGAAAATCGGAAAAAAAGTTGTATAAATATATATTCTATTGAGAAGCCAATTTTGGATACATTTTTGGAAAAGAAAATTTTTGGGAGAAAAAAAAAGTGGGGGGAAAATTAGGTTGAAAGAAATTCAGAGCATAACTGATATCCTTAACCAGATCAGTGAAATAGAAATCTGACCCAGCAGGTGAAAAATCCACATTGAAAGCTTCTAAAACCATGAGTTAAACCACCCCTGACCAGGTTTCTGCTTAAACCACTGAAAAACCTGGACTATTTTTAAAACCAGACATGAAAATTTCATGAAAAGTAAAACTGAAGTTTTAATTTGTTAAACTGAGTTTAAACCTGGTTTACCTTAAGACCTGGTTTAAACTAGAGATGAAAATTTGGGCCTAAAGGTCTATCTATCTGTCCATAGCAGTGATAGCACACTCTGCCTGAATCTGGCTCTTTTTAAAAACAAAATTATCTTTTTGATATAAAAATACATTTTCTTGTTTTTTTTGGGTGGCAGCAATTTTTTTTTGTCCTGATTTCTTTTCTTTTTTTAACTCTAAAATGTACAAACCTGAATTTTATGTAACACATATATATGCACATCAAAAATTCCGAACGGTCAACAAAAGTAGTATTTTAGGTCCAGGCATATCAAGGCATACTAGACGAGGGGGGGGAGGGCTGTTGCTATTTTGCCCTGAAATTTTTACGTGGTGGGATTCTGACCCGGGCAATTGATCTGCCCTGAGATTGGTCTGGACTTGCCCTGATTTGCCATTTACAGCCCCCCCTCAACACCCTGCGAAATACGCCTACGGGTTTAACTTGGTTATTATTTTTCTGCTCTGGTAAATATGATGTTTACACATAATATTCTGATCTGCAAAGCTTGAAAATGAAACCACGGAGTCCCGCTGTTCCAGCAGGTTGAATAAAACCGCAAGCATGTCAAGGGGGCGCCAATTGCGGAAAATCCCCGGTAGGGCGCGCTGTTTGCATGGTGACGTCACGACGTCATCAGCGCACGTGTCGTGTTTTGTTGTCGTCTGCTCATCAATCATTTGATCGAATCGTTTTTCTTGAGCAGATTGCTTTTCTTTGAAGAACTGTCACTCGTCTTTGTTGTCGAAAAGTAAGTAAATGATATACCGTTAATGTGGTGTTTTATTTTTCAAACCTGCCAGCTGCTTATCAGGTGGTCCTGGCTTGAATGAAGTTGAACTGATGAAAATCCGTCTGCTTTTTCAAGTGACAAGTTTTTGTCGTTTTCAGAAATGGTCCGTGGAGTGAAAACTGCTGAACAAAAGCCAAGATCTCGTCCTTCTGAAACAGATTTAAATGAAATGGACCTTGATGTTGATACGAATTTAGCAGCAGGAGGAGGTAATGTACAAGCCTACACAGGCTAGACTACACATTGCAAGAACGCACGGTCGTCGTCAAAACTCAGACAAAAAAAGCACAAAACATCACAAAAATGTGACAAATAAATTGCACATCCTCTCTTCTATAAGTGAGTATGTAATAGATATTTCTACAGTGTGACCTGTAGATGAGGAAGAATTACAGTGATCATCAAAATCAACGCGAACACTCGTTTTTGCTGATATCTCAGCAACCAGAAGCCCTATGAACAAAATTTCTTCACTTACATGCATGTGTAGCTGTTTATAAATTTGTGTAACATTTACGCAATGATTCGCGATGTTTTTTGCCGATTTTCGGCGATGTCAGACGCATTTTGTTGACAATTTCTGACAGGTCCAGCCATTTCATTTGTGACGTCATCACAGAATTACTTGTGCGTTGCTGTGATGTCACGTCAATATACTGCAGTGTCCCTAGCGGTTCAGGCTTGTTCACAACATAGATGAATCAGACTGTAGACGAAACACCAGTTCGCATGTTGTGAGACAAAATGTACCTTTTTAATTAAAAATTGATCAGTACCGTCAAAATTGTAAGGGGCTATAAAAACCAACTTGAGTATTTGAACTACCAGTAATATTTTTTTTTCAGATGAAATGCATCCAGCCAAAAAGCAACGCAGTTCTGTCGCAGAGGAACACGAATCGGAGTTCGGTGTACAGTGAGTAGCAGGCCTGCATTTGCAAGAGATTAAGAGTGAAAAAGAAACATTACTGATTTTGAGTTTGAATGTAAAATTTAGCATTGGCCTTACTGCAAGTCTGCAAGTCTATAAATATGCATGAACATTTACTCTCTTTCTGTTATTGAAGGGAGAGAGTGACACATGTTTATTTTATTAATACAAAAAGAAAAAATTGTATTGGGGAGACTCCGAGACCGGGTTAGGTAGATAGATACTCGTTTCAGATTTTACCCCTGGAGACTACAGTAGCAATAGGCCCACCACAAGTTATTCTGGGGTATTATCATTGGTTGTTTAAAAATGTGTTCATAAGTCCAGACTTTTTTATTTTTTAGCTTCTTGGATCGACCGACACAACCGATTTTCTGCCTACGGAAACAAAAAATTGAGCATTACCAGAATTGACATTATAAAAAATTGAGATTTCATCTCTTTTTTTCGTTCTACGACCTACCCCAGAAAAAAAGCTTCGAGAAGATCCGAGAAGCTAAAGATCATTTATGTCTGGCCTAAGTTGTAATTTGACATATTGGCCATATATCATCATATCAATATTATGATTATGTCAATTTGTCATATTTAAACATGTATGATGATTTTTTTTACAGAAATGAAATGCAAAAGATGCTTGAAGGTTTTGGGGGTACGTATCAGGTCTTGTGCCGCCGGACTAGACTCCTTGGACCTTGATATATAAATTTACAATTATAAAAAAAGATTATTCCTGACTCAGTTGGCTCAAATAATCTCTGATGCTGCATATTTGGTTCAGTGACTGTTTACCATGAGAAAAATTTGCTGTGCGAAGTCTTCAAATATAATATGGGAAATTTTCTAACGTCTTTTCCAGCTGATATCTCAAAAACCTTGATGGCCAAAAGGAAGCGCCTTCAGCAGTACACACAGACCAGTCTGAAGTCAACCAACAAGAAGATCGAGGACACTCTACGGGCGCAGGGCACTGAACGGTATTGACCAACATTCTAAATTTAATTAAATGATATATATTCCATTTTGCTGCTGAATTCGGTGGGTGACTTGGATCGTGCTGATTTGTCATATTTTGTCAATTTCAGGGAAAGATTAATGAATGAATTCGACCAGCACATCGGGAGTGTTTTCCAGCAGTGGGAAACAGACTTGACAAAATCGAAAGACAATGAAGAAAAACTCTTGGTGAGTTATTATGTTACATATTTTTATCAAAAATGTACCTTCAATTGTAATGTTGTTCAGTAACTGGACAAACTTGCAAGGATTTTGATTGCAGGTGATTAAAAATTTGAAATATTAAATTGGTTTTTCAGAAATTGATTAATCAGCAACAGAAACTGCTGCAACAAACTCGCATCGCCATGTCCCAGAGGCTGAAGACCGCCAAACAGCTGCAAGAACATTTTGTCAAGGTTTGTCAGTCAATATCTACATATGATCAAATTTAAAACTAATTGTTATTTTCAAAAATTAATGTACCTTATTGTTTGCGTTAGGTGCCTGGCGGGCAGATGTAATGATGAGAAAGACCATGAATAGTTTTTTGCATTAAAAACTTTGGAAAAAGTCATATTTTGATGGAATTTTGATTAAAATTGGTTCTTTGTGGAGGGGGTGGGCTTTTATTAAAGTTGTGCTATTAATACAGAAAATACAAACTATTTGTCCAATTATGAAACGAAGGTCAATTTTCTAAATATATAATGGATTATCGGTGTCTAAAATGGCTACCCAGTATTTAAGTGGTAAGTGATGTTTTTTGTCAGGGTATGCGTGACTTGGAGAAGTGTCACCAAGACCAGCAGAGTGGAGTGAGGACAGAACTGACCAAGGAAATGGCCGTCCTCCAGAAGAGAATATTGATGGACACGGTATAATGCTGCTTGATACTTTCACATCATGATATTGTGACCAATTTTCGCCACAACATTGTTTTCATAGGCCTACTATTTGCGATTTTGCGTATATATTTCATTAGGTCTAACAGGAGCTAACAGGCACTTGTAAAGTCTTCGGCCTCTAAAAATATGGCAAATATGAAGATTTTGTCTGCAAGATAACCTGTCAATTTATTAACCATCCAATCACTAGTTTAAACTTCTTTGGCTGAAATGATGATGTCATTCTGCTCAGAATGACGTCATCCTTTCAGCCAAAAAATGTTAAACTTAGACGGTGATTGGAAGGCTGTCTGTGAGTCATCCAGTTTCATCCTTGTGTTTGGAAATTCACTTTTAAAGATCACTAAACCAAACAGTGGTAATTAATAACGTGTACAGGATTAGAATAATTGTTTGAATGGATGAATTACAAGCCGGAGTGTCTCATTGATTACGAATGTGAAGTTTAGTAAACTTTTTTAAGTGCCAAACACAAGGATGATCCAAAACCCAACGTGGCATGACATCATGCTCTCAGTCAATTAAGAAAATTTGAAGAATACGTATTGTTGTTGGATGGCACACTCAGGGCCGTATTAATCTATGGGCAAACGGGGCAATTGCCCCGGGCCCATGACCTCAGGGGGGCCCATGATGAAGCTGAAAAGAGTTGCGACGGTAAAGAAAGTGTGTCGGGCCGCCGTCGAGTAACTGCCGCGAGAATGTACTTTTCAGAATTTAGAGGGTTTTCGCAGCCCATCAGATACAGTTTGCCCCGGGCCCAGAAATGCGCTAATACGGCCCTGGGCACACTGTATGTAAAATTACGAACTTGTGACCCCGATCCTAATTTATTTATTTTGCTTTACAGCAACAACAAGAAATGGCCAATGTTCGAAAGAACCTGCAAACAATGTTGTTCTAATGGACGTGGATAAGAAGAAGCATACATTTGACATACCCCGGATTTTTGCTATTGAAGTATTGATTTTGTATTTATTGTAATTTATTGTAATAGTAATATATTGTAATTACTTAAAACTGTTGTTTTTGTTAAGCGATACATGTATGCCCATGCAGGCTATCAAAAATTCACAATATGTTAATAACCTGTTGTTGTTTCCATTGATGAAAATGAATAAAGAGCCAACCTGTACCTTCTTTAGCGCAGTGCATCATCTCTGATTCTTGGCACCTCATGTGTTCTCCTTGAAGTGGAAGTTCTGAAAGTTTTTTGATGTGCCAACGGTGCCCAATGGTTATGGCAACATGATTGAAGATCTCAGAATCGCTTATTCGGAACTTCTGAAGTCTTTGGCGAATTAATCTGAACATGAATCTCGGGCATTCTTGGGCCTTGCATTCTGAGCAAGTGCTTCCAAAATTGGTTGGTCTCTGGACTCGCTGGTTGTTTTCGATATAATTTAGATCTCCAAATCGAGTTAATTTTTGTGATGGTGGTAGTACAAACGTTTCCTGAATAGGGTTTGCTAAAATTAGTATCAAGTTTTCTTGAAAGTTTTTTTTCTATAGGCTAAAGAAAAGAGTATGGGATTGAAATTGCTTATAAATGCACCTTGATTGTGATGTGACATTCATTGAAATGCTGCACTGCCAACTGCAATAAGTTCACAGACTGCTTCACTTGAAAATGAGGCAATGGAAACAATTGATTTTGTGGCTTGTTGGATGGGACTGATCTTATGAAATTTTCACATCACACAGACAGTGCATGGTTCCAACACAGGCACACCGGTCACAGATATACTAAGGAGAAGAAGAAGAAGGCATGGTTGACCTTTAACCCATGGAAGCCAGTCCATTTTGGTTTCTTTATAATTTTTTCCATCACAGAAGGGCACCAAAATTGACTGGTCGAAAATTAAAAACCTACAGAGAATGTACAGTAAATTTAAATGAAATTGTTAAAAGAGAGTTACCTCCAGAGTGCTTAAGAGATTGCATGAAATTTTTGGGGTAAGAGCAGCTGTGCTGCTAAAAATCGTTCCCTTTTAAAGTTAACCAATAGGCTATGATTCCTGACTTTCCCCTAAAGGGGCTCATTGAGTTATTTGAGTAAGGTCTTGAAACCAGGTATTGAAAGAAGTCTTTTATCATAATTGACCATTTTTTTGGTTATGTCAACTAGAATGGATGCGAATATTATGTTTTACAAAATATCTTTCAAGGTGCAATGTAAACTGCATCAATTGATGTTGCAGAGCCAGGGAACTGAGGGAAGAGGCGGGCCTTATTCGCCAAAGAGCTCCAACCATATTTATATGCAAATTTGAGGAGATCATTTTGTTTGTGATTTGTGAATTTATGCTGGCATTCAGCAGTTGGCTCAGATGGAAGCAATTTGTCTCCTGAGTAGCGGCTTCATCTTTCTCCACCTCGTGTCATTATCGGTCGCCTACGGGCCTGAGATCAATGTGACATGGCAAGACTCTCCTTACTTGGTGCGACTGGGAGAGGGAATGACGACCAAGCCCGATCAGGAGGACCAAAGAGCAACCATCTGGATCTTAGCCCTGTTCCCCCTGGACGGTCGGAATGGAGGCTGGGCCGGAGGGGAGGGCATCTTCCCAGCTGTTGAAATTGGTCTCAACCATGTCAATGCCAACCCCGACGTCCTGCCTGACCACCAGCTCAAGATGGTCTGGGGTGACACTAAGGTGAGTCCAGTCATTAATTTGCAGTTCTCAGAGGGAACACTCAAAAATTTTAATTTTGAATCAGCCTGAATTATTTAGGGGCCGACCAGATGATCTTTGGGGGGGGGGTATGGATATTTGGTGAAAAAAAAGATTGTTTCCCATTTGACACTGAAAAAAAAAGTTTGTTCAGCACACGGAAATTTAAGAAAAAGTTTGTTTCCACCTTTAGCTATAGGGTACCGCAATGTTAAAATTATGATAAAAAAGTTTGTCGCAAGTGAGCCTGCAAAAAAAAATTGTTCGTCGATGGGTAAAGTCCATAGCCAAAAACTATCGTCTGGTCGGCCCATTAGTGAGATGGTTGCACAATTTGTTTGAGCTAACATAGCTTGTTGTTTTAGTTATGATAATCAGTCTGTTGTCATTTTTAAGTTAAAACAACAAGCTCTGTTGGCTGAAAAACTATTGTGCAACCATCTCACTCAATCATTTGAGCCAACTCAAAATTCCAACTTTACAGGGCAGTGAGTTGTGTAACAATTTTTGAAGTCCCAGAACTTTTCCCGATATGAATATGTTTTCCTTGAAGGGTTTTTGTGCAAATGTTGAAAGAGTTGTTTTTAATGGTCAACACACCTCACCAAAGTCTGAGGAAATCGATATTTAATGAATTTTCCCCAAAAATTTCTGTGTTTTTTTTGGTGTTGCTGTTTTTTTTTTTTTCATGCAAAATAACCATCTAGAACCATCCCTCTTTTCTATTTCATAAAACAATCAACTTGAAGCTTTTAGAAAAGATGAAGGAGCAGATTTTATTTTCAATAAAAGAGGGCGATTATTTTGAGTGTGGAATTTTTAGTATTTTCTTATTAATATTTCTTAGTTAACTCATCGAAACTTTGCAGGCGTAAGGCTAGAAATGTAGCAAGGTGACCTTTTTTTAAATCTTCAATTTTGGATAGCTGCCGACCCAAATAAAAATAGATAAAAAACCTATTTACAATTTTTTCATGACCACCTATTCTATAGCCCTTGTCCAGTAGAATTCATTTGATTCATTTGTGTTCCAGTGTGACTCGGGCAAAGCCACAAACCTCATGTACAAGATGTTGTATGAAGAACCCGTGAAGACGGTCATGCTTGGGCCGGGATGCTCTTTTGTCTGCGAGGTGACTGCTCAGTGCTCCAAGTTCTGGAATCTCACTCAGGTACAGTGTATATCAATGTTTTGATTCATAACTTTGATACACTGTAAGTAAGAGTAATTCATAGCACACTGCAGTGCAGGCCTATGTTTATAACAAGGATCTTTTCAAGTTGTTACATAATGTCTTGTCACTCACACCCTTGGCAGTGCATCTGTGGTTATTTTCTTGAATCCTAAAAAAGTTGGATCTGAAAGACATTATTCCTGCAGTGAGTTCTTATTACATGTCTCCATCATTGGCATGACGAGAATACGTATATGTTGAAATACGAAGTATGCTTGCCCAGCTAATGTTGTATGGAGGGGCTACGTGCCAACTATTTATATTTTCCCCATGGCAAATGTCGAAGAAAACTCGAATTGGGCGTTCCTTAAATTGTCATCAGGTTTCAAAAATAATTGCTTGTCTATGCTGGGGTTCATGGATGCCAAGTTTTGTCAAGGCTCTATAGAAAAACCATTTGGCTTCAAAATGTACTTGTAATTTTCCCTAGTCTTTTACATCTGTATTTTCTGATTTCAGATCTCATACAGCTGTGTGTCTCCCCCACTATCTGATAAGAAGAAGTACCCCAGATTCCTGAGGACAGCCTCCCCTGATGTGACCATGAACCCTGCCAGGATGGCGCTCTTCGACTACTTCAACTGGACCAGGGTGGCCACTCTGCACCAGTCCTACAACATCTTTTCTGCCGTATGCCCTTTATATTGCATCTTTTTTTAAATTCACCACCATGTTCTTTTATTTTCAGAACATGGTTACTTCCCTGTATATAGTGTATTTTGTAGAATTCAGTTCCGGTTTCTTTGCGGACAAAGCAATCACCGTGGCATGATAGCAGCAGTTAAAGGGAGCTTCCTTCTTTGAAACTCCTATTTGCATGACAAGGGTAAAGTGTCTGCACTAAAGGTCCCAAAAGCTGGAGATTTCTTTGGTGATGACACAATCTAGTGAGAGCAAGGTATGACAACAGAAGAACTGAAACAGAGGAACACAAATGTATTAGTGCACTCTATGGACAGTCTAAGAGAATGTCTATGAGTGAGGTGAGATGCCATCTGTACACAGAGAAAGCCGGAAGGCTCCTGAAGCTGAAGTCTCTTCCAGCAATGGAAGAGAACCTTTTCCTGCACTGCAACATCAAGCGTGCCCATCTGAAGACCAGTACACATGACAGCAGCTGACCTGTGGGTTCCTCCAGAACTGGATATCACAGAATATGTATAGGTGATAAAAGATGGCAGGCCAGTGCCAGAAACAGTCAGTCAGCCTCCAGGCTCAAATGGTCTTATACATGCGTTTTAAAAGTTGTAGCTGTAAAGCCTAAGGCAAAGCATGCAAGACCTCCATTTGAAGCTCCCAACGCAACAAATTCTCTTTTACTATTTACTGTACTCGTGAAAATAGTACTAGTTGTATCAGTCTTTTCAAAATTCAAGAATTTAGCAAAGAAAATGATGAAAATTGAGAAGGGTTTCTGGCAGAAAATACTAATGCAAGAGAACACCATGAGTGGTTGTCTGATGACAAGTGGGATTAGTTTGGTCAAGCACGGACTTAAACGGTCGTTGAATTTGATTATATACAAATACTATGACATCTCTCATTGAAATGTCCTTGTACTGTTAAACATTTAATACTGTAGAATTTAATTCATTACATTGTAAATGAATGAAAATTGGATTTTGTTAGAAAAGTTTGTTGGAAATCAGTAAAAATTGGAAAATGATAGGGACGTTGATTTTTGGTTGATGGAAATTTGTGTTGAATTGATGTAATCTTGATATTTTATATGCAAAATGACCAGATAATGAAATTTTGATGCCAGATTCATGCTTCTTGGGTCAAAATTATCTGAAAAAGTGGTATTGCATTTGATTCTAGGACAATGATTAAAAAAGTTGTCGTTGCGATTTGGTGTACCGTAGAACGGGGTGACTTTGAACAGTTTTCACCTCATTTCCCTTATCTTTAAAAAGATATAAGATCTTTGTGGTATTTCATGGGATAAAATGTTGGCCACTGGCATGTAGTTAACCTGTGCATCGGCATTTTGAGATAGACATCATGTATATGCCTGTGTCAGTGGATAAATAGGCGTTCAAACTCACCCCGAGATCCGGGGTGACTTTGAACAGAGTGAGTTTTAATGAAAGAAAACCATCAATTCTCGAAAAACAGATGTTTATCTGTATTTATAAATTTTGCAGGGCTTGATTGCCTTTCCCTGACATTTTGTCACTGGTTTTTTTAAAGTTTTGTGACTTTTTTATTCTTGATCTAGTTCCGTGCATTTGAAGCTAAATGATTGCCTAATATAGTGAAATATGCGTTCAGACATTGAATTATATGCATTGTATTATGAAATATGACATGTCTGTGAATATAGCTCTCGGAAAACTGCGATGGTCTCCGCGCTCACCATCACAATGTGATGTTCAAAGTCACCCCAAAGTTTGTTACTATTCAACATCATCCACTTATATTATTTGTTGTCGGTCTTTCTGAATAGCCTCCAACAAGTTTCTGGTGGATTTTGGGTGTATTTGAGTGACATTGTAATAATGCAAGTATTTATAAGGCCAGGGTCATTCAGTACTGTTGTGGGCACAGAAGTTCACAGGCTATGGTATCTTGCAAAAAAAAGTATGCTAAGTTTATTCGTCAAAATGATGAAAAAAAAAATTCCTGTCACAATGACTTTATGTAGAAAGAAACTAGGCTTTAGTAGAATATAATCAGAGGTGAAATACTTTCAGTATCTCATTTAGCTTTGCATTCACAGAGGATCAATCTTTTTCAGAAAAGTGTTCAAAGTCACCCCGGCTGTTCAAAGTCACCCTGTTCTACGGTACGGCGGCCATTTTGGATTTATGCTAATTACCGGTGTTGCCCAAAGTTTCCGGAGTGGCAACCAGACTAAATTTTTTCTGTATACCTATATGATGATGAATCCACCATAAAACCTTACACTTCTCACACTTGCAAGGTCCATGTTTTGGCAACTGGACTAACTTGCTTTGAATTGTCATCAGAAGTAGCAGACAAAATATAAACACCAAGATGTGTTAAGGCATAACTTAACTGTTGATTTTGGAAACCTGTCAACATGAAAATGTAAATGATTAGAGTCTATATAATCTACATGTAGGGTTAATGAATTTGGTTACAATACCTATATTACTTACATTGGGTTGTCATTCACTTGCAGTCTTACCCAACATCCAAATTGCCCTAAATAATTCAAAAACTTTACCTATGGACATATACATATGCAGCTTCTTATCAATATATTTTAGGTGACCTCAGACATCGTGGTCAGACTGAAAGAAGCCAACATGAACCTGGTCATATCTGATGTGTTCATAGACGACCCCAGGACCCAAGTTCAGAATCTCTATGTGAGTTTGTTTTGTTTATATTGCATTTGTTGCCTCTGTCTAATTATACAGTGCCGCCTGTAAGTAAGTGAAACGGTTGATGTTTTGCCATTTAGTCTCAATCATCCTCAGCCAAACTGCTTGTGGAAACATGAATTTTCATCCAATGAGATGAAAACGTATTGGGTCATAAAGGACGATTCATGAGATATGTTGGGTACGAATAGCTACAATTTTTCTTCGGTACGTATGTCGTATGGGTCAAAGTCTTTGCAAAGTAAGCGAAGCAAAAGGGCTGATGCAATTTCAATGTGGAGGGATTCAGATCTCATACAGCTGTGTGTCTCCCCCACTCTCTGACAAGAAGAAGTACCCCAGATTCCTGAGGACAGCCTCCCCAGATGTGACCATGAACCCTGGAGTTTCACTTACTCATCAAAGGTTTTAACCCATAAGAGTATAGAGCAAAGAAAATGGATATTTGTATCCTAAATGCCTCAAGGCAAAAATATCATTTGAATGATTCACTGGCTTACAGCTTACAGTCGGAACTACATGTGTAGGCCTATACAGCAGCCATGCATATTTGAGTATCTCATTCTTTTGTCATGTATCTGTTCATGATTTCTGAAAAGTGTTTCGTTAATTCTTTTTGTCGTCTTTTACATCTTCAGGAGAAGGACGTGAGGATCATTGTTGGTGGTTTCTACGAAGACAAAGCCCTGAAGGTGTTCTGCGAGGTGGGTGGACTCTGACCCAAGATGCAAATACAGTAATGTTGAACCTCGGTTTGATGCAATATGAGCACTTTGAATTCTTTGCAATGTTTAGACAAGATGAAAATTAATTATTTAACATTATTTAATATACTGAACGATAAAAGATGAGTAAATATATGATGCATAATTCCACATGCATATGCATTGCATGCATAAGCCTAAATGCATTAAATGCACACAGAGAACAGATACCTCGCCATTTCTGGTATAATGCAGCAACTGCAATTTCCTTTGTTAAAGTACCTTCAATTAATTGATTTTGTTTATATTGAAGTGCTACAAACTGGGCTTCTATGGGCCCAAATACCTGTGGATCCTGCCTGGCTGGTACAGTGTTGGCTGGTGGGATGCAGCAGAGACTTACACAGACTGCACAACAGAGCAGATAAAGATAGCAAGTGAAGGATACATTGCTTCAGGTGTGATATTTTAAACTTATTACTGCCAATTTGGCTCTGATGGTCACATTAAATTGAATGTTTCTTTAGATAACGTCAAGGCGCCTCATACAACTCCTTTTGGTGGAATATTGTTATTGCTCTGGCCTTCATAAACAGCCATTTTTCTTCTTTGGCAGTTGTTCGATATGTGATACATTTTGTTTCAAGCTTGTTTTCATAGATTCATTTGGAATAATATTGATGTGAGCTAACTTGCTTCCTTGCAGGCATTGTGTACTTGAATCCTGAGCCAATCTTGGGTGTATCTGGCATCTATCCCCAAGAGTTTTTGAAAGAATACCGGGAATTCACTCACTACCAGAACCTGTTTGCTGATTTCAAGAATGGCCAGTCTTATGATGCTGTGTGGACAATAGCTTTGGCCTTGAACAAGACCATCAATGACCTCAGAGAATCTGGTATGAACGGTTGACCGTACACATTTCAAATTAAAAGGCGTGTTTTCTCGAGAACATCTGTTTTTTCTCTTTTGTAGACTTTTTTTACAATTTAAATTATTCAGAAGCCAAATCTATATTCCGTATTCATGTACGTGGGGACGCGTCACGAGGAGTCCCGTCGCAAAAATATTTACAGCAGACAATTCAGGTTTTGTCTGGACTTTAAAATCACAAAATTAAGCTCAATATGATTTTGTATACAATTATTACGTGAACCCCTTTTTTTAACTTCAGAATCTGGGGTTCTGTGTCAAATACAGTTGAATTCTCAGAAATGTTGCTTTTATAATGTAGCCTGTGTGTTTTTCACAGCTTTCGGACAATTTGATTCTTTTTATCTTTTGAAAAAAAAGGTGCATAAAAGGATATTCTTTGATGTTGTTGAGTCCTTTATGAAATAAAATATTAGCCATTAGTACTCAATACGGGTGCAGAAGTGGCACCATCTCAATAGGAAGCAATATGTTAATTTGACTCTCAATTTTCATTCTATAAGAGGCATAATAAGCTCTTAGTGTCTGAAGTTTCAAACTTCAAAGAGAAGTTTAGGAAAAGGAAAGGAAAAAGAAAGGTGTGTCAGAGTGTAACTTCATACAACATATGACAGATTTCGATGGCATATCCATATCCGGTCAATGTTTTGACTGAAGTTGATGCCCGGTATGCATTTCAGATACATCAGTCAGTGTTTAGTTTTAAAGTTCAAAGACATTGAGATACATTATATAGCCTGATGCAGAGCACATTTTGTAAATCACTAATGGCTAATGCTTTAATCCTTGCTGATATTGAATACTTTTGTTTTTCGGTGATATTTCATTAAATAGGCAGCAACAAAAGCATCCTGGACTACAGGTACGATGACCTGGAACTGGGTGACCTCATTTACAGCAACATGAGGAACGTGCAATTCCAGGGCATGAAGGGATGGATCGAGTTCAACGAATTTGGAGACCACAAGGGCATGATCAAGTTTGACAGGCTCCAAGGTTGGTCATGACAAAATTTTTGCCTTTTGCAAATTTTCTTCGTTGTCCTTGAAAGGAATACCGGAACCTTTTTATTTTCAGATGGAAAACTTGTCACTGTTGGATACTTCCGACCTAAGGAGAGTGACCCGCAATACATTGAATGGAATGTTTCTACGCCACTGGTTTGGAAAACATCAGGTTTGAAATGACACTTTGGAGTTAATGATTTTATCACAAAAATACTCCATCGAAAATGTATCCTTTGTATATTTATGCACATTATGCTTGCCTAACCTTTCCATTGATTATTGCATAGCACATCTCAATATTTATTTCGTGATTACGGATGACAAACTGACAATCCTTATTATTCCTAAGGAGGACGTGCTCCGCGAGATTCCAGTGTGGTCATCGTCAGCCAACTGCGCTTGACATTTCCCGTTTACATCACTATGTGTTCATTTGCTGCCTTGGGAGTCTTCACTTCCGTTTCCTTCCTCATTTTCACCTTCATTTACAGGAAGGAGAGGTAATAATAGTGTATAATACATGTTTACCACAACTACATTTTTTAAAAAGGCCACATTACTTGCTTAATGCTTATTCAGCTTTGGTGTTTTGTTTCAATGACCACTTTTTTAGTATAAATTATTTCCCCACTTGGTGCAATGTGCATTTATATTTTGTAGATATTTACCTACCATGCTTATATGGAAGTGGCAAACATAGAACTTCATTGATTATTTGAGGAATAGATTCCTTGTCTGTTTATCTTTTTCTGCAAGGCCTGCTACAAAAGTCATACCTCATCAGCACATCTTTTGTCAAGCAGGAATCAATACCATATATGAGTAACAACAATTTATGTGTGTTCACACAAAAACCTTGTAAGGTGATCTGAGATATCTTCAAAGTGTAAATATTCTTTGCTTCAGGATTATCAAGATGTCCTCCCCTCTGATCAATGGTGTTATTTTTCTCGGCTGCACCATCGTATACCTCACCGTCTTTTTCCAAAACCTTGGCCACAGCCAGGCCGATGTATTTTGCAAGGTTGGTGTGATTATTCACAGTTATCATTGGCAGTAGTTCTAAGCCCTTATGAGGTCCTATCCATCCACCTCTTGTCAATCCCAAGTTGTATTTCTTTTTTATTCTTATAGATCCGGACTTTCACTCTTATTGCTGGCTTTTCGTTGTCATTCGGAGCTCTGTTTGCCAAAACATGGAGGGTCCACGTCATCTTTACCAAGAAGACTCAAAGAACGGTTGTGATGCTTTTTCCATAGGCTATATTTACTTATGATAGAAACTGCAATCTATAAATCCATGATACAAAGAAAGACAGAGATTTTTGATTGATACTTCATTTGGTGTAATCTTTGATTTATTACTATTCGAACCAATAATAAAACAACATGTTATCAATTTATTTTATAATGCCTTTTTCTGATTCAGTATGACTTAATGTTAAATCGATGACGTAGATAGCCACTTAAGAAGGAGAAATCTTATACATATTTCCGAATTATTATTATTTCATTATTTCGTCTCATCCTGATGTTAATCTCCTCCAGATTATCAGTGACACCCACCTCCTTGGCATCGTGGCTGCTCTGTTGGCAGTGGACATCGTCATCTTCACAGCCTGGGAACTCATTGATCCTCAAGTCACTAGGATTGTCAGGGTAGTGCAAAAGGTCAGACTACAGTGGGTTCCAAATTATTACGCAAGTTGTTTTTTTTATGATATCTCAAAAACAACTAAACACATTTTAAAATCCTTCCCACGTAACAATTTGTGTTCCATGAAGGCAATATCCTGTAAGTTTTGTCACAGATCATTTTTGTATTTTTAGATAACTTTTTCTTACATTTGCATAATAATTTAGGACATCGAAAAACAGGGTATATGGTGCTCTGTGGCGTAACTCCTCACTGCACAACCAGAATTGGACAGAACTTACAGGATATTGCCTTCATGGAACAAAAATTGTTATGTGGGAAGGATTTTAAAATGCGTTTAGTTGTTTTTGAGATATCATAAAAAAACCAACTTGCGTAATAATTTGGAACCCACTGTATATACATATTTTTCCCGATATCCTAATACAAAAGGATTGAAAGCCAGGACAGTTCAATATACTTGCCTGATTAGTAGTGATTACATTAATAAATGTCAATGGTGAAACTGCAGCATCTCATATCCGCTGTGCATTCATGCTACTGATTGCTACTCTTACGAGGTTTTGAAGTTTCACTCGGTCTTCCTTTTGTGGCTAAAGTAAGGATATACCATATTGTGTAGTCTCAAGAATTCAGTTGCCCTTTCCTTTCATGCTTGCATCTCTTCATTTGTTAACATAACTTACATTTTCATTGCTTGATTAGTCCTACCAAGAGGGGGATTTCATTTGGCACTACGAAGTGGAACAGTGTGAGTCCAAGTATTACACCCAGTTTCTCGGAGTCCTCTACGGGGTGAAGGGAATTCTCATTTTGTTCGGAGTTTTTCTAGCTTGGGAGACGAGGAAGGTCTGTACATGTTGGTAGTTCATGTTGTTAATGTTGCTATATATAAAAACATCATTATCTGGAAAGTATTTCTTTTTCAATATTTTGGGTTGTGTTGAGTGAGGGGTTAAGCTTAAATTTAAAGGGTTTTAAAGGGAGGGGCAGGTTAAAAATGTAGCTGGGTAACATACTGTGGACTAGTAATAATGCATTGTATTAACAAGTTGACTGTGCACGTATACTGTCAGTGTCGTGTCCTGGTCTCTTTAACTCCCAAAAGTGTATGATATGTCATTGTCTTTAACACTTAGAGCATCTTAGTGATTTGGCCACGTTAATGGCTTACTTAATGTGCCGCTTCTACACAAAAATGATTGATTACAAAGGTTGTCATTACATTAGTATTGATGATTGTGGCAGTTCTTGATAAGATGGACATTGCCTATTTGCAGGTGAGCATCCCAGCCCTGAATGACTCCAAGAACATAGCAGTGTGCATCTACAACGTGGTTGTCCTCAGCATCTTAGGAGTGACCCTGAACTTTGCTCTTGGCACCGAAGTTCTGCTCAAGTATACGCTCACCTCCCTTGTACTCATCATCGCCACTTTCGCTACTCAGACTGTTGTCTTCGTTCCAAAGGTATAAATGTAGGCTATATGATACAGTATATCCTATAGGTATTTGGTGGAAATTGTAAAACTTCATTCCAAATTGTCATGGTAGCTTGATTGAGTCCAACTAATATCAATTTTTTTTATTACAGTTTATGTAATAAAATAAGGTACAAAGGCAATTTTTTGCTAATTATATCTATTATAGGCCTACTTGGTGGTACATAGAATTGAAATTGTATATGTAAATGTGACAAATGATCACGACTGATTCGCAGGGTCTACTCCTTCCTTTCTGCATCATATCTGATACTAGCCGCCAGGCCGCCTATATATATATAAATTTTAATCTAAATTTTTCCCGTCTGTAGAATAATACTGTCTTTATTGTCTGCCATTGGAAAGACTTCCCGACATATCTATGAGGCATACTTCCTATGTTTAATCAAAATAGCCATTACTGAGGGTGTGGCTTGCTCCGGGCAAGAGTGTTTTGTGTCAGACAGTTGTAATTGCTGCCATCAGTATCTTTATGATATGTAATAAAAGAGACAATGAGCTTTTGTAACTGGGATATCAAATAGCATGGTGGCCTTGCTTGGTTGTGCCTCCATGAGATCTCTGTACATTTGAAGCTTCCATTGCCAGGTTCTCAGGCTTTATGAGATCAGGAAAACGGGGGACACAAGCGATGCCAAATCGACCTTCGCAACAAAGAAAGGCGATGAAACAGAAACAAACACAATGAGCACAACCACCATCGAACCCATGGACGAGGTCAACCAGCTCAAGGCTGTTATCAAAGAGGTCAGATTTTAACTAAATATCTCAATTTCTAAGATCTATTTAAACATTTCTGTGTGATTTACAAACTCATAGCCTCTATGCGCCATACATCTTCAAGCTTTTACTTTTTGTCATTGCTTGACAAGACCGCTTCAGTAGTTTAAATTGAGAAAAGTATCGGATCAAATACAGTATAAACAATAATGAAAGAAAAACTAGATTTTTACAATTATCTTTTTATAATAAAACATTTATATACTGTATGGAGACAATGACATTTTTCTTACAGAAAGAAGAACTCATCAAAAAGCTGAAGAAAGAATTGGAAGAAGCAAAAGCCAACGCAGCTGGGTAGACCGCCAATGTTCATCATCATGTCGTCCGTTGTGGTTGGATTTTACTTCGAACTATTATATTGTGTTGTCGTTTTATGTGATGACCATTGCTAATTATCTGATATTCAAGAAATTCTTAATGCACCTCGTCTACGTAAATTTATACCCAGATTACCACTCTGCAGTACTGAAACAGTGACCAAATCAACTGACCATAGTCCAAGAGCATAAATGTATTGGCGGGAGGAGTCCATGGCTTTGCATGTATAATTGTATATAGGCCTATAAGCCTATTAAATACTGGACATTACTGGTGGTTCTGAGTAGGTCTATAGGAGCCTGCATCTGCATGAGCCACCAATTATATTGTTGGCCATTATTGTATGAAGAATGATCAAGCCAACTGTGGTCCAATGTATCGTTATCCTGCAGAAGCTACAAATAAACGATGCAAATGTCCAACATACAGTAGACGGTAGACCTATACAACACTGTACAGAAATGAGTATACACCTCGGAACCCTGAGTGCACATACCCCTGTTTTCAAAAGGAATTTTTTGCTTGTACAAAATATAAAATACCTCTCAAACTCCAATCAAATTATTTTTGTTGAACTGTTCATGTTTTTGGCCAAGAAAACTGTGCTTCACTCTAAGATTAAATGGTAAATTATGCACCAGGTGGCATCCAGCATTATCAAACCAGCATCACACCACACACTGTGGTTATTAGGGGCCGACCAGACGATAGTTGGGGGGGGCTATGGATTTTTTTTTTCATTCGCGGCGCGTCGACGAACAATTTTTTTCGCATACGCAGTCGCGACAAACTTTTTTATCGGTACTCTAGCTACAGGTGGAAACAAACTTTTTTTTTATTTCCATGTGCTGAACAAACTCTTTTTTTCAGTGTCAAGTGGGAAACAATCCTTTTTTTTCACCAAATATCCATAGCGCCCCCAAAGATCATCTGGTCGGCCCCTTAGTATATATTCAGATCAACTTGGTTTTTTCCCTGGCCAAACACTTCTGTTTCACAAGAAACAGTGGTTTTTTAATGGTCTACAAGCAATATCTATTGCATTCTGTTGTTGTCTAGGCCTACTTGACGTGTATGTATAATCCATGGAGTAAAAAGCAGTTACTTCAAGCCAATTTTATATTGGGAATTTTTGTTGGTTCATGATGCATGTAAGTTGACAATTTCCTCTCAGGTAAGCTCAAATTGTCGCTGTTTGCACATAAATAGAAGAAGCAGTGGCGTCACTGGGGGGCGCTAGGGCCTCCCCCCCCAAATGGAGCTCTCAGCCCCCCCTCCTAATTATAATTGGATGAAGAAAAGTTATATTGGATGAGGCGCAGCCGAATCCAATATAACTTTTCTGAATCCAATTATACTCTATATTGGACGACTTACCATCCGATATCTGTTATATTCTCCATCCAATATAAGTTATATTTTCCTTTTAAGTTAACTTGCTGCCAAATGGTAAAAAAATATTTGTTCAGATGTTTTGAATTTTCAGGATATGCTGCTAAGATAGTATTTTTCCCTCTTAATTGAAAAGAAAAAAAAAAGCCAAATTTTTGGAAGGCTATTCAATGCCACCCCAGGCTAACATTACAGGCAGCTGTAATTTTAGTGTTCAAACCATGAAAGAGCAGTCAATGGTGACGTCACCAATTCCATCGTCAGAATGCTCTCATGACGTCATCAGTTGTGATGTCACAATGACAAGTTGACCATTATGACATCACCAGTGGTGACGTCACAATTGAACAACAAGTAGTGAGGTGATTGTTCTTCATTTAAAAACTGTCTCGGATCCAATATAACTTTTTTAGGATCCGATATAACTTTTCAGGATCCAATATAACTTTTCTCAGCATAATATAGCAAGGATATTATCCAAGAATACTCTCTTGTGATTGGCTGACACAATCCGAGTGGAGAATATATATAAATATTGATATGTATATAATATACAAATTTCATTACACTTGTCTGGAATTCTAATCAAAATGTTGAGCAGATTACAATACAAAATAAATATTTTTCTGTTGGTGTTTTGAAAATAAAAGCACATGAAAAAACACACAATTAACGGAAGATGTTGCTTGTCGGAAGCCATTCGAACGAAACAATGAAAAATGATGAAGGAAGATCTTGCGCTTGGGTTATTTGGGAATTGTTGTGGTTTTTAAAAAAATAAATGGTTCATGTATTAATTGGTTCCATCATTAAAACATTTGTATCCTATTCAGCAGCAACTGAATGAGCAAATTAGAATGACGGCAGACTTGTTCATAAATATAATTAATAACAGAGCAATAAGTGCCATAACAATTAAGTAACAATATAACAATCATTGACCAATCTAAAACTACATAAAAAGTATCACAAGTTACAAAAGTCTGACGTCCTCCAGTTAATTTATGGACATGTTGAGCCTGCAACTAGGTTGGAAAATATCTCAACGAATAGGAAAACAATTTTGCAGTTTTGTGAGTATTGTCCAAGGTTGTAAAGTTTAACAGTTAGTAACTCCATTATTTACTGCTAGTCTACCATTACTTTTTGCATGCACTGCAAGTCCTGTGTCCTTACTATATACTACCAATAATATCAAATTACCATACAGCTTAATTATAGCTTAATTCATGTATGAAACATGGACCACGATTAATCAAATATAGCGGAACATTTGTATCAGTGAGTAACAAATTAGCACAGAGAAATTGCATAGGAAAAAAGTTAAAACAACTAATTGTAGCTGACATTTTAGCATTACCTAAGACAGCCTAAGACAAATTAACAATTAAATAACAAACTCCAGATCGACTGGTAACTTCAGACCTGCTGGACAGTTGATGTGGTTCTACAATCTACACCTACAGATAACTATGCCTCATACCGAGCGTCAACCCTACAACTTGAAGTCGCACACTAAAGCTGTGACAAGAAAAGTACCCTTAAAAAAGGGTACTGTATCAATCTTACCATGAACCTGAGGGAATAGGCATGCCATAAAAGATTTTAATATCTTAAAGTAGGCATTTCTATGAAATAAATACCCTTAGAAAAATTCCAAAATCCCTCCCCTTGTTTAATGAAAATATTACATAGCCAAGGATGTGTAAAAAAAAAAAAAAAACTTCGTTATGTAAAACTATCTGTTTGTCTATTAGTGTGTTAATTGCTGCACAGTTTACATGTTACTCAGTACTATTTAAGATTGTATAGGTATATGCAAGTTTTTAAATTTTGAAAATCAGACGTTTATTAAGGATTTTAGGCCAAGTTTTGCATTGAACTCCCTCTTGAAACTGTACACAGTTTTTGATGACGTTTCACACGGAAAAAATATCGCCTGCAGATTTCCCTTACTCAATACTTTTTAAGATTGTGTGATATCAGGCCTGAAAGATACCCCCCCCCCCCACACACAAAAAAAAATCATGAATCTGCCACTGGTTTGCTGTGGTCACTGGAATTTTGCATCATTGCAGCGTAATGCGCCGAAAAGCTTTTTGCGAAGTTAATATTGCAAATACAGCAAAATTAATAAGTGCATTGAATTCCGTGGAGTTTACTTGATATATGCAGGTTTTTAAATTTTGAAAATCGGACGTTTATTAAGGATTTTAGGCCAAGTTTTGCATTGAGCTCCCTCTTGAAACTGTACACAGTTTTTGATGACGTTTCACACGGAAAAAATATCGCCTGTAGATTTCCCTTACCTTGATGAATCTATGAACTGTTAAGAATACTTACATGTAAGTTTTTTGATAGGTTAAAACATCGATACAAAAAGTTTCCTTCACATCCTAATGAACTACAGATGTACATGCTGCATAGCATCAAGGCTCCTTAACCGCAAATGTCTACTCAACCAATATTCAACAAGCCGGAATAAAAACCTTCATTTAACACGTACATGTATTATGGTATTTAGAATATTTGATCAGTCACTGGTTTGAAAATTTTTTTATTAATTTGCTCAAGTGATGTGGCCCATTCAGGACTTCTGAAGATTTTACTTTTGAAGATTTTACCTTTAGCCGGGTAAAAAATTGTTATTTTTCAGTCAAGACATTCTCTTCCAGCAAGCATCAAATCTGAATTTCACAAAAATGTGTAGGCCTATATATTTTAGATAAATATTCTCTTGGCAATAGAACTAGTGAAGTCACCATGCAAATGGCCTACCATGCATAGGATGAGTCAGTGACCATCAATAAAGTGGTAAGTTTGCAAGTTAGAAAAAATAAAAAGTGATATATATTTAAAAAGTGTTTTCCATAAAAGCCAAACTTGCTGTCTTGAGTGACTATAATTTTTTCACATAGGCCTATTTCATACCCACATTTCACAAAGTACTTAGTCAGACGGGGCATATGATTCAGCTAACCCATTATCCAATCAAATGAATTTCAAACTCCAAATTGGAGCAATTTTTACCTTAATTGCCTCACTCAAATTGACACAAAGTATACGGAAAATATCATTGTTCTTTAAAATTAGCCTGGTTTGTCCCAATATAGGCCTAGATTTCCTTATAATATGATTGCTGTGTGCAAGAAAATATTCGCCACAATTCTGCAAAAGGCTTACAACATTTATGTATTAAAGTGTTTACCCCTTGTGATTTGTAACTCTGTGGGTTGATTTTTGATTTTTTTTTTAATACTTTTTGTGTCCTTCATTAATCATTTCAGTCCCGCCAGAGAAAAATATTTTTAATCAATTTCTTATTTACTGTGACCTCCATCCTCTCTGACTGCATGCAGTTTTAAAAAAAAGTACCATTCAGTGTTGCTATTATTATATATATTTTTTGCTTTCTCTCACTCTGTTTTCTTTTAGGGATGGGGGGAGGGTGGCCCTTTGATAGCGACATCATAGATGTCTTAAAGGGGTCACCCATCTTGAAGCAATTGCCATTTTTAAAAATTTTGAAACATTGTAATATTGTGGATCTTTGCTTTTGAGAGAAAATAAAAAAAATCTGAATCTGAATCTGATAATAGACTTCCAACACACAATTAGGCTAACCTGGCTAGGTAGTTGTCATGGAGAGAAAGTGACCACAATTCAATGATTCAGCAAGACCACAGCACAATACAAATCATATACAATATATCCTGCAGTACAAACAATAATCTCACAATTGATTTACAACATACTCATGCACAATGTGGAAAGCTTCAAATTTGAAAAAATATCTTTAAAAGACGGATAAGAGCCTTACTCTTCTTAACTTTTCCTCTCACAGACCGACAGACCTCAGAGCCTCACTCTTCTCACCTCTAGCCTCTCACAAACCTGAAAGACTTACTAATCTTACCTGTTGACTCTGACAGACCTCAGAGCCTCACTCTTCTCACCTCTGCCTCTCACAGACCTAAGCCTCACTACTGTTACCTCTAGTCTCTGACAGACCTCAGAGCATCACTATTCCTACATCTCGCCTCTCACAGACCTGAGAGACTCACACCTAATCTCTTAATTGTCTCTGGCAGACCTCAAAGCCTCTGTATTCTGACCTCTTGCCTCTCATAGACCAGAGAGACTCACACTCTAACTTCTGTCTCTGACAGACCTCAGAGCCTCGCTACTGTTATCTCTAGTTGCTGACAGACCTCAGAGCACCGCAAATTGTACCTCTTGTCTCTATTAGACCTCAGAGCCTCGCTACTCCTGCCTCTGACAGACTTCAGATTCAAACTTGCCTCTTCTCTCTGACAGACCTCAGAGCCTTGTTACTCTAACTTCTTGCCTCTGACAAACCGGAGAGACTCGCACTCTAACCTCAAGCCTCTGACAGACCTCAGAGTGCAATTCTCTTTCACTTAAATGATGTCCGAACATGCAAAGCTATACTCTGATGTCCTGCGCATTGGTATAAATGATTCAAATCAAAGACATATATACAATCCAGGTCCCAGACCCAATGTCCAACAGAGGTCAAGCAACTCAGACTCTCTGAAATTACAGAACAGATTTGATCCTTTGATGCACTCAGACAAACCCGAAGAACACTGTAGGCCTATCCAAACAAAAAAACAAACCGACAGTACTAAAAACAATACTCTAAAGGCCTGTGTATGGAATGCACAAAGTTTGAGACAAAAAACTGAGTTAGTGAAGAATTTTGGGGATGAATTTGATCTCGACTTGTTTCTTTTCACAGAAACTTGGTTGAAGGCAGATGATATTGTAGAAATTGGAAACTTGGAAAGAAATGGCGAGTATGTTTATATTGGCACACCTCGGGAAGACAGACCTGGTGGTGGTGTTGGCTGCAATTTAAGGTCAGGCTTGAAAGCAAAAAAAATCAACAGCAAGAAAACCAAAACTTTTGAGCATATGGAAATCCAAATAAATCACAATGGCAAAACTATCACGATTCTTCTTGTGTACCGGCCTGAACCCTCAAACAAAAACAAATACAGGTTAACAGAATTTTTTGAGGAATTCACACAATTCTTAGCTCAGTATCAATCATATCACAATGAAGTTGTGTTAACTGGTGATTTTAATTTTCACATGAACAAGCCTAACGATGCCAGAGTCAGACAGTTCAACAGCATCCTTGAAATGTATGGTCTTGAACAGCATGTTTCTTCACCAACCCACAAAGAGGGGAACACATTGGACCTCGTAATCACACAAAGGAATTCAATTCTAAGAGACTGTGTTGTCAGTGACTTGCTCTCTGACCATAACTGTGTACTTTTCAATGTAGCCATGGGGAAAATAAAAAGTGCCGAAAAGAAAATTGCTTTCAGAAAACTGCGCAACATCAATTTGAATCTTTTTAGAAAAGACATTGACAAACACTTGTACATGAAATTGCAAAAAGAAATCTCATCTGAATACCTGTCAAAACTGGTTCTGCTTTACAATTCATCAACTGAGGTACTTGACAAACATGCACCTCTGATTACGAAGCAGGTTACACTGCGCAAACCTACTCCATTTACTAATGCTGACATAAAAAATCTAAAAACGGCTAAGAGAAAAGCAGAGCGAACTTGGAGAAGAACTGGGCTTGAGAAAGATTGGGAAGATTTTCAGCTCAAACGAAATGCATTAAATGACCATCTCAATCAGCTGAAATCTGATGATCTGAGGGCAAAGATTGAGAATACTAAGGGAAATTCAAAGGCCATGTTCAAGGTACTTAATTCTAACCTGAACAGGAAACAAGAATTGCCACTGCCAAGTCATGAAAATAGCAAAGACCTTGCAAATGACTTCAACACATTCTTTGATGAAAAAATCAAGAAAATAAGGACGCAACTGGACTCTGGCAGCAACCACACTGCAGTTAGTGACAATTTTACAGGCAACAAATTATTTCAGTTCAAAACCCTATCAGAATCGGAAATTAAGAAATTGATAAAAAATATGCCTGTCAAACACTGTCAACTAGACCCCATCCCCACATGGTTACTGCTTGAGTGCATCGACGAATTTCTTCCATTGATAACTGGAATAGTCAACACATCATTGACCTTAGGGGAGATGCCCCTTGATCTGAAGCATGCACTGGTTAAGCCACTTTTAAAGAAAGGAGGACTTGATCTGATCAAGAAAAATTACCGACCAGTATCAAACTTGTCCTTCCTTGGAAAGATAATTGAAAGTGCAGTTATTAAACAATACATGGATCACCTTGCTCGTAGCAAACATGATGATGACAAGCAATCAGCATATAAGCAATTTCACAGTACAGAGACCCTTCTAACAAAGATCCACAACGACGCAATGTTGAATATGAGCAAGGGTGAAATTACAATGCTTGTACTGCTAGATCTGTCAGCTGCTTTTGACACAATTGATCACAATATTTTACTGGCAAGATTGAAAAACAGATATGGCGTGTGCAACTCAGCTCTCAACTGGTTTAAGTCATACATTTCAGAAAGATCACAATCAGTCTTGGTAAATGACCAAACATCAGATAGGCTTCATCTCAAATTTGGTGTCCCTCAAGGGTCTAAGCTTGGTCCAATCCTATTCAATTCTTACATTGCCCCACTTAGTGAAGTTGCCTCACGAAACCAAATTGAGGATCAGAAATACGCTGATGACGAGCAACTCATTATATCATTTAAGCCAAACGTCACAGATCAAGAAATAGCAATTGAGAAAATGGAGAAATGCATTACGGAAATCAGAAATTTTCTCCATGAAAACAAACTGTGCAATAACGGTGACAAAACAGAACTTCTCTTGATTGGCACGCCACACCAACTGAATAAACTTCAGCTTTCATCTATCAAAGTTGATAATGTTTCAATCAAAACAGCAGAGGATGTCAGAAATTTAGGTGTGACCATGGACAAAAACATGACAATGGAGAAACAAGTCAACAAAATGTGCCGAAATGCCTACTTTAATCTGCGAAACATTTCCAAACTCCGAAAGTCTATGAACAGAGACATAGTAAAAACTGCAGTAAATGCTTTGGTCACACCCCACCTGGACTATGGTAATGGCCTTTTGTATGGAATATCTCAGCATCTAGTGAACAAACTTCAGGTAGCCCAAAACTCAGCAGTTCGTCTCATAGAGAGGTTACAACGACATGACAGTGTGGGACCACACAGAAAGAAACTTCATTGGCTGCCAATTCCTGCCAGAATACAGTTCAAACTGATGACAACAACTTGGAAGGCATTGAACAACCAAGCACCAACATACATTCAGCAACTTGTCCAACTCAAACCCAACCTGTGCCATAACCTTAGGAGCAACAGCAAACTTTTGTTGATGGAACCAGCTTCAAGCAGCCACAATAAATTTGAAGATAGAGCTTTCTCTTTTGCAGCACCAAAACTCTGGAACAAGCTACCAGGAAGTGTTATGGCTGCAGAGACTCTGGATTCATTCAAGATAAAACTAAAAACCCACTTGTTTAAAACATTTTACAAATAACAGCCAACTCACACAAGCGCTTTTGAGCAGTTTACTGGAAAAGGCGCTATATAAATTACTATTATTATTATTATTATTATTTAAGATATTGACAACCTGACGGATAGATCTACAAGCACCGACTTCACATTCACAGTTCGTAGTAAAAATCAATTGTGAAAGGTTTCAGCCTTCGACAACAATCTGTCAAGTGTTAGTAAATGATCATTCAATGTCCATTGTCCAATGCCCACCGATTCACTAAATTTGTTCTATGAAGCAAACCAGACATGAGTACTATCACCAGTGACAAGGAAGATTGATCACTGATGACACAAAGGAATTCCACTTCTACAAAAGCATCAGGTCAATGGGAAAATGTTGCAAAACAACACCTATGAGCAGTAAATGTTTTGACTACAACCTAGTATAATCCCTACTGATGAGCTTTCATGATACATTTTTACATCCAAGGAAACTGGGAATTAATTCATTCTCTTCTACATAATTTAGACCTTCCTTTCCCAATGAGATTGAGCGAAGTCACTGCAATGAGTATATTATAATTGTGCATAAATTGCATTGTAATACCGCTGAAAAGAATTTTTTATGTGAAGCATTCGCAACAGTCAATGTATGCCATGCATCAGTACCAGCAATCGACAATAGCTGTCTCATCGCATGCTCGTACAAGGAGTGCCGTCTTGTGGAACCCACGTTGTCAACTCACGCGATGGACTTTAGTATCGATTAGGACTGTGTGCGTGTAAGTGAAGATCTCATATCAGTCATGGATGACTCATGTGAAATGACCTCATAATCATGTTTCGTTCCTTTTCTGACTTCTCGAGATTGACAAAAGTATGACTGTTTTTTCGTGTTCCTCTTTTATCTTGGTCTCACAAGACTCACTTCTTTTCATCCTCCACAACTGATTGTCAGTCAGACCAATAAAAAATCTGTTCATCTCACTCTGTTAGTCTTGTCATCTGTAGGCAATTGTTCCCCCATTTGTCTTTATCCAAAATGGCTGCCATCATCTTTTTTTGGAACCAATCACTGTTTACACTCTGCTTGTAACAAGACCCTGAAATATTTGATGATGTGCAATAGCATGATCTATATCAAGTCAAATTTTCCCCGAGTTTTTGTCAAGATATGCAGATTCGCCGGGAAATCTGTCTTGTGGGTGTTCCGAAGGGCGCCCCACAAAAAGGGTGACCCAGGGGGTTAAACTCTCTGCGGGGAGCCACATCCTTTGAAACGTTGCCTGAAGAATGAGATGAAGGAGATCACGGCGCACAGACCGAAGGAAACCATGGCCAGGATGAAGATGATGGATCCCGCCCGGATGCCCACTTCACACTCCATCTGCCCACTCAACACCAATCTGAAAAAGGAGGGAAAAAAACACTTGAAAGGTTCTGTCAAAACAAATCGTATCACCCTTGAACAACAATCTTGCACATCCTCGATAGAAGACATTTTTTAAATCTCAGATAAAGGCAGTGATTGATCTTGGTTCAATAAACTGAATTAACAGACAGGGAGCTGGTTAATAGTGGTTTTCCCTTCAGCACAATTTAGCATTTCCCTAGCAGACTGATCAATGTTTCTGTTTGAAAGTTAGCAAAATATAGACTGCACATGACCTGTTTTGAATATAATAGCCGTTACAGCAGCTGTGTAAGGGCATGCGATCACATTTGGTTGATTAAGGACTTCAATGACTTCACAACAGGTTGTTCATTGAGTTTTGAATGTGTTGGTCAGGGGTTGCCCAAGGCATTGACTATTATTAAATCTTGGAAACAATTAGTGTCATACCCTTTTCTTGTGGTGTTGTTCCAACCGCTCAAGAAATTTCTAAGTGCTTCAAAGGGAAACTCGGTCAATTACAAAGTAGGCCCATAGACACATTTGGTTACAAAACTTGCTTTGTAGAATTCCATAGAAGGGGACCATGTAAATTATAATGTATTCAACCTTGGAGACAAGCAGAGGAGACCGGCAGAAGCAGCAAGGTTGTTACAAAAGGGAAGACAGATGGAAAGGTGGCCTCGTGGGAGGAAAGAACCATTCAATATTATGAAACAATTCTTGACACCATTCTTATGCTGCCTGCTTCTCACTCAGCAACCCCAGGCTCACTTCACAGGCCAAGCAGAGCTGGCAAGCAGGCCTTACATTGCAATATTTAAGCATCACTCCCCCGCATCATATTGATGCAGAGGCTGCCTGTCCTTTGCTTCACATTCCAAGCAGCTCACTGAGCAAATGGATGTCTGTGGACAAACAATGATAGTTGGATCAAATCTGAACTACGATTAAACTCCCACTCTAATTTAAATGGTATTTCATTGTTCGGTTTGATATTGATTAATATATAAATTTAGTCTCCACACGATAATGGCTTCTTTGTTCTATGCCAATATACGTGTATACTGCAACAAGGCCTAGTGTATGGGTTACATTTTAAGAAAATAGGACACTTGAAATTTGGGGCGAACTTTGTGGTGATGACTACAAAATCTTGCTGAAGGAAAGGAGTCAAATATTGAATAATTTCAAAATTTTCGTTCTTTATGAGAAAGTACTACATATTGTACAACAGCAAATGTATGTATTCTTAACAATACTGTATGGGCCCCATTTGTCCATCAAATGTGGAGGACAAAGCTGTAATCGATGGAGCCACATCAAAGATCAAAGGATAATGGAATAGGCATTGGGTTGCTGATACTGGAGGCTGGTTGTATAAGAATAACATGATGTGTACATACTACCGAGGTGATTGCTGCCACATCACAGAAATCAAGACACAGAGCTCTTCATCCTCAGGCAAGCTACATCCGGAGTAGGGTGGCCCAAAAAACAAAATTTTTGATTTTCTATTCGCATACCCCCTCATTTTAGGAGAAATTGTGAAAAAAGCACCCTGTAAAAATTTCAAGAAAATCGGTCAAGTCTTAGTGGTCTCTCAAGGCCCCTCCATTCTTAGCAAAAAGGAAAATTTCAACCATTTTCGCAAATTCGCGGTTCCTCATAACTTAGTCAATTTGTACAGTACTACATTTTCAATGCCATGGTTGGATAGGGCTCAAAAAGAGCTTCAATTTTCATACCAACATTATTGGTCTAAGATAATATCTCAACTCCCATGGTCTCTTCAGTTTACACTTTTCGTGAATGAAATTGTTGCTGAACGACCGATCCTGATAAAAGCCAGTCTTTTATTTTTTTTCGCTGTAAATTGCTGTGATTCTTATTTTCCCAGTTCCAGAATGACCAAATATTAAAAAAAAAAATTTTTGACCATGGGAATGCCCGGTTTATGAGTGATGAAATTTTATGTTGAAGTGTGTCGCAAACTCATAAAATAGCAGGGGGGAATTGTAGTATTTCAAATTCATATCTTCATCCAAATTTATTACAGGGCACCATGATGGGTACCACTTGAAAGACAATATTCTTATGTTTCACATGATATAAATTATGTTGTCCTATATTTAACTCTTATGAAGTTAAACTATGAAATGCAACAGCCACTCTCCGATGTTTTCAGCACTTTTGACAAAATCTAACATTAAGACTTTACAGCTCATAAAGCGGGTTTCTCCATGGTAAAAAAAAAAGTTTTATGTTTTATCGGGTCATCCTGCCTTTTGGAGAATAAGAAGATGTTAATTGACAGTGAAATTTAATGGAAATATTTTCTTGAACAGGTTTGATCATTCAGTAAACACTTTCGCACATTAGCGCTGTCAGCTGAAGAGTCCATGGGAGCCAAGATATCATCCTAGACCATTGATGTTGGTATGCAAATTGAAGCTAATTTTGATACCTTTCCAACCATGGCAATTAGAATGTTGTTCATTAAAAATTCACAAAGTTTTGGCTTACCGCGTATTGGCGAAAATGGTTGAAATGTTTCTTTTTCGTGAGAATTGAGGGGCCTTGAGAGACCACTTAGACTTGACTGATTTTCATGAAATTTTAACAAGGTGCTTTTTTCACCATTTCTCCTAAAATGAGGGGGTATGCGATGTGAATTTCAGAAAAAAAAATTTTCCTGTACATTTTTAGGCCACCCTAATCCGGAGGCTACTGTATGTATATAGCTACTACTTGGTGTCTTTATGTTACTGTTACTATTACAGGCAGAATTGAGAATATTCCTATAGAGTAGGCTACGTACACATCCCATTCCTAATACATGTTCTGTATATCTTTATATTTCTAGATGTGTTTGGTCAATGGTTAAAGCACTCCAATAGAGTTTAGGCTCCAGACTCAATATCTAGCCGTGTGTATGCTGGATCAATCAGAGGCATGATGCTCTAAGTAAACAGCCAGTGTATTAAGACAGCAAGGAGACTCAATATTGCTTACCCATACTTATCGATCATGTCATAAAGACCCTGGCTCACGTTGCCATTCCAGATTGTGTGGCGCACTTCTTTGTAGATATGCTGCACACACCAGTCAGAGACTTTCTCCTTGAGTCTCCCTCCCATGGATGTCCAAACCTGCAACCACGCAAAGTACCGTTAGACAGAACTACACATTCTAAAAAGGTTAGATTGAAACAGACAAAATGAACGTTACCTGGTGTCCGTCTCAAAAATTGTGCAACATTTTCAACTTAGACAACAAAGAAAGTGTAGTCGGATTATAGAAATGTCAACAATAAAAATAACTTTTGTTCGATTTTACGCAAAGACCTATTGGAGAGATTCAGCTAACATTTGCCTGTTTGTTTTAATCCAACTTTTTATTTTCAGTGCAAAGCTTGGTTATCTCATCTGGGACTCATCATTACACTTGCCTCTGATAGCTGCATATACATGCACTTGTATGTATTCCCAAATTAAGCTTTAACTGAGATCTTGTAGAGAAATTACTATTTTAAAGCTTTGATAGGCGATATTGTGAATCACTTTCCTTGAATAACAGCATTTGTCATCATCAAATGTCAAGTAGCTATTTATTGTGACACTTCGAAAGTACAATTATCTTCAATGACAATTGTAGTTTTCGTTCCAAATAGACAAATTTCAACCTCAATGTACCACCCCACATTCAAGAAAGCTCCATATGTAGCCTATTCAGTATTCACCAGAACTCAAGGCAGATTATAAATACCCCAAGCAAGCCTAGTTGAACCTTGCATTTTATATTTGATTTTGGATTGAAAAGCCAAGTTTTAATCACATGCTGTCCTTGTTGAAGCAGCAAATGTCATGTTGCTGAGCAGTTCCCCATGCTAAATTGATGACATGCCAAAATTCTACCTCCATTCAATAAATAGACAATCCCCAAGTGCATTGGCATTGATTGCTGCCTCTGTCGCCAGAAGCTCTTGGGTAGCATATTCTGGAATTGAATTTTGGAATAAAGCAAGGACACTAACCACAATTTTGATCCATCCATCAACAATATAGGCCTATCCTTCAAATTACCTTTCTGTACTGAGAGCATGACATCATGGTGAGACGGGCTATGGATCATCCTTGTGTTTGGCAATTAAAGATTATTAACCCGAACTAAAGTAATCAAAACAAGTACCACCTTACTGTATACATCCAGTCACAAGCAATTGTTTTAAGCCTCATGAAGTTATGTGCTACTGATTACTTCAGTTTAGCTACAAAACGTAGTTTACTTATAATATCTCCTACCTTCCTGTATTCAACAGAGACGACTATCACAGCATCATCATCGCAGTGGCCATAGTCCCAGCCCGAGACCTGCAAGAACCTGGCAAACTCCTCCGTCTCCTTCAATTTGTCCATCTCTGTTTTGTGTCTGGAATATAACGCAATAAAAATGTCCGAAGTATTCTATTTATACATTTCTCTATGAAGTCACTTATCCTAAAAATGCAATAAGATTTCTTTACATCCATTTCATTACTCCCTCAGAGTTGATTGTCGCAAACATTAGTTACAACAGTCTCAATGGCATGCAACCATTTCCATTTACAGCATGGCACTTAATCTGATTAATTATGTTTGCTTTGTGAACAATCAGACAGCGGCAAAATGCTGCGAAAAACTAATTTGCATCATTTCAATAAAACTGTATTGCACTACTTTTTTCATCAAGCATTTTCTTCTGAAATTAAACCAAATTGAAAAGTGATCTCAAAGAGGTAATGTGCATGTACATATAGGCATGATTCTGAACTGTTTCCAAGTTGAGTTTGCTAGAAACAGTCCATTTCTTTGAGCTACATTTCGGTCATGTCTCAGCTGCATAGGAATGGGATAAACAGGCAAAATATGGCGAGTGACTGTGCATATCCGTCACAATAACTGGCCCAAGGAGAATGTGGAGTGGCCAGCACTGCATGGGCTGGAAAAGTGAAGTGGGTCCTCCCAAGCCATGTTGCTAGATTGCTGGCTGTGACAATGCATATTATCATCATTTATGAGGAACTTTTTTTCAGTTAAAACCATTTCAAGAATTCCTAGAACATCCAAGATATACGTTTCATTATATACATGAAAGATACAATCCTTCCAATCTATAGATGCATCCCTGCCAGGTATAAGATCAAAAAATCATGGGTGACATGCTCACTCCTGCCACGCCTAAGCCCTTGCCTACAATTGTATCGTTTGGTATCCTGGTCTGCCACCTGCTTCACCATTTCACCCCTAAACCCACTGTCTACAGTGCATCATTCAATCCCATCTCAAGATTCCATGCACCTCTCACAGCAAACACAAAATTGTCAGCACTCACAAAAGGCTTATGCAAATATTCATATTATGCCACTTATACTCTCTCACCTCAATCTGCTTACTTCAACGCCAACTACCATAATGAATACAACAAAGTGCCACTTGACCATTGTTTATACGGCATGTACTTTTCTTTTATAATGGTAACTGCATGCAGGCAGCTGGGTTAATTGCAGTGTACATAACACTCTACTATTGTCCTTCCTTTTATCATGGGTAAATCACGTATACTACAATTTAGTAGTATGTGATATCATGAGGTCTAATAGGCCTGTGATTGGTCATTTGAATTGAGAGCTTGAAACGATGTTTCAAATCTTTAAGCTCCAAATTCAACCTGCAGTTAAAAACAAAATACACTACCCCTCCTCTTGATTTTTTATGCCTAGGTTTCCTAGGTGTTTGGAAAAGGGCATTTTGGAAAAGGGCATTTGCATTTTTTTCTATAACATTGGCTATTTCAGAGTCTTGATGTTAATTTGACATAACTAAATGACTAAGCATAACCATTTCCATACATATATGGCTTTTTGTTAATATCATTGAGAAGACATTTTATGGCATGAAATCATATGCAAGTATTATGAATGAATCAAGGCCTAATGTCCATAGAGACTGAAGCAGAAGACACTGGGCTTTTATGCTGCTTTTATGAGTCCTGCCCATGAATAGAAGACAACAGGGAAATTGTTATCAAAGTAGAGAGGGCTAAGGTTGGCCGGAATGTCCGGATCCTGGTCTTATGGTAAAATAAGATGAGGATATTACATAGAGCTACACAAAAAGAGCCAGAAAAAGACTTGGTACCGATGAAAAGGACAAAAAGGTGGACAGGACTTTTGATACGACTGTTCACTGCCTGGCAATGCCTATTCACAGTGCTGTTCACTGTGTTCAGTGTGGCCAGAAGAGCAAATTGGAGAGGATTTCCAGAAGAATTATTCAAGCCCTGGACTGGAACTAATGAGTGCTAAACCTGGCTGCTACAGTGCACTCCACGTTGCTTGAGATTGCTTCAAAGGTTGTGAAGGACACCTTACTAGAGTTTGATCAATGGCAAGGGGCAGGTAGGTCAGTCAAGTAGGAGCAGACTGGCAGTAGTAGACTGGTAGAACTCCATGATTAACAGGACAGGGTTGGTAGAAGCAGCCAGCAGGCCAGACCAACTTTGCTGACTGTGCACTTTTCATTTGCCTCTTCACTCACGACCAGCTCTGCCAACCTCTGCCAACAGCAACCCCTGCAGGCAACTAGCTCGCTTGGTCCCTGCATTGCCTGCAGCCTCATACGAGCATCCTGCAGTTGCTTCCAGCAATTAAGCGAGCCCTGCTGTAGTGTGGGGACACAAGTGAATTACAGCACGCTTCACGAAAGCCCAGACTCCAAAAGTTTGTGACCATAAAACGCACCACGTCTGGATAAATGAGCTTATTTCTCAGTCCATAACTGCCATAATCTGTCTGACTCAGCACTATGAGACTTTGTTAGTGGAGCCTCCCTTTTTCTTTTCCTTTAACCACATACAGTAGCGAAGAAATTAGTTTATTCTATAGATGGCTCCCTGAAGTAAACCTGCTTTCACTCAAATTCTCAAGTCTAGACGCCTATTAGCTAAGAATTGAATGCTTATCACTCTGTAAAGCATTTCATAACAGTGAAAAGAGTCTGTCAAATGGACCATCATAAGTGTCCCGACTTGTTAAAAACAATTCTTCTACTTTACACTGCATATCAATACATTTTTCGCCTGGAAGTGCAGTTTCAAATTTTGATATGACATCCCTTGAAGAGGCGAAAATTTTTCTCGCTGAGAGGCTTTGCTCGAGAAATGACGGTATTAACACTTATCTGACAGATCGTCCTATCTGTTGCGAAGAGGTAGATAAACAGATTAAATATCTCAAATCAAGAAAGGCCCCTGGCATAGATGGTATAAGCAATGAGTTTTACAAGTGTGCTGCTGAAAAGTTGATATCACCTTTAACTATGTTGTTTAATTATATTTGGGAAAAGGGTGATTTCCCGGATCAGTGGGCCGAGGAGATCATACAACCACTTCATAAAAAAGGCTCACAGGGTGTAGCTGATAATTATAGGAAACTTACACTTATGGCGTGTATGGGCAAAATCTTTGAAGCCATTGTAAACCATCGACTTGTATTCCAAAGTGAGGTGACACTGGTTGATGACCCAAATCAATTTGGCTTCTGTAAAAACCGTAGGACAACTGACAATGTATTTATAATAGATACGCTCATCTCCCACCAGAAGCATGTTAAAAAACCTTTGTATATTTGCTTTATAGACTTTACGAAAGCATTTGATTTCATCAACAGGGACTTGTTGTATTATAAATTACTTAAAAGCGGGTTTGGTGGCAAATTAGTGAGAATAGTGGTCAGTATGTTCAGTAAGGCAAAGGCTCGAGTAAGATGGAATGGAGAAATTGGTGAGCAGATAGATAGCACCCATGGAGTGTTGCAAGGAGGTATTATCAGTCCAAAATTATTTAATCTTTTCTTAGCTGATCTGTATGAATATCTCGATACTGGCCAAGGGGTAGAAATAAATGGCACCAATTTCACCCATCTCTTATATGCTGATGACTTGGTATTGATGTCTGAAAGTGAAAATGGCCTCCAAAAATTATTAGACAATCTAGCAGTTTATTGCCGAAAATGGCACCTCATTGTTAATTGTGGCAAAACTAAAGTTATGATGTATAATGTCTCTAAGAAAGTTAAAACAACACACAAATTTGTCTTAGACAATGAGAAATTGGAAGTTGTTGATTCCTTTAAATATCTAGGCCATGTTCTAACTTCGTCCAGGAATATCCATTCTTCAATGCACTGTCATATTGCCACTCAAGCACAGAGGGCAGTCCACTTACTTTATGATAACATTAAAAAGACAGTAGGTCATTTAACTCCGCAACTTAGTCTCAAAATGTTTGACACACATGTCCTCCCAATTTTGGAGTACAACAATGAATTATGGTTCAATACAAAGAAAATCGATGCCATAGAGAAAATACAAATTCAATTCTTAAAAAATTTATTGGGTGTTCGAAGGCAAACCCCAAGCATAGGCATTTACGCTGACAGTGGTAGGTTCCCGCTGGTGGTTCGGCAACATGTCTCTGCTATAAAATATCTGCAAAGGCTACACTCTCCTGATTGCCCTGCTATTTTAGTTAAGTGTCTAAATTTACAGAAGCAAATATATAATTCACATAAAGATTGTTGGTACAGAAGATTATGTGTCTCTTTAGAAAAGTATGATATTTTTAACATTAATGATCTCAGTGTTATTCCAAATGAAATTTATAAACATACTCAGAATAAACTATTGAGCGATATTGCAGACTCTTTTAACAATCCTAAGCTGAGGACATATAAATACTTTAAAACAGAAATGCGTATTGAACCTTATCTGATATTAGGCTTGCCAAAGAATCTTTATCGTTGTATAGCCCGCTTTAGGCTTAGCTCACATAATCTACAGATAGAATTAGGAAGACACAAAAGACCTTACGTCGAGGCTGACGACCGTAAGTGCAATAATTGTGACATGAACGTAGTAGAAAACAAAGAGCACTTCTTGATGGCATGCCTGAAGTGGCAACAATACCGTCAAAAATTGATAGATAATGTATCAGACTTTATCCCGGGGTTTTTAGTATCTAGTCAAAATCAGCAATTCCTCCAGATAGTGACAAGCAAAATATTTGATGTAAATGTAGCACTTGGTCATTACTTGAGTTCTTCATTGAGTGATGAGAATACTTGAGATACCTTTTTTGTATGACCTTCGTTAATCTTGGTAACGGTTGGCAAGTTATTGGTACTGTTTCTGCCTTGTATATATATATATGTACTCCATTTTGTGCTATGATTTTATCTATTTTCTGAGGATTACGAATAACTGTTTGTATATATTTGCCATGATTTTGGATTACGAAAAATTGTTTGTATATATTTGTTTTTGTGTCAACTGCTGTCAATTGTCTGTGTTGGCTCTACTGATTGGTGCACAACTGGTGCTAACATGAATGTGATTTTCCCTAAGGTGCATAACTAGTGCTACCCATGAATGTGACTTTCCTCAAGGTGCAAATTAATATGTAGAATTATAGATTTTAAAGTTTGTATATATTTTATCTGTGCTATATATATGTTACTCGATACCGTTACCACGAACTTGAATTTGTTTAATGTGTTACCATTTTATGTAATTCTCTGAACTGTCTCTTATAATTTCAATTTAAACTTGTCTATAATTATTCTTGGATGACCTATATAATATTAAAGTATTTATTATTAAAATGACCATAATATTCGATAGACGATAAAATATAAAACTATCAAAATTCTTAGAATATCATAATAGTGGATGACAACGTAATACCTTTTTTCTGCTTTATTCGTAGATGTAGTTACTATTCCTCTTTTGTATATATATCTTCTATCTTTGACTACATTATTATGATTCGACATAAATGGAGAATCATCTTATTTTCTTTTATTTTATTATGATTCGACATAAATGGAGAATCATCTTATTTTCTTTTATTTTATTATGATTCGACATAAATGGAGAATCATCTTATTTTCTTTTATTTTATTATTATTATTATTTTCTTGTCCAGTTAACTTTGAAGCTAGAGCCTTGAAACTTTTTACATATATAGTCCATGGTTAGTACTTCATTCTGGTAGAAAAGATTTGACCTTGACCTTGAACTCAAGGTCACAGGTCATCTCAAAGTCAAAATTTTCAAATTTTCAAAGTTGATTAACTCATTAAATTTTATAGTTACAGACATGAGATTGAAATATATGTATACAAAAGTGGTTCTCTACAAATGTGAGTAGAATTTTTTTTTCTGATGAGACGAAAAAGGGGTATTTACCCCATTTTGATAAAAACCAATTGCTCCTGTTTTTAGAGAAAACTACTTCACTTAGAGACCCAGTTTTTGCTGTGATTGGTAGCCTGACTAAATATCCATGGTAAGAAACCTTTTATATTTTGATTGCATAAGGGGTTGCTGAGTAACAGGACTTTCAAAAATGGGTGTTTTGACCAAAAAGTTAAAACATTTTTTAACTTTGGTTTGAATGGAGGGAATTTGATGAAACTTGGAGTGTATATGGTATTTATGAATTAGAGTCACATCATAAGATAAAAAAGATGTTTTGGGGTAGTTACCCCAAAAAGGGGTACATGATTATAACCTGTGATTGACATTGACGATTTACTTCAAATTTTGCAAGAGTTTACTCCTTTGACTTGAGGACCTAATGAAAGTGTAAATTTGAAGTCATGGGGTAATTTACCCTCGTAACCAAGGTCGAAAGGGGTAAATATGTATTTTGAACAGTTCTTAAGTTTTTAATGGTGTATTAGACATCGATTGGGTCTTGCCTTTTCATCACTGATGTTACTGGATAAAATTTGTCAGTTTTAAGTAATTACCCCCAAAAAGGGGTAAATAGCTATAACTTGTGATTGACATGGACGATTTTCTTCAAATTTTGCACAGGTTTACCAATTGGACACGGGGACATGATGAAAGTGTAAATTTGATTTCATGGGGTAATTTACCCTCGTAATCTGAGTCGAAAGGGGTGAATGTGTATTTTGAACAGTACTGAAGTTTTTAATGGTGTATTTCACATCGATTGGTTTTTGCCTTTTCATTACTGATGTTTGAGGATAAAATTTGTCAGTTTTAAGTAATTACCCCAAAAAGGGGTAAATAGCTATAACTTTTGATTGTTTTGAACGATTTTCTTCATTTCTTGCAAATGCTTAATATCATGGTTTGGGGACATAATGAAAGAGAAAATTTGATTTAATGGGGCAAGTTACCCTTATAATCAGGAATGAAGGGGGTAATTATGGTTTTTGAGCAATACTTGTTTTTAAAAGGTGCATTTGGCATCGGTTACTCCTTGCCTCTACACTTGGGATGTTAGGGATGAAAATATGCGTATTTAGGTAATCACCCCCAAAAAGGGGTAAATGTCTATAACTGCTGATTGACTAGGACGATTGTCTTCTAATTTTACGTAAGTTTATTATGTGGTCCTGCGGACATGATGTAAGTAAATTTTTGATGTTAGAGGACGATTTACACCATAAATCTTAGTCGGAAGGCTTTAATATAACATTGTGTTGATAATGGAGTATTAGGTTTTCCACCTTATTCTACGCATATTATCGAATGTTTTAATGTCGAATCATCCCTTTGACCTTTTAAGGTTGAAGTCCCCTGGGACCCTAGTTATGATTCGACATAAATGGAGAATCATCTTATTTTCTTTTATTTTATTATTAGCATTCACCATCATTATGGTGAATGCTATTATTTTTGTAGATTTTTTTATTTTTATTTTTATTATTTTTTATTATTTTTCCGTCATTTTCGGTTGAGTTCAGGGTTGTCCTTTGGTGGATGGATAGTGCTAGGTGAGTTATTATGATCCCCCAAATTTTTTTGACCTTGACCTATTTTTCAAGGTCAGAGGTCACTTCAAAGTTGAGATTTTTAAAGGGCTAACTTCAGAACTAATGAAGATAGAGAGGTCTGGATTTCAGTGTTATGTAACCCATCAATAGCTTGAACAATATCAACAAAAACAATATTCAATTTCATAAAGGGGTAATTACCCCAACCGATTAAGTTGACAAAACACCAATTTTTTTGCCGGACTTCTCCTCAGAAACCGCAAATGGTAGGATGATGCTGATAAGTGTATTATGTTCCCTAGAGATGGGTCCATGGTAAGTGGTATTTCATTTTTGGATCACACACTTTGTTTTGAAGATATTCAACTTTCAATTTCCATAGATTTTCAATTTTTTGGTATCCGTTGCGGCTGGCAAAATAAAGCACAGCTAGCACCATCCCAGGTAGTTGTCACAATTGCTGTTAGATGTGTCAAATGTGTGAAGTCAATCTGAAGTCAATATGAAGTCAATGCAAGTCAATATGAAGTCAATATGAAGTCAATATGAAGTCAATATGAAGTCAATATGAAGTCAATAAAGTCAATACAAAGTCATTTCATTATAATTTCATTTTGAGTTCATTTCATTGATCACTTCATTGATCATTTCATTGATCATTGATCATTTCATTGATCATTTCATTGATCATTTCATTGATCATTTCATTGATCATTGATCATTTCATTGATCATTGATCATTTCATTGATCATTGATCATTTCATTGATCATTGATCATTTCATTGATCATTTCATTGATCATTTCATTGATCATTTCATTGATCATTTCATTGATCTGATGAAATGGTGAATGCTCATTCCCAGTTGCACTGGGAATATCTAATGTCTAGTTATTATTATTTTTCTTGTCCAGTTAACTTTGAAGCTAGAGCCTTGCAACTTTGTACATATATAGTCCATGGTTAGTACTTCATTCTGGTAGAAAAGATTTGACCTTGACCTTGAACTCAAGGTCACAGGTCATCTCAAAGTCAAAATTTTCAAATTTTCAAAGTTGATTAATTCATTAAATTTTTTAGTTACAGACATGAGATTGAAATATATGTGTACAAAAGTGGTTCTCTACAAATGTGGGTAGAATTTTTTTTTCTAATGTGACGAAAAAGGGGTATTTACCCCATTTTGATTAAAACCAATTGCTCCTGTTTTTAGAGAAAACTACTTCACTTAGAGACCCAGTTTTTGCTGTGATTGGTAGCCTGACTAAATATCCATGGTAAGAAACCTTTTATATTTTGATTGAATAAGGGGTTGTTGAGTAACAGGACTTTCAAAAATGGGTGTTTTGACCAAAAAGTTAAAACATTTTTTAACTTTGGTTTGAATGGAGGGAATTTGATGAAACTTGGAGTGTATATGGTATATATGAATTAGAGTCATATCATAAGATAAAAATGACGTTTTGGGGTAGTTACCCCAAAAAGGGGTACATGATTATAATTTGTGTTTGACATTGACGATTTACTTCAAATTTTGCAAAAGTTTACTCTTTTGACTTGAGGACCTAATGAAAGTGTAAATTTGAAGTCATGGGGTAATTAACCCTCATAACCAAGGTCGAAAGGGGTAAATATGTATTTTGAACAGTTCTTAAGTTTTAAATGGTGTATTAGACATCGATTGGGTCTTGCCTTTTCATCACTGATGTTACTGGATAAAATTTGTCAGTTTTAAGTATTTACCCCCAAAAAGGGGTAAATAGCTGTAACTTGTGATTGACATTGACGATTTTCTTCAAATTTTGCACAGGTTTACCATTTGGACATGGGGACATGATGAAAGTGTAAATTTGATTTCATGGGGTAATTTACCCTCGTAATCAGGGTCGAAAGGGGTGAATGTGTATTTTGAACAGTTCTTATGTTTTTAATGGTGTATTTTCATTGATTGGTATTTGCCTTTTCATTACTGATGTTTGAGGATAAAATTTGTCAGTTTTAAGTAATTACCCCAAAAAGGGGTAAATAGCTATAACTTTTTATTGTTTTGAAAAATGTTCTCCATTTCTTGCAAATGCTTAATATCATGGTTTGGAGACAAATTGAAAGAGTATATTTGATTTAATGGGGCAATTTACCCTTATAATCAGGAACGAAGTTGGTAATTATGGTTTTTGAGCAATACTTGTTTTTAAAAGGTGCATTTGGCATCGGTTACTTCTTGCCTCTACACTTGGGATGTTAGGGATGAAAATATGCATATTCAGGTAATCACCCCAAAAAGGGGTAAATGTCTATAACTGCTGATTGACTTGGACGATTGTCTTCTAATTTTACATAAGTTTATTATGTGGTCCTGCGGACATGATGTAAGTATATTTTTGATGTTAGAGGACAATTTACACCATAAAACTTAGTCGGAAGGCGTTAATATAACATTGTGTTGATAATGGAGTATTAGGTTTTCCACCTTGTTCTACGCATATTATCGAATGTTTTAATGTCGAATCATCCCTTTGACCTTTTAAGGTTGAAGTCCCCTGGGACCCTAGTTATTATTATTATTTTTCTTGTCCAGTTAACTTTGAAGCTAGAGCCTTGAAACTTTGTACATATATAGTCCATGGTTAGTACTTCATTCTGGTAGAAAAGATTTGACCTTGACCTTGAACTCAAGGTCACAGGTCATCTCAAAGTCAAAATTTTCAAATTTTCAAAGTTGATTAATTCATTTAATTTTATAGTTACAGACATGAGATTGAAATATATATGTACAAAAGTGGTTCTCTACAAATTTGGGTAGAATTCTTTTTTCTGATGTGACGAAAAAGGGGTATTTACCCCATTTTGATAAAAACCAGTTGCTCCTGTTTTTAGAGAAAACTACTTCACTTAGAGACCCAGTTTTTGCTGTGATTGGTAGCCTGACTAAATATCCATGGTAAGAAACCTTTTATATTTTGATTGAATAAGGGGTTGTTGAGTAACAGGACTTTCAAAAATGGGTGTTTTGACCAAAAAGTTAAAACTTTTTTTTAACTTTGGTTTGAATGGAGGGAATTTGATGAAACTTGGAGTGTATATGGTATTTATCAATTAGAGTCATATCACAAGATAAAAATGACGTTTCGGGGTAGTTACCCCAAAAAGGGGTAAATGATTATAATTTGTGATTGACATTGACGATTTACTTCAAATTTTGCAAGAGTTTACTCTTTTGACTTGAGGACCTAATGAAAGTGTAAATTTGAAGTCATGGGGTAATTTACCCTCATAACCAAGGTCGAAAGGGGTAAACATGTATTTTGAACAGTTCTTAAGTTTTTAATGGTCTATAAGACATCGATTGGGTCTTGCCTTTTCATCACTGATGTTACTGGATAAAATTTGTCAGTTTTAAGTAATTACCCCCAAAAAGGGGTAAATAGCTGTAACTTGTGATTGACATTGACGATTTTCTTCAAATTTTGCACAGGTTTACCATTTGGACATGGGGACATGATGAAAGTGTAAATTTGATTTCATGGGGTAATTTACCCTCGTAATCAGGGTCGAAAGGGGTGAATGTGTATTTTGAACAGTTCTTATGTTTTTAATGGTGTATTTCACATTGATTGGTATTTGCCTTTTCATTACTGATGTTTGAGGATAAAATTTGTCAGTTTTAAGTAATTACCCCAAAAAGGGGTAAATAGCTATAACTTTTTATTGTTTTGAACAATTTTCTTCATTTCTTGCAAATGTTTAATATCATGGTTTGGAGACATAATGAAAGAGTATATTTGATTTAATGGGGCAATTTACCCTTATAATCAGGAACGAAGGGGGTAATTATTTGTTTTTGAGCAATACTTGTTTTTGAAAGGTGCATTTGGCATCGGTAACTTCTTGCCTCTACACTTGGGATGTTAGGGATGAAAATATGCGTATTTAGGTAATCACCCCAAAAAGGGGTAAATGTCTATAACTGCTGATTGACTTGGACGATTGTCTTCTAATTTTACATAAGTTTATTATGTGGTCCTGCGGACATGATGCAAGTAAATTTTTGATGTAAGAGGACAATTTACACCATAAATCTTAGTCGGAAGGCGTTAATATAACATTGTGTTGATAATGGAGTATTAGGTTTTCCACCTTGTTCTACGCATATTATCGAATGTTTTAATGTCGAATCATCCCTTTGACCTTTTAAGGTTGAAGTCCCCTGGGACCCTAGTTATGATTCGACATAAATGGAGAATCATCTTATTTTCTTTTATTTTATTATGATTCGACATAAATGGAGAATCATCTTATTTTCTTTTATTTTATTATTATTATTATTTTTCTTGTCCAGTTAACTTTGAAGCTAGAGCCTTGAAACTTTGTACATATATAGTCCATGGTTAGTACTTCATTCTGGTAGAAAAGATTTGACCTTGACCTTGAACTCAAGGTCACAGGTCATCTCAAAGTCAAAATTTTCAAATTTTCAAAGTTGATTAATTCATTAAATTTTATAGTTACAGACATGAGATTGAAATATATGTGTACAAAAGTGGTTCTCTACAAATGTGGGTAGAATTTTTTTTTCTAATGTGACGAAAAAGGGGTATTTACCCCATTTTGATAAAAATCAATTGCTCCTGTTTTTAGAGAAAACTACTTCACTTAGAGACCCATTTTTTGCTGTGATTGGTAGCCTGACTAAATATCTATAGTAAGAAACCTTTTATATTTTGATTGAATAAGGGGTTGTTGAGTAACAGGACTTTCAAAAATGGGTGTTTTGACCAAAAAGTTAAAACATTTTTTAACTTTGGTTTGAATGGAGGGAATTTGATGAAACTTGGAGTGTATATGGTATTTATGAATTAGAGTCATATCATAAGATAAAAATGACGTTTTGGGGTAGTTACCCCGAAAAGGGGTACATGATTATAATTTGTGATTGACATTGACGATTTACTTCAAATTTTGCAAGAGTTTACTCTTTTGACTTGAGGACTTAATGAAAGTGTAAATTTGAAGTCATGGGGTAATTTACCCTCATAACCAAGGTCGAAAGGGGTAAATATGTATTTTGAACAGTTCTTAAGTTATTAATGGTGTATTAGACATCGATTGGTATTTGCCTTTTCATCACTGATGTTACTGGATAAAATTTGTCAGTTTTAAGTATTTACCCCCAAAAAGGGGTAAATAGCTGTAACTTGTGATTGACATTGACGATTTTCTTCAAATTTTGCACAGGTTTACCATTTGGACATGGGGACATGATGAAAGTGTAAATTTGATTTCATGGGGTAATTTACCCTCGTAATCAGGGTCGAAAGGGGTGAATGTGTATTTTGAACAGTTCTTATGTTTTAAATGGCGTATTTCACATTGATTGGTATTTGCCTTTTCATTACTGATGTTTGAGGATAAAATTTGTCAGTTTTAAGTAATTACCCCAAAAAGGGGTAAATAGCTATAACTTTTTATTATTTTGAACAATTTTCTTCATTTCTTGCAAATGCTTAATATCATGGTTTGGAGACATAATGAAAGAGTATATTTGATTTAATGGGGCAATTTACCCTTATAATCAGGAACGAAGGGGGTAATAATGGTTTTTGAGCAATACTTGTTTTTAAAAGGTGCATTTGGCATCGGTTACTTCTTGCCTCTACACTTGGGATGTTAGGGATGAAAATATGCGTATTTAGGTAATCACCCCAATAAGGGGTAAATGTCTATAACTGCTGATTGACTTGGACGATTGTCTTCTAATTTTACATAAGTTTATTATGTGGTCCTGCGGACATGATGTAAGTAAATTTTTGATGTTAGAGGACAATTTACACCATAAATCTTAGTCGGAAGGCGTTAACATAACATTGTGTTGATAATGGAGTATTAGGTTTTCCACCTTGTTCTACGCATATTATCGAATGTTTTAATGTCGAATCATCCCTTTGACCTTTTAAGGTTGAAGTCCCCTGGGACCCTAGTTATTATTATTATTTTTCTTGTCCAGTTAGCTTTGAAGCTAGAGCCTTGAAACTTTGTACATATATAGTCCATGGTTAGTACTTCATTCTGGTAGAAAAGATTTGACCTTGACCTTGAACTCAAGGTCACAGGTCATCTCAAAGTCAAAATTTTCAAATTTTCAAAGTTGATTAATTCATTTAATTTTATAGTTACAGACATGAGATTGAAATATATGTGTACAAAAGTGGTTCTCTACACATGTAGGTATAATTTTTTTTTCTGATGTGACGAAAAAGGGGTATTTACCCCATTTTGATAAAAATCAATTGCTCCTGTTTTTAGAGAAAACTACTTCACTTAGAGACCCAGTTTTTGCTGTAATTAGTAGCCTGACTAAATATCCATGGTAAGAAACCTTTTATATTTTGATTGAAAAAGGGGTAACTGTGTAACAGGACTTTCAAAAATGGGTGTTTTGACCAAAAAGTGAAAACATTTTCTAACTTTGGTTTGAATGGAGGAAATTTGATGAAACTTGGAGTGTATATGGTATTTATGAATTAGAGTCATATCATACGATAAAAATGACATTTTGGGGTAGTTACCCTAAAGGGGTAAATGATTATAACTTGTGATTGACATTGACGATTTTCTTCAAATTTTGCAAAAGTTTACTCTTTTGACTTGAGGAACTAATGAAAGTGTAAATTTGAAGTCATGGGGTAATTTACCCTCGTAACCAAGGTCGAAAGGGGTAAATATGTAATTTTAACACTTCTTAAGTTTTTTATGATGTATTAGACATCGATTGGGTCTTGCCTTGTCATCACTGATATTACTGGATAAAATTTTTCAGTTTTAAGTAATTACCCCCCAAAAAGGGGTAAATAGCTATAACTTGTGATTGACATGGACGATTTTCTGCAAATTTTGCACAGGTTTACCATTGGGACAAGGGAACATGATGAAAGTGTAAATTTGATTTCATGGGGTAATTTACCCTCGTAATCAGGGTCGAAAGGGGTGAATGTGTATTTTGAACAGTTCTTAAGTTTTTAATGGTGTATTTCAAATTGATTGGGTTTTGCCTTTTCATTACTGATGTTTGAGGATGAAATTTGTCAGTTTTAAGTAATTACCCACAAAAAGGGTAAATAACTAGTAACTTTTGATTATTTCGAACAATTTTCTTCATTTCTTGCAAATGCTTAATATCATGGTTTGGGGACATAATGAAAGAGCAAATTTGATTTAAAGGGGAAATTTACCCTTATAATCAGGAACGAAGGGGCTAATTATGATTTTTGAGCAGCACATGTTTTTGAAAGGTGCATTTGGTATTGGTTACTTCCTGCCTCTACACTTGGGATGTTAGGGATGAAAATATGCGTATTTAGGTAATCACCCCAAAAAGGGGTAAATGTCTATAACTGTTGATTGACTTGGACGATTGTCTTCTAATTTTACGTAAGTTTATTATGTGGTCCTGCGGACATGATGTAAGTAAATTTTTGATGTTAGAGGACGATTTACACCATAAATCTTAGTCGGAAGGCGTTAATATAACATTGTGTTGATAATGGAGTATTAGGTTTCCCACCTTATTCTACGCATATTATCGAATGTTTTAATGTCGAATCATCCCTTTGACCTTTTAAGGTTGAAGTCCCCTGGGACCCTAGTTTATACTTATTTATTTATGACACATGTATCTGTATGATATTTAGTTGTCTAATAAAAGTTTATATATATATACATATAGCATACTGTATATTATATAGTGACTATGTTGGCTCTAATATGTACATAAAGTATACTATAGCTTCATAGTCACCCCATGTGAGTGATCCTCAGAGTACATAATATCCAAGTCAGTTCAAAGGGCCCTTGGCATCCAACCATGCTGTCCTGCATGACTCCTGTCACTTCACAAGCTCTCATCTTCTCAAACAACTCTTTGAAATTTTCATAATTGCAAAAGCTGCATGATGAGGCATGAAAAATCGATGCTGAGTGGAAATTGCTTGGTTGCTTATCAAGTCTGTGTTTAGAAAAATAAGAGCCCTGAGGAACTTTTTTTCAAGAAGCTAGAGTTAAATACAGTGTTCTTGTCAATAAATGTAGTTAAGGGTAAAGACGTGATTATGACAATACCAGTGATGGCCGTGCACTGGCCTGCAGGTGCTGTATTTTATATGAAAGTCAGAATTTGTCACTGTGAGACGTATGACATACTCAAGACTTGTCCTCATAGCAAGATACACGCAGGAAATGTCTTACTTTTGCACGGATATGAGTCATCAAATTTCAAATGTTTGAAAAGATTGCCTTGAATGCACAAGGACATGGCATAACTCAGTCTGCAAGTACTTGATCAAGCAAGCGATCACTTCTAGACCACACAACAATTTCAGTCTTATCAGAACATTTTACAAGAAATTATGCTTAATGTTATTTATAAGATATGAATATGTCTCGCTCGGCAAGCGCTTTCGAACTTTTTTGTTTAATCTATTAATGATCTTTTTAGAAGGTTAACAATCATGCCGAGACTTACTAATTGTATATTTCAATATTTTTCAATTTTTCTGCAATATTCCATTGACGTGCACTCTCAGTCTTCCGGCTTCCGAAAAGAAGCACTAATCTACTTCTTTATAAAGCTCCTAATCTGCAAGAACGTAAAAATTGCCTCACATCACACGAGCCTCACAGCTTTGCCCATTGACATTTGAGGCAGTGCTCTAACCTCAAAAGCATTACATCTGGAAATTGCTGATGTGGCATTATTTTTTCTGTGCAAAGAAACACGCTCAAGTGGAAACTTGGAAACGCAGCGAAAATGCTTTTCCGCCTACACCATCCGCAGGATGTATAGCCACTAAAGTATATGGTAAATAGAAATTTTTATACACCAATGCATATGAATCAGTTAAACGAGGCCTTTGAGACTCAAAAAAATATGAGGCGTCTTAACTGTAATGGACCTGCAGCTGGCTCACATAAACTTGTACCTATCACAAGGACATCAAGCAGTATACAGTGCTCCTCAAAAAAGTAGGTCCCAAAGTGCATTGTAAATATGTTTGAATTGCATTATTATCTGATGAAATGACCTTAATAAAGCACAACAATACTTACTCTTTGTCTGAGTGCTGCTCCTTCATAAGGGCAATTGCAATGTGGAATCCACTGTTGGGGTAATCACAATCTCCCTCACAAGCACAAGTCGTGTTCCGGTGCACTTTGTCCAGAAGGTCGTCAAGGTCATCGGCTATAAGAAAAAGAAATGGAACTTTACAGCCATTGCTAACATAATGAAGTTATAAGTCATTTTGAATGCAACATGTACATTTTACATCACAATAAGCAAAACATCTGATTGCATTCAGGATAAATGTCTTCCAACAGCCGGAGAAGTAAAATGCATACAATATGTAACTTAAACATTCTCACACAGTCAATATTTAGGATCATTGCCAGTTATCATGAAGAAGTGAGAGTGACCGAGGTGTCTTTTGCTATTTCAAGGTCACGCCAGAATTTAATGATCGAAGTGTAACATGCCTTTCAAGTTTCAATGATAAAGCAAACAGACTGAATGTTTTCTACCATAATCAGGCGACAAGGCTTGGAAGAGTTAGCTTCCATTAATTTTGAAGTGGCAAAGGTAACTATTCATCAAAGATTGCCTGGCCTGTTACTTTGAAAAATCCCTTTCCTCATAGACATTATTTTTACCCTTCATGCGGCAAACATTGTTAACCCATTACAGTTTGAAGCAATCAATGCATTTATGAGGTTGGTTTATCTTTTATCATGTCAAGAATCGAAAACCGGTTTTAAAGGTTCTTTATAGTATTCATAATTATATTTTCACAGTTAGAGAGTATTTTGAAAGATGTCATGCTAGGTTATGTTGCAGAATGCAGCTGCATATTTCTGTTTTAAAACAAATAAGAAGAAACAAAGAGCTGATTGATTAGGATTACCAAGACCCAGCAGCCAAAGTTAGTGACATGGCATGTCTTCATTTGCTAACAGTAGGCCATCACTTCCGGACATCGGCTGGCCCTCTTTACACAACAACAACAAATGTCCATCATGACTTCAGATTTCTGACGATGTTGCTACTGACAGAGCACTGGGCTCAAGCATCAATAAAGACAGCCACTTACAAGAGAAACTGGTCATTAAGAGCATCCAACGATCCTCAAATGCTATTGCCATCATCTCCATGTTGTTTCATCAAGGATGATGGTTCGCCTTCTTAGCGGGGCCTTCCTCTAACCCATCAATTACACAAATCACGACAGCATCTTTGATGACCAGAGATTGAAGTTCCTCATCCTCTGATGCTGCAGGCATTTAAATGATCTGATCATGAAAATGAGAAGGGAATCTGACAGTTCATAACAATCATCAATAATTCCTTCGTTCATGCGGCTATCATGCAGTGCCACAGAGTGTCATCAAATAAGCCGATGCATGAAGATTGAATAATCACAACTTAAAACTTGAGGTTGCATGCTCTATACAGATACAGACACGGATACCGATAATACATTGTTCTACACGGTTCACTTCTGCAAACATGGTGTCAAAATGCACAACACATGGACATCCGTATTTGCCTCATGTTTACAAACAAGAGATGAAGAGGATTCCCAATCACAGGTCCAGTCCCATGCTGCATTTGTACCTATCTGGAGGCCAATCTGGGGTTCACTCGAGCCCATAATTTCCAGTAGGAACATCATGTATAGAAATGATGGTCAAGGAAAGGGTCAATTGATACAACTACACAGACTTTGGAGAGCTGCAGTTCAATTCAAACCAGTTTAATACATCATTTCAAGAAACCAAATAAAAGTCGTCAAATGCACGAGTTTGAGGTGATAAGGCTTGGCATTGGCAGATTTCAGGACAGTTCCTTACAATTTAACATCCCTGCTAAGTTTTCTCACAAAAACTTTTATAATTCTTTATAGACTGGCATTGATCAACATTTAGTTAGCTGCTTGTAAATAGCCCTGGAGCAGAGTGGGCCTTAGAGTGTGGCAATGAGGCATCACATTGCACTGCCGTTGTTTACATGGACCAAGAGACCTTCCAGTGAGCTGCTCATAGTGAGGCTGAGTGAGATAAATTCCAACTGTTTAATCTTCTCTATGCATCAATTTGTTCAGTTGGTGGAGTGAGTGCTCCTTTAAAAACACATCTAAATGACCTTCTCCAGTATGATCAAACAATTGTGGCTCAACCACAACGGCCCATATATGTTAAATCTCTATGTGTTACAAATGACGATGGTGGCGCCTTCTAAACTCAGACAAAGGCTCTTTCAATCGATGTTCTCTGCATCAATGTGAAAGCAGAAATTTCCATACTACTACTGAAGTGCCTCTAAAGGGAAATTTTATGCTTTCAAAGAACCTTCAAAATCGAATCGGAACTTTCCTTATAAACTGCAGTCAATGAATTCTAAATAGGATTAATGTTAAACTTGTGTTGTGTGGTTGAATATGATGAGCAACCTTGACTGGGATGGAAAAAAGAGAAGTTTTTCTAATTTTAAGAATTGCACAATATCTAAAGCTTTATTTTGCGGGGACGATGATAATCGAACATAAGAAATCTGCCACTGTATCTGAACCAAACTGAAGCTTTACACAAGAAGTTACTTCAATCAAGTCCTCAAAAACTAACTTGTTATGGTCAAAACATTTTCTGTTAGTCTTGCTTGTATGCATGTTCATCTCCATGAAACTATAAAGCGACATGATTGTATGGCTGTGACTTTGGTTCTCTTTTCAGTTCAACAAACACTGTCTTTAGCATTGAACTGAAAACACCGTCTTAAGCATGTTGTCTAACTACATAGTACATGGTACTTCCTATGTTTACTGGATGCTCCCACTGAATTGCCCCCAAGCTGCAGCAATGAATGACACAAATTCACTGAATTAAAGTGCTGCTTCTAAGTGAATTTCTGTGTTGTTGAGTGGCAACAAGAGCATGGAGAAAAGTGAGTGAGGTAGTAGTATTGATCCGGTGTGAGTACATTACTGTTAGTGCCTCTTCCACAAGTTACAGCTCCATATAACCATGACTCTCATGGCCACAGTCAATGGAGCAACAGATGGTGGGTCCCCATAAACTAATCTGACTTCGCATCGGAGCTATTGATTCTGACACTTTTAATGGCCCTGTGATATAAAAATGTCAAATTCTTCGGAGACTAGGAAACACTCCATGACAGCCAAATATGGTGATATTTTTGTGTTGTTGACTTTTATTATACTTATAGTATGATTTCAGGTCATAAAGTTTGGGTGTATGTAAATCTGCATGCCATCATACAATACAATTATGGCAAGAGTTTTTGATGTGCCCATACGAAACCTAGAACAGCATGGACAATTACTCGAATTGCTTGCCAATATTATTTCAGAGGAATGTCTGTCAATATCAACTCCGACAACTCATCATTGTTTGGACAATGTAATAGCAACAGTGGCATGCAAGACGAGTCAGGAACAGGATGATTCATGAATATATTGAATTGGCCTTTGGGCAATATGAAGTTTGTCATGGTGGCAAGATCGTAATTAAAATGTGTGAATTTGATACATACAAAAAAATCTGTCCTTAACAGGTCATGTCATATTACAGCCAAAGAGTATGAATTACAGTAGTACCCAAACAAGTGCAGCAAGAGATGGGTCAGGCTGATTGATCCTGAGATCAATAGACAGATGTCCCAGAATACCAGTGCTTCTCTCAAGACAGCTAATTTGCACACTTACTGCCACCTTCCAAAATGTTAATCCCTGTCTTCCTTGGAGGCTCACAAGCAATCCAGCTGGCATGGGCATTGCATTGCTAGCTCATGTGAAAACCCTCTTCCTTTTCTCCCATTTTTCACTCTTTTCTCTTGTTTTTTATACTTATTTTTCTCCATTACTTTTTTCTGACCCGTTTTAACACAGTAGTCACCCTGTGGTCGATTATTGTTTATTTTATCATGGAAAAACACATTTTGAAGACTGGGAGTAATTCCATCATCATTCATCAATACATACTTTATCATGCATGTTCACATCTTGGAAACAAATAAACCTGTTGTAAAATTAAAATAAATTCTTCATTTGGCATTACGCCAAAAGTGCAAACAGCATATTTGCAGATTCATTAGATGATGCCATACTGTTTATATTTAGTAAGAGAAATGTCAAAAAGAGATTGAGACTATTGTTTGATTAATGCAAAGTTCTGTGTTTTGATTTCGTTCAATTGTCTAAAATTCTAATCTTGATTTGGAGAAACATCGGTTGCTGGTAAACTATTCATCGACCTAATCCCGCACTCTACAACTTCCAGCCTTGCTATGATGCCATCATACACTGGTAGTTCGGTTCACTTGATCTATTGTTATGCATTCTCCTTCTGTTGCCTTTTTGGTGCTTGTTGTACTCAGTAGCTTTTCCTGTGGCCTCTGGCTTCCATTGATTGCAACAGATGATATGCTTATATGAAATCTACAATACATTCCACACAAAATTAAAAATTAAAAATCTGTGTCCATGACCACCCAATTACAGATAGACACACTATAACACAGGATATTATAATGCAATATGAAGTTATGAACATTTATTGCACAACAATTTTTTTCTAAAATTTGGCATTCTTGAATTTCAAAGTGGCGAAGGAAACAACTCATCAAAGATTGCCCGGCCTTTTGTCTTTCATAAATCTTTACCTCATTGCCTGGCCTTTATCCTTCAATTCATAGGCCTAAATCTTTGCCTTGAAACATTATTATTCATGAATTGGGGTAAAACATTCTTTCCCATTGAAGTTGAATTCAATTAAGGCAAACAGGAAGATTGTTTATCACTTGTGACGTTGAGCACCAATGTGGCATTCGTGAAGTATTCAAATGTTCATTGTTTGCAAGTCCTTTGCAAGATATAATTACCTGATATCATGCCAGGATCGTGATTTTGACTTCTGCTGCAAATCTATGTTCAAAGCAGATGGGAAGCAGCAAAGGAAGATTGACTTGTAAGGCCCAGCAGTGATCAACAAAACAGTGTTAGCGCCTAATTCTAGGATTAGCTCTGTACCACTTTCAACATACTATACCATATTTTCTTATAACATCGCAGGATACAACATCATACTTTTAGTTCTTCTCAAGTTTTCTAAAGGAGGCCATCCTCCTCACGCAGGGATAGTTGACACTACCCCTGCTCTCAAGACCTGTCTGAGAGCGGAGTGTCATTAATATTGATCCACTTACATACTTAAGTGGTTGACTGCATTAACCAATCAGTAGCTGTAGTAGTTGTATTTCTGGGCTTGTTGTGAATGGTATTGTTACACCTGGACCAAGCCGGACGATTATTAGCTGTGAAAAATTTTTTCCCCTGGTTTTGTAAGGTTATCACACTATCACAGTTCCAAAACTAATTTCAGTCAGTCATCTTCGTGTGATAATCAAAATATAAGATTACAGACAACCCTTTGGTTTTTATTGGCCAGCTTAACAGTTACCATTCATAAGGAAACAAAAACAGGTTAAAGCACACATTGTGCTATTATGCATTTCTAACTTTGTAATCATGTGTCTCATTGGTCAGATTGTTTTAATTTCTGACCCTTCAGGGCCTCTGCCACATCTTAGAGCCTCGATTTTTCGGCGCCGGATGAATAATTAGCATGTTGACATGCTTCACTAAAACAGGTGCATGTGGTCAGGGTAGCTTCTTGCTAGCTACACTGAGAGGTGAGGATGCAGGAGGCTGGCATTGATAAACTTTATATTAGCAGCTAGTAAATAGCCCTGCAGCTGAGTGGGCCTTAGGGCATGGCAAAGGGGCATCACTTTGCACTGTCAGTTGTTTACATGGACTGAGAACTGGACCCAACTTTTTAATCATCTCTGTGCATCAATTTGATCAGCTGGTGGAGTCTGTGCTCTCTGTGAACACCTCTAAAGGACTGGCGCAATTTTCAATTCATCGTGATCATGACATGACAAGAGACATTGTCTCTGTTCCTCAGACAAAGGATCTTTCAAATTGATTTTCCCCGCATCAATGCAAACAAATGTTTACAAAGCTTGTAAAATCTTTCCTCAAAGGAATTTTTCATGTTTTCAAATTACGTTCCACATTGAATTGAAGTATATTTCCAAAACTGTTTCCAAATATTTTCATATACTTTCCATATAAATTGCAGCCAATGAATTACAAGTAGGATTGAAATGGAGGCTGCCTTCATCTGGTGCATACCTTGACAAAGCAGTGAAAATTAATATACTACAATGCATCTCTGTCACTATCTCACCATGAAGAGTTCGCAACTATAGGGTGTTTTATGTACTTTAAACTTCTTCTGTACTGTAAACTTGTTTGAAGTCCAGCAAGTAAAGAGAGTAACACTCCTGAAAAGAATGCATGCCTAATTATTGTGAATTCCGCAATGTCAAGCTAAGATAAGATGAGATAAGATAAGATAAAACTTTATTTCACGTCGGTGATGACAATAAAAACAAGAAACATACACTGTAAAATTTGAAAACTGTGTTGAAGCAATAATTTGAGCTGTCTGAGAATGTTAATAATTTTCAAGCTATGATAGCCCAACCCTATTTATAAGTTGTCAAGGTATGACAGCTCAATGCCGTAAGTTGTCCAAACGAATCATAACATTAAGCTGTGAAAACATGAAAGCTTCAGTTGTTGCAGATAGCTTGACATCTCAGTCATGCCACATATAGCGCCATCTATAACAAGCACTTCTCATAAGACTGCATTTAGTTTTAAATATTTATTTACTTACAAGAAAAAAGAACATTTATATTACACTATCCCAGAGAAAAAATTAGTAGCACACCACTTTAGCTGGTTACTTTTTTATTTTTATCTCTCTTAAATTAATTTGTGGGACTAATTAGATGCATGCTTTCACACGTCAACCGACATTTCCAAGTCAGAGTGTGTTCAAATATAGGCCTCTAGCACTGTATACCAACTGAGATGAGCCACAGGCCATTGGGATTTATTCACAAGAAATTAATTTTTACAGCTGCTTGCAGCCTGTATTACGAGAGGAGTTTCAGGAAAACTTATGACAACTGCCCTGGTCGTGCTGTTTCACCTATGTCATTAAAACTTGGCATGCAGTCTGAATAGAATATTATCTTGCTTCCATCAACTTTCGGTCAACTTCTGTGACAATAAATTTTATTTCCTAAACTAAAATGTACATTTTTCCCGCGAACGCGAATTTTAAATGTTCTGCTGCAGTGATGGCAGCTGCCAAGTGCCAGCCAGGGGGATAGTTTACAAATTCATTAAAAAGCTTAAACCAATAAAAGAAGAGAAGGAGGAAGGAATGAGAGAAGGAAGGAAGGAATGAAGTAAGGAAGGAAGGAAAGAAGGAAGGAATGAAGGAAAGAAGGAAGCATGAAAGGAAGGGAGATATATAGACAAATATAGATAGTTAGATAGTTAGATAGTTAGATAGTTAGACAGATAGATAGATAGATAGATAGATAGATAGACAGATAGATAGATATATAGATAGATATATAGATGGCCAGATAGGTATATAGTCTATCTACAAGCAGCTGTTAAAGTGCTTGCACGTTATTTTTAAATCTCCTTGTGATGCAATGGTCTTTGTTGAATGCATCTTGGGCCTGTCCATGGTGTGCTAAAATGAAGCATACTGGATCAGGTGGATCCCCTTGAGAGATCAAACAATATTTTGGGATTACAGCCCATATTCATAAATAACTTTATAAGACAGGTCACACAAATATAAATCAAAAACAACTAAAAATAAGTCAATACAGCTCAAAATTTTGAGTTGTGTCAGCTTGGATCAATAAGTCAACAAAACTCAATATTTTGAGCTGTAAGTCAACACAGCTCATTGTTTTGAGTTTTCTCAGCTTGAATACCTTAGTCAACATAGCTTAGTATTTTGAGCTATCTCAGCTCGGTATTTTGAGTTATCTCAGCTTAAAACATTAATCTATGTTAGCTCAATCAACTTGTGCAACCATCTCACTCAATCAATTGAGCTGAATCAGTGCCTCCGATTTTACAGTGTAAGCTACAAAGCTGCTACTCCATGGTATTTCCTGTGTGAGAGGAACGTTGAAAAATGTTAGTGATTGGGGTAAGGTCATCTGCGGTACATTTCCACCTATACCATAATATACCGCCATTTCAAGACTCTAATTTTCTCAAATGGCTTATTCCCATTTATAAATATGGCCCTGTGGCCATCAATCCTGAATAGCTACTCCGAATGAAGATGTCAATTTCTAAACTGGAAATCAAGCAATAGTCATTATGAGCTTTTAAATGTCAGTGATGTTTTTGAATTACAAATCCCAAATTTGAAGGAGAGGTTTCAAAACACCAATAATTCATACAGTACACCAGTTCCCACACTATCATAGCAACATTTATTGATCTACTCTGGAATGAACAGACTGCCTTTAACAACACAATATATAGTCTGCTGCAGTCGCCATTCAGTCAACATTATTTCAGAGGACTACTGTCCACCAATAACATACCCAAACCAATTTACATATTAAACATTTTAAATTGTCCAAAACAGCTAGTTAGATAGTTCACACCCATGCTATGCCCAAATGCTAAACATTCTGCAGTAATAAACTGGTTTCCAGGAGGAAAAGGAGTCAGGCTGATTGATCCTGTAATCAATAGACGGCTGTCCCAGAATACCAGTGCTCCTCTCAATACAGCTGATTTGCACACTCACTGCTCCCTTCGCAAAGTTAATCCCTCTTCCTTTATTCTTCAACTGTTCCCTACTTTTTCCCTTTTTCACACCAATTTTTCTTGTCCGATCACTTCAGAGTTGTCACTCAGTGATCCTTCAGTGTTGATTTTTCATCAAATGACACTTCTCAAAGTTGCAGACAGAAGGCGAAAGTACAATGTAGTGTTTCTATTCCTGTCCCTATTCATCAATATTTCCTCCGTGATGGCAATTTATTTCTCAGAAACAAATGAACAAGGTTGTCATATAACTTACTGAAAAAAGAATGCTGCAACAAACTGTGACGCAAATAGCAGGCTTATCTAATTGTGTCACACTGCTTGCAATTATTGCACGAATGCTACCAAATGGAGAGAAATATCCAAATGAAAATAACCTATTAAATAGTTTTGTATGCGAATGTGTATTTTGTTGTTGTTGTTTTTTTTTTATTCCAAAAATGTCAATTATGATTTTGAGAAACATATATTGGTTCTTGGCCAACTGTACTCCTCGGTCAAAATCCCCTCTACAACTGCCAGCCTCACTATCGTATACCAGAGGTAATTTGGTCTACTTCATCCATTGTAGGGCCCTTTTTCTTCTCTTGCCTTTTTCAGTTTTTGGTGCTTGTCTATCGTATTCAGTAGTCTTTCTTGCAGCCTCTGGCTTCCTTTGATTGCGAAGTCCACTGGGAAGCCAGTCATGCCGAAACAATAGCATAATGTACCTATCTGGTTTCAAGCTGCTGTGACATAGCTTATTCAGAAGTAGTTAGTGTTTTACATAAACAAGTGGCTTAATTTTTTATATGAAAATATGCAAATGAATGAAGGCATAGTCTGTCATGTCTGAATGTATTTGTATGTTGTGGTAAACAGTAGTGGTAAACAATATGTTGTCCTATATACCATTAGTGCAAGGAGGATATCTGCAATACATTAGTGACAGTTCATGTTGGTCATGTGTAGAAATTTTTTATCATGTCTGTCACCCAGACGCACCTATAAATACAATGTATTTATGCACATTTCAGACATTTCGCTATTTCCAATGAGTTTCTTTGATCTCTCAAATCGCTGAAAGTTCACATTACACAAACACAGCATCCCTCCTCTTGTTAAAAGAAAATTTATTGAACAAGGAAGATTTTCTTAAATTTTGCGTCTATGAATTTTGTAAGTCTGAGCAGCGACGGCTACTTTTCCCCATGTATTAAATCAAATCTCTGAAACTTTTTCAGACACAATCCAAATAGACATTGTGACTGCATTGCACTTCAGTAATACAGTGTGATTATTATTTATCACTTATGAGTGCATCTGAATGACAAGAAAACTTTTTGAAGGATGCAAATTGTCATTTTTGAGTCATTTGCAAGCTGTTGTTGCATGATGTCATGCTAGGATCATGGAGGACTGCAACTGCAGATTCCTGTTCAAAACACACGTCTCCCATGTCCAGTGATTTAGTGACTACTCCAGTCGCAATGTGGCAATGTCGCTTGCACTATTTATGCTCATCTGGAGGCCCATCTGCGGTGCACTTGAAACCATCACTTTCGATTGGATCATCATGTGGGAAAGATGGCCAATAAAGGGGTCAGTGCACCATCAGTCACTGACCCCTTAGGCAACTGAAAATCCCTTGGTTACACCCATCATCAGTGCTACTAAAGTGTGGGGCTTGCCATTACAGGGTAGGCCTACTTATTGTCTGGAACAGTACTGCACTATGCCACTTTATGTTTTTGTTGCAATAAAATGGAATTGATGATGACTCTGCCACCATTAGGAGCCTTTAGGGAAATTCCAGCCTGGTAAGGCTCACACATTTGCAGCTCTTGTATGAAGGATGGCAGGCCATTTCGCAAACTAAGGTCAGATATGATGACTTCTTTGTGCTTCAAAGTGTACGACAAATGATTTGTATTTCTTTGTTACATTCATTGTCCTTTGTTTTCAGAAACTCAATAACATGTCAATATATAATTTTAAGCATACCCCCTCCAACTATGCAAAACCTTTTAATGTCAAGTTCATCCACCTTTAGAAGTAACACTCTCACAAAATTAATGAATTTTCGGACTGACACTTTTTGTCTCATTCAAAGTGATATAAGCATTGTTTGAGATGTAAACTCAAGACATCATATGCATGAAATTTAGGCAATTGACAGATTTTGCGACTAGCCTCATCTTTAATATTGTTGCATCATCCAGCCTTCTTCACTCTTTTCAAATTTATTAAATAAATTGCATGGGATGTTGGCATTGACCAACTTTTATTGAGGAGCTAGTGGCAATGCGGCATCATGTTGCACTGTCTGCAGTTTACATGGACTGACAGATTTTAGATCCAGTGAGTTAACAAGAAGTACGCTGTCAAAATAACATTAGGATAGCACACAAAGTTACCAAACCTATTTCCAGTGTGGTCCTTGCTAAACAACAAAATGGTGTTGCTGGGCATGCATCTATGCTTATTTCTCATTCAAGAACATTCATAAGTAGCCTTGCATGTATGTTGTCATAAACAGTGTTACCCCAAAATCAGTATCAAACTACCAACAAATGTCTACCATGTATCAGTTTAACAGTTTAACAGTTTAACAGTTTAACAGTTTATTATGTTTGAGTGCCAAAAAATTCTAGCACATCTCATCAGCACTTACAATCATTAAAAACACTTATTAAAATTAAAAAATTCAATAGTCTTTGATATAGTCTTTGATTCACATTAAAAGAACTCTTAAAATTTAAGAAATCGACAAGTCCATAACACTCAAGCTCCGTATGCCTGTCGAAACAGGAAAGTCTTCAGCTGCTTCTTAAAATTATCTGGTTTCAAAACTTTAATGTCCTCTGGAAGGCTATTCCATACCCTCGGCGCAGCCCACGTGAAGGCTCTAGTACCCATGGTACTCGTCTTACATCTAGGTGTCTTAAGCAGAAGTCTATTGCTAGACCTTAACACACGTTGAGGTTGCTTGACCTCAATCAGATCCCTTAAATAATCCGGGGCAAGTCCGTAGACACATTTATATGTCAGAAGGGCAATTTTATAATCAATACGATAGACCACCGGTAGCCAGTGAAGCTCTCTCAGATGTGGAGTAATATGGTAAAATTTCCTCACATTGCAAATTACCCTGGCCGCACAATTTTGAAGTTTTTGTAATTTATCAATAACATATTTTGGAGCCCCATACAGAATCGCATTGCAATAGTCAATGTTCGAGGTTACAAATGAGTGAACTAATTGTTCTGTTGACTTCTTGTCTAAATATTTCCTTATCTGTCTTATGCGTTTCAGTTGATGATATCCCTTCCTGCACACCACATTAACATGCTCAAGCATGTTAAGTTGTTGATCAAAAACCACACCTAAGTTTTTCAAAGACTGCACCGGTGAAATTATGCAGTTACCCACTTTGATTTTGTCAATTTCAACCTTCGCCAGTTGTTGTTTAGATCCAACAATCATGAACTCTGTTTTCATGTCATTTATTTTTAACTTATGACATAACATCCAGGATCGAACGTCGTTAATGCAGTTTTGTAAGGTATCGACAATCTCAGTCTGCGAAACATCTGGTTTCGGATTAAACCCAAGGTATAGCTGATGGTCATCTGCGTACCCTCCAACATGTACCGCTGGCATATGTTTTCCAATGATATCATACAGCGAGCTGAGATAACCAAGGAAAACAACCGGCCCCGCACAACTTCCTTGTGGCACACCATACTTCAGTTTATGATAGTCAGATAGGGTGTTGTTAACCAGGACTCTAAGGTCTCTGTCTGCAAGGTAGGACTGAAACCAGTTCAGTACATTACCTCCGATGTGGAAGCGATTTTTAAAGATGTCACATATTATCCTCAGTCCAGTGTGAATCCTTGATTCTGATTGGCTGAGAGCCGCGGTGTATGACACCGTACACCCTGTCTGTCGTCACTAGACAGGGTGTATGAGATAAACAATGATGTCACAATTGCAACCATAGGATTGTTATGACGTCATCCTTGTAGCAACAATAGTCATGACGTCACAATGCCATTGTTTGAGCCATTGTGAGATCATCCAGGTGACAGCACTGGTGATGACGTCACAATACTGTTGCTTTGTTACTGAAAGACATTTCAGACTCAGTTTGCAAGGAAATCTATGGGCATCAATAAAACAAGAAGTCTGAGGATAAAACCGTTACACCCTGCTCGTTTTTCGAGGGTACGGGAATATACACCACTCAGGCCTCCATACACCACTCAGCCTTCGGCTTCGTGGTGTATGGAGTCCTTCATGGTGTATATTCCCGTACCCTCGAAACGAGCAGGGTGTAACTGATAGTATATCCAAACTCACCGTATCGAACGCCGCCGATAAATCTAATAATATGAGCAGCGTCACTTTTTGAGAATCCATGTTGTTAATAATGTCAGAGTGGATTTTGACTAACAGAGTTTCTGTGCTGTGATTGCGTTTGTACGCAGAGTTCTGACTTCCGAACATATCAATATTTTCGAGATGGTTTACATATTGATTTAATCCAGCTTTTTCTACGATTTTGGAAATAAAGGCAAGATTACTCACTGGACGATAATTTTTGTGAATATTCTCTAATCCAACTTTTTTCAAGAGCGGAATTATGATCGCACTTTTCCACTTGTCAGGAAAGACTCCGTCCTTAAGGGAGGTGTTAATAATGTCAGTAATTGGAGTAATGTATCATTGCTACCATACTCCCATTCACCTTCCAAGTTAGTGCAATAAGAAATTGTGGTATGTACATGTAAACATATAATCTGGCCATTAGCCAGCAAAAACACCCCAACCCTTTGAAATAGCCCTAGGACCCATGCGTAGCATGGGACCCTTATACAAAAAAGAACATTAAAATCATAGAAAATATTCAAAGAAGGGCTGCACGAATAGTAAAAAGCAATTTCAGACAAATGAGCAGTGTTACGGAAATGATGAAGGACCTTGAGTGGGAAAACTTACAAACCAGAAGGAGAGCTGCTCGTCTGGTATCCCTATTTAAAATCATAAAGGGACACGTTGAAGTGAAAAAGTCGGAGTTAGACATAGAATTTAACACCACACAAACGAGAAGGAATAATTCATATAAACTCAATACAATACGGGCTACCACAAATGTATTCAAAAACTCTTATGTTGTCAGATCGATACCAGATTGGAACACTCTAAATCAAAGTACTGTAGATAGTGAAACAGTACCAGCCTTCAAGGAGGCTCTTCACAAACATTGCCAATAGCACCGCACCTCTCCGCCAACACTTATACTCCAATGGAGGCCTGTTGGCTCAACATCCAGATCCAGAACCAGTCATGGGTCGTCCCATTCAAAATCTTGAGATTTCGACATGACATCAGGAGAATTGGTGTATATCAAACAGTTTTTATCCAAATTTAATGAAATTTTGGATTTGGGTAGCCTACAAACTTCACTGCTGACTGCACCACTTTTGAAAGCACTTTCACAATTGTTTATATGGTAAAAATTGATTTTAAATGAGGGAATTGCCAAATATTTATGAGAAACAGCTATCAGCCTCACTTTGATGTTTTTGATGTCACCATTGTGACGTCACAAAAAATACCTATGACATCATAAACGTTTGTTGTGACATCACTCTCTCTCACCCAATGAGACAACACCATTTTTTCAATGTATAAAGAAAAAATCATTTCTTGAACTTCACAGGGTGAGCGCTAATTTATTTTAACATGCAGAAATATAGAAATAGGTGCCGTCAGTAGGACATTTTGCACTCTTTCAGGTGGTATGATTAAAATTAACAAACTTTATATATATTTTGAGCTATCACGATTCTCCCAAACCCTGTCTTTCAAATCTCATGATTTTCCGATGGGAGGATCCAGTTGCTCCAGTTGCCCAGGGGTCCAGGGCTCCTTTGAAATGGCATATAAGCTGCATTATGGGAAATTAACACACTTACTGGCTTTGTTATGACTGGACACACAGGCTATATAGGTGAGACCTGTGAAAGGTGTAGTGGAAATACCTCTCCTTGTCATACTTCATTGAATTATGTGTTGTGAGTTCAGGCCCTTTTCAATTCGAGTTCAAGTCATCCGGTAGTGCACTACAGGATAGACAGTGTATATGATATCTATTGCTGCCAGAAAGAGGACACCAACCTCTTAGGACTTTATAATGCAACTGGAGCAGACTAGCCTCTAATGACCATTAAAAAGGAAAAGGGAAATGGGTAGAGTCAAGGAGGGTAAATCCGTCCACTTTTGGCTGTAACTGTATTTTAAGGAAAATGGTATAAGATGCAAAAATTAAAATTAGCACATTTGAAGGGGCATATTCCGTACTACCACCAGCAGTCAAAAAATTAAAATAATCAAATAAGTTTTTCTGAAACCATGGCAACAAAAATTGAAGGTTAGGGAAGCTAAATCCGTCCAGGTTGCTGCTAAATCCGTCCAGCAAGGATGGTAAATCCGTCCACAGGGTATTATGCAACACATACTTATCATATCTTGTGATTTTAAAAAGTTTTGCAATATATTAACTGTCACAAAGGATTTTCTGTTCATATTAGAACATTGGGGTTCTGATTGCACTTATAATAGAAGATTCAAATAACGGAGGTCAAGTAAACTATCAAGAATTTCAATTGACTACCTCAATCACAATAAAAAAAACCTTTTAACCCAATCAAGGCGTTTAATTGCTCAATCTAATTTCTTTAATCAGTGTTTTGCCATTTATAAATAATAAAAGTCATAAAAGTACTTTTAAAGACCATTTGAAGAGGGTGGACGGATTTACAATCACTCAGTCAAGCCAGTTTTAAAATAATGATGGTAAATCCGTCCACTTTTATTTCCATTGTATCTCCTTTCCATGTGTTGGAATTCAATTATTTAAGAAACCCTATAAGAATAAAAAGATTAATCATCCCATACATCAATTATTCACCTTCAATATATTTTGTTTCTGATGGGAATAGGCCTACAAGTCCAACTACCTGTTATTAAAAAATGGCTGTGATGACGTCACAGGATTTCATTGTGTTCTGTCTTCAGCTTTTAAATGGACCTGAACATCATTTAAAATGCTGTCAACACCATAAAAACGGAAAATTAGTTGGAAAACGAGTTTTTCTTGCTTTTACAACTCAAACAACTGTAATAAATGTAATTATATACCTATATTAGGGGGTGGACGGATTTACCATCCTGGACAGATTTACCATACTTGACTCTATACAGCTAAAGGTCACTTCAACTTAAGTTTAGAATTTTGAAATTTACTGCGAATGTTTATCCCTGATTCTGATGAAGAAATGTGTCAAAATTAGCCGAGTTACACTTCTTCATTGAAAAGTGCATACATGTGGGTCATTTTAAAAAATAGAAAGGGGCCCTATTAAATGGTATATCGTAAACATAAGTTGGCGCATGGTGATGGGGATTTGGTATGATAGTCACAAGATGCAGTGGGGATGGGCAGAAATTAATTTCCTGCTGGGGCCCAGTCAAAAGCAATAGCTAGAAGCTAGAAACTAGAAATATGGAAATCTAATCTAAAGCTATGTGTAGCCCGGTCAGGGACCATTTCATCCCCGTTAACTACATTTATGTCACATGGCACAAGGGGAGACAACATTATCAATCCAGCTGCCAGCCCCACACCTGTGAGCAATTGAGGCAATCCAATCTGCACTTTCCAAATTGTTTTCCTATAACTTCAGGGTTCAAAAACGTTTTGGGCGAATTGTTATTCGTACACCTTATTAAGTTTGTTTTCCTTTTGTGTTTTATTAATATTAATAATCTATTATTATGTAAGCTTGTAGGTCAGTTGTTACACCCCACCTCCTGGTGACAGAAATTACCATTTGAGAAAGTGTTTCCATTCGCGATACGCTTGAAATGACCTCTTTTAATGGTGCTTTCCAAAAGATGCATTTTTACCCTCGGCAATGTATACATTGCCGACGGGTATTGTAGTTACTTTGGGAAAATTTGTCCGTCCGGCGGGCGGGCGGGCGGGCGGACGGGCGGGCGTCCGGATAACGGGCGTCCCACTTGTGTATTGGGAGTAACGCCAAAAATATGGGATGTATACTTTTTATTTTTTGGACATTATTGTATCTTTTATCCTAGTTGTGTCTTTTAGGGGTTTAATCCACATGAGATTAATACTTTTCTCACAGTTATTGAAAAATGTGAAAAAATATTTTTTTTGTGTATTGGGTGTAAAGCCAAAACTATGGCATGTACATGTATCATTTTTGGGTAAATATAGTATCTTTTATCCCAGTTGAGCCTTTTATAGGTCTAATCCCCATGATAAAAATACCTTTGTCACAATCATTGAAAAATGTGAAAAATTGTATTTTTTTGTTTCTTGGACATAACTAAAAAACTGCTGGACTTTTGACACTGAAATTTGCATACATCGTATGCATTAAGTGCCCAAGATGTATTTTTGTGGGTCTAAATGCTCTTCGAAAGTTGAACGGATGACAATTTACCAAAAATATGAAAAAATACTATTATTTCAAACCTGTATGATTCAGTCAATTTTGGAGTTAAATCTATGCAATTTTTCAATTAGGTGTCTAACGAATGCCTCTTTAAACCATTTATGTCAGGATTTAAGTCCGGAAATTTCGCATGTGTGTATATTTCTATTCTGGCGTCTATCACACGTTCATTGCCTAACCCACCATAAATTGTACAGGAAGTTCCCCCCCCCCCCGGCGATCCACGGTTTCATCTTTCCTACAAGAATAATTACGCTCCAATCACCATGCATTGCTGATTCAATTTCTAGACTCAAGTCTCGTAGCATCTACAGAAATTCATAGAAATCTTTTTTCTCTTAACTCCCCAAAGAAAATAAAAATCTCATATAAATGCTGTATCACACGACTATCACACGTCTTTCGAAATGCCAACAACCCTTTATCACACGACTATCACACGTCAGGACTGTATTCTGCAAAACACAAAATGAGGTGTGTCCAGTTAGGAAAAAAGGCCTATATGACACGAATCTCAGGAACAAAAAAATTAGTCAGAAAGGCTCTATCACACGACTATCACACATCTTTTTTATCGGCCAAAAACCCTCTTTCACACGACTATCACACGTCAGGATTATTTTTTGCAAAATTTTACTAATCCAAAACTAAAAATCAGGTGTGTCAAGTTACGAAAAAAGGCCTCTATCACACGAATCTAAAACAAAAAAAATTATCTCAGAAATGCTCTATCACACGACTATCACACGTCTTTTTATCGGCCAAAAACCCTCTATCACACGACTATCACACGTCAGGATTATTTTCTGCAAAATGTTGAAAGTCCAAAACAAAAAATCATGTGTGTCCAGTTAAGGAAAAAGGCCTCTATCATACAAATCTCTAACACTAAAAATTTAGTCAGAAATGCTCTATCACACGACTATCACACGTCTTTTTAAAAGTCAAATTAAAGTGTGTCCAGTTATCAAAATAGGCCTGTATCACATGAGTCTCAATCAAAAAATTTTTGCTGGAAATGCTCCATCACACGACTATCACACGTCTTTTTTATCGACCAAAAACCCTCTTTCACACGTCTATCACACGTCAAGAATATTTTTTGCAAAATTTTACAAGTCCAAAACAAAAAATAAGCTGTGTCCAGTTTATAAAAAAGGCCTTTATCACACGAATCTGAAACAAAAAAGAATTATGACAGAAATGCTCTATCACACGACTATCACACGTCTTTTTAAAAGACAGATTCAAGTGTGTCCAGTTATCAAAATAGGCCTCTATCACACAAGTCTCAATCAAAAATTTTTTGCTGGAAATGCTCTATCACACGACTATCACACGTCTTTTTTATCGACCAAAAACCCTCTTTCACACGTCTATCACACGTCAAGAATGTTTTTTGAAAAATTTTACAAGTCCAAAACAAAAAATAAGCTGTGTCCAGTTTAGAAAAAAGGCCTCTATCACACGAATCTCAAACAAAAAAAATTATGTCAGAAATGCTCTTTCACACGACTATCACACGTCTTTTTATCGGCCAAAAACCCTCTTTCACACGACTATCACACGTCACTAATATTTTTTGCAAAATCTTAGAAGCCAAAACAAAAAATAAGCTGTGTCCAGTTTATAAAAAAGGCCTCTATCACACGAGTCTCAATCAAGAACTTTTTGCTGGAAATGCTCTATCACACGACTATCACACGACTTTTTTATCGACCAAAAACCCTCTTTCACACGTCTATCACACGTCAATAATATTTTTTGCAAAATTTTAGAAGCCAAAACAAAAAATAAGCTGTGTCCAGTTTATAAAAAAGGCCTTTATCACACGAATCTCAAACAAAAAGAATTATGACAGAAATGCTCTATCACACGACTATCACACGTCTTTTTAAAAGACAAATTCAAGTGTGTCCAGTTATCAAAATAGGCCTCTATCACACGAGTCTCAATCAAAAAATTTTTGCTGGAAATGCTCTATCACACGACTATCACACGTCTTTTTTATCGACCAAAAACCCTCTTTCACACGACTATCACACGTCAATAATATTTTTTGCAAAATCTTAGAAGCCAAAACAAAAAATAAGCTGTGTCCAGTTTATAAAAAAGGCTTCTATCACACGAGTCTCTATCAAAAATTCTTTGCTAGAAATGCTCTATCACACGACTATCACACTTCTTTTTTATCGACCAAAAACCCTCTTTCGCACGACTATCACACGTCAAGAATATTTTTTGCAAAATTTTACAAGTCCAAAACAAAAAATAAGCTGTGTCCAGTTTAGAAAAAAGGCCTCTATCACACGAGTCTCAATCAAAAATTCTTTGCTAGAAATGCTCTATCACACGACTATCACACGTCTTTTTTATCGACCAAAAACCCTCTTTCACACGACTATCACACGTCAATAATATTTTTTGCAAAATCTTAGAAGCCAAAACAAAAAATAAGTTGTGTCCAGTTTATAAAAAAGGCCTTTATCACACGAATCTCAAACAAAAAGAATTATGACAGAAATGCTCTATCACACGACTATCACACGTCTTTTTAAAAGACAAATTCAAGTGTGTCCAGTTATCAAAATAGGCCTCTATCACACGAGTCTCAATCAAAACATTTTTGCTGGAAATGCTCTATCACACGACTATCACACGTCTTTTTTATCGACCAAAAACCCTCTTTCACACGTATATCACACTTCAAGAATATTTTTTGAAAAATTTTACAAGTCCAAAACAAAAAATAAGCTGTGTCCAGTTTAGAAAAAAGGCCTCTATCACACGAATCTCAAACAAAAAAAATTATGTCAGAAATGCTCTATCACACGACTATCACACGTCTTTTTATCGGCCAAAAACCCTCTATCACACGACTATCACACGTCAGGATTATTTTCTGCAAAATGTTAAAGGTACAAAACAAAAAATCAGGTGTGTCCAGTTAAGAAAAAAGGCCTCTATCACACGAATCTCAAACACTAAAAATTTAGTCAGAAATGCTGTATCACACTACTATCACACGTCTTTTTAAAAGCCAAATTCATGTGTGTCCAGTTATCAAAATAGGCCTCTATCACACAAGTCTCAATCAAAAATTTTTTGCTGGAAATGCTCTATCACACGACTATCACACGTCTTTTTTATCGACCAAAAACCCTCTTTCACACGACTATCACACGTCAATAATATTTTTTGCAAAATCTTAGAAGCCAAAACAAAAAATAAGCTGTGTCCAGTTTAGAAAAAAGGCCTCTATCACACGAGTCTCAATCAAAAATTCTTTGCTAGAAATGCTCTATCACACGACTATCACACGTCTTTTTTATCGACCAAAAACCCTCTTTCACACGACTATCACACGTCACTAATATTTTTTACAAAATCTTAGAAGCCAAAACAAAAAATAAGCTGTGTCCAGTTTATAAAAAAGGCCTTTATCACACGTATCTCAAACAAAAAGAATTATGACAGAAATGCTCTATCACACGACTATCACACGTCTTTTTAAAAGACAAATTCAAGTGTGTCCAGTTATCAAAATAGGCCTCTATCACACGAGTCTCAATCAAAAAATTTTTGCTGGAAATGCTCTATCACACGACTATCACACGTCTTTTTTATCAACCAAAAACCCTCTTTCACACGTCTATCACACGTCAAGAATATTTTTTGAAAAATTTTACAAGTCCAAAACAAAAAATAAGCTGTGTCCAGTTTAGAAAAAAGGCCTCTATCACACGATTCTCAAACAAAAAAAATTATGTCAGAAATGCTCTATCACACGACTATCACACGTCTTTTTTAAAAGCCAAATTCAAGTGTGTCCAGTTATCAAAATAGGCCTCTATCACACGAGTCTCAATCAAGAACTTTTTGCTGGAAATGCTCTATCACACGACTATCACACGACTTTTTTATCGACCAAAAACCCTCTTTCACACGTCTATCACACGTCAAGAATATTTTTTGCAAAATTTTACAAGTCCAAAACAAAAAATAAGCTGTGTCCAGTTTAGAAAAAAGGCCTCTATCACACGAATCTCAAACAGAAAAAATTATGTCAGAAATGCTCTATCACACGACTATCACACGTCTTTTTATCGGCCAAAAACCCTCTTTCACACGACTATCACACGTCAATAATATTTTTTGCAAAATCTTAGAAGCCAAAACAAAAAATAAGCTGTGTCCAGTTTATAAAAAAGGCTTCTATCACACGAGTCTCTATCAAAAATTCTTTGCTAGAAATGCTCTATCACACGACTATCACACGTCTTTTTTATCGACCAAAAACCCTCTTTCACACGACTATCACACGTCAAGAATATTTTTTGCAAAATTTTACAAGTCCAAAACAAAAAATAAGCTGTGTCCAGTTTAGAAAAAAGGCCTCTATCACACGAGTCTCAATCAAAAATTCTTTGCTAGAAATGCTCTATCACACGACTATCACACGTCTTTTTTATCGACCAAAAACCCTCTTTCACACGACTATCACACGTCAATAATATTTTTTGCAAAATCTTAGAAGCCAAAACAAAAAATAAGCTGTGTCCAGTTTATAAAAAAGGCCTATATCACACGAATCTCAAACAAAAAGAATTATGACAGAAATGCTCTATCACACGACTATCACACGTCTTTTTAAAAGACAAATTCAAGTGTGTCCAGTTATCAAAATAGGCCTCTATCACACGAGTCTCAATCAAGAACTTTTTGCTGGAAATGCTCTATCACACGACTATCACACGACTTTTTTATCGACCAAAAACCCTCTTTCACACGTCTATCACACGTCAAGAATATTTTTTGCAAAATTTTAAAAGTCCAAAACAAAAAATAAGCTGTGTCCAGTTTAGAAAAAAGGCCTCTATCACACGAGTCTCAATCAAAAATTCTTTGCTAGAAATGCTCTATCACACGACTATCACACGTCTTTTTTATCGACCAAAAACCCTCTTTCACACGACTATCACACGTCACTAATATTTTTTGCAAAATCTTAGAAGCCAAAACAAAAAATAAGTTGTGTCCAGTTTATAAAAAAGGCCTTTATCACACGAATCTCAAACAAAAAAAATTATGTCAGAAATGCTCTATCACACGACTATCACACGTCTTTTTATCGGCCAAAAACCCTCTATCACACGACTATCACACGTCAGGATTATTTTCTGCAAAATGTTAAAGGTACAAAACAAAAAATCAGGTGTGTCCAGTTAAGAAAAAAGGCCTCTATCACACGAACCTCAAACACTAAAAATTTAGTCAGAAATGCTGTATCACACTACTATCACACGTCTTTTTAAAAGCCAAATTCATGTGTGTCCAGTTATCAAAATAGGCCTCTATCACACAAGTCTCAATCAAAAATTTTTTGCTGGAAATGCTCTATCACACGACTATCACACGTCTTTTTTATCGACCAAAAACCCTCTTTCACACGACTATCACACGTCAATAATATTTTTTGCAAAATTTTACAAGTCCAAAACAAAAAATAAGCTGTGTCCAGTTTAGAAAAAAGGCTTCTATCACACGAGTCTCTAACAAAAATTCTTTGCTAGAAATGCTCTATCACACGACTATCACACGTCTTTTTTATCGACCAAAAACCCTCTTTCACACGACTATCACACGTCAAGAATATTTTTTGCAAAATTTTACAAGTCCAAAACAAAAAATAAGCTGTGTCCAGTTTAGAAAAAAGGCCTCTATCACACGAGTCTCAATCAAAAATTCTTTGCTAGAAATGCTCTATCACACGACTATCACACGTCTTTTTTATCGACCAAAAACCCTCTTTCACACGACTATCACACGTCAATAATATTTTTTGCAAAATCTTAGAAGCCAAAACAAAAAATAAGCTGTGTCCAGTTTATAAAAAAGGCCTATATCACACGAATCTCAAACAAAAAGAATTATGACAGAAATGCTCTATCACACGACTATCACACGTCTTTTTAAAAGACAAATTCAAGTGTGTCCAGTTATCAAAATAGGCCTCTATCACACGAGTCTCAATCAAAAAATTTTTGCTGGAAATGCTCTATCACACGACTATCACACGTCTTTTTTATCAACCAAAAACCCTCTTTCACACGTCTATCACACGTCAAGAATATTTTTTGAAAAATTTTACAAGTCCAAAACAAAAAATAAGCTGTGTCCAGTTTAGAAAAAAGGCCTCTATCACACGATTCTCAAACAAAAAAAATTATGTCAGAAATGCTCTATCACACGACTATCACACGTCTTTTTTAAAAGCCAAATTCAAGTGTGTCCAGTTATCAAAATAGGCCTCTATCACACGAGTCTCAATCAAGAACTTTTTGCTGGAAATGCTCTATCACACGACTATCACACGACTTTTTTATCGACCAAAAACCCTCTTTCACACGTCTATCACACGTCAAGAATATTTTTTGCAAAATTTTACAAGTCCAAAACAAAAAATAAGCTGTGTCCAGTTTAGAAAAAAGGCCTCTATCACACGAATCTCAAACAAAAAAAATTATGTCAGAAATGCTCTATCACACGACTATCACACGTCTTTTTATCGGCCAAAAACCCTCTATCACACGACTATCACACGTCAGGATTATTTTCTGCAAAATGTTAAAGGTACAAAACAAAAAATCAGGTGTGTCCAGTTAAGAAAAAAGGCCTCTATCACACGAATCTCAAACACTAAAAATTTAGTCAGAAATGCTGTATCACACTACTATCACACGTCTTTTTAAAAGCCAAATTCATGTGTGTCCAGTTATCAAAATAGGCCTCTATCACACAAGTCTCAATCAAAAATTTTTTGCTGGAAATGCTCTATCACACGACTATCACACGTCTTTTTTATCGACCAAAAACCCTCTTTCACACGACTATCACACGTCAATAATATTTTTTGCAAAATCTTAGAAGCCAAAACAAAAAATAAGCTGTGTCCAGTTTAGAAAAAAGGCCTCTATCACACGAGTCTCAATCAAAAATTCTTTGCTAGAAATGCTCTATCACACGACTATCACACGTCTTTTTATCGACCAAAAACCCTCTTTCACACGACTATCACACGTCACTAATATTTTTTGCAAAATCTTAGAAGCCAAAACAAAAAATAAGCTGTGTCCAGTTTATAAAAAAGGCCTCTATCACACGAATCTCAATCAAGAACTTTTTGCTCGAAATGCTCTATCACACGACTATCACACGACTTTTTTATCGACCAAAAACCCTCTTTCACACGTCTATCACACGTCAAGAATATTTTTTGCAAAATTTTACAAGTCAAAAACAAAAAATAAGCTGTGTCCAATTTAGAAAAAAGGCCTCTATCACACGAGTCTCAATCAAAAATTCTTTGCTAGAAATGCTCTATCACACGACTATCACACGTCTTTTTTATCGACCAAAAACCCTCTTTCACACGACTATCACACGTCAATAATATTTTTTGAAAAATTTTACAAGTCCAAAACAAAAAATAAGCTGTGTCCAGTTTAGAAAAAAGGCCTCTATCACACGAATCTCAAACAAAAAAGAATTATGACAGAAATGCTCTATCACACGACTATCACACGTCTTTTTAAAAGACAAATTCAAGTGTGTCCAGTTATCAAAATAGGCCTCTATCACAAGAGTCTCAATCAATAAATTTTTGCTGGAAATGCTCTATCACACGACTATCACACGACTTTTTTATCGACCAAAAACCCTGTTTCACACGACTGTCACACGTCAAGAATATTTTTTGCAAAAGTTTAGAAGCCAAAACAAAAAATAAGCTGTGTCCAGTTTATAAAAAAGGCCTCTATCACACGAATCTCAATCAAAAACTTTTTGCTGGAAATGCTCTATCACACGACTATCACACGACTTTTTTATCGACCAAAAACCCTCTTTCACACGTCTATCACACGTCAAGAATATTTTTTGCAAAATTTTACAAGTCCAAAACAAAAAATAAGCTGTGTCCAGTTTAGAAAAAAGGCCTCTATCACACGAGTCTCAATCAAAAATTCTTTGCTAGAAATGCTCTATCACACGACTATCACACGTCTTTTTTATCGACCAAAAACCCTCTTTCACACGACTATCACACGTCAATAATATTTTTTGCAAAATCTTAGAAGCCAAAACAAAAAATAAGCTGTGTCCAGTTTATAAAAAAGGCCTCTATCACACGAATCTCAAACAAAAAGAATTATGACAGAAATGCTCTATCACACGACTATCACACGTCTTTTTAAAAGACAAATTCAAGTGTGTCCAGTTATCAAAATAGGCCTCTATCACACGAGTCTCAATCAAGAACTTTTTGCTGGAAATGCTCTATCACACGACTATCACACGACTTTTTTATCGACCAAAAACCCTCTTTCACACGTCTATCACACGTCAAGAATATTTTTTGCAAAATTTTAAAAGTCCAAAACAAAAAATAAGCTGTGTCCAGTTTAGAAAAAAGGCCTCTATCACACGAATCTCAAACAAAAAAAATTATGTCAGAAATGCTCTATCACACGACTATCACACGTCTTTTTAAAAGCCAAATTCAAGTGTGTCCAGTTATCAAAATAGGCCTCTATCACACAAGTCTCAATCAAAAATTTTTTGCTGGAAATGCTCTATCACACGACTATCACACGTCTTTTTTATCGACCAAAAACCCTCTTTCACACGACTATCACACGTCAATAATATTTTTTGCAAAATCTTAGAAGCCAAAACAAAAAATAAGCTGTGTCCAGTTTAGAAAAAAGGCCTCTATCACACGAGTCTCAATCAAAAATTCTTTGCTAGAAATGCTCTATCACACGACTATCACACGTCTTTTTTATCGACCAAAAACCCTCTTTCACACGACTATCACACGTCACTAATATTTTTTGCAAAATCTTAGAAGCCAAAACAAAAAATAAGCTGTGTCCAGTTTATAAAAAAGGCCTCTATCACACGAATCTCAATCAAAAACTTTTTGCTGGAAATGCTCTATCACACGACTATCACACGACTTTTTTATCGACCAAAAACCCTCTTTCACACGTCTATCACACGTCAAGAATATTTTTTGCAAAATTTTACAAGTCCAAAACAAAAAATAAGCTGTGTCCAGTTTAGAAAAAAGGCCTCTATCACACGAGTCTCAATCAAAAATTCTTTGCTGGAAATGCTCTATCACACGACTATCACACGTCTTTTTTATCGACCAAAAACCCTCTTTCACACGACTATCACACGTCAATAATATTTTTTGCAAAATCTTAGAAGCCAAAACAAAAAAATAAGCTGTGTCCAGTTTATAAAAAAGGCCTCTATCACACGAATCTCAATCAAGAACTTTTTGCTGGAAATGCTCTATCACACGACTATCACACGTCTTTTTTATCGACCAAAAACCCTCTTTCACACGTCTATCACACGTCAAGAATATTTTTTGAAAAATTTTACAAGTCCGAAACAAAAAATAAGCTGTGTCCAGTTTAGAAAAAAGGCCTCTATCACACGAATCTCAAACAAAAAAAATTATGTCAGAAATGCTCTATCACACGACTATCACACGTCTTTTTATCGGCCAAAAACCCTCTATCACACGACTATCACACGTCAGGATTATTTTCTGCAAAATGTTAAAGGTACAAAACAAAAAATCAGGTGTGTCCAGTTAAGAAAAAAGGCCTCTATCACACGAATCTCAAACACTAAAAATTTAGTCAGAAATGCTGTATCACACGACTATCACACGTCAAGGATATTTTTTGAAAAAGTCCTAAACAAAAATTCAGGTGTGTCCAGTTATCAAAAAAGACCTCTATCACACGAGTCTTAAAAACAAAAAAATTAGTCAGAAATGCTCTATCACACGACTATCACACGTCTTTTTAAAAGCTAAAAACTCTCTATCACACGACTATCACACGTCAGGATTATTTTCTGCAAACTTTTGCTATGTCCAAAGCAAAAAATGAGGTGTGTCCAGTTTAGAAAAAAGACCTCTATCACACGAATCTCAACAAAAAATTTATACAGAAATTTATACAGAAATGCTCTATCACACGACTATCACACGTCAAGAATAGTTTTTGGAAAATCCTCAAGTCCAAAACAAAACTTCAGGTATGTCCAGTTATCAAAAAAGACCTCTATCACACGAGTCTCAAACATAAAAATTTTAGTCAGAAATGCTCTATCACACGACTATCACACGTCAAGAATATTTTTTGAAAAAGTCCTAAACAAAAATTCAGGTGTGTCCAGTTATCAAAAAAGACCTCTATCACACGAGTCTTAAAAACAAAAAAATTAGTCAGAAATGCTGTATCACACGACTATCACACGTCTTTTTAAAAGCCAACAACCCTGTGCTAAAAAAAAAAAAATTCAGTCGGAAATGCACTATCACATGACTATCACATGTCAAGAATATTTTATGCAAAGTCCAAAACAAAAAATCAGGTGTGTCCAGTTTAGAAAAAAGGCCTCTATCACACAAATCTCAGACACAAAAAAATTTAGACAGATATGCTCTATCACACGACTATCTCACGTCTTTTTAAAGGGCAAATTCAAGTGTGTCCAGTTAACAAAAAAGGCGTCTATCACACGAATCTCAAACATTAAAAAAATAGTCCGAAATTCTCTATCACACGACTATCACACGTCAAGGACATTTTTTGAAAAAAGTTGCAAGTGCAAAACAAAAATTCAGGTGTGTCTAGTTATCAAAAAAGGCCTCTATCACACACGTCTGAAACACAAAAAATTTAGTCAGAAATGCTGTATCACACGACTATCACACGTCAAGGATATTTTTTGAAAAAGTCCTAAACAAAAATTCAGGTGTGTCCAGTTATCAAAAAAGACCTCTATCACACGAGTCTTAAAAACAAAAAAATTAGTCAGAAATGCTCTATCACATGACTATCACACGTCTTTTTAAAAGCCAACAACTCTGTGCTAAAAAAAAAAAAAATTCAGTCGGAAATGCTCTATCACACGGCTATCACACGTTATTTTTAAAAGCCAAAAACCCTCTTTCACACGTCTATCACACGTCAAGAATATTTTTTGCAAAATTTTACAAGTCAAAAACAAAAAATAAGCTGTGTCCAATTTAGAAAAAAGGCCTCTATCACACGAGTCTCAATCAAAAATTCTTTGCTAGAAATGCTCTATCACACGACTATCACACGTCTTTTTTATCGACCAAAAACCCTCTTTCACACGACTATCACACGTCAAGAATATTTTTTGAAAAATTTTACAAGTCCAAAACAAAAAATAAGCTGTGTCCAGTTTAGAAAAAAGGCCTCTATCACACGAATCTCAAACAAAAAAGAATTATGACAGAAATGCTCTATCACACGACTATCACACGTCTTTTTAAAAGACAAATTCAAGTGTGTCCAGTTATCAAAATAGGCCTCTTTCACAAGAGTCTCAATCAATAAATTTTTGCTGGAAATGCTCTATCACACGACTATCACACGTCTTTTTTATCGACCAAAAACCCTGTTTCACACGACTGTCACACGTCAAGAATATTTTTTGCAAAAGTTTAGAAGCCAAAACAAAAAATAAGCTGTGTCCAGTTTATAAAAAAGGCCTCTATCACACGAATCTCAATCAAAAATTTTTGCTGGAAATGCTCTATCACACGACTATCACACGATTTTTTTATCGACCAAAAACCCTCTTTCACACGTCTATCACACGTCAAGAATATTTTTTGCAAAATCTTAGAAGCCAAAACAAAAAATAAGCTGTGTCCAGTTTATAAAAAAGGCCTCTATCACACGAATCTCAAACAAAAAGAATTATGACAGAAATGCTCTATCACACGACTATCACACGTCTTTTTAAAAGACAAATTCAAGTGTGTCCAGTTATCAAAATAGGCCTCTATCACACGAGTCTCAATCAAGAACTTTTTGCTGGAAATGCTCTATCACACGACTATCACACGACTTTTTTATCGACCAAAAACCCTCTTTCACACGTCTATCACACGTCAAGAATATTTTTTGCAAAATTTTAAAAGTCCAAAACAAAAAATAAGCTGTGTCCAGTTTAGAAAAAAGGCCTCTATCACACGAATCTCAAACAAAAAAAATTATGTCAGAAATGCTCTATCACACGACTATCACACGTCTTTTTAAAAGCCAAATTCATGTGTGTCCAGTTATCAAAATAGGCCTCTATCACACAAGTCTCAATCAAAAATTTTTTGCTGGAAATGCTCTATCACACGACTATCACACGTCTTTTTTATCGACCAAAAACCCTCTTTCACACGACTATCACACGTCAATAATATTTTTTGCAACATCTTAGAAGCCAAAACAAAAAATAAGCTGTGTCCAGTTTAGAAAAAAGGCCTCTATCACACGAGTCTCAATCAAAAATTCTTTGCTAGAAATGCTCTATCACACGACTATCACACGTCTTTTTTATCGACCAAAAACCCTCTTTCACACGACTATCACACGTCAATAATATTTTTTGCAAAATCTTAGAAGCCAAAACAAAAAAATAAGCTGTGTCCAGTTTATAAAAAAGGCCTCTATCACACGAATCTCAATCAAGAACTTTTTGCTGGAAATGCTCTATCACACGACTATCACACGTCTTTTTTATCGACCAAAAACCCTCTTTCACACGTCTATCACACGTCAAGAATATTTTTTGAAAAATTTTACAAGTCCGAAACAAAAAATAAGCTGTGTCCAGTTTAGAAAAAAGGCCTCTATCACACGAATCTCAAACAAAAAAAATTATGTCAGAAATGCTCTATCACACGACTATCACACGTCTTTTTATCGGCCAAAAACCCTCTATCACACGACTATCACACGTCAGGATTATTTTCTGCAAAATGTTAAAGGTACAAAACAAAAAATCAGGTGTGTCTAGTTAAGAAAAAAGGCCTCTATCACACAAATCTCAAACACTAAAAATTTAGTCAGAAATGCTGTATCACACGACTATCACACGTCAAGAATATTTTTTGAAAAAAGTTACATGTCCTAAACAAAAATTCAGCTGTGTCAAGTGATAAATAAAGGCCTCTATCACACGAGTCTCAAAAGCAAACAAGTTAGTCAGAAATGCTCTATCACACGACTATCACACGTCTTTTTAAAAGCTAAAAACTCTCTATCACACGACTATCACACGTCAGGATTATTTTCTGCAAACTTTTGCTATGTCCAAAGCAAAAAATGAGGTGTGTCCAGTTTAGAAAAAAGACCTCTATCACACGAATCTCAACAAAAAATTTATACAGAAATTTATACAGAAATGCTCTATCACACGACTATCACACGTCAAGAATAGTTTTTGGAAAATCCTCAAGTCCAAAACAAAACTTCAGACATGTCCAGTTATCAAAAAAGACCTCTATCACACGAGTCTCAAATGCAAACATTTTAGTCAGAAATGCTCTATCACACGACTATCACACGTCAAGAATATTTTTTGAAAAAAGTTACATGTCCTAAACAAAAATTCAGCTGTGTCCAGTTATCAAAAAAGACCTCTATCACACGAGTCTTAAAAACAAAAAAATTAGTCAGAAATGCTGTATCACACGACTATCACACGTCTTTTTAAAAGCCAACAACCCTGTGCTAAAAAAAAAAAAATTCAGTCGGAAATGCACTATCACATGACTATCACATGTCAAGAATATTTTATGCAAAGTCCAAAACAAAAAATCAGGTGTGTCCAGTTTAGAAAAAAGGCCTCTATCACACAAATCTCAGACACAAAAAAATTTAGACAGATATGCTCTATCACACGACTATCTCACTTCTTTTTAAAGGGCAAATTCAAGTGTGTCCAGTTAACAAAAAAGGCGTCTATCACACGAATCTCAAACATTAAAAAAATAGTCCGAAATTCTCTATCACACGACTATCACACGTCAAGGACATTTTTTGAAAAAAGTTGCAAGTGCAAAACAAAAATTCAGGTGTGTCTAGTTATCAAAAAAGGCCTCTATCACACACGTCTGAAACACAAAAAATTTAGTCAGAAATGCTGTATCACACGACTATCACACGTCAAGAATATTTTTTGAAAAAGTCCTAAACAAAAATTCAGCTGTGTCAAGTGATAAATAAAGGCCTCTATCACACGAGTCTCAAAAACAAACATTTTAGTCAGAAATGCTCTATCACATGACTATCACACGTCTTTTTAAAAGCCAACAACTCTGTGCTAAAAAAAAAAAAATTCAGTCGGAAATGCTCTATCACACGGCTATCACACGTTTTTTTTAAAAGCCAAAAACCATGTATCACACGTCTATCACACGTCAAGAATATTTTATGCAAAGTCCAAAACAAAAAATCAGGTGTGTCCAGTTTAGAAAAAAGGCCTCTATCACACAAATCTCAGACACAAAATATTTAGAGAGAAATGCTCTATCACACGACTATCACACGTCAAGGACATTTTTTGAAAAAAGTTGCAAGTGCAAAACAAAAATTCAGGTGTGTCCAGTTATCAAAAAAGGCCTCTATCACACACATCTGAAACACAAAAAATTAAGTCGGAAATTCGCTATCACACGACTGTCACACGTCTTTTTAAAAGCCAAAAACCCTGTATCACACGACTATCACACGTCAAGAATATTTTATGCAAAGTCCAAAACAAAAAATCAGGTGTGTCCAGTTTAGAAAAAAGGCCTCTATCACACAAATCTCAGACACAAAATATTTAGACAGAAATGCTCTATCACACGACTATCACACGTCAAGGACATTTTTTGAAAAAAGTTGCAAGTGCAAAACAAAAATTCAGGTGTGTCCAGTTATCAAAAAAGGCCTCTATCACACACATCTGAAACACAAAAAATTAAGTCGGAAATTCGCTATCACACGACTGTCACACGTCTTTTTAAAAGCCAAAAACCCTGTATCACACGACTATCACACGTCAAGAATATTTTATGCAAAGTCCAAAACAAAAAATCAGGTGTGTCCAGTTTAGAAAAAAGGCCTCTATCACACAAATCTCAGACACAAAATATTTAGACAGAAATGCTCTATTTCACGACTATCACACGTCAAGGACATTTTTTGAAAAAAGTTGCAAGTGCAAAACAAAAATTCAGGTGTGTCTAGTTATCAAAAAAGGCCTCTATCACACACGTCTGAAACACAAAAAATTTAGTCAGAAATGCTGTATCACACGACTATCACACGTCAAGGATATTTTTTGAACAATTTTACAAGTCCAAAACAAAAATTCAGATGTGTACATTTATCAAAAAAGGCCTCTATCACACGAATCTCAAACACTAAAAATTTAGTCAGAAATGCTCTATCACACGACTATCACACGTCTCTTTAAAAGCTAAAAACCCTCTATCACACGACTATCACACATCAGGATTATTTTCTGCAAACTTTTACTATGTCCAAAGCAAAAAATGAGGTGTGTCCAGTTTAGAAAAAAGACCTCTATCACACGAATCTCAACACCAAAAATTTATACAGAAATGCTCTATCACACGACTATCACACGTCAAGAATAGTTTTGGGAAAATCCTCAAGTCCAAAACAAAAAATCGGTGTGTTCAGTTTAGAAAAAAGGCCTCTATCACACAAATCTCAGACACAAAATATTTAGACAGAAATGCTCTATCACACGACTATCACACGTCAAGGACATTTTTTGAAAAAAGTTGCAAGTGCAAAACAAAAATTCAGGTGTGTCTAGTTATCAAAAAAGGCCTCTATCACACACGTCTGAAACACAAAAAATTTAGTCAGAAATGCTGTATCACACGACTATCACACGTCAAGGATATTTTTTGAACAATTTTACAAGTCCAAAACAAAAATTCAGGTGTGTCCATTTATCAAAAAAGGCCTCTATCACACGAATCTCAAACACTAAAAATTTAGTCAGAAATGCTCTATCACACGACTATCACACGTCTCTTTAAAAGCTAAAAACCCTCTATCACACGACTATCACACGTCAGGATTATTTTCTGCAAACTTTTACTATGTCCAAAGCAAAAAATGAGGTGTGTCCAGTTTAGAAAAAAGACCTCTATCACACGAATCTCAACACCAAAAATTTATACAGAAATGCTCTATCACACGACTATCACACGTCAAGAATATTTTTTGAAAAATCCTCAAGTCCAAAACAAAAATTCAGGTACGATCAGTTATCAAAAAAGACCTGTATCACACGAGTCTCAAACACAAAAAATTTAGTCAGAAATGCTCTATCACAGGACTATCACACGTCAAGGATATTTTTTCAAATCAAAAATTTAGGTGTGTCCGTATATCAAAAAAGGCCTCTATCACACGAGTGTCAAACACAAAAAATGAAAGTATAGTCCAAATTCAAAGTCAGCCTAAACTATGAATATGTAATTTCAAGTAATTTTCCTGTACAAATCAAATCTTAAAAAAGTACTGTTGATTTATACGTCGGAATTATGACTGGTTGGCTCAAGGTGATAAACAATATGTGGAGCAATGTAACTGGAATATGTAAGAGCCTAGCTTTACTCACTCTATAGAGCATGGTTATTATACACAGCTGCTTTTGTGCAAGCAATTCAGGAATTTTCATTGTATATAGATAATCCTCAATCGATTGGTTGTCTTTTAATTTAGCAGTATCTACCCATTGAACTAATATGGGTCTTAACTTTGTTAAGCGACTGGAAAATTATCCATGTCACATAATGTAGACCTTGTAGAATTTATCTTAGTTTTTATCAACCTTTTCGCAGTTTTTTATTACTTTGTTACTTCATTAAAAATCACAAAAGTCACATGCATAATTTGTGTTTCCAAACCTTTGGCCAGCAGTGTATGTTCAATTGTGTAAAGTTATACACACTTGCTTATAAAGAAACACCCTGAATTTCTATAATTAAACCTGCTATTGCTCTACCTGGAAGTTACAGTGTGAAAATTCTTTCTAACAGGGAGATTGTGCTTCTTATGGAACTCTCAGTTACCACCCTGGGAAAGTGGATGATGCTTGGTGTCAGTATGTTTTAAATGACCAGTCCATCTTGAGTGCTAAGCATGAACTAGAAAAAACGTATGCAAATGCAATATCATTCCAATTGAGACAATAAATTCATATTGCTTGACATAGCCAGCATATAAGTTATGTGTTTTGACATGAATAGCTGACAAGAAATAGAATGCTAATTATTTAAGCAAAATAATTTGAAACTTCACAATTTATTGTCACACACCAAAATATTTTACTAAACAGCATAATTCAATTTTACCTTATTGAAAGTTACAAGGAAGATTTCAGAACAGGACCCAGTTATTGTGTGAAAAGGACATAATGCTACGCCAAAAAGAAAATTGCGACTTGGGTAATTTCATCAGATAAGTGCATACATCTTATATGTGTGGAAAGCAAATTAAGAATTATTAAGCTTCCAAAAGTTTGGGGGGCCAAAGTTTAGGACACTCAATGAAATAGGTAGACCATCATATGTTCCATTGGAAGCTGCCAAAGTTACAAATATCTATGGGGATTGTGATTTTTTTTCACGCTTATGAGCAAGTGTGCATACTGCATATTACTTTTCATTAGATGATTTTGTATAACTTTGTTATAACCAGACCAATAACTGTAAACGAAGTATTGTATAACAGAAAAGTCAAAATGACTGGTTCACGCAAAAATGGAGTTGCAAAGAGCCTCAGGACATCATATTTTCTAAGAATGTCATGAGATTATAACTGCCTAATAGAAAATCACTTATGTCAAGACATCTACCTATGTTCACAAACTGTCTCAAACTTTTTGTTTATAGCATGCGGCAATCTGAAGGCAATTAGGCGAATCAGTGCTTTTAACTGTTGTGGCACTGAAGATTGTATACTTGGGCCCTAATCATTTATTGGAAGTGTAAAAGGTATAAAGGTTTGGTTATGAAACATGCCTTGTAGTGTGACATCTGGTTAGTCACAGTATCCTCAAACTTATACAAAAATGCCCAACTTCACCAACCTTTTTACACCAGTCTAATAATTGCCATTGAACGAGTGTAACACCTTCAGTTAAAAGTCTCTATTTTTTTGCTGACAAATATCTTTGCTGCATGCAATTGAATTTATTATTACCTTGGCTAAGAAACTGTTGTGGTCCATGGCACTTCAGCATGTGAGTTTGTGGGTATGTGAGTTTCCTCCTGCAAAAACTACTGGATGGATTTAAATTTCCTTTTGCATGATTTGTTCATTTGTACTACACAATGCCTGATAAATGTTAGTGACTGTTGGAGCTTTTTTGCGCCTAAAGTTAAAGAAATCTGAAAAAGGCCTCTGCTGCGCGGCGCTGCATGCACTATCATTTTTTCATGTAGCACTAGCAGCCAAGAGGGTATATATTTCTGCATTCTCTCTGCAAAAACGGCCATTAAAAATCCAAAGAAGGTGCTACAGCACTAAATCAGCAGCATTTCAACGTTTATTTGATGAAAATCCGACCAGAATTGGCAAAATTAGCGTGAAATTGTAGCAAATCCGAAGCATGCTGATGCAAGTTCTACGACAAGTCGACAACATTTAGGCCCTAGTCTTAATTAACTGCTTATGTGTGGCATCTTGCAGTAGTCAAAGTTCAATTTTAAATGGTCAGCGAAGCTATGTGCTCTCTGAGTGCCTGTTCTACATTTTTATGTTGCTATGAATCTGCTAAAATATATGTTTTTATTTTTGTTCTTTCATGAGCTATGGATCTTCCTTGATACAGGCATTTATTTAATTTTACAGTGTCTTACAGCCTTTCACTTAGGCACTGCAAAAGAGTGTACTGTTGCACTGTGAAAATGGCACTTCGTGTGTCATCATATGATTTGTCATGATCATACCCAATACTTTCAATGTTAATTTGATTCAAGGAGACTTATCCCTCTTGTTGGTGACAGCCAAACGAAAGGATTATGAATCTGATTTTCAATCCAAAATCAGTTATGACAAGTCAAATGGCCTTCTCTGTACAATTAGGCCCTTCACTTGCTTCTCAGATCACAGTTCCAGCTAATAGGTCATTTGAACAATATCTTATCAATCCAATAAATAATGTATTTAAATTCCAAACCATCTCTCAAAAGGATGTACAAGACATAATTAAACCGTTAAAACTGAAAACAAGTCATGGAAAAGATAACATTTCAACAGTTTGCTTAAAGTTCCTAAAAGATTAACTCTGTGGCCTCCTGACTTTATTCATCAACCAGACTATAACAACTGGCATCTTTCCTGATCTCTTGAAAATAGCAAAAATTGTGCCGGTCTACAAAAAAGATGATGCGACCCTCCTTAACAAATGCATAATTATTTTAAAGTAAATGGCCTATTATATATTATACAAGTCAATATGGTTTCCGAGAGGGGCATTCAACACAGCTAGCAGCATTAGAATTAATCGACTTAATACTACTTGATATGGATAAAGGTAAAACTCCGTTAAACATATTCAGTGACTTGTCGAAAGCGTTTGATACCATATATCATAAAATCCTTCTATCGAAATTATCTCACTATGGCTTTAAAGATAACTCTTACAAATTAATGGAAGACTACCTCAGTGACAGAAAACAATATGTAGAACTAAATGAAAGTCGATCAACAGAACTAACGACTGAAACAGGGGTGCCACAGGGTTCAATCCTTGGACCACTCTTATTCATTATCTAAATCAATGACCTCTGCAATTCCACCAAACTTTTTAAAACCACAAGCTATGCAGATGATAAAACCTTGTTTGTCTCTCTAAATAACAATAATAATCAATTCAATATTGGCCAAATCAACAACGAACTGAGGAAAGTCAGTGAGTGGCTAGACTTGAACAAACTGTCATTAAATGTGTCAAAGACAAAGTTTAAACATTGAAATTAAATCGCAGAAAGTAGAACATGTAACAGTTCTTGACACTGAACTAAAATTGAAAGCACATATTGATAAAATCAGCAAAAAAATGTCTAAAGCAACTGTCATCTTGTCAAAATTGAAAAAATGTTATTCCCCAAAACAAAATTTTGTATTTCTCGCTCATAAATTCATACATTGACTATGGTATATTATGTTGGGGTCATAAAGGTAACAAACTTTCTACCCCTCAAAAAAAGGCACTTCGAATAATAACAAGAAGCAAATACAATGCCCACACTGACCCCCTCTTTAAAAAACTTAATATCTTAAAAATCCAGGACCTGTACATACCGGAAAATATTTCCAAGCAGTACCAGCTACTTGGAATCACTCACAATAAAACATAATATAAATACATGCCAGTCTACGAGGAAAAGCAAAGAGTTCTCCGTGGCCTAATGGTTTAAGGTGCTTGTTTGCGCTACCAGTCTGGCTCTGAGGTCGTGGGTTCCACTCCCACTCCTGGAACTCAATTTGGTCCGAGCGCATGGGACATTAAATGGAGGCGGGTTGTATTCAGTGTTCTATGCTGGGGCAACTGAAAGACCCTGGGCATCCCTGAATTAATAGGGTATGTGCCAGACTCACAGTCTTCTCATCTCATCCTCATACGGCGATCGCCTGCCTCGATATAGCCCACTGAGGTGCTGCAGAGGCGTAAAACACAAACAAACAAACAAAACAAAAACGAGGAAAAGCAATGATAAAGAAGCTGTGTATATTTGGTGCCAAAACATCTCTATGTTTATCCTTTCATTGAATCCTTTTTTTTTTATGTTTTAATAATCAACTATGATATATATGTTACCAAATAAAAAAAAGTTGTTTGTTGGACTGTTTAAATGTTGTTTTGACATACTCATATGGTGTATAGCAGAACTATATCATCAGTTCACATATCCGCTTTGGAGACCACCCCATCACCATAGCTTTTCGTGACTGCTGCCAAATGTTACAGAATACGGTAATTATGGCTGTGAACCACACCCACAAACCTGTTTCATTAAGGTTTTTTTCCTCATAAAATAATGACATATTACAAGATTAAAATATGTGTGCAGTATGATGAACCTGACTTCCAGCGGTGGATCATAGTGCTGTGTTACAGAGTACGTTACATTTTTGCTCCTCACAAAACTTGCAACAGCAGAGAAATACCAATGATTCAAGGGAGCTGTTTATGGTATGTTAGCAGTTGTACTACCTGGTCATATGATATTTGGAAAAATATGTCACGTTTTTGTGTATGTCCTGGCCTCTAAAAAATCTAATGGTTAGAACCAGTCCCGAATCATGTCATAATGTAGAGTATACTGTTGTTTGATAGCCACAATAGGGAATTGCCTTGCACAGTTCAAGCATTAGCTAAAGTTATCACATGGCTCTCTCAATGTCTCAGCCACAGTACGTCACGTTTTGGCGTACGTCCCATTTTTGGGCCTCACATATTTGACCAGATATCGAAAGATGCTTTGGAGAATTATTAGTTTTGGGGACGTAGACATAGCCACAAGACCAATCACTGGTAATAAAAGCATTTTTCTACTGCAGGCCTGAGGTAAAGCCTATGTCTTGAGTGAGATAAATTGTAGACTACGCCATGTTTTTGTACTGCTTCACAGTGGGAGTAGATGGGTCATTCTCAAATTTCGGGACAATTTGCGTCACTCTAGCTCCCTGACATTAATATGAATGCGATGAGTATCTGAAGCGTCACTCTGCATCTGTTATTCATATTTCTACTTAGAACCACTGCATTTGGAGCAAAAAGTCATTCATTAGACTTTTTTTAATGCATTATGTCCAGAAATCCGTGCAAAATCACTGGTTTTTCCCTGTCACTGGACCTGACATGACAAAATCAAGTGTTCATTTTCCTCCTAATATACCATTATTTTCAAAGTTTCTTTGCACGATTCATGGGAATATAGACTTGAATTTATATTTAGTTCATATTCAATTTTTTTTGGTATAATTTCATTGATTAAATTGATAAAATAGTCGTGTCACTAATTTATGTCAATTTTTTTGTCCCCTCCGTTACTTGCCATGGCTCTGTTCGTTATTGTTTTTTATGAGCTATTTTCACTGAATATCATCAGACGCATGTGCGCCATAGTACCACTGCCTTGCAGACTTCATAAAACATGTATTCAATAAATTATGACATAATGTTCATAAAAAATGTTTTTGGTCCCACTAAAATGTCCCCTCCGTTTCCTTCATTTCCAAGCTTACCAATGATAATTTTACAGAGCGATTTCATGTATATGTTGCTGAGGGTGGCAGGTTTTAATATTCTGCAATTATTTTGTCCAATCTCCAAAATAAAAAGCAGTAATGAGCGAAAAGCAAAAAAATTGTTCTCCTCCGTTACCGTCCACTCCGTTACCAGATCATGAGCAAGAAATCGACATTTGGACCAAAAAATCTACTGATACGAGATGAAGTACTTTTGAAAATAATAGTTACATCAATCTTTTATCATTTTTCCTATTGTTGCTGTTCCTAAAGTTGGTTTTTTACATCAAAATTCCCCTCCGTTACCACATTGTCCCCTCCGTTACAGGACAATTTTCCTGTACCCGTTGTCCCGAAATTTGAGAATGGCCCAGATACGTATCTCAACACATAGGAGGTATTAAGCTCTGAAACTTCTCTAGTTAGAACCTAGGATGGTCCTCTTTGAAATGGTGTTTAATATTGAATATTACAAGACACTTTATTTTCCACCCTTTGGTGGCCAGAATCTGTACGCATTCCCATGCTACAGGCGTCTATGGCAGTCCATTCATGATTAGATGTAAGACCTGAACCATAAAAAGTTTATAGGTGGTGCGTGGAAAAGCGTTCTAAATAGGACATCTCAAGCATCGCCTAGGCAATTATTTGTCACATGAAATAGTCTAATGTATGATGTATCCCAAATGGCTGAAATAAAAACCTGTCTGGCTGTCTGTCTGTCTGTCTCTTGATCATGACTAATCCAACTGCCTCTAAGTTTCCCATGTTGAAAGTATAGAAGATGACACTTCATCAGCTATCATGAGTCACGAAGTGCATTTTTCACAGTGAACTGGTCCTCATTTTTGCTTAATCAAAGTGAAAGGCTGTAATTGCATTTCACCAACAAATTTGAGATAAGTCCCAAATCATTTTGAATTGGACTGCTCCCTAGCCATTGTTTGGCATTCTTACCAAGCTTTCAGATGTCACTGTTTGTTAATCCTACCATTTTGATTCTTCTCAATTAAAAAGTAGTAAAAGTTTGTTCTAACTTTCAACTGTGCAGAACAGGGCTTCAACCATCCTAACTTTCAGTGTTATATTGTAAAGTGTACCCTGACCTGTGACAACATGTACCTTTATTCTGTAAAGAAAGCTTTTTTGTAACCATAGTTATTTACAGATGATTTCATATTTGTAGACATAATTTTTTTTTTCTGGGACATGTATTCTATATGGGAAAATGGCATCAGAAAACTTATGACATCACTTTTCCCCATAGGATACCATGTCCTAGGAAAAAATTCACATTTCGTCCTTTGGTCTACAAATATGAAATCATCTGGAAATCATGTGTTTTCCTTGCCAAAGAAAGCTAACAAAACCAACGATGCTTGTGTGCACTGGCATGCTATTAGAGGATGGCTTAAACAAGGGTCTAAAGGTCTAGCCACACTGTTGCATGTCACAAAACAAGCATGGTACTGATGGAAGCCTGACTATTTTAGTTACTTTTAGAAATCAGTACGAGGGGTTTTCCAAAAGTTCTGTGCAACTGGCCATAACTTTAACTGTATTTTATGCAGACGTATCATATTCAGGTCAGTTAAGATTGAGGTAATTTTCAATTGATCCTCAAAAAGTCAGATCATAGAAAGCGGCCCAGAGCATTAAAAAAGGCGTTGACACAAATGTCTTATGAAAACATTTAATTATCTTGAGAGATTTTCAACTGGAAACATGTGGAAATCAAGCATACTCATTTCACAACTTCTCTAAGTGATCAATAGATACATTATGTGTTTCTTCATACCTTAAATTCATTTGAAAAACATGCCTCTAAAGTCTTCAGGTTAAGAGCAGTTTTCGATTCATGCATTTTTCTGGTTCATGGATTCTCTACTATGTCTTTTATTCCTTCAAATAAGTATATATAAAAGTTCACATGGTTTCATTACTCATACTATCTTCCTTGTACAGTACAAGCAAAAATAAAGTAAGACTAGAACGGGTGCTCGGAGAGCACATAGCTTCGCTGTCCATTTAAGATTGAACTTTGACTACTACTGCAAGGTGCTGCGTATTAGGGGCTGACCAGTCGATGGTTGGGGGGCTATGGCTTTTACCCCCGCGACAAACTCATTCTTATGGTGCGCGAAGCGTCAACCAATATTTGTTTTGCACGTGGACATGCAACAAGCTTTTTTTTCGTTATTTAACATTGCGGTACGAAATATCTTCCCTCTTGGCTGCTAGTGCTGCAGCAAACAATGATAGTTCATGCTGCACTGTAGAGGCCTTTTTCAGATTTCTTTGATTGTGGGCCCAAAAAAGCTCCAATAGTCACCAAAATTTAATCAGTTCTTGTGTAGTACAAATGAATACATCATGCCAAAGGAAATCTAAATCCATCCAGTAGTTTTTGCAGGAAGCAACTCACATACACACTAACGCACATGCTGATGTGCCAGGAACCACAATAGCTTCTGAGCGAAGCTAAAAATGTACTGTCAGAAGCCCTCTGTTTACCTATTTTGCCCTTCTTTCTCCTCTCCAGCCAAATATCTCCATACAACTACACTTGACTCCTCACAACAACCTTAGACCATAAAAGCACTCAATTACAGTATGTCACTTTGATAAAGAAAACAGTGAACTCTTGCACTGTGAAAATGGCACTTCATGTGTCATCATGCTGATGATTTATCATGATCATACCCAATACTTTCAATGTTAGTTTGACTTAAGGAGAGTAATCCCGCTTGTTGGTGACAGCCAAACGAAAGGATTATGCATCTGATTTTCACTCTAAAATCAGTTATGACAAGTCAAATGGCCTTCTCTAGTTCATGACTAATCAAACAGCCTCTATTATTCCCGTGTTGAAAGTAGAGAAGATGACACTTCATCGGCTATCATGAGTCACAAAGTGCATTTCTCACAGTGAATCGGTCCTAAGTTTTTCTCTATCGAAGTGACAGACTGTAAGCTGCAATATAATTGCAAAGGGGCACAGTATCATATTAAACAATCATAATGGGAGTGATGGAGTTTAAATTGGTGTTGTATAAATGTAATTTTAAAAGGTAGTTTCTAGTAGGTAAAGGTACATACATAGGAAGTGATTGAATGGTAGCCAAAGGTGTAAGGGTAAAGTTGTGGCAGATTCTTACTTCAAGCTGGGGTAGTCATACTATATTTTGGGTTGTACTGTATGCATATTTAAGAAGGTTCTCACTCACTCTGTCAGATTTTGAAAGCAAAATATATGAATTTCATAGATGTCCGAGATCTTATTCATCAGTCATAAAATTGCTCATTAAAATTGCTCATCTCATTTAATACAGACGTTACTGAATCAAGGATGGTTAAGTGACTCGAATATGTTTGATTACATTATTTCCATTATTATGCAGTTCTTCAAAATACAACCTTTGCTAGTTGTAAGAAAAAAAAAGTATTGATATGCTTTGATTTATTGAGTGAAGCCAGTTACACTGGACAGATGTCAAGCTCACACTAAGAAATTACTACAAAATCTGTGGCATATTCCATGACTTCTGCTTTCCATGGCTACAAAACAACCATTTATTTTTTATTCCTAGAATCTGATATTTTGGGAATCAATTGTATGCAATCTCAATATAAATTGACCCTAAATTCATGCGCCTTTGTTATATGTCAAAAGTTGGACAGAACATTTGAAAAACCCTCGTAAAAATGACAATGCAGTTAAATTCCATGTGTTCTTTTTGCTACCTGACAGAACAGCTGCTTTAATCCTTTGTCTCATCACAGTAACTTGCTCCTCCCCCCTGGCCCCATTGTAAATTACAGTACAAATTTCTAGAAGTGGCTCGTCATTTAAAATCTAGCCTTAGCTATCTATCTATAGCCATTCCAAGCTAAACTAAGCTACACTTACAGTTGCTCTCGAAAGTAAGTACACCCCATGCAATTTTTTGAACTTCTGTCTCTCAAAGGTACAAATTATTATATTATTATATATTGACACACTAACAATAAAATAGTGTCAACTTAATACATGTGCATACAATTATATTACAAATTCATAAATTCAGTCTCCCATTAAATTAATACAGTTGAGTATCTAAAAAATGGTCATTGCAAAAGTAAGTACACCCTTCTAATTTCAGGCAGTCAATACCTTGTGTTTCCTAAGTGGGTGGCCAAAATAGCTTGTAGATGCTTCCTTTACCATTGAATAAGGTTCTAAAATCTTTGCACTGGAACTTGCGGCCATGCCTACATGTAAAACTGTATCACCACTGAATGTCCAGGAGATTCCCTGACTAAATTTTTTTGTGTTTGAGACTCGTGTGATAGAGGCCTTTTTTGAGAATTGGACACACCTGCATTTTAGTTTTGGACTCATAATTTTTTTTTTTAATGGCTGTGACGTGTGATAAAGGGTTTTTTAAAAAGATGTGTGATAGAGCATTTCAGACAAATGTTTTTGTGTTTGAGACTCGTGTGAGAGAGGCCTTTTTTGAGAACTGGACACACTGAATTTTAGTTTTTGACAGGGTTTTCGACTTTTAAAAAGACGTGTGATAGTCGTGTGATAGAGCATTTCTGACTAAATTTTTTGTGTTTGAGAATTGTGTGATAGAGGTCTTTTTTAATAACTGGACACACCTGAATTTTTTTTTTGGACATGTAAAATTTTTTTTTAATGTCCTTGACGTGTGATAGTCGTGTGATAGAGCATTTCTGACTGAATTTTTTGTTTTTGAGACTCGTGTGATAGAGGCCTTTTTTGAGAATTGGACACACCTGCATTTTAGTTTTGGATTCGTAATTTTTCTTTTTAATGGCTGTGACCTGTGATAGTCGTGTGATAAAGGGTTTTTGACTTTTAAAAAGATGTGTGGTAGTCGTGTAATAGAGCATTTCTGACAAATTTTTTTGTGTTTGAGACTCGTGTGAGAGAGGCCTTTTTTGAGAACTGGACACACCTGAATTTTAGTTTTTGACAGGGTTTTTGACTTTTAAAAAGACGTGTGATAGTCGTGTGATAGAGCATTTCTGACTAAATTTTTTGTGTTTGAGAATTGTGTGATAGAGGTCTTTTTTGATAACTGGACACACCTGAATTTCTATTTTGGACTTACTTTTTTCAAGAAATATTCTTGACGTGTGATAGTCGTGTGATACAGGGTTTTTGACTTTTAAAAAGACGTGTGATAGTCGTGTGATAGAGCATTTCCCACTAAATTTTTTGTGTTTGAGAATTGTGTGATAGAGGTCTTTTTTAATAACTGGATACACCTGAATTTTTTTTTTGACTTGAAAAATTTTTTTTAATGTCCTTGTCGTGTGATAGTCGTGTGAAACAGGATTTCTGAATAAATTTTTTGTGTGTGAGACTCGTGTGGTAGAGGTCTTTTTTGATAACTGGACACACCTGAATTTTTATTTTGGACAGGGTTTTTGACTTTTAAAAAGACGTGTGATAGTCGTGTGATACAGCATTTCTGACTGAATTTTTTGTTTTTGAGACTCGTGTGATAGAGGCCTTTTTTGAGAATTGGACACACCTGCATTTTAGTTTTGGACTCATAATTTTTTCTTTTAAATGGCTGTGACGTGTGATAGTCGTGTGATAAAGGGTTTTTGACTTTTAAAAAGACGTGTGATAGTCGTGTGATAGAGCATTTCTGACATAATTTTTTTTGTTTGAGATTCGTGTGATAGAGGCCTTTTTTCTAAACTGGACACAGCTTATTTTTTGTTTTGGACTTTTAAAATTTTGCAAAAAATATTCTTGACGTGTGATAGTCGTGTGAAAGAGGGTTTTTGGTCGATAAAAAAGACGTGTGATAGTCGTGTGATAGAGCATTTCTAGCAAAGAATTTTTGATTGAGACTCGTGTGATAGAAGCCTTTTTTATAAACTGGACACAGCTTATTTTTTGTTTTGGCTTCTAAGATTTTGCAAAAAATATTATTGACGTGTGATAGTCGTGTGAAAGAGGGTTTTTGGCCGATAAAAAGACGTGTGATAGTCGTGTGATAGAGCATTTCTGACATAATTTTTTCTGTTTGAGATTCGTGTGATAGAGGCCTTTTTTCTAAACTGGACACAGCTTATTTTTTGTTTTGGACTTTTAAAATTTTGCAAAAAATATTCTTGACGTGTGATAGACGTGTGAAAGAGGGTTTTTGGTCGATAAAAAAGTCGTGTGATAGTCGTGTGATAGAGCATTTCCAGCAAAAAGTTCTTGATTGAGACTCGTGTGATAGAGGCCTATTTTGATAACTGGACACACTTGAATTTGTCTTTTAAAAAGACGTGTGATAGTCGTGTGATAGAGCATTTCTGTCATAATTCTTTTTGTTTGAGATTCGTGTGATAGAGGCCTTTTTTATAAACTGGACACAGCTTATTTTTTGTTTTGGCTTCTAAGATTTTGCAAAAAATATTATTGACGTGTGATAGACGTGTGAAAGAGGGTTTTTGGTCGATAAAAAAGACGTGTGATAGTCGTGATTAAAACACTCAGGTCTAAGTTGGACTCTACACATAATGATACTGTTAACAACATCGAAACTGCCCCTCATAAACTCCAACACTTCAAAAGCATATCTCAGAGTGACATAAAGAAAATGATCAGGGAAATGCCGGTTAAACACTGCCAACTTGATCCCATTCCAACGTGGCTTTTGCTCGAATGCATTGATGAATACCTCCCAATTATTACCAATATTGTCAATAAGTCACTCACACAGGGAGAAATGCCTCTTGAGCTGAAACATGCTCTAGTAAAACCTCTGTTGAAAAAATGTGGACTGGATCTAATCAAGAAGAATTATAGACCGGTATCGAATCTCTCCTTCCTTGGCAAATTAATTGAAAGTGCTGTTATCAAACAATACACAGATCATCTTACTGCAAACAACCTGGATGATGAGAAACAGTCAGCTTACAGAAAATTTCACAGCACTGAAACCCTCCTGACCAAGATCCATAATGATATCATGTTGAATATGAGCAAAGGTGAGGTAACAATGCTTGTACTGTTGGACCTTTCAGCCGCTTTTGACACAATTGATCACAAGATTCTACTGAAACGTTTAGAAAACAGATACGGCGTTCAAGATTCTGCTCTGTGCTGGTTCAAGTCATACATTTCAGAGAGGTCACAGTCAGTGATAATTAATGACAAAACATCGACCAAACTGCCACTCAAATTTGGGGTTCCTCAAGGTTCAAAATTAGGACCAATCCTATTTAATTCATACATCGCTCCATTAAGCGAAGTGGCTGCAAAAAATCAAGTCAGAGACCAAAAGTATGCCGATGACGAACAACTTATTCTCTCTTTCAAACCAACTTTCTTAGATCAGAGAAATGCAGTTGTCAAAGTGCAAAAGTGCATTGCTGAAATCAGGAAATTTCTCCATGAAAATAAGCTTTGTAACAATGGAGAAAAAACTGAACTACTGCTCATCGGCAGCCAACACCAACTTAATAAACTCCAAGTATCGTCAATCCATGTCGACAATGTCAAAATTGATGCAGTCGATCATGTTAGAAATCTTGGTGTAATCTTTGACAAAAACATGACCATGGAAAAACAAGTCAACAAAATGTGTCGGAATGCCTATTTCAATTTAAGAAATATTTCAAAAATCCGGAAGTCATTGGACAAGGAAACCTGCAAAACAGCTGTCAATGCTCTTGTGACTCCTCACCTAGACTATGGAAATGGTCTTCTGTATGGAACATCAAGTCGCTTATTGCATAAACTTCAAGTGGCCCAAAACTCAGCAGTTCGACTCATTGAAAAATTGAAGAAGCATGACAGTGTAAGCCAGCATAGGAAGCAGCTACATTGGCTACCAATTCCAGCTAGAATACAATTCAAACTCATGTTAACAACTTGGAAAGCAGTAAACGGACAAGCTCCCTTGTATATTCAAAAGATGATTCAGCCAAAATCTCAACAAAACTGTAATCTGAGAAGCAATAACAAAATGCTCTTAAATGAACCAACTTCCTTCAACAAAAACAAATATGAAGACAGAGCCTTTTCACATGCTGCTCCAAAACTGTGGAACCAACTCCCAGAGATTGTCAAGGCCTCTAAAACACTTGAAGGCTTCAAGAGAAATCTCAAAACTTATCTATTTAAGAGTTTCTACAAATAAATCAATCATGCACAAGCGCTAGTGAGCAGTTTACTGGAATTAGCGCTATATAAATGCCTATTATTATTATTATTATTATAGAGCATTTCTAGCAAAGAATTTTTGATTGAGACTCGTGTGATAGAGGCCTTTTTTCTAAACTGGACACAGCTTATTTTTTGTTTTGGACTTGTAAAATTTTGCAAAAAATATTCTTGACGTGTGATAGACGTGTGAAAGAGGGTTTTTGGTCGATAAAAAAGTCGTGTGATAGTCGTGTGATAGAGCATTTCCAGCAAAAAGTTTTTGATTGAGATTCGTGTGATAGAGGCCTTTTTTATAAACTGGACACAGCTTATTTTTTGTTTTGGCTTCTAAGATTTTGCAAAAAATATTAGTGACGTGTGATAGTCGTGTGAAAGAGGGTTTTTGGTCGATAAAAAAGACGTGTGATAGTCGTGTGATAGAGCATTTCTAGCAAAGAATTTTTGATTGAGACTCGTGTGATAGAGGCCTTTTTTCTAAACTGGACACAGCTTATTTTTTGTTTTGGCTTCTAAGATTTTGCAAAAAATATTATTGACGTGTGATAGTCGTGTGAAAGAGGGTTTTTGGTCAATAAAAAAGACGTGTGATAGTCGTGTGATAGAGCATTTCCAGCAAAAAATTTTTGATTGAGACTTGTGTGATAGAGGCCTATTTTGATAACTGGACACACATGAATTTGGCTTTTAAAAAGACGTGTGATAGTCGTGTGATAGAGCATTTCTGACTAAATTTTTAGTGTTTGAGATTCGTGTGATAGAGGCCTTTTTTCTTAACTGGACACACCTGATTTTTTGTTTTGTACCTTTAACATTTTGCAGAAAATAATCCTGACGTGTGATAGTCGTGTGATAGAGGGTTTTTGGCTTTTAAAAAGACTTGTGATAGTCGTGTGATAGAGCATTTCTGACATAATTTTTTTTGTTTGAGATTCGTGTGATAGAGGCCTTTTTTCTAAACTGGACACAGCTTATTTTTTGTTTTGGACTTTTAAAATTTTGCAAAAAATATTCTTGACGTGTGATAGACGTGTGAAAGAGGGTTTTTGGTCGATAAAAAAGTCGTGTGATAGTCGTGTGATAGAGCATTTCCAGCAAAAAGTTCTTGATTGAGACTCGTGTGATAGAGGCCTATTTTGATAACTGGACACACTTGAATTTGTCTTTTAAAAAGACGTGTGATAGTCGTGTGATAGAGCATTTCTGTCATAATTCTTTTTGTTTGAGATTCGTGTGATAGAGGCCTTTTTTATAAACTGGACACAGCTTATTTTTTTAAGATTTTGCAAAAAATATTATTGACGTGTGATAGACGTGTGTAAGAGGGTTTTTGGTCGATAAAAAAGACGTGTGATAGTCGTGTGATAGAGCATTTCTAGCAAAGAATTTTTGATTGAGACTCGTGTGATAGAGGCCTTTTTTCTAAACTGGACACAGCTTATTTTTTGTTTTGGACTTGTAAAATTTTGCAAAAAATATTCTTGACGTGTGATAGTCGTGTGAAAGAGGGTTTTTGGTCGATAAAAAAGACGTGTGATAGTCGTGTGATAGAGCATTTCTAGCAAAGAATTTTTGATAGAGACTCGTGTGATAGAAGCCTTTTTTATAAACTGGACACAGCTTATTTTTTGTTTTGGCTTCTAAGATTTTGCAAAAAATATTATTGACGTGTGATAGTCGTGTGAAAGAGGGTTTTTGGCCGATAAAAAGACGTGTGATAGTCGTGTGATAGAGCATTTCTGACATAATTTTTTCTGTTTGAGATTCGTGTGATAGAGGCCTTTTTTCTAAACTGGACACAGCTTATTTTTTGTTTTGGACTTGTAAAATTTTGCAAAAAATATTCTTGACGTGTGATAGACGTGTGAAAGAGGGTTTTTGGTCGATAAAAAAGTCGTGTGATAGTCGTGTGATAGAGCATTTCCAGCGAAAAAAGTTCTTGATTGAGACTCGTGTGATAGAGGCCTATTTTGATAACTGGACACACTTGAATTTGGCTTTTAAAAAAGACGTGTGATAGTCGTGTGATAGAGCATTTCTGACATAATTTTTTTTGTTTGAGAATCGTGTGATAGAGGCCTTTTTTCTAAACTGGACACAGCTTATTTTTTGTTTTGGACTTTTAAAATTTTGCAAAAAATATTCTTGACGTGTGATAGACGTGTGAAAGAGGGTTTTTGGTCGATAAAAAAGTCGTGTGATAGTCGTGTGATAGAGCATTTCCAGCAAAAAGTTCTTGATTGAGACTCGTGTGATAGAGGCCTATTTTGATAACTGGACACACTTGAATTTGTCTTTTAAAAAGACGTGTGATAGTCGTGTGATAGAGCATTTCTGTCATAATTCTTTTTGTTTGAGATTCGTGTGATAGAGGCCTTTTTTATAAACTGGACACAGCTTATTTTTTGTTTTGGCTTCTAAGATTTTGCAAAAAATATTATTGACGTGTGATAGTCGTGTGAAAGAGGGTTTTTGGTCGATAAAAAAGTCGTGTGATAGTCGTGTGATAGAGCATTTCTAGCAAAGAATTTTTGATTGAGACTCGTGTGATAGAGGCCTTTTTTCTAAACTGGACACAGCTTATTTTTTGTTTTGGCTTCTAAGATTTTGCAAAAAATATTATTGACGTGTGATAGTCGTGTGAAAGAGGGTTTTTGGTCAATAAAAAAGACGTGTGATAGTCGTGTGATAGAGCATTTCTGACTAAATTTTTAGTGTTTGAGATTCGTGTGATAGAGGCCTTTTTTCTTAACTGGACACACCTGATTTTTTGTTTGTACCTTTAACATTTTGCAGAAAATAATCCTGACGTGTGATAGTCGTGTGATAGAGGGTTTTTGGCCGATAAAAAGACGTGTGATAGTCGTGTGATAGAGCATTTCTGACATAATTTTTTTTGTTTGAGATTCGTGTGATAGAGGCCTTTTTTCTAAACTGGACACAGCTTATTTTTTGTTTTGGACTTGTAAAATTTTTCAAAAAATATTCTTGACGTGTGATAGACGTGTGAAAGAGGGTTTTTGGTCGATAAAAAAGACGTGTGATAGTCGTGTGATAGAGCATTTCTAGCAAAGAATTTTTGATTGAGACTCGTGTGATAGAGGCCTTTTTTCTAAACTGGACACAGCTTATTTTTTGTTTTGGACTTGTAAAATTTTGCAAAAAATATTCTTGACGTGTGATAGACGTGTGAAAGAGGGTTTTTGGTCGATAAAAAAGTCGTGTGATAGTCGTGTGATAGAGCATTTCCAGCAAAAAGTTCTTGATTGAGATTCGTGTGATAGAGGCCTTTTTTATAAACTGGACACAGCTTATTTTTTGTTTTGGCTTCTAAGATTTTGCAAAAAATATTAGTGACGTGTGATAGTCGTGTGAAAGAGGGTTTTTGGTCGATAAAAAAGACGTGTGATAGTCGTGTGATAGAGCATTTCTAGCAAAGAATTTTTGATTGAGACTCGTGTGATAGAGGCCTTTTTTCTAAACTGGACACAGCTTATTTTTTGTTTTGGACTTGTAAAATTTTGCAAAAAATATTCTTGACGTGTGATAGACGTGTGAAAGAGGGTTTTTGGTCGATAAAAAAGTTGTGTGATAGTCGTGTGATAGAGCATTTCCAGCAAAAAGTTTTTGATTGAGATTCGTGTGATAGAGGCCTTTTTTATAAACTGGACACAGCTTATTTTTTGTTTTGGCTTCTAAGATTTTGCAAAAAATATTAGTGACGTGTGATAGTCGTGTGAAAGAGGGTTTTTGGTCGATAAAAAAGATGTGTGATAGTCGTGTGATAGAGCATTTCTAGCAAAGAATTTTTGATTGAGACTCGTGTGATAGAGGCCTTTTTTCTAAACTGGACACAGCTTATTTTTTGTTTTGGCTTCTAAGATTTTGCAAAAAATATTATTGACGTGTGATAGTCGTGTGAAAGAGGGTTTTTGGTCAATAAAAAAGACGTGTGATAGTCGTGTGATAGAGCATTTCCAGCAAAAAATTTTTGATTGAGACTTGTGTGATAGAGGCCTATTTTGATAACTGGACACACATGAATTTGGCTTTTAAAAAGACGTGTGATAGTCGTGTGATAGAGCATTTCTGACTAAATTTTTAGTGTTTGAGATTCGTGTGATAGAGGCCTTTTTTCTTAACTGGACACACCTGATTTTTTGTTTTGTACCTTTAACATTTTGCAGAAAATAATCCTGACGTGTGATAGGCGTGTGATAGAGGGTTTTTGGCCGATAAAAAGACGTGTGATAGTCGTGTGATAGAGCATTTCTGACATAATTTTTTTGTTTGAGATTCGTGTGATAGAGGCCTTTTTTCTAAACTGGACACAGCTTATTTTTTGTTTTGGCTTCTAAACTTTTGCAAAAAATATTCTTGACGTGTGACAGTCGTGTGAAAGAGGGTTTTTGGTCGATAAAAAAGACGTGTGATAGTCGTGTGATAGAGCATTTCCAGCAAAAAGTTCTTGATTGAGACTCGTGTGATAGAGGCCTATTTTGATAACTGGACACACTTGAATTTGTCTTTTAAAAAGACGTGTGATAGAGCATTTCTGTCATAATTCTTTTTGTTTGAGATTCGTGTGATAGAGGCCTTTTTTATAAACTGGACACAGCTTATTTTTTGTTTTGGCTTCTAAGATTTTGCAAAAAAATATTATTGACGTGTGATAGTCGTGTGAAAGAGGGTTTTTGGTCGATAAAAAAGTCGTGTGATAGTCGTGTGATAGAGCATTTCTAGCAAAGAATTTTTGATTGAGACTCGTGTGATAGAGGCCTTTTTTATAAACTGGACACAGCTTATTTTTTGTTTTGGCTTCTAAGATTTTGCAAAAAATATTATTGACGTGTGATAGTCGTGTGAAAGAGGGTTTTTGGCCGATAAAAAGACGTGTGATAATCGTGTGATAGAGCATTTCTGACATAATTTTTTTTGTTTGAGATTCGTGTGATAGAGGCCTTTTTTCTAAACTGGACACAGCTTATTTTTTGTTTTGGCTTCTAAACTTTTGCAAAAAATATTCTTGACGTGTGACAGTCGTGTGAAACAGGGTTTTTGGTCGATAAAAAAGACGTGTGATAGTCGTGTGATAGAGCATTTCCAGCAAAAATTTATTGATTGAGACTCTTGTGATAGAGGCCTATTTTGATAACTGGACACACTTGAATTTGTCTTTTAAAAAGACGTGTGATAGTCGTGTGATAGAGCATTTCTGTCATAATTCTTTTTGTTTGAGATTCGTGTGATAGAGGCCTTTTTTATAAACTGGACACAGCTTATTTTTGGTTTTGGCTTCTAAGATTTTGCAAAAAATATTATTGACGTGTGACAGTCGTGTGAAAGAGGGTTTTTGGTCGATAAAAAAGACGTGTGATAGTCGTGTGATAGAGCATTTCTAGCAAAGAATTTTTGATTGAGACTCGTGTGATAGAGGCCTTTTTTCTAAACTGGACACAGCTTATTTTTTGTTTTGGACTTGTAAAATTTTGCAAAAAATATTCTTGACGTGTGATAGACGTGTGAAAGAGGGTTTTTGGTCGATAAAAAAGTCGTGTGATAGTCGTGTGATAGAGCATTTCCAGCAAAAAGTTCTTGATTGAGATTCGTGTGATAGAGGCCTTTTTTATAAACTGGACACAGCTTATTTTTTGTTTTGGCTTCTAAGATTTTGCAAAAAATATTAGTGACGTGTGATAGTCGTGTGAAAGAGGGTTTTTGGTCGATAAAAAAGACGTGTGATAGTCGTGTGATAGAGCATTTCTAGCAAAGAATTTTTGATTGAGACTCGTGTGATAGAGGCCTTTTTTCTAAACTGGACACAGCTTATTTTTTGTTTTGGCTTCTAAGATTTTGCAAAAAATATTATTGACGTGTGATAGTCGTGTGAAAGAGGGTTTTTGGTCGATAAAAAAGACGTGTGATAGTCGTGTGATAGGGCATTTCCAGCAAAAAATTTTTGATTGAGACTCGTGTGATAGAGGCCTATTTTGATAACTGGACACACTTGAATTTGGCTTTTAAAAAGATGTGTGATAGTCGTGTGATAGAGCATTTCTGACTAAATTTTTTTTGTTTGAGATTCGTGTGATAGAGGCCTTTTTTCGTAACTGGACACAGCTTATTTTTTGTTTTGGACTTGTAAAATTTTGCAAAAAAAATTCTTGACGTGTGATAGACGTGTGAAAGAGGGTTTTTGGTCGATAAAAAAGACGTGTGATAGTCGTGTGATAGAGCATTTCCAGCAAAAATTTTTTAATTGAGACTCGTGTCATAGAGGCCTTTATTCGTAACTGGACACACCTTATTTTTTGTTTTGGACTCGTAAAATTTTGCAAAAAATATTCTTGACGTGTGATAGTCGTGTGAAAGAGGGTTTTTGGTCGATAAAAAAGACGTGTGATAGTCGTGTGATAGAGCATTTCGAGCAAAAATTTTTTGATTGAGACTCGTGTGATAGAGGCCTATTTTGATAACTGGACACACTTGAATTTGGCTTTTAAAAAGACGTGTGATAGTCGTGTGATACTGCATTTCTGGCAAAAATTTTTGTGTTTGAGTCTCGTGTTATGCAGGCCTTTTTGATATATATGGACACACCTGATTTTTGGTTTTATTCTGGACGTGTGATAATCGTGTGATACATGGTTTTCGGCTTTTAAAAACATGTGTGATAGTCGTATGATGGAGCATATCTGGCAAAATTATTTGCGTTTCAGCACATTGTTTTTGGCTTTTAGAAAGATGTGTGATAATCGTGTGATAGAGCCATTTATGTCAGGAATATTTTTGTCTGAGCCCGCGGTTGTTGGCTTTTGAAAGACGTGTGATAGTCGTGTGATAGGGCATTTCCAGCAATAATTTTTGTGTTTCAGACACGTGTGATACTTTTTGGGAATTGTGATAGATATTTTCAAACCATTTTTTTTTTCGTGTGATACGGGGTTTGTGACCTTTTAATTAAGGAGTAATACAAGGAAATTTACTGGCTTTTACATATATATGGTTCCACATTTCTGCATAGTTGTCCTCTGATAGTTCTGCTAAAAAAAGGACAATAAGTGTGTGATAGAGCCTTAATTACAAAACTACACACGTCCAAAATTTCCGGACTTAAATCCTGACATGTATCCTTTAAACAGCTTGACTCAGTTGGAATGTTGGTCCTATAAATTTTTATAAAAACCCAAAAATTAGAAAAAATCCCTATTTTCCAACATTTCTGCGCGAAAAAGCCAAAATGGTAATAGGTAGATTATTTTACTTTAAAGCTTATTGTTGTTAGACACACTATGGACTAATATTTACAGCCATTGCATGAGTTTTTGCAAATTTTTCTATTGAAAAAAAGTTGGGGAAAGAAAAGTTGAGCAGAAGCAGCTATATGAAATTGCGATTTCAATTGTATATTACGGTTTGCAGGAAGGAAAAAAATCCATGGAAATAGGCTCATGCATTAGAATGGCCGTTTTTTAGTTCACCTGGGAAGTCTAAGGTACCTGAGGGGAAAAATGAAGAAGCCTCAGACGTTGAATAGGAGGTCCAAAACGAGGTAAAAGCGAAACGGCTGTACGAAATCGCGATTTCAGTAATTAATTATGGCTGAGACAAAGGGATTATACGAAATGGAATAAGCACATGCATTAGAATGGCCATTTTTCAGTTCACATCAAAAGTCTGAGGCACCTGGGAGGAAAAATGAAGAAAACTCAGGCCTAAAATGGGATGTCCAAAACGGACCTGGGATTTGTCAAAAATGCATAATTATACAATGTCATGTATAGGCCTATAGTAATTTTTATATGTACGACTCCTTTTGAAAATGCAGGATTTGGGAGAAATGTGAAATGAAATGTGGTCTGATAAATCATTGTATTGTATGTACATGTTATGTTTATGAATCACAAACAACCATGTTTTAGTTTTGACCTTTTATTGGTCTAAAATAAAATTTGGCGAATGGGGGCTGCACGCTCCTCCTAACTACTATGAGGTGCCAGCAAAACTGGGCTTTACTAGTTAATACCAGACTGAAGCTGGCATCGTATAAGAAAATAAAACTTGTAATAGACTAGAATAAACTGAAACTAGTAATAGACTAGACTAGGATAATAAAATAATGAGTTGGGGGAGAAATTTCCCCGAAATGATGCCCCTGCAGGCTGTCCTCGCCTGGAAAGATGGGCCGGGTGGGACCGGGGATGTTGAAGTGATGAAATTGGTTGTGTCACGTAACGCATAATTTATGATAAGTATTCCCAAGGCGTGCTGTCCTCACACTGCCGTTGGGTATCTGAGACTGCCTGGAGGTGATCAAGTGTAACGAGAGTAAGTTGTTAATCCAGAGGAAATCTGTTAATCCAACCGTAAATGATGGTGAGTAATTAATCCAGATGGGACGCACCACAGCTAGGCAGCTCAGCGTGACTTGATTGATAACAATAACACCCCGAATCTCCATACAAATACAAGCATGAGAAAATTTGACGGAACTAAGATGAAAGACGTATTGTTGAAAATGAGAACATAAACAAATTTGAACCTATCAACTAGCTACAGCAAACAATGGAATAAACCTAACGAGGAGCAGCAGACCCAGAAATGGAGCGTCATTAGCTGCGAGCGGGCCGCCCCAACCTGCCTATTGTTTTGTTTTTTGTTTTGAGGCAGGGAGGTGGGATTTAGTTCGAGCTCTGACCAGCAGGCCGATGTTTACTCATCAAGGCCGGACACAACCATTGGTACAAAGAACAATAAGCAATGAACAAACAGGCGTACAGAAAAAATAAAGGAAACTTGTTTAAGGTAAACATGTTTAGAGTCCGTGGATTTACGAAGAGAAGGGGAGCCGCAGCTGGCCGCGAGAATACAACCTGCAGATCGGCTTCCCCCTCAGAGCCAATTATGGCGAAAATGTTCTTGAGATTTGAGAGTCTTTGAATGTTTTTAAGTACCTGGAAGGGAAAAGAACATGCATATACACAAGTACAAACGATGATTATTGGCAGTTAAAGAGTCTTTGACCTGAAAGAGAGAAACATGGCATGTACAGGTGAAAATATAACGTTTCACGTAAGTAAAACGTTTCACGTAAGTAAAAGGAGCTGTTCGGGAGCCCGAAACAGCTGATCCTGACGCCCATTTACGAAGTGGTCCTTGAAGGTGTAATTTGATTTTAACGTAAATTGTAGGTAAAAACTGGTAAGTAAGTAAAGAGCTGTCCGGGAGCCCGGAACAGCTGATCCACCACAGCTACTAGAAGTATAATGGGTAGCACTTGGAAATATCACTTGATTTTAAAGTTAAGTAATAAGTAACATGATATAAGATAAATAAAAGCTGTCCGGGAGCCCGAAACAGCTGATCCAGCCACGAGTTGAAATGGGTGGCGCTTGAATGAGAACTTTAATTTGTAATTTAACAGTAAAAGCTGTCCGGGAGCCCGAAACAGCCTATCCGCTGGAGGCTGGAGCTGTGTCCAGTACCTCCCATTAATAATGGGGACAGTTATAATCCAAGTGTTAATCCAGGTGGTAATCCAGCGATTGTGAGGAAATATTACAACTTCTACCAGGAGGAAGTTGGGGTGGATGGCGGGTTAGCCTTTGAAAAGAGCGATCATAAAACAGAAGTAAACAGTCCAGCAAGCGGCAAACTCTGGTTGGGCTGTCGGGTCACGTGACCCGTTGACCCACGTGACCCGTCGATCTAAAAATAGCCTGTTGCTGGATGTTTACCTCACAAACCACTGCTTAATAAATTAAACAGCCAATTTATGAATCACAAACAACCATGTTTTAGTTTTGACCTTTTATTGGTCTAAAATAAAATTTGGCGAATGGGGGCTGCACGCTCCTCCTAACTACTATGAGGTGCCAGCAAAACTGGGCTTTACTAGTTAATACCAGACTGAAGCTGGCATCGTATAAGAAAATAAAACTTGTAATAGACTAGAATAAACTGAAACTAGTAATAGACTAGACTAGGATAATAAAATAATGAGTTGGGGGAGAAATTTCCCCGAAATGATGCCCAAACGAGAGAGCGGAGTGAGCGAGAGCCCCCAACGAATAAGTAGATTAAAATAGATTAAAAGATTGAGTAATAATCCTTTGTAGAATACGAGAAGTTGTCAGTGAACCAACCCGAGGCGCTTGCGCTCGAGAAGAAGGAGGCGATTGCGCTCCTGAGAGTGACGAGTGTCAACAAGTAGATTCGAGGCGATTGCGCTCGAGGAGACGGAGGCGATTGCGCTCCTGAGAATGACGATTGTCAGCAATTTCGAGGCGATTGCGCTCGAGGAGAAGGAGGCGATTGCGCTCCTGTGAGTGACGATAGTCAGCAAGTAGGTTCGAGGCGATTGCGCTCGAGGAGAAGGAGGTGCTTGACCTCACGAGAGTGACGATTGATGGATGGGGCTATCCGGGAGCCCGAAATAGCCGATCCAGTCAAAGTCACTCACATTGTTACATGATGACTCATCTTAGCCTGGGCCTTGGAGATGGATGATAATTGGGTGCGTATATATCGAGTGTAGCAACCAGACTGCCAGCGGCCCAGCACTTGGAGCATGTGGTCTTCGACTCCACCTGCGGCCCCAGAGGTACACGCTCCAATACGGAAGGAATGGCCACTGAAAAGATGATCAGAGTAGCCTGCTCGGGAAAGTGCTTCCTTGAGGTTGGAGATGAATGTTTGCCTGGTAAGTGGGCGGCCGTCAGATTCAGAATTAATGAATAAGGGGGAAGATGGAAGCGCCCCTTGAGCTTTTCTGTAACCAATATACTTGAGCATGGTTTGCAACGGAAATAGAGGAGCAGGATTACAGATTGGGATGGAGGTGCCCTGTTTGAACGGGTCTGTTTTAGAGGCTGGTAGATTTAGCGAAAAATAATCCTTGGTGCTGTCAAATGAGATGTCCTCCAAAGTGAGATAAACAGTGGCATCGCTGTTAACTGTGAACTCCCCACATCTGAGGAAGCCATAAAAGGCTAACTGGAAGATGGTTTGGAACATTAAATCGAGGAAGGGAGTGAACATGCCAGCTGCCAAGGTTTGACACAAGTCCTTCAGGATATTGAAAGTGATAGGCAGCCTTAGACCCTTGCCAGCATTGAATTGTGTTTTTTTGACAGCCCGAAGAATGTAAGGCAGCTGCAAATTATCAGCTAGAATGTCAATGTTGTTATGCTTAATGTAGAAAAATTTTATTCCAGCCAGGTAAAGCCTAATGGTATCATATCTCAAGTGTAAAGCTTGCTGGCAATAAGTAACAAAAGAGATTAAAACAAATTCCGATACTTTTGGCAAGGAGCCGGGCGGCCAGGGGGCCACGAGCGAAGACAAGGCTAAGAACTTCAAAAAAGTTGACAGGCCTGAAGAATATGTAGACAAAGTAGACTTGCTTAGAGAGTTACCCCAAAGATACTCCAGTTGGTCTATTCCATCATCAGCTTCTCCAGCGGAAGGCACGGCGTTGGTAGTTTGGCGGCATGGGGGGCCAGAGTCCAGAATTGCACCATCTGAAAGCGAGACAAAGCGTCAGCAATTGTATTTTGTTTTCCGGGAATGTGTTTAGCCAAAATCACAAAGTTATTGATGGCACAATGGTAAGTTAGTCTTCGCATGAGTTTCATGATGCTTGGAACTCTGGACCTTCCTTTGTTAATAATGTTCACGGTGGCCAGGTTATCACAGTGGAAGAGAATTCGCTTTTGTGACCACTGGCTCCCCCATAAGACGCAAGCCATAACTATCGGGAAGAGTTCGCAGAGGGCCATTGACTGCTGTTCCTTTAGGAATTGTTCTGGGAAGTACCCCTGGAACCAATTGTTTTTGAAGAAACCGCCAAAGGCAGTTGGAGTCGCATCCGTATAAATTTGCAATTTCGAAGCTGGAGAAATAGCCTCATCCAGGAAGAAGGAAGCTCCATTCCAGTTTTTAAGGAAGAGGGACCACATATTCAAATCGCTTCGCACCGCAGAATTTAAAGTAATGTGATGATGCAAGTCTTTGACAGTGGTAGACAATTGTATCAAATGAGAAATGAAAGATCTGCCCGGGCGCACGACTCGACTTGCAAAGTTCATATGGCCTAGGAGTGAAAGCATTTCTCTTTTGGTGCAGGTTTTGCGCTTAGCAAAAAGACTTAAAACGTCCTGAATTCTGTCTACTTTGTCACGAGGTAAGCGTGCCTCCATGTTAAGCGTATCTAAGATGACCCCCAGATATTCCAGAGATGTGGAGGGGCCCTCGGTTTTGTGTAAAGCAATGGGCACTTTGAGTTTTTGGAAGACATTAAGAAAAGTGTCTCGGGTACCAGTAGCCTGGGCCGAAGGGTGTTCAATAACCAAAAAATCATCCAACAGGTGCAATACATTGTTAATCTTGTAATTGTTTTGACATATCCAGCAAATGGCTTGAGAGAGGGTATCAAAAATCTTTGGGCTTGATCGACTGCCAAAAACCAGTCGGGAGTAAAAGTAGAATAAATTATTCCATGAAATGCCGTGATAAGGCCAAAGATCCGGTCTTATGGGAAGCAGTTTGAATGCATCTGATATATCCGTTTTAATCAGAAGAGCCCCCGACCAACCTGCTTGATGACCTTAATAGCGTCATCAATCGTAACATATTGAAGTGAAAAACTCTCCTTGTCAATTAAGCTATTTAAGCTTGGGTGGTCAAGGTTGTCATGGGGGGCTGATAAATCCACAATGAGCCTTTTCTTAAGAGAATATTTGTGTTGGGCCACTCCCACCGGATTTATACGGTAACTCGAAAAGGGTATATCCTTGTAGGGGCCTAATAAAAAGCCTTTGTCGAGTTCCTTTTGAATTAACTCGTTCACAGCCTCTGGGTCTCTCCGAGCAGATAATAAATTCTTACATACTAATGGAGAGCAAGGTCTAGACAAAAGGCCTGTGTCAAAACCTGAATGTAATCCACTAATTAAATAATGAACAAATTCTTGATCAGGATGTAGTTCGAGTTCTTTGGCTAGAGCCTCGATGTCAATTGGAGTGGATGGATGGCCTTTTAACGTTTGTTTGATTGAGGCGCTGTCTTGTCTAAAGGGCAAGCAGGCTTGGGGTGGTCCTTTCTGCACGCAGAGCAAACATGGACTCTCTTACAATTATACGCATGGCACCCCGATTCACCATTATAATTGTTGCATATCTCCTTTTGATTGTGAAAGACCTTTGGGCGGCCTTGCCTGTCTGTAGATCGAGAGCCGGCCCGTTCATTTTGAGATCTCTGTCCGTAGGCCTCTCGCCTTGGGGTAGGGACATGCTTTTCATTTGGGCAGAACATAGACACGTGGGACGTGCTGCTACAATGTGAGCACTGGTTAACGGGATGTCCAGCAAAGATATTATTGAATATCGACTCGTCCCGCACAGACCAGTCAATACATATGTTCTCTTGCCGAAGGAGATTAGCTGCACGTGCTGAAAACTGACAGTGATAATCGTAAAAAGCTGGCCCGGGATGGCGGGAGGCCATGTCGACAATGTCCCTCTCATAAAGATCTAACTCCTGTCGTCTGTGGGGGAACACCGCTGTCATCACTGCTTTGTAGGAAGTGAAGGCCTGTATGAATTGGGGCAAGGTAAGAGCTTTCTGGGGAGCTTTATACTCTTTAGAAGTGTCACTGAGCCTTTCGGAATTGTCGCCCGACCCACGGAAGTTGGGAACTAGCAATGCGGCCAAATTTACATCCCTACCTTGTATAATCGCTTGGCGTAGGGCTGGTGAGACGTTGACCACTTGAGGAATTGACTGGGATGTAAATCCATACTTAGTGCGGACTGCACTAGGCCTGGGGCCTGCCAGTTGATCAGGGCTGCCTGCTGCTGCGCTGGGGCTTCCAATTCCAAATTGACCATAGGAAGTAGCTAGAGTGAATTCCGAGGTGTTACCGCAAGTGTTAGGCCAGTTGAGTGGAGCTTGCTGCACTTGAGGTTGATAGCTGAAAGGTATCTGCTGTACTTGAGTTTGACAGCTGAGAGGTGACTGCTGGACTTGAGTTTGACAGCTGTCAAACTGTGAGGGAACCCTCTCAGGTGCTGGATCCAGGCCATGACGTTGGGCAGATGGGCCATTGGCTGTTGTTACATCGTCTATACGCCGTTCAAGTCTATCTAAATGTCTTTCTAACCTGGAGACTGCATCAATCAAGTCTGATAATACCTCTTCAGCCTCGACGCCGCCATGTGCGTTTATTTGCCTCGGTGCATCCTGGGAGCTCCTCGCTGGGATTTCCTCGCCGGTGGCGCCCCTAGCGGCCGCCTCGTCATGGCGGCCGGTGGCGCCCCTAGCGGCAGTCTCGTCATGGCGGCTGCTGCCTTGATCAATTTCATAACCGGCATCAAAGTTCTGTCTCTCACCGTGCTTTTGGATGGCTGCAATCAATACGGATCGTTTTCCGGAGCGAGGTACTGCTATCCGTAAGCGGTCACACTCTTCTAGCAGTCGATCTCGAGGCCAGTTTACCAGTAAATTTGGGTCGTAATCGGGCCCAGATCTCGTGCGCTTTCTGCTGGTGCGGCTTGGCGCCATTTTGTCAGTTTGTAAACAGACCCACGAGGTCGCAACCAGACGGAGTTCACAGTCAATATAAAGTTTTTTAACAAATCAAATAGTCGGCCGAGGCTTAGCAATACCCCAGAGAGGCTTAGGATGAGGTAAGGAACGTCAAAACTTGCCGCAGTTCTGCTCGATCGCCACTTCAATTTGGTACAAACATCAGCGCCATTTTAACTGTTTGTAAACAACACCACGCGGTCGGCCTGGTGAATCAGTTCTTCGAGAGCAGGCGTAGAAAGGGGCGGATCTGCCCCGTCGGGGTTTCCAAATGATCCCGGATGATTGTTTAATCCGTTAGATGCAATTTAGACTCCCTAAACTTTGTATACCACGTAAATATTAGCCTTTGAAAAGAGCGATCATAAAAACAGAAGTAAACAGTCCAGCAAGCGGCAAACTCTGGTTGGGCTGTCGGGTCACGTGACCCGTTGACCCACGTGACCCGTCGATCTAAAAATAGCCTGTTGCTGGATGTTTACCTCACAAACCACTGCTTAATAAATTAAACAGCCAAATAATTTTGGAGAATTACAACATTTTGTATGAGCACCTATAAATTCTTCCTCTTAAAGGGACCTTTTAGCCTCCCCCTTCCCAGCTGCTCAACCCTCTCCCCTATAGGCATGAATTGGCCATTGTCTGCTGTACCTCAATCACCTTATATAAGATGATGTAATCTGGGTAAAGTCTCACTAAAGAATGGAGGGTGCATTAGCCTACTTCACAACTCAGATGTGTATGACAGCCAAGGAGGGGGGGGGGGGGTCAAATGTGAAACATCACTGAAAATCAATGGTTATCAAGATATTACACTTTAAATTATACATGTAAATAATATAAATATGTATGGTTGCACATGGTACACGGCCCATAAGCCTGCATGGGCAATAAAAATTCATAGGCCTGTCTTGTCTTCTACTGATCTCAGGTTTGTCTGGAAAAGTTAAAAAACGATTTTGAGGCATTTTTGTCCATATGAAAGTCAATTTTCAAATGTTAATATTTTTGATTTCGTGAAAGATACCACCTTGGTTGTTTCTAAACCTAATATCTGGGTTCCACACAGTGGCTTGGACCAGTATTAAGGGCAATCTTTCATATTGGATTATTTCTACAGGCATTTCAAAATGCCTTTCCATTTGGCGCAAATGCTTGATGCAACTTTTTCAAAAAGCTACAACTCAAAAACCTATTTTCTACAGGCTTCTAATCTCGGATTTATAATCTGCTATAGTAGCTGAGGTAGCAAGGCCAGGTACTGGTCATATGCAATGATTAGTTCCAGAGATAAAGGACGTCAAAGTTGGACAAATCACAATTTCACAGACTTTCAAAGCTCAAAGACAAAAATATGACATCAGTCATCAATGTCAAACCAATGGCATTTTAAACGGTTATGAGTAAACATCATACACATAAGTTTCTTCGCGGTAATCCTTTTCATTAAGGTTCTCTGAATTATGCAGATATGAAATAATGTTAATTTATTATATTTAACCACATCAATTCTGAAGAAGAATGTGATAAAAAATGATACTTTGGACATGTTGTTTGGCACTTTTGAGAGACCAAGACTAAAATTTGACTGAAATGTTACAATTCAAAGGTCTACAGTTTTTGCCTATTTTTAGCAATTTCTGTCTTTTCATATTCAAGTTTAAAATTCACAAAAATGTGAAAATACCCACTTCCTGTCCATTTTGTGTCTAATAAAGTTATGCTATGTTCTTGAATATGAACAAAATGGATAAATATCCATGAAATACATGGTTTTCGTGCATACATCTATTAAACCATCAGATATTTGAATATGAAGACAGAAATTGCTAAAAATATACCAAATACTGTTATCAAAAGGAAATATATAAATTTTATATATAATTATGTGGATTTTCAAAGCATTAATTAAATATATGCAAAAACATGCATTAACATGTGTTAATATTTTAAAATGTTGACACTAAATCTTTAACTCCCAATTATTATAACTCTATGGTTAATATCTAAACTCAGTGATGTAAATTTTAGAAGATAAATTAATGTCAGCCCCTTTTATTTAGTTGTTTGCATGAAAATTAAATGTGAATGAATCAGACAGATTGGCTTTTGTTGAATGGAGCACTGGAGAAGTCTTGATTATGTAATGTTATGTCACAGGGTAATTGTCTTCCCTGCTAGTCCTTTGAAAAGAAATCTTAAACTCTCAATTCTAACTTGATGGTTTAAATCTAACCTCAGTTATGTACATTTTAACATATGAAGTACTGTCAGCTTACTTTTATTTTGGTCTTTAATGAAAATTAAATATGAACATATAAGACAGAATGGCAATAAGACCACTATGTATATAAAGAGGGTTATTAAAGAAAATTACTTAGCATGCAAACCCCATTTCTGCAAATTTCAGTGTGTTATTTTACATCTTAAGACATTATTGGATAAATCTGTCTTTTAATTCATTTTAAAACTCACTCCAATTGTATTTTTAGCATTTTAAAGAAATATTGTTTAGGGGGTAAAAGTGGAGACACTGTGGCTGTGCTTCATTGTACCCCTCCCCTCCAGCTATTCATGTTATGTAACATTGTGTCACTAATCCTCTCCATTGACCAAAGCTAGGAACAAAGGAGAACAAAAGCAGTGCACAGCACCCTCAACTTTTTAACTGAATTTTCTTTTTTCTTAGAAATATATCAAAACTGCATTGACACAAACTTTTTAGTTTTATATTGAACAAATAAAGAAATTTCCAATTTGAATAAAAAATTTAGGCCAAGTAGAAGCTGAGATATGACTTTTTGTAACCAATACAGGCTGTACAACAGAGTTGGGACATGTTTCTTTTGTTCTGTTTTTCTTTACAGCTATTGTTATTCTTCAAAGTTTGACCAGCATTTAACCTTTGTATTAACTAGCAACTTGCTTAGTCTTAAAAGATATATATATACTGGCATAAACCTTGTTTTAGTCTTACTATTTACAATGGTTTTGGTTGGAGACATCTTATCTATAATTTATGTTTTTAACCCATATTCCATATTTTTGATTTATGATAAGAATAGCTAAGACTACATAGACTAGATAGATGGATAGATGGATAGATATATAGATAGATAGATAGATAGATAGATAGATAGATAGATAGATAGATAGACACATGTAGATAGATAGATAGATATATATATAGATGCATACATAGATGGATAGATAGATAGACAGATAGATAGATAGATAGATTGATAGATAGATCAACATGTCATCCAAGAGATTCAGACATATTGTCTTAGTATCAAAAACACCTAAATTCAGCAAATGGGACTGAATGTGCCACTTTACGGAGCTTTTGGTCTTTTTTATTGTTATTTGGACCTATAATCTGACTGTCGCCTGGCCCTGGTTGTTTGTACATGTATTATCTATTTGCAAGGTTGTTCCAGTGTTTGATTGGAAGCTGCTTTATTAGAATTATTCTTCTAGTTCACATGTAGGCCTATTGGAGCTAATATTTGAAATGAAACTAAATAAAGATAGCTAAAATTATATAATTTAGTGCACAGTAAGCTTTGGAGCAAATTCTCTGTGTTTTTCCGTGATTGTTCCTGCTTCATCAGTCACATTTTCCTGACATCAATTGCATTTATTGCTGCGTTAATGGAATCCTTAAACTGACTTTAACAGATTTTTTTGATAAAAAAAGGTCTCTTTCCATGTGTTATCGCTTATCACAGATTCAACCAAATTTCTTGTTTTATCCGAAGTTAAAGGGTGGCAACCTGGTATAAAACCAGGTTGGTTTGATTGACTGATCTGCTGATTGAATGATTGCTTAATTAATTGTTTGACTGACTGATCGAATAATTAATTCCTTGTGCAACCGGATTTTAATATTGCATTAATAACATACAGTATTTGTATATTACTATTAGATCTGTAGATTTCATAGAATGGGTGTAGACAAATTTCAGTCATATCCAATAAATTCTAATTTTAAAATTAATGAAATTTTAAAAATGAACTTCTGTATGCAATAAAAGAACAGTATTCTTAAGATGGATGGATGTTTGGGGCTTTACATCCTGTATTTACACACTTGGTAGGCTAATTAATTAGGACAGGAAGAGGGCACGGCACTGAGGCAAAGGATGATTGAAACAGCCATCCAACATACCAGGCCCGGTGACCCGGCAAGAGCTGGATTCGAACCCTGGACCCAGCGATTGGCAGTCCAGCACGCTACCACTAGACCAACCCTCCCCCCTCAAAACCCTGTCTTTGTTTACAAATCAAGTGTTGCTTAAGTTTTTTTTAACTGTATTTAAGTGTCTGCTCTGCAGTTAAGGACAGTCAGGGAAACTCATGAAAAACAATGTGGTGATGGAAATTCAACAAATTACCAAAACAAATTTTGGCCTTGATTCTCGCTTAAATTTTTACAGATTTTCATTATGGCACTTGCTGTGACCTGGTGGAAACGGACATCAATTAAAAATTTTTAGGGACCTTGCCCCCTCAAAGCCAGCGCCTCCTGAGGGCCACTTGATTTAACTCCCTCCAGAATACCCACTGATTAGCCGAGGGTATGCTGCCGCGCAGCCTATGTTCTATACATACATGTATATTTGAACAATTGACCATACTTGTAAGCAATCTTTCCAACATCATTCTCCATTTACCTTGCAGGCAAACTTTTCTGATATGAAAACGTATCAACTAAATTACCCTTCCCACCAGAGGTAGGTAGTTTCTGAAGTTTACCTGCCCGAATGAAATTTTACCTGCCCAAAATTATTTCAAAAGGCAACTAAAGATACTACACAAACTGCTCCCCATATTAATAGTCCACCAAACTCATTGTTGAGGGCCTGAGGCTTATCAAACCCTTAGGTACGTGTAATTACAAATATATGATATATCAAACAATTGCAAAAACACAGTTGTACTTCCTTAAGATGAAAAGTGTTAATTGCAATCTTGAGGTGTTCACCAGTGGAGGTATTGACACTTGATCTGATGCTTAATTGCAATCCATTTGACACTTCTGTCAACCAATTTGTGTCATTTGTGTTTGTCAATTGCATTGAAGATTTCACAAGACTGTGCTAATTGCATTGCTTGCTGTATCAATGGATTGACTCTATATCATAACCATCGGACATTTGGGCAGGTAAGCACTCTATTTTTGCCGGCCACACGCTATTTTTACCAGTTTTACCGGCGAACCGGCACTTTTCACGGACTCTGCTTCCCACACATGGATGCGTTCATGAGCAGGACAGTCAAATTCTAAAAAACAAATTTGCTTTGATTTAGAAATAAGCTAGATTTGATATCTTCGGAGAAAGTCACACCAAATTGAGTAAAAACCAGTTACTTCAAGCAAATTCTATATTGGGTATTTTTTGTTGGTTCATGATGCATGTAAGGTGACCACTTCTCGTCAGGTCAGCTCAAATTGTTACGGACACATAAATATATATAAGAACACAAATAATCTAACACCTTTGTTGCATTTTGTGTTGATCAAGTTTATTATAAGTCATTTGAAAAAACACACTGTCGTTTATAGCCGGAATCATAGAATGTAATAAGGAAAATGACCAGATCACAATATATATAAATATTGATATGTATATAATATACAAATTTCATTACACTTGTCTGGAATTCTCATCAGAATGTTGAGTAGATTACAATCCAAAATAAAATATTTTTGTTGGTGTTTTGCAAATAAAAGCACGTAAAAAAAAACACAATTAACGGAAGATGTTGCTTGTCGGAAGCCATTTGAACGAAACAATGAAAACTGATGAAGGAAGATCTTGCGCTTGGGTTATTTGGGAATTGTTGAGATTTTCTTTAAATGGTTCATGTGTTAATTGGTTCCATCATTAAAACATTTGTATCCTATTCAGCAGCAACTGAATGAGCAAATTAGAATGAATTCAAAATTTGAAAAATGACGGCAGACTTGTCCATAAATATAATTAATAACAGAGCAATAAGTGCCATAACAATTAAGTAACAATATAACAATCATTGACCAATCTAAAACTACATAAAAAGTATCACAAGTTACAAAAGTCTGAGGTCCTCCAGTTAATTTATGGACATGTGGAGCCTGCAACTAGGTTGGAAAATATCTCAACGAATGGGAAAACAATTTTGCAGTTTTGTGAGTATTGTCCTTGTAAAGTTTAACAGTTAGTAACTCCATTATTTACTGCTAGTCTACCATTACTTTTTGCATGCACTGCAAGTCCTGTGCCCTTACTATATACCACCAATAATATCAAATTACCATACAGCTTAATTATAGCTTAATTCATGTATCAAACATGGACCACGAAGAATCAAATATAGCGTAACATTTGTATCAGTGTAACAAATTAGCACAGAGAAATTGCATAGGAAAAAAGTTAAAACAACTAATTGTAGCTGACATTTTAGCATTACCTAAGACAGCCTAAGACAAATTAACAATTAAATAACAAACTCCAGATCGACTGGTAACTTCAGACCTGCTGGACAGTTGATGTGGTTCTACACCTACAACTATGCTTCGTACCAAGCGTCAGATCTACAACTGTAAATCACACACTACTGTGCCAGATTGTATCATCGCTTAACACAGGTTATCCTAAAGTGGTTAATTCCTACTATATAACTTTACTTTTAACAGGGTTACGGGGAAAATAACTGCCATGTTTTAAGCTCACCTCATGTTATATAATGAATAAATTATTTTCCCTGTAACCCAGTTAAAAGATGAGTTGTGGGAGTTAATCACTTTAAGATAACCTGTGGTAAGTGTTGATACAATCTGGCACTGCTGTAAAAAGTTGGTTTCACATCCTACTGAACTACAGATGTACATGCTGCATAGCATCAAGATTGTGACCAACATTTGGCTCCTTAACAGCAAATGTCTACTCAACCAATATTCAACAAGCTGGAATAACAACCTTCATTTAACACATACATGTATTATAGTATTTAAAATATTGGTCAGTCACTGGTTTGAGAAATTTCTATTTATTTGCCCAAGTGATGTGGCCCATTCAGGACTTCTGAAGATTTTACTTTTGAAGATAATACCTTCAGCTGGTTAGAATATTGTTATTTTTCAGTCCGGCATTTTCTTCCTGCAAGCATCAAATCTAAATTTCACAAAATGTGGAGGCCTATATATTTTAGATATATATTCTCTTGGCAATAAAACTAGTGAAGTCACCATGCATAGGCTAAGTCAGTGACCATCAATAATGTGGCAAGTTTGCAAGTTAGAAAAAATAAAAATTGATATTTAAGAAGAGTTCGGTTTTCCATAAAAGTCAAACTTGCTGTCTTGAGTGACCATATCATAATTTTTTCACATAGGCCTACTTTATACCCCACATTTCACAAAGTACTAAGTCAGACGGGGTATACAATTCAGCTTACCCATTATCTAATTAAATGAATTTCAAACTCCAAATTGGAGCAATTTTTGCCTTAATTGCCTCACTCAATTTGACAAAAAGTATATGGAAAATATCATTGTTCTTTGAAATTAGTCTGGTTTGTCCTAATATAGATTTCCTTATAATATATGAGTGCTCTGTGCAAGAAAATATTCGCCACAAATCTGCAAAAGGCTTACAACATTTATGTATTAAAGTGTTTACCCCTTGTGATAATAGACTTCCAACACACAATTAGGCTAACCTGGCTAGGTAGTTGTCATGGAGAGAAAATGACCACGATTCAATGATTCAGCAAGACCACAGCACAATACAAATCATATACAATATATCCTGCAGTACAGACAATAATCTCACAATTGATTTACAACATACTCATGCACAATGTGGAAAGCTTCAAATTTCAAAAATATCTTTAAAAGACGGATAAGATATTGACAACCTGACGGATAGATCTACAAGCACCGACTTCACATTCACAGTTCGTAGTAAAAATGAATTGTAAAAGGTTTCAGCCTTCGACAACAATCTATCAAGTGTTAGTAAAGCGATCATTCAATGTCCAATGCCCAGCGATTCACTAAATTTGTTCTATGAAGCAATTCAGACATGAGTACTATCACTGGTGACAAGGAAGATTGATCACTGATGACACAAAGGAATTCCACTTCTACAAAAGCATCAGGTCAATGGGAAAACGTTGCAAAACAACACCTATGAGCAGTAAATGTTTTGACTACAACCTAGTATAATCCCTACTAATGAGCTTTCATGATACATTTTTACATCCCAGGAAACTGGGAATTAATTCATTCTCTTCGACATAATTTAGACCTTCCTTTCCCAATGAGATTGAGCGAAGTCACCGCAATGAGTATATTATAATTGTGCATAAATTGCATTGTAATACTGCTGAAAAGAACTTTTTATGTGAAGCATTCGCAACAGTCAATGTAAGAGGGGCATGCCATGCATCAGTAGCAGCAATCGACAATAGATGTCTCATCGCATGCTCGTACAAGGAGTGCCGTCTTGTGGAACCCACGTTGTCAACTCACGCGATGGACTTTAGTATCGATTAGGACTGTGTGCGTGTAAGTGAAAATCTCATGTCAGTCAGGCACGACTCATGTGAAATGACCTCATAATCATGTTTCGTTCCTTTTCTGCCTTCTCGAGAGATTGACGAAGGGATGACTGTTTTTTCGTGTTCCTCTTTTATCTTGGTCTCACAAGACTCACTTCTTTTCGTCCTCCACAACTGATTGTCAGTCAGACCAATAGAAAATCTGTTCATCTCACTCTGTTAGTTTTGGCGTCTGTCGGCAATTGTTCCCCCATTTGTCTTTATCCAAAATGGCTGCCATCATCTTTTTTTGGAACCAATCACTGTTTACACTCTGCTTGTAACAAGACCCTGAAATATTTGATGATGTGCAATAGCATGATCTATATCAAGTCAAATTTTCCCCGAGTTTTCGTCAAGATATGCAGATTCGCCGGGAAATCTGTCTTGTGGGTGTTCCGAAGGGCGCCCCACAAAAAGGGTGACCCAGGGGGTTAAACTCTCTGCGGGGAGCCACATCCTTTGAAACGTTGCCTGAAGAATGAGATGAAGGAGATCACGGCGCACAGACCGAAGGACACCATGGCCAGGATGAAGATGATGGATCCCGCCCGGATGCCCACTTCACACTCCATCTGCCCACTCAACACCAATCTGAAAAAGGAGGGAAAAAACACTTGAAAGGTTCTGTCAAAACAAATCGTATCACCCTTGAACAACAATCTTGCACATCCTCGATAAAAGACATTTTTAAAATCTCAGATTAAGGCAGTTCTTGTTCTTGGTCACTAAACTGAATTAACAGACAGGGAGCTGGTTAGGCCTACTAGCGGTTATCCCTACAGCACAATTTGGCAATTCCCTAGCGGACTGATCAATGCTTCTGTTTGAAAGTTAGCAAAATTAGACTGCACATGACCTGTTATGGATATAATAGCCGTTACAGCAGCTGTGGAAGGCCAAGCGATTACATTCGGTTGATTGAGGACTTCAATGACCGCACAACTGGTTGTTAATTGAATTTTGAATGTGTTGGTTAGGGGTTGCCCAAGGCATTGACTATTATTCAATGTTGGAAACAATTAGAGTCATACTCTTTTCTTGTAGTGTTATTCCTGCCGCTCAGTGCTTCAAAGGGGACTCAGTCAATTACAAAGTAGGCCCATAGACACATTTGGTTACAAAACTTGCTTTGTAGAATTCCATAGAAGGGGACCATGTAAATTATAATGTATTCCACCTTGGAGACAAGCAGAGGAGACAAGCAGAGGCAGCAAGGTTGTTACAAAAGGGAAGACAGATGGAAAGGTGGCCTCGTGGGAGGAAAGAACCATTCAATATTATGAAACAATTCTTGACACCATTCTTATGCTGCCTGCTTCTCACTCAGCAACCCCAGGCTCACTTCACAGGCCAAGCTGAGCTGGCAAGCAGGCCTTACATTGCAATATTTAAGCATCACTCCCCCGCATCATATTGATGTGGAAGCTGCCTGTCCTTTGCTTCACATTCCAAGCAGCTCACTGAGCCACTGGATGCCTGTGGACAAACAATGATAGTTGGATCAAATCTGAACTACGATTAAACTCCCACTCTAATTTAAATGGTATTTCATTATTCGGTTTGCTAATGTTTACATATTGATATATATAAATTTAGCCTCCACACGATAATGGCTTCTTTTTTCTATGCTAATATATAACAACAAGACCTAGTGTATAGGTTACATTTTAAGAAAATGTGACATTAAAATTTGGGCGACCTTTGTGGTGATGACTACAAAATCTTGCTGAAGGAAAGGAGTCAAATATTGAATAATTTCAACAATTTCGTTCTTAATGAGACATGTGGGATACAGAGTACTACATAAACTGTACATCAGCAAATATATTCTTAGCAATAGGCCTACTGCATGGGCCCATTTATCCATCAAATGTGGAGGACAAAGCTCTAAGTAAACAGCCAGTGTATTAAGACAGCAAGGAGACTCAATATTGCTTACCCATACTTATCGATCATGTCATAAAGACCCTGGCTCACGTTGCCATTCCAGATTGTGTGGCGCACTTCTTTGTAGATATGCTGCACACACCAGTCCGAGACTTTCTCCTTGAATCTCCCTCCCATGGACGTCCAAACCTGCAACCACACAAAGTGCCATTAGACAGAACTACACACTCTAAAAAAAGGTTTGTTTGAAACAGACCAAATGAATGTTGGGTGTCTGTCTAAAATTTTGTGTGTCGTGCACAATTTTTAAGTTAGACAAGAAAGAAAGTGTGGGTCTAGTCTGATTATAGAAATGTCAACAATAACACAACGAGTTTAGGAGAGACACCAACTAACATTTGTATTGTCTGTTTTACACAAACCCATTCTTTTCAGTGCAAAGCTTGGTTATCTCATCTGAGACTCATCATTACACTTGCCCCTGACAGCTGCAAACAGTGCCACCTGTAAATAAGTGAAACAGGTGATGTCATGCCATTTGTCAAATGGCATGACATCACCCGTTTGACATACTTACAGGTTGCACTGTATACGTACAAAGTATGTATAGTATTTGTGTACCCAACTGAGATTTTGTAGAGGAGAAATTACAATTTTTAAACTTTGATAGGCAATATTATGAATTAATCACATTTCTTGAATAACTGCATTTGTCTTCAAATGTCAAGTAGCTATATATTGTGACACTTCAAAAATATAAAATTATCCTGAATGACAATCTACAGTTTTTGGTCAGCATAGACAACACAGCGCTCCTGAATATATTTCCAGATTTAAAAAATGCAACAAGAAAACCGAAAGCGCACACTTATAGAGCAGGGTCAGGAGAACATTTTAAGACAAAAACCAAAAAATTCCGTTGGGAAAATTTTGAGTTATCGTCATTTAAATTTTTTTATTTATCACACTCATATTTTCTTGGTGACACAGGGGCATAGAAAGTTGTGTAAGTCATTTATCATGTTTAGAGAGACAAGTGTTGATGGTAAGACATCATTGTTTAGTTTACATGATAATTGTATCTGTGTTAGATATGTATTGGCTAAAAATAGTCTGTATAGTGTGATAAACACATGCAGATACATATTTATCAAAGAAGTGAATTTGTAGCCCCAGTAAATTTATTCGATCGTTTGTTGGGAATGTTTCACCTACTTTTAGCTTGATTTGAATTTAATTTAGCCTTTCTTTTTAATTTTTGCAATGCTTTTCATCAAAATAAGATATTTCAAACGAGGTAAATTTGTGGATAATTCTTGCTAAGACTGAATGTGATTTATATAAATTGCCTCAATATATGCCTATCATATCAACATTACATAAATGTTGAGAAATAAACCCCAACTTTGGCTTTTTATGATCCAAGAAGTGAATTAATGAATATTACTGGCTGCATTTTTTTGCGATAATTTCTGGACAAAAACCCATTTAATGGACTTATTTACTCATCCAAGCCATCATAATATGAACATCAGATGCTAAATAGTTGATAATTGATACTGAAATAAAATATGACATTGAAAGAGAGTCACTCATGTGCAAACAACAGCAAAGGTAGACAATTGACCAATGATGGGTCAAATAATCACTTTAAAAGATATCTAATAGATGCTATAAGCTGATTATTATGCAACAGTATGGTTCTTTTAACTGCAGCATCTGCCTGACATTTGAAAATATTGATAAATAAAATCTCACAGACATATATGATAACAAAAAACACACTTTTCTGTGATGAGAAAATGCATGAAATATTCATATATCATGTAATATACATTTAATTTAGCTAAAACTGGCCTGAATACAACAAATCATTCAAAGGGATTAACAGAGGCAATATTTAAAAGCTGCAAACTTACTTGCAGGTGTGTTAATTCCTGTAACATGCAGTCACATGTGTTTATCACACCCTGCACAATATTTTTGATCTAAACATATCTAACACGGATACAATGGTAATGTAATTTAAAGAATAATGTCTTACCATCAACATTTGCCTCCCTAAACATCCTAAATATCTTTAACAGCTTTTTTTGCCGCAATTTCAGCATGAAAATATGAGTGTGATAAACAAAATATTAAAATGAATATAACTCAAAATTTTCCCAACGGAATTTTTCTGTTTTTGTCTTAAAATGTGCTCCTGACCATGCTTTACAAGCGTGCACTTTCGGTTTTCTTGTTGCATTTTTTTTAACTTGAAATTTATTCAGGAGCGCTTCGACAAGTTTCAACCTCCATATACCACCCCACATTCAAGAAAGCTCCATAGCCTATTCAGTATTCACCAGAACTCAAGGCAGCTTATAAATACCCCAAGCAAGCCAAGTTGAACCTTGCATTTTACATTTGATTTTGGATTGAAAAGCCAAGTTTTAATCATGTGCTGTCCTTGTTGAAGCAGCAAATGTCATGTTGCTGAGCAGTTCCCCATGCTAAATTGATGACATGCCAAAATTCTGTCTCCATTCAATAAATAGACAAATCTCCAAGTGCATTGGAATTGATCGCTGCCTCTGTTGCCAGCAGCCCTTGGGTAGCATCTTCTGGAATTGCATTTTGCTATAAAGCAAGGACACTAACCACAATTGTGTACATGTGTTTTATATAATGATCTATCCATCAACAATATAAGCCTATCCTTCAAATTTGCTGTCTGCACTGAGAGCATGACGTCATGGTGAGACTGGCTATGGATCATCCTTGTGTTTGGCAATAAAAGATTTGTAACCCAAACTAAAGTAATCAAAACAAGTACCACCTTACTGTATACATCCAGTCACAAGCAATTGTTTTAAGCCTTATGTGTTACTGATTACTTCAGTTTAGTTACAAAATGTAGTTTAATTACAATATCTCCTACCTTCCTGTATTCAACAGAAACGACTATCACAGCATCATCATCGCAGTGGCCATAGTCCCAGCCCGAGACCTGCAAGAACCTGGCAAACTCCTCCGTCTCCTTCAATTTGTCCATCTCTGTTTTGTGTCTGGAATATAACACAATAAAGATGTCTAGAGTATTCTATTTATAAATTTCTCTATAAAGTTACTTATCTATAAAAAGCAATAAGATTTCCTTACATCCCATTCATTACTCCGTCAGGGTTGATTGTCACAAACTTTAGTTACAACAGTCTCAATGGCATGCAACCATTTCCATTTATTGTGTGGCACTTAATCTGATCGATTATGTTTGCTTTGTGAACACTCAGACTAAGGCAAAATGCTGCAAAAAACTAATTTGCATCATTTAAATAATACTGTATTGCACTAGTTTTTTTATCAGGCATTTTCTTCTGAAATTAAACCAAATCGAAAAGTGATCTCAAAGAGGTAATGTGCATGTACATATAGGAATGATTCTGAAATGTTTCCAAGTTGAGTTTGCTAGAAACAGTCTATATCTTCGAGCTACATTGCGGTCATGTCTCAGCTGCATAGGAACGGGATAAACAGGCAAATTTTTGCGAGTGACTGTGCATATCTGTCACAATAACTGGCCCAAGGAGAATGTGGAGTGGCCAGCACTGCACAGGCTGGAAAAGTGAAGTGGGTCCTCCCAAGCCATTTTGCTTGATTGCTGACTGTGACAATTTATGTGGTTTCCAGCTAAAACCATTTCTAGTAATTTATGTGGTTTCAAGTTATAACCATTTCTAGTATTCTTAGACATCTAAGAAATAAGTTTTCATTATGAAAGATACAATCCTTCCGATTTATACACAGACTACAATTTACTGTAATCACTGGCCTATTATTAGTCATTTGAACTGAGAGCTTGAAACCATGTTTCAAATCTTAGGTTCCAAATTCAACCTGTGGTTCCTACTAAATACTCCATCTCTCCTCTTGATTTATACAAAGATTTCCCAGGTGAATTTGGAAAAGGGTATTTTCATATAACATTCACAGGCATACGGGACAGCCCGGCCGTTTCACAGAGGGGCGGAGCTGTCACTATTTTGCCCTGATATGTTAACATGTTACGAATGAGACCGGGGCAGTGGATCTGCCCTGATATTGGTAAAAATTTCCCTTGATTTGCAATTTGCCCTGATGCCAGGGGGAGGGGGCTGCAGCACTCCCTGAGCCCCCCTGAAATACGCCTTTGATAACATTGCCTATTTCAGAGTCTTAATGGTAATTTGACAATTTCACACTACTAGATGACTAAGCATAATCATTTCCATACATTACATTTTTGTTATTATCATTGAGAAGACATTTTTCTGGCATGAAATAATATGCAAGTATTATGAATTAATCAAGGCCTCATGTCCATAGAGACAGAAGCAGAAGACACTGGGCTTTTATGCTGCTTTTATGAGTCCTGCCCATGAATAGAAGACAACAGGGAAATTGTTATCAAAGTGGAGAGGGCTGAGGTCGGCCGGAATGACCGGACACTATTTTTATGTTAATATAAGATGTGGATATTTCATAAAGCTTCACAAAAGGAGCCAGGAAAGACTGATGAAAAAGACAAAAGGTGGATGAACTGATGTAAAGGACAAAAATGTGGACAGGACATTTTATACGACTGTTCACTGCCTGGCAATGCCTATTCACAGTGCTGTTCACTGTGCATTCAATGTGGTCTGGAGAGCAAATTGAAGGGGATTTCTCGAAGAATTATTCAAGCCCTGAACTGGAACTAATGAGTGCTAAACCTGGCTGCTACAGTGCACTCCACGTTGCTTGAGATTGCTTCAAAGGTTGTGAAGGACACCTTACTACAGTTTGATCAATGGCAAGGGGCAGGTAGGTTAGTTAAGCAGGAGCAGACTGGCAGACAGTGGCAGTAGTAGACAAGTAGGACTGCATGATTAACCAGACAGGGTTGGTAGGAGCAGGCAGCAGGCCAGACCAACTTTGCTGACTTGCCTTTTTTCATTTTCCTCTTCACTCACGACCAGCTCTGCCAACCTCTGCCAACAGCAACCCCTGCAGGCCGCTCGCTTGGTCCCTGCATTGCCTGCAGCATCACATGAGTATCCTGCAGTTGCCTGCAGCAATTGAGAGCTCCTGTTGTGTGGGGACACAAGTGAATTACAGCACGCTTCATGAAAGCCCAGACTCCAAAAGTTTGTGACCATAAAACGCACCACGTCTGGATAAATGAGCTTATTTCTCAGTGCATAACTGCCATAATCTGTCTGACTCAGCACTATGTGACTCTGTTAGTGGAGCCTCACTTTTTCTTTTCCTTTAACCACATACAGTAGCGAAGAAATTGCTTTATTCTATAGATGGCTCCCTGAAGTTATCTGAGAAATAGGTGTCAGTTTGTACAGTTAGATCAGACAAAATCAGAAAGCAAGACGATTACATGTGGAGTGCCACAAGGGTCGGTTCTAGGACCAGTATTATTCTTAATATACATTAATGACATTCACAGATGCACAAAGGCAGATATTAGACTATTTGCAGATGATACCAATATCTTTATGGCAAATGAAAATCCTGAAACCTTGAAAAGGGACATTGAATCAGAACTAAAAAAGATAAACACTTGGTTTTATGACAACAAACTTCTAATGAATTCTGAAAAAACACAATACATGATATTCCACCGGAAAAATAGAACCCTTCCACCGATTCTCAATAGCCTTCTGTTGAACAATACTTTGGTGAAAAGATCAACAAATGTCACATATTTGGGCCTAAGACTAGATGATAAGCTAACCTGGGACAAACATATCCGCTATCTTGAACAAAACCTATTGAAAACAATAAAATCTTTCCAAATCATGAGAAAATGGATGCCTAGAAATGATAAAATTAAACTTTACTATGCATATGTACACTCTAAAATTAAGTATGGAGTTCAAATATACGGAACAGCGAGCAAAACTTCCCTCAAAAGAGTACAAGTACTTCAAAATAAAGCAATAAAGATGCTACGTGGACTGGATTTCCTTACACCAACAAAACAAATACTTTCCAAAAACAATTTACTTTGTGTCAGAGATTTGTATAAGCTCACTGTTGCCCAATTTGTTCATAAACAAAGGAAGAAGCTGTTACCTAGATTGTTCAATGACTATTTCAAGAGGAATGAGGAAATAAATAATAGAGAAACACGTCAATCAAAATTATTGCATGTAGATAGAGTTAAAACCCAACAAGCTAAAAACAAAATAAGCTATAAAGGAAGTGAAATATGGAATGCCTTGTTGATGGAGTTGAATGAAGACCTGACCAATCAATCAATACAATCTTTCAAAAAAAACTGTGCACTGCCACTATATCAAAAACTACTGAGGAAAGAGTGAATCATTAGCATGTTACAAAAAAACAACAAAACATTAAAAATAAATATTCAAATAGAATAAACAACATTGCCAAAGTAAAGAGTTGCGTCACCTAACCGTATTTCAATATTGTCATTAATACTATCGTTTTTCTTTTCTTTTTTAAATCCAATACTAAATTTTATATTTATTGTTATATATCATACTTCATTTAAAATTTTTTATGTATACATATCTTATGGCCCCAGCTAGATAAGCCTCGGCTTTTTCTGGAGCCAATTAATAAATTTACAAACAAACAACAAACAAGTAAACCTGCTTTCACTCAAATTCCCCAGTCTAGACGCTTATTAGCTAAGAATTGAATGCTTATCACTTTGTAAAGCATTTCATAACAGTGAAAAGAGTCTGTCAAATGGACCATCATAAGTGTCCCGACTTATTAAAAACAATTCTTCTACTTTACACTGCATATCAATACATTTAGTATACTGTATAGTGACTATGTTGGCTCTAATATGTACATTAAGTATACTATAGATTCATGGTCATACCATGTGAGTGACCCTCAGAGTATATAATATCCAAGTCAGTTCAAAGGGCCCTTGGCAGTCCATCCATGCTGTCCTGCATGACTCCTGTCACTTCACAAGCTCTCATCTTCTCAAACAACTCTTTGAAATTTTCATAATTGCAAAAGCTGCATGATGAGGCATGAAAAATCGATGCTGAGTGGAAATTGTTTGGTTGCTTATCAAGTCTGTGTTAAAAATTAAGAGCCCTGAGGAACTTTTTTCAAGAAGCTAGAATTAAATACACTGTTTCTGCCAATATTGTGCAGTTTAGGAAAAAGAAGTGATTATGACAACCTCAGTTATGGCTCTGCAGGTCCTGTACTTTACAATGAAATTAATGACAAATTTACTTCTGAGATGAATGTGACATCCACTGACATGTTCTTGTAACATGGTATGTATTGAATCTGACTTACACAGCAAAAAATAATAGATTCCTTAAGAGATAACCAATCTTAGATCTGTTAAAGAACTTTAAAATATTGGTCCTGGGACAAAGAAAATGGCTGAGGAGTATCCAGACCTATTCGGTTGTCAACGTTATAGGAGTGCTTCTTATTTCAGTGTCAAGTTTCTACTGAAAACTAAGAGTCTATATTTTTGAGCTACATTGCGGTCATGTCTCAGCAGTATAGAAATGGGATAAACAAACTAAAATATGGCAAGTGACTGTGCATATCTGTCACAATAACTGGCCTAAGGAGAATGTGGAGTGGCCACCACTGCACAGGCTGGAAAAGTGAAGTGGGTCCTCCCAAACCATGTTGCTAGATTGCTGGCTGTGACAATGCATATTATCATCATTTATGTGGTTTCCAGTTAAAACCATTTCTAGTATTCTTAGATATCTAAGAAATAGGTTTTCATTATGAAAGATACAATCCTTCCAATTTATAAATACATATACTACAATTTAGTAGTGTGTGATATCATGAGGTCTAATAGGCCTGTGATTGGTAATTTGAATTTAGAGCTTGAAATCATGTCTCAAATCATAAGTGTCCAGCTCCAAATTCAACCTGCAGTTAAAAACAAAATACACTACCCCTCCTCTTAATTTGTGCCAAGGTGTCCTAGGTGATTGGAAAAGGGCATTTGCATGTTATTCTATAACATTGCCTATTTCATAGTCTTGATGTTAATTTGACATAACTAGAAGACTAAGCATAACCATTTTATGGCATGAAATCATATGCAAGTGTTGTGAATGAATCAAGGCCTCATGTCCATAGAGACAGAAGCAGAAGACACTGGGCTTTTATGCTGCTTTTATGAGTCCTGCCCATGAATAGAAGACAACAGGGAAATTGTTATCAAAGTGGAGAGGGCTGAGGTCGGCCGGAATGACCGGACACTATTTTTATGTTAATATAAGATGTGGATACCACATAGAGCTTCTCAAAAAGAGCTAGTACTAATGCTGGTAGTAATGAAAAGGACAAAAGGTGGACAGGACATTTTATACGACTGTTCACTGCCTGGCAATGCCTATTCACAGTGCTGTTCACTGTGTTCAGTGTGGCCAGAAGAGCAAATTAGAGAGAATTTCAAGAAGAATTATTCAAGCCCTGAACTGGAACTAATGAGTGCTAAACCTGGCTGCTACAGTGCACTCCACGTTGCTTGAGATTGCCTCAAAGGTTGTGAAGGACACCTTACAACAGTTTGATCAATGGCAAGGGGCAGGCAGGCCCGGCTGGCAGGATCAGGTAGGCAGGCCAGGCTGGCAAAAGCAGACAAGTAGGACTGCATGATTAACCGGACAGGGTTGGTTGGAGCAGGCAGGCAGGCCTGCCCAACTTTGCCTGCAGCAATTGAGCGCTCCTGTTGTGTGGGGACACAAGGGAATTACAGCAAGCATCACGAAAGCCCAGACTTCTATAGTTTGTGACCATAAAACGCACCTCGTCTCTATAAACGACCTTATTTCTTAGCCCATAACTGCCATAATCTGTCTGAATCAGAACTATAAGACTTTGTTAGTGGAGTGTTACTTGTTCTTTTCCTTTAGTCACATACAGTAGCAAAGCAATTGCATTATTCTATAGATGGCTGAAGTAATTCTGATTTTACTCAAATTCACCAGTCTAGACATCAGTTAGCAAAGATTTGAATGTTAATCAGCAAATTACTGTTTGGGAGCAAATGTGTCATGACTTGTTATTATTTTCAAATATTCTTCTACTTCACACCGCATGGTAATATATTTAGTATTTATGTATGTATGGTCCCTATTTTGGCTCAAATATGTACATTATGTATACCATAGCTTCATAGTCATGCTATGTGAGTGATCACCAGAGTGTCTTATATTCCAAGTCAGTTCAAAGGGCCCTTGGCAGTCCAACCATGCTGTCCTGCATGACTCCTGTCACTTCACAAGCTCTCATCTTCTTAAACGACTCTTAGAAATTTTCATAATTGCAAAAGCTGCATGACGAGGCATGAAAAATCGATGTTGAGTGGAAATTGCTTGGTTACTTATCAGGTCCATGTTAAAAAACATAAGAGCCCTGAGGAAATTTTTTCAAGAAGCTAGAATTAAATACACTTTTAGTAAGTATTTATAGTAAGTATTTATTGACCATATTCAAAACGTATGTACAGTAATATTTACAGTTCCATTACAATTGAGCTATATACACATGGCAGGCTGACGCCAATGCAGGCGTATGTGCCTTTATCAATTTCACAACTTAACACATCACAGTAAATAAAAGTACACAGTGAAGCATTATCCATTTGGTAAGAAGTCAATTATAATCTTATATGTCAACAAAATAAATCAAGTAAGTGCATTGCTTTAGTTACATATATATATATATACAACAGAATATAATAATATACATCTACAAGCTAATGGAGCTGCCCAGGGTGACCTCACATTGCAGGGCTGCCAAATCACGTTTACCACCCCTTAGGGTGGATGGGGAAATCTGACAAGACAGCCCAGCGAGGCCCCCTGTGGCAGCTGTGTAGCATCTGTTCTTTGTTAGGTTTTACTAAAATATTTGTATATACACTACTCATGCCTGTTGGCCCTAAGAGAGAGAAAAATATTAAACTAAGTGGAAATTATTCATAAAATAAACTTTTAATCTTTTCTTATATGTTTGAGTGCTGCAGTTTGTGTCAACACAGGGACTAATCTTATTCCAATATTTTACACCTTGAAATTTGATTGATTTTTCATATAGATGGGTCTTGCAGCGAGGCACATAGAAGCTATTTGATTGACGGGTTTGTCTCGGGACAACATTAAAATTAAATGTGAACATGTCATTGAAGATTTTGGGTAAAAGGCCTTTTGAAAACTTATGTAGAAAAATCATTATACGCTGGATATAAACATGTGAAAATTTTAGAATATTTAAATCTTTGAAGATTGGTTCAGTATGATCACAATACCCAGATGATGATATTATTCGCACAGCTTTCTTTTGCAATTTGATAAGCAATGATAAATGACACATTGCAGCACTTCCCCAGACCTCGATACAATATAGGAGATGTGGATATATCATAGAATAGTACAATATTTTTAAAGTACACTTTGGAAGAATTTTCCTTGCTTTGCACAGGATCCCAATTCCCTTTGATACCTTATTCTTTATGTGCTGAATATGCTTGTTCCAGTTTAATTTTGGGTCAAGTATTACTCCAATAAATTTGGTTTGTTCTGCCTTTTCTATGTTATGGCCATTTATCAGCAGTTCAGGTGTAGAGGCTAAGCGATGGCTGTTAGATCTGAAAATCATGTACTGAGTTTTGGATAAGTTTAGAGACAACTTGTTGGTGTTCAACCAATTTACAATTTTTGACATTTCATTGTTCATGATTCGAACTGTACTTTCAACTGAATTTCCAGACACAAAAATATTAGTATCATCAGCAAATAATATGGGTAATAATATTTTTGATACATTCACAATGTCATTTATATAAAGCAAAAAGAGCAAGGGCCCTAGGATTGATCCTTGTGGGACACCGCACTTTATCACTTTTCTGTCAGACATTATATTATCAAAGGATACAAACTGTTCTCTGGAACTTAAATAGTCCTTTAGCCATGCAAAAGCACTGCCTCTTATCCCATACTTATCAAGCTTCTGTAGAAGAATGTTGTGATCAACCGTGTCAAATGCCTTTTTAAAATCAAGAAAGACACCAATGACAAAATCGCCATTGTCCATAGCTGATAATATTTTGTCAACTAAAACAATTAAGGCCATGTTGGTATTATGCCCTTCACGGAAACCAAATTGATATTTATATAATATATTATGTTTCTTGATGAATGAAAAAATTCGGTCATACATGATTCTTTCTAATACTTTAGAAAAAACAGGAAGTATAGATACAGGCCTATAGTTACTGATATTCATTGCATCACCTGATTTGTATAAGGGAATCACTTTCGCAGTTTTCATTTTGTTTGGAAAAAATCCCTGTGAGAGTGAACAATTTATCAAATGTGTGAGGGGCTGGAGATATATGGGATAAGTTTTCTTAATGATATCAGAGTGAATGTCATCAAAACCTGAACTGGCATTTCTCAAAAGTGTAATGACTTTCTGGACTTCAGCTGAGTCAGCAGGATTTACAAACATAGATTCAGGGTTACGCTGTTCTATGTATGAGAGTGGATCAGTGCTTGTTGTAGGAATTTTCTTTGCAAGATCCGGGCCTATATTTATAAAAAAGGAATTGAAAGCATTAGCAATATTGTCTTTTTTAGTCTCTATTTTGTTGCCAATGTTAAATTGACAAGGTTTGCAGACTCTTTTGTTTTTACTGATCACATCTTTGACAACAGCCCACATTTTTCTCGAATTGCTTTGATTTGTTTTCAATAGATCATGTATATGCCTCCTTTCAGTTTGTTTCATAAGGTTTCCTAACTTCCTCTTGTATGTTTTGTACTCCTGTAACTTTTCATCAGAGGGATTTTTCAGATAATCAATGTACATTCTATTCTTCACTTTAATAGATGTTTTGATGCCATCTGACAACCACAACTTTCTTGTGTTGTATCCTGCTTTGAAGGTTTTAATTGGAAACGACTGATTGAATGCATTAACAAACAGATCATAAAATTTATCAAAAGCTTTTTGTCCATTTTCTTCATCAGTTATTTCATTCCAGTTAACATTTGTGAGTAAACTGCTAAATTTCTCCTGGTTTTTTTCTGAGTAGAATCTCTTTTTGATAAAGTCATTGGACTTATTTAGCTTTTTTTTACAATGAACTGAAAATATGGGGAGGTGATCAGAAATATGTGTGAATAATATACCAGATATTATATCAGAATTTACTGCCAATATTGTGCGGTATAGGAAAAAGAAATGATTATAACAACCTCAGTTATGGCTCTGCAGGTCCTGTACTTTACAATGAAATTAATGACAAATTTACTTCTGAGATGAATGTGACATCCACTGACATGTTCTTGTAACATGGTATATATATATGGAATACGACTTACACAGCAAAAAATAATAGACTCCTTAAGAGATTTCCAATCTTAGATCTGTTAAAGAACTTTAAAAACATTGGTCCTGGGGACAAAGAAAATGGCTGAGGAGTATCCAGACCTATTTGGTTGTCAAAGTTATAGGATTGCTTCTTATTTCAGTGTCAAATTTCTGCTAAAAAGAGTCTATATCTTTGAGCTACATTTCGGTCATGTCTCAGCTGCATAGGAATGGGATAAACAGGCAAAATATGGCGAGTGACTGTGCATATCTGTCACAATAACTGGCCCAAGGAGAATGTGGAGTGGCCACCACTGCACAGGCTGGAAAAGTGAAGTGGGTCCTCCCAAGCCATGTTGATAGATTGCTGACTGTGACAATGCATATAATAATCATCCATGTAGAACTTTTTTCAGTTCAAACCATTTCAAGTATTCCAAGAAATAAGTTTCATTATGAAAGATACAATCCTTCCAATTTACAAATACATATACTACAATTTAGTAGTACGTGATATCATGAGGTCTAATAGGCCTGTGATTGGTCATTTGAATTGAGGGCTTGAAACCATGTTTGAAATCTTTAAGCTCCAAATTCAACCTGCAGTTAAAACGAAAATACGCTACCCTTGCTTTGTGCTAATGTTTCCTAGGTGCTTGGAAAAGGGAATTTGCATGTTATTCTATAACATTGCCTATTCCACAGTCTTGATGTTAATTTGACAGAACTAGATGACTAAGTAAAATCATTTCCATACAAAAATGGCTTTTTGTTAATATCATTGAGAAGACATTTTCTGCAATGAAATCATATGCAAGTATTATGAATGAATCAAGGCCTCATGTCCATAGAGACTGAAGCAGAAGACACTGGGCTTTTATGCTGCTTTTATGAGTCCTGCCCATGAATAGAAGACAACAGGGAAATTGTTATCAAAGTAGAGAGGGCTAAGGTTGGCCGGAATGACCGGATACTATTCTTATGGTAATATAAGATGTGGATGTTACATAGAGCTTCACAAAAAGAGTTGTCAAAGGACAAAAAGGTGGACAGGACATTTGATGCCTGGCAAGGCCTATTCACAGTGCTGTTCATTGTGTGTTCAATGTGGTCTGGAGAGAAAATTGAAGGGGATTTCTCGAAGAATTATTCAAGCCCTGGACTGGAACTAATGAGTGCTAAACCTGACTGCTACAGTGCACTCCACGTTGCTTGAGATTGCCTCAAAGGTTGTGAAGGACACCTTACTACAGTTTGATCAATGGCAAGGGGCAGGTAGGTTAGTTAAGTAGGAGCAGACTGGCAGAAGTAGACTGGTAGGACTCCATGATTAACAGGACAGGGTTGGTAGGACCAGCCGGCAGGCCAGACCAACTTTGCTGACTGTGCACTTTTCATTTTCCTCTTCACTCACGACCAGTTCTGCCAACAGCAACCCCTGCAGGCAGCTCGCTTGGTCCCTGCATTGCCTGCAGCCTCAAACGAGCATCCTGCAGTTGCCTGCAGCAATTGAGAGCTCCTGTTGTGTGGGGACACAAGTGAATTACAGCACGCTTCACAAAAGCCCAGACTCCAAAAGTTTGTGACCATAAAACGCACCACGTCTGGATAAATGAGCTTATTTCTCAGTCCATAACTGCCATAATCTGTCTGACTCAGCACTATGAGACTTTGTTACTGGAGCCTCACTTTTTCTTTTCCTTTAACCACATACAGTAGCGAAGAAATTGCTTTATTCTATAGATGGCTCCCTGAAGTAAACCTGCTTTTACTCAAATTCTCCAGTCTAGATGCCTATTAGCTAAGAATTGAATGCTTATCACTTTGTAAAGCATTTCATAACAGTGAAAATTAAGAGTCTCTCAAATGGACCAGCATAAGTGTCCCGACTTTAAAAAAAATCCTTCTACTTTACACTGCATGGCAATACATTTAGTATAATGTATAGTGACTATGTTGGCTCAAATATGTACACTGTGTATACTATAGTTTATAGTTGTGCCATGTGAGCGATCATCAGAGTGCCTAATATCCAAGTCAGTTCAAAGGGCCCTTGGCATCCAACCAGGCTGTCCTGCATGACTTCCGTCACTTCACAAGCTCTCATCTTCTCAAACAACTCTTTGAAATTTTCATAATTGCAAAAGCTGCCTGATGAGGCATGAAAAATCGATTCTGAGTGGAAATTGCTTGGTTGCTTATCAAGTGCATGTTTGGTAAAAATAGAGCCCTTGGTAACTTTTTTCAAGAAGCTAGAATTAAATACAGTGTTCTTGTCAATAAATGTAGTTTAGGACAAAGGAGCGATTATGACAATATCAGTGATGGCCGTGCACTGGCCTGCAGGTGCTGTATTTTATATGAAAGTGAGAATTTGTCACTGTGAGACGTACGGCATCCACAGACTTGTCCTCATAGCAACATACATACAGGGAATGTCTTACTTTTACATGTTTGTGTTTTATGCCTCAGCAGCACCTTAGTGGGCTATATCGAGGCAGGCGAACGCGTATGATGATGAGATGAGAAGACTGTGAGTCTGGTACATACCCTATTAATTCAGGGATGCCCAGGGTCTTTCAGTTGCCCCAGCATAGAACACTGGATACAACCCGCCTCCATTTAATGTCCCATGGGCTCGGACCAAAGTGAGTTCCGGGGTGGGATTTGAACCCACGCCCTCAGAGCCAGTGGTTGTGCAAACGAGCACTCTTAACCATTAGGCCACGGAGGAACTAACATGGATATGAGTCATCAAATTTCAAAGTTTGTAAGGATAGCATTGAAACTTGAGAGCACAGGGACATGGCATAACTCAGTCTGCAGGTACTTGATCAAGCAAGTGAGCACTACTGGACCACAAACAAATTTCAGTCTTATCAGGACATTGGACAAGAAATTATGCTTAATGTTATTTATAAGATAGGAATGTGTATCACTCAGCAAGCACTTTCTAACTTTGAACTATTGATGATTTGTTTCGAAGGTTCACAATCATGAGACTTACTAACTGTATATTTCATTATTTTAAAATTTGTCTGCAATGTTCCATTGACGTGCACTTTCAGTCTTTCGGCCTCCAGAACCAAGCACTGATTTACTTCTTTATAAAGCTCCTAATCTGCCAGAACGTGAAAATTGCCTCACATCACACGAGCCTCACAGCTTTGCCCATTGACATTTGAGGCAGTGCTCTAACCTCAAAAGCATTACGTCTGGAAATTGCTGATGTGGCGTTTTTTTTCTGTGCAAAGAAACACGCTCAAGAGGAAACTTGGAAACGCAGCGAAAATGCTTTTCCGCCTACACCACCGGCAGAATGTATATCCACTATCATATATTTTGATAAGTATACGGAAAATGGAAATTTTTATATTCTGAGCACACCAATACATATAAATCAGTTAAACGAGGCCTTCGAGACTAAAAAAAATATGATGCATCTTAACTGTAATGGACCTACAGCTGGCTCACATAAACTTGTACTTATCACAAGCAGTATACGGTGCCCCTCAAAAACATAGGTCCCAAAGTGCATTGTAAATATGTTTGAATTGCATTATTATCTGATGAAATGACCTTAATAAAGCACAACAATACTTACTCTTTGTCTGAGTGCTGCTCCTTCATAAGGGCAATTGCAATGTGGAATCCACTGTTTGGGTAATCACAATCTCCCTCACAAGCACAAGTCGTGTTCCGGTGCACTTTGTCCAGAAGGTCGTCAAGGTCATCGGCTGTAAGAAAAAGAAATGGAACTTTACAGCCATTGCTAACATACTGAAGTTATAGGTAATTTTGAATGCAACATATACATTGTGCATTACATTAAGCAAAACATCTGATTGCATTCAGGATAAATTTCTTCCAATGGACGGAGAAGTAATATAAAATACAGCACAACTTAAAAATTCACACAGTCAATATTTATGTTCATTGCCAGTTATCATAAAGAAGCGAGAACAACCAAGGTGTCTTTGCTATTTCAAGGTCACGCCAGAATTTATTGATCAAAGTATTTATAACATGCCTTCCAATGGTATAAGGGGCAAGCACGCTGACATTGTTTTACCCTAATCAACAATGACAAGGTTTGGAAGAGTTACCTTCTATTAATTTTGAAGTGGCGAAGGTGACCATTCATCAAAAGATTGCTTGGACTGTTATTTAGAAAAACCTCTTTGGTCATTGACATTATTTAATCCTTCATGGTATACATTGTTAGCCATTACAGTTTGAAGCAATCAATGCATTGAGGAGGTTGGTTTATCTTTTATCATGTCAAATGCTGAAAACCGGTTTTAAAAGTTCTTTTTAGCATTCACATATTTTCACGGTTAGCGAGTCTTGTGCATTATGCCACTGTGTGATGTAATGCTAGGATTATATGTTGCCGACTGCGGCTGCAGATTTTTGTTTTAAAACAAGCAAGAGGAAGATTGATAAGGATTACCAAGACCCAGCAGCCAAAGCTTGTGACATGGCATGTCTTCATTTGCGAACAGTAGGCCATCACTTCAGGACATCGGCTGCTCTCTTTGCACAACAACAACATGTCCAGCATGACTCCAGATTTCTGAGGATGTTGCTACTGACGGAGCACTGGGCTCAAGCATCAATAAAGACAGCCACTTACAAGAGAAACTAGTCATTAAGAGCATCCAACGATCCTCAAATGCTATTGCCATCATCTCCATGTTGTTTCATTAAGGATGATGGTTCGCCTTCTTAGCGGGGCCTTCCACTAACCCATCAATTACACAAATCACGACAGCATCTTTGATGACCAGAGATTATAGTTCCTCATCCTCTGATGCTGCAGGCATCTAAATGATCTGATCATGAAAATGAGAAGGGAATCTGACAGTTCATAACAATCATCAATAATTCCTTCGTTCATGCGGTTATCAGTGCCACCGGGTGTCATCAAATAAGCTGGTGCATGGAGATTGAAGAATCACAACCTAAAACTTGAGGTTGCATGCTCTATACAGATACAGACACAGATATCAATAATACATTATTCTGCAGGCTTCACTTCTTCAATGTGAAACATGGTATCAAAATGCAAAACACATGACATCCGTATTTACCCTTTGTTTTCAAACAAGAGACAGCACAGGATGTCCAATCACATGTAGAGTCCCATACCCTATTTGTGCCTATCAGTATCTTGAGGCCCATCTCGGGTTCACTTGATCCCATAATTTCCAGTTGGAACATCATGTATAGAAATGATGGTCAAGGAAAGGGTCAATACAACTACACAGACTTTGGAGAGCTGCAGTTCAATTCATACATCATTTCAAGAAACCAAATAAAAGTCGTCAAATGCACTAGTTTGAGGTTTTAAGGTTTGACATTGGCAGATTTCAGGACAGTGTCGCACGATTTAACATCCTTACTAAGTTTTCTCACAAAAACTTTTAAACTTCTTTGGAGGCTGGCATTGATCAACATTTAGTTAGCTGCTTGTAAATAGCCCTGGAGCAGAGTGGGCCTTAGAGTGTGGCAATGAGGCATCACATTGCACTGTCTGTTGTTTACATGGACCAAGAGACCTTCCAGTGAGCTGCTCACAGTGAGGCTGAGTGAGATAAATTCCAACTTTGTAATCTTCTCTGTGCATCAATTTGTTCAGTTGGTGGAGTCAGTGCTCCTTTTAAAACACATCTAAATGGCCTTCTCCTGTATGATCAAACAATTGTGGCTCAACCACAACGGCCCATATGTTAAATCACCATGATGTTACAAATGACGATGGTGGCGCCATCTAAACTCAGACAAAGGCTCCTTCAATCGATGTTCTCTGCATCAATGTGAAAGCAAAAATTTCCATACTGCTACTGAAGTGCCTCTAAAGGGAAATTTTATGCTTGCAAAGAACCTTCAAAATTGAATCGCAGTATGTTGGTGAAACCATTTCCACATATTTTCATAAACTTTCCTTATAAATTGCAGTCAATGAATTCTAAATAGGATTAATGCTAAACTTGTGTTGTGTGGTTGAATATGATGAGCAACCTTGACAGGGATGAAGAAAAGAAAAGTTTTTCTCATTTTGAAGAATTGTAAAGTTTTTTTTGTGGGGACGATGATAATCTAACATAAGAAATCTTCCACTGTATCTGAACCAAACTTTACACAAGAAGTTACTTCAATCAAGTACTCATATAACTTATTTTGGTCAAAACATTTCCGGTTAGCCTTGCTTATACATGGATGGGATGTTCATCTTCCATGAAACTATAAAGAAGTTCTGGCGGTAAGATGATTTAACTTCTAAAAGCGACATGATTGCATGGCTGTGACTTTGATCTATTTTCAGTTAAAAAACACTGTCTTGAGCATGTTGAACTGAAAACACCGTCTTGAGCATGTTGAACTGAAAACACCGTCTTGAGCATGTTGAACTGAAACTACATAGTACATGGTACTTCCTGTGAATACTGGATGCTCCCACTGACATGCCCTCAAGCTGCAGCAATGAATGACACAAAATTAAAGTGCTGCTTCTAAGTGAATTTCAGTGTAGTTGGGTGGCAACAAGAGCATGGAGAAAAGTCAGTGTGGAAGGAGTATTGATCCGGTGTGAGTACATTACTGTTAGTGCCTCTTCCACAAGTTACAGCTCCATATAACCATGACTCTCATGGCCACAGTCAATGGAGCAACAGATGGTGGGTCCCCATAAACTAATCTGACTTCGCATAGGAGCTATCGATTCTGACACTTTAATTGGCCCTGTGATATAAAAAAGTCAAATTCTTTGGAGACTAGGAAACACTCCATGACAGCCAAATATGGTTATATTTTTGTGTTGTTGACTTTTAGTATGATTTCAGGTCATAAAATGTGGGTGCATGACTGCATGTAAATCTACCATCATACAATACAATTATGAAAAGAGTTCCTGATGTTTCCATATGAAACCTAGAACAGCATGGACAATTACTCGAATTGCTTGTCAATATTATTTCAGAGGAATGATGTCTGTCAATATCAACTCTGACAACTCATCATTGTTTGGACAATGTAATAACAATAGTGGCACGCAAGACGAGTCAGCAACAGGATGATTCATAAATATATTGAATTGGCCTTTGGGCAATATGAAGTTTGTCATGGTGGCAAGATCCAAATTAAAATGTGTGAATTTGATACATACAAAAAAATTTGTCCTTAACAGGTCGTGTCATATTACCCTACTCATATTACAGCCAAAGAGCAGCAAGAGATTGATCCTGTAATCAATAGACAGGTGTCTCAGAATACCAGTGCTCCTCTCAAGACACCTGATTTGCACACTCACTGCCCCCTTCCAAAATGTTAATCCCTTTAAGGCCCAGCAGTGATCAACAAAACAGTGTCAGAACCTAATTCTATGATTAGATATGTACCATTTTAAACACACTATACCATATTTTCTGATGATATTGCAGGATTTAACATAATACTTTTTAGTTCTTCAAGTTTTTTTAGAGGAGGCTGGCATTGATAAACTTTTAGTCAGTCACTAGTAAATATCCCTAGAGCTGAGTGAGCCTTAGAGTGTGGCAATGAGGCATCACATTGCGCCGTCTATTTTTAGATAGACTGAGAAACTTTCATGTGAGCAGTTCTTCTAGTGAGCTAAATGAGCTGGACTCCTACTTTTTAATCATCTTTGTGCATCAATTTGTTCAGCTGGTAGAGTCTGTGCTCTCTGTGACACCTCTAGGACTGGCCCAATTAATGATTCAAACAAGAGTGGCTCAACTGCAAAGGTCCCTATGTTACGTCATCGTGATCATGACGTGACAAGAGACACCGCCTCTGTTCCTCAGACAAAGGATCCTTCAAATCGATTTTCCCCACATCAATGCAAACAAATGTTTACAAAGCTTGTAAAATCTTTCCTCAAAGGAATTTTTCATGTTTTCAAATTACGTTCCACATTGAATTGGAGGATATTTCCAAAACCATTTCCACATATTTTCATATACTTTCCATATAAATTGCAGCCAATGAATTCTAAGTAGGATTAAAATGGAGCTTGCCTTCATCTGGTTGAATACAGTGTATACCTTGACAAAGCGGTGAAAATAAATATATTATGTACAATGTATGTCAGTCACTATATCTAACCATGAGTTCTCAACTTGGGTATTTTATGTACATTAATCTTCTTTTGTACTCAAAACTTGTTTGTAGTCCAGCAAGTAAAGCCCAGAGAGTAACGCTCCTGAAAAGATTGCATGGCTAATAATTGTGAATTCAGCAACTTCAATCTTATGCATGTCAAGTAGCTACTCCATGGTATATTTCTTGTGTAAGAGGAACAATGAAAAACGTCAGTGATTGGGGTAAGGTAATCTGTGATACATTTTTACTCATACCATAATAAACAGCCATTTCAAGACCCTAATTTCCAAAAATGGCTTATTCCCATTTAAAAATCTGGCCCTGCAGCCATCAATCCTGAATAGCTCCACTGACTGAATGAAGATGTCAAATTCTCACTGGAAATCAAGCAACAGTCGTTCTCAGTTTTTAAATGTCATTGATGTTTTTGGATTATGAATCTCAAATATGAAAAGAGATTGCAAAACACCAATAGCTCATATACAGTACACCAGTTTTCATTAAACATGGCAACATTTATGGGTCTACTCTTGAATAAACAGACTGCCTTTAACAACACAATATATAGTCTGCTGCAGTCGCCATTCAGTCAATATTATTTCAGAGGACTACTGTCTGCCAATATCATACCCAAACCAATTTACATATTAAATAATTCAAATTGCCCAAAACAGTGAGTTAGATAGTTCACACCCATGCTATAACCAAATGCTAAACATGCTGCAGTAATGGACATAAACTGGTTTCCAGGAGGAAAAGGAGTCAGGCTGATTGATCCTGTAATCGATAGACGGCTGTCCCGGAATACCAGTGCTCCTCTCAAGACAGCTGATTTGCACACTCACTGCTCCCTTCCCAAAAGTTAATCCCTGTCTTCCTTGGAGGCTCACAACCAATCTAGCTGGCACAGGCATTGCAGGGCTAGCTCATGTGAAAACCCCATTCCTCTCTCTTTACTCTTCCACAGCTCTATACCTTTTCCCTATTCCACACCAATTTTTTGTGTCCCATCACTTCAGAGTAACCCAGTGATCCTTCAGTGTTGATTTTTCATCAAATGACACATCTCAAAGTTGCAGACAGAAGGTGAAAGTACAATGTAGTGTTTCTATTCCCGTCCCTATTCATCAATAATTCCCCTGTAATGGCAATTTGTTTCTAAGAAACAAATGAACTACATGGGTTGTCAAATAACTTACTGAAAAAAAAAAATGCTGCAACAAACTGCACATGTGACATAAATAGCAGGCTTATAAAATGGTGTCACACTACTTGCAATTATTGCACGAATGCTACCAAATGGAGAAATATCCAAATAAGAAAAACCTATTAAATAGTTTTCAATGCGAATGTGTTTTGTTGTTTTTTTTTTCAATTCCAAAAATGTCGATTTTGATTTTGAGAAACATATATTGGTGGCAACTGTACTCCTCGGTCAAAATCCCCTCTACAACTGCCAGCCTCACTATCGTATACCAGAGGTAATTTGGTCTTCATTCATTGTAGGGCCCTTTTTCTTCTCTTGCCTTTTTCAGTTTTTGGTGTTTGTCTATCACATTCAGTAGTCTTTCTTGCAGCTTCTGGCTTCCTTTGATTGCGAAGTCCACTGGGAAGCCAGTCATGCCGAAACAATAGCGTAATGCACCTATCTGGTTTCAAGCTGCTATGACATAGCTTATTCAGAAGTAGTTAGTGTTTTACTTAAACAAGTGGCTTAATTTTTTATATGAAAATAAAGTAAGGCATAGCCTTTCATGTCTAAATGTATCTGTATGTTGTGGTAAATAGTGGTAAACAATATTTTGTCCTGATACCGTTAGTTCACGGGGGACATCTGCAATACATTAGTGACAATTCATGTTGGTCATGTGTACATATTTTTTGATCATGTCTGTCACCTAGACGCACTTATAAGTATCTACAATGTATTTATGCACATTTCAGATATTTCGCTATTTCAAATGTGTTTCTCTGATCTCCCAAATCACTGAAATTTCACACACTACACAAACACAGCATTCCTCATGAATTTTGTTAGTACGAGCAGTGAAGGCTACCATTTCCCATGTACTAAATCATATTTTTTTAAAATCTTTTTCAGACGCAATCCAAATAGACATTGTTACCGGAGTGCAGTTGAATTTAATAATCCAATGTGATAATTATTAATCACTTATGATTGCATCTGAATGACAAGAAATATTTTGAAGGATTCAAATTGTCATTTTTGAGTCATTTCCAAGATGTCATTGCATGATGTCATGCTAGATCCACTGCGTGTGCGGACTGCAAAGGCAGAATCCTGTTCAAAACAGATGAGGAGAAGCAAGAAGATTGACAAGTGTTGCCAAGATCCAGCGATGATATAGGTCACTAACAGCCAAACATGACTGACATTGTTCAAAAGACTATGACAAATCAGAGAAACAAGAAGTTTTATACAGAAGTTTTAAAAAGTACACAATGCTAAGGGGCTACTAAAGGGCATCTAAATTATCGGACAGTTCGGACCATAAAAATCAAAGTACCAAATAAAAACTCAATACCAGAAAGTTTTCTGTTGATGCATCAACTTTAAACACACACAATTTCTCACATGGACTTTCATATTCCGCTGATACATGTATTCTGTTCGAAAACGAAAATGAAAGGATGTCCTCTCCTATGTCCAGTGAGTCAGTGACAAAGTCACAATGTCGCAATGTCGCTTGCACTATTTATGCTCATCTGGAGGCCCATCTGCGGTGCACTTGAAACCATCACTTTCGATTGGATCATCATGTGGGAAAGATGGCCAATAAAGGGGTCAGTGCACCATCAGTCAGTGACCCCTTAGGCAACTGAAAATCCCTTGGTTACACCCATCATCAGTGCTCCTAAAGTGTGGGGCATGCCATTACAGGGTACTTCTTGTCTAGAACAGTACTGCACTATGCCACTTTATGTTTTTGTTGCAATAAAATGGAATTGATGATGACTCTGCCACAATTAGGAGCCTTTAGGGAAATCCCAGCCCTATAAGGCTCACACATTTGCAGCTCATGTATGAAGGATGGCAGGCCATTTCGCAAACTAAGGTCAGATATGATGACTTCTTTGTGCGTCAAAGTGTAGTGCAAATGATTTGTATTTCTTTGTTACATTTGTTGCATTCATCATCCTTTGTTTTAAACCTAATAACGACACGTCATCTTCCTATTGCCTTGTCCACATATAATTCTAAGCAATATTTAACCCCCTTCCCAATGCAAAACCCTTTTATGTCAAGTCCATCCACCTTTAGAAGTAAAACTATCATAAAATTTTAAAATGAATTTTCAGGCTGACACTTTTTGTCTCATTCAAAGTGATATTGGAATTGTTTTAGATGTAAACTCAAGACATCATATGCATGAAATTTAGGCAACTGGCAGATTTTGCGAATAGCCTCATCTTTAATATTGTTGCATCATCCAGCCTTTCTCACTCTTTTCAATTTTCTTAAATAAATTTTTGATTCTGTCTGATCCATCAATATGGCCAATTGACCATCTTATTTACTAGGTTATAAATTTAAGATTAAGCATACAAATGGCTAACCAACTGAAAGAACAATGTAAGCGGAGAATGCTGCGAAAATGTGTGTTGTATGGGTTGTCCAGTGTCCACCCACAAGTAATTTCAGTAACCTTACAATGAGAATGAGGTTATTGTTTGCTCATTACAACTGTGTGTAGGCTTTCATTTTGATTGCCAAAACACTGCTGCTAATCTAGATGTGGAGAAAAATTGGTTCATGGTCGACAATTCCAAACAACCCTCTCCTCCATTTCACAATTTCCAGCCCAAATAAAATGGGCTTCACGAATCGCTTTGTCTTTCGGGTCTTTATTTCTTGGTGCTTTTCTGTGTATCATGTTCCGAAGAGCCTCTTTATGGAGCCCCTTGTTCCATTATTTGCAATACATGACCGTTGAGAAGCCATTCGAGCTTATATAATTAGCCTGTTTAAGCAATCAGATTTTAGGTTACTGGGACCAAACTCAATCAGTAAATGTCATGCATCTATGCTTGTTTCTCATTCAAGAACATTCATAAGTAGCCTTGCATGTATGTTGTCGTAAACACTGTTGCCCAAAATCAGTATCAAACAAACAAATGTCTACCATGTATCATTGCTATCCTACTCCCATTCACCTTCCATGTTAGTGCAATAAGAAATTGTGGTATGTACATGTAAACATATAATCTGGCCATTAGCCAGCCACAAACACCCCAACCCTTTGAGATGGCATATTAGCTGCATTATGGGAAATTATCACACTGACTGGCTTTGTTATGACTGGGCACACAGGCTATATAGGTGAGACCTGTGAAAGGTGTAGTGGAAAAACCTCTCCTTGTAACACTTCATAGAAGCATGTGTTGTGAGTTCAGGCCCTTTTTCAATTCAAGTTCAAGTCGTCCGGTAGTGCACTACAGGATAGACAGTGTATATGATAACTTTCTTCAGCTGTTGAGTATATATCTATTGCTGCCAGAAAGAGGACACCAACCTCTTAGGACTTTATAATGCAACTGGAGCAGACTAGCCTCTAATGACCATTAAAAAGGAAAAGGGAAATGGGTATACAGCTAAAGGTCACTTCAACTTAAGTTTAGAATTTTGAAATTTACTGCGAATGTTTATCACTGATTTTGATGAAGAAATGTGTCAAAATTAGCCGAGTTACACTTCTTCATTGAACCAAGAGATACATGACAGTGATTTTGAAAAATAGAAAAGGGGTCCTATTAAATGGTATATCTTAAACATAAGTTGGCGCCTGGTGACGCGGATTTGGTATGATAGTCACACGATGCTGTGAGGATGGGCAGAAATTCATTTCCTGCTGAAGCCCAGTCAAAAGCAATCGCAAGCAATATGGAGATCTAATTTAAAGCTATTTGTAGCCCGGTCAGGGACAATTTGATCCCCGTTAACTACATTTATGTCACATGGCACAAGGGGAGACAACATTATCGATCCAGCTGCCAGCCCCACACCTCTGAGCATTTGAGGCAATCCAATCTGCACTTCCCCAATTGTTGTCCTAAATTATGAAAATTACATCAATATGAAATTTAGCCAAAAGTTATTGTGATGCCTACTAATCTGTTTTTCGTTTGAGTGTTTGTCAGGAAAAGAGAGTAGATACGAGGTTACACATGGTATATTTGCAATATATGTGAGAAAGTTATTTAAATAATGGTACAATATATAAGAAAGAAGAATAGTAAGTGGGAGGATAGCACCGCTGTTTTAAAAGGCGTTAGGAAACAACATTTATATGTTTAGCTTGTAGTCGGCTAAACAGCTGTTTTTCCAGCAACATTTCTTTATTATGCAAGATGCTCAGGCAATTGACCTTGCAATGCCTTAGATGCCAGTTTCGTACCCATTTGCTTGATGCTGCAATAGGAAATATATAGTGAAGCAGGCTTTTCAAAGAGCAGCACTATCTTGAGGGAGCAGGCAGTGGAGGCAACAGGCAGGTGATATGCACCATCTATCTGGCTGTCCTGATGGGTCCTAGTGTCTAGGACACACTTGACAAAGCTCTCATCCTGGCAAGAGATGTTGACAGCTCAAGGTGTATTATCGCTCATTCAGTCATCTTCCAGTGGGCAAATCCTAGGGACTTGCATGGAAAGGGACTCGGTTCGGTTGAGGCTCTGAGCTTAGCTATCATGCAGGTTGTTATTAGCACAATCTAGCCTGACCAGGCGACCCACCTCTGACAGATATTGTCAGGCAACCAGTTGCCCACCACATAAAGCAATGAGTTTGTTTTGATCTTTCCACCTGCTCTCTGCTATAAATATATCATGCTGAGCTATTCCTGGCCCTAAAATTCTGTCATAAACAATCCCTGGATAAGTTGGAAGCAGCCTCTTGGCCCACATTGCTTTTTCATCACTTGTGATTAATGTTCACGACAAATCACAAATTCCATTGCAAATCATATTCCACGTTATGCTTCATACATTTGATGTATGGGAATCCTATGCGAACAGACTGGTGGTGGTACATACTTGCATATAGCCGGTAAATTTCATTGTACAGCGAGTCAGCCAACAGACCGTTTTATGCACCTTTACTGTGCTGCATTTCAGGACACCAATGGCTGCATGGATGAATAGTTTGATGCACAATAGTTTTACGTAAATGTAATAAATTTAACGCAGAGGATTGCAAAAAGGGTCGTTCAAGTAAAAATTAAAATTTGAGTAAGAAGTGGGTGAATATCGCAAAGTTAAGATGAGACACTCTTTTCAACTGTGAATGACAAGCTCAGCAAGATTCTATGTGAACCTCTTCATTAGGTATAGTGAGACACCTGGGGCACCCTATAGATGCAATCACAGCCTTGACAGCTCAACCCACAGCATATATGTCCCCAGTTGGTATTAATAGATGGGGATACACATGCAAATGGACCATAGCAAGGAATGGCACCTGCTAATCAGGGACACTTTCCTGGAAATGAGGCTGGTATATTGCTATGCCAAGCTGTGTGAAGGATACCCCTCACTTGATTACTTGGCTGAAGCATTGACAGGCAATCTGGTATCCCAGGCAGACTCTATACTTCAATCTGGACATTAATCTCCTAGAAAAACCTGATATTAGAGGATATATGGGATACATATATATATGGGTAAAACAGCAGGAAGTGCAGTATATAGGAGCAGGCTGGCAGACTGAGGAATGAGCAATGCATGCCTTTGAAGCAAGAGTAGGAGCAATTTAATGCAGTGGCAGCATGTATGCCAGTTGAATTAAACATTAAAACACCTTGGTTTTCTTGTCCTTCGTTTACAGATTCATCAGTCTCACTCCTCCAAAGGTCAAACCAATGTATCAGATTGTCTCCTCCTTGTTATGTTTTTTTTTCAGGGCTTCGGAATCGGGTAGTAAGTGAACCGACTCCTTTGGCTTTCTGAAAAGCGACTCTCATTCCAGACTCCTCAGGTCTCTTGAATTACAACTCTGACTCCACTTATCTGCATTATTGCAGACAAATAGTGAATGGTTAACAGGTACCATAGGATTTTGTACATGAATAAATTTTGGGATACATCTCACACCGTTGTAACTGTGCTTTTACAAAGTATGCCAATTTTTTTTAGAGTTAGGAGTCACCAAATTAATTTTCGACTCTGACTCCCACTCCACCTGAAATTCAAACTTTGGCTTAGTTCCGACTCCACCAAAAAACCTCTGACTCCACAATTGTGACTCCTGACTCCGACTCCAAAGCCCTGGTTTTTTTTACATCCTACCTCAATAAAACATTTTATCTCCGATGGTCCAAAACCTAAATTGAGGACAACACGCGAAGCGTTCATTGTTTTTCCGGGTTTAAAAAAGAGCTCCACAATGTCAAGGCCGTCTGCATGTCTGTTAATATCGTTGGTGAATATTTCATAACTTCCATGCACCAAGCAAAATCATAGAAGTTGTTTTGGCAAATGAGTGCTTTATCTCCATGATGCAAACGCCAATTCTATGGGCTTTATTGATTACAGAGATTGTCCTTCAATTTGACACAATAAAACTGCACTAGGCACTGCAGTTGATCACTTGCCTGACACTAATTGCAAACACCATTAAGCTGCAGCCAATCACAATAGCTGCCTTTAATCAAAATCCATTTCGTTCTCATCAAGTGCTTCCTACATAAATTTCTCGGATCCTTGTCATTGTTCAATGCTGGCGTCTAATCAAATTTTGAGCTCTTTGTGTTGAAGTTGTTCTATGGACGATCTTCTGCAGTGACGTTACGTGTGTCTTAAACACGTCATCGGACAGCGGAGTAAAGCGAAGGCAGTGCTCTTTAGAGCGCATAATTCCAGCCCCACATTGAGACGCTGGTGTCTGTACAGTGTACATGGTCAAAATGCTGTATCCGCTACACATATTATAAGTCATATCATGCTCTTTATCATGGCCAATGGAAAAATCAGAATATCATCAGAAAGCAAGCACGTTTACATTGCAGTACCAGACAGACAGACACATATATACTGACACACTCGAATGAAAATATAAGTTCAGAGGCAGTTCTAACAAACTAGCGAGTTTGTTTGAAAAATTTGTCAGGTATTCTGTAATAAAAATGTATCTGTTGATCTGTATCCTACAATGCATAATGAAGAAACCATGCCTCATGATGCAGTTTTCACAGGAAAGGCATTCTCGCTGGCAAAGTCACCTGAGCGCTGGCTCAAGCAGTAGTGGGATCTTGACATTGTGAAGATGAGGAAAGGAGCACACATACATCTAAAAACACACAAAATTTCGACATACATGTAGACCTATATTTCCCTTAAGAGGGGAGTAACTCCGAGGGTGCATAGACACAATAACTAAGTCAGACTGGGCAGCAGAACGAAGCAATAAAAACTATTGCTCCAGAAAGCTCATTTACGTACTGAAAATTGCTGTTGAAGACAGTGGTACTGGTAGATACATAAAAGAACACTGCCACATATTCTATGCCCCAGCATCCAGATTGGAAACTGTGGGGTCAGTGACCTTCAGCCGGAGGAAGTGTATTGACCAAATGCTCCACCTGCCTTCATTTGCAACATACAGTTATTCGCCCCTGTGACCCTCAAAAATACTTCTTATCGATTACCAGCCCGTGTGTATAGCCCCTATCGATTTCCCAAGCAGATTCATGGACTGCCAAGCCCTTGGTGGACTGCCAGGACTGGTCAGTCAGTCCAGTCAGCTGGCTTTATAACCTCACACAGAATGACCACAGCATAGAAATCTGCTCTGGTCAGTGTGTATATATAGGGGAGGGGAGTAACTCCGAGGGTGCATAGACACAATAACTAAGTCAGACTGGGCAGCAGAACGAAGCAAACTATTGCTCCAGAAAGCTCATTTACGTACTGAAAATTGTTGTTCAATACCTGAATCAATCCAAATGACCATCTGAAGCTGTACCATGATCAGTGGTGGCGCAGCTACTATTGCGCACACGACATCTGCGAACCCATACAATGTCGCTAACTGGTGGAGGGCTCGAAATGTGTGGTAGAAGTTATGTCGTCACAACGTGAACACAACATTGAGACAATGTTGCCACAACATCACATGCTAATGTCATATCTTGATGTTGCATCCCAACGTTGTGACGTCATTTCTACCATACGTAATTTACACCAACAATACAATGTTGTCACAAAGTTGCAGTAATTTTGATGTGATAGTGGAATAAGTATTAGATGACAAAGAGGAAATTTTCTGAAAATAGAAAACAACATTGATTTACTATCAAATTTTCGGCAAAGATGAATGCGCAGAGGGTAGTTTAGAGGACCAAATTAAATGGGGAGTCCTGAAAATATTCAAACACTGTTCGGTAAAATAAAGGCTGTTCCAACATGATCTTGACCTTAGTTCGCTACATAACATGACAACAACTGCCGCGTAGGCGCTTCACGAATATGAAGAGGAATAGAGACCTTTCACATTTTGGTAAATTGGGCCGATGGTCAATGCGCATTTCGACAATTTACTAAGTGTTATTCTATTAATGTGTCTGTTTATTCTAAAACATATGGCAGCAATGATGGTTGTCAAACATGTACAGTTACAAGACAAGTCACATCACAGATAATGCTGATGCCAACGATGCCTCCATATTGTAGTCAAGGTCCATTCAAGTACAGAAGCTTGCCTGCTTGTTTTGCAGGAGGGTCAGTCAGGAGCTAGTCGGAAAACAACACACGGATTCTATTTGCATTCGTTCTTGCCTCCCAATAAGTCCTTGTCTTCATTTAGAGCCCTGCACAATCTCCACCTCTATTTGGCCAGCCTTGGCAAGTCTTTTTACTGCACAGCAATGCAGTCTTATGCAGCCAGATTGGCCCCTGCAATCACTATACACCAGAGTGGGCTTTTTCAAATTGCATTTTACAGCACCATTGCCCTCAATAAAACAGCTAACACAGGCCAAGAAATTGCATTCAACAATGCCAGCATTTGGCAATATTTCTTTTTATGACTGACTTCTCATATGGTATGCGTCCTTATATACACATAACATTTTGTGTGTGTGTGCTTTCCATACCAACATCATCAACCGAGTGCAAATTAATGTTTCGCGTATAGTATTGCAAAGTCCTGAGAGGTATTGCAGGCCCTTGAGGGGCACCGACATATAATTGAAGTAAGCTAAGACATTCACACACACGCCATTCAATTAGGCCATCATCAGAACAACAGAGGGCCAATCACAGCAATGACACTCCTTTTGTACACCCACGTTCAGCAAACAAGTCCTTTGCCGGCATTTCCATATGTTTAAGACTTGTGTTTATTCATACTGGAAGTCAGCACGATACCGTATCACAACGTGTTATAGATTTGTTTCCGTTTGAACGACCTTGTGTTATAGATTTGATATCGCAGAACAAAATGAGTAAATTGAGCCAGTGTCATATGTTATGAGTTGATTAAATCGTTAAAACCACATGTACATGCATAAAGCATATGGTTTTTTCTTCATTTTATGGGTTCATTTACTGGTCAAGGTTAGCCAATAGCACAGATTAATTGCATACATGGCCATGCTATAGGCCCATGAGAGTCTTGAGTTGCAGACTTCATCTTGGCCTTGGGCCCACAAAACCACCATGCCAGTCCATGGGGCTGTATCAGCTGCACATGATTCCCCACAAAACTACATTTTGAAACAACATGCAAATTGCACATCCACAAGGTCTTGGATGCAGCATTACCATTGTCATTGGCAACTAAGTAAGTGGATCACAGCTATACACAAAGGAGTCTTGAAGGGACCATGGTTTCTTCTGTTTTCTTAGAATCCTTTCTCTATTAGGATAAATACAAAGAGACAGTAGACTGCTCTCACATGAGCCAAATGCAAAGAGGATTACCATGTCTCCTTGAATTTAGCAAAGGACTATGTCTTACTGCAGCAAAATATGGAAAATCATCCAAATCCCATCGCAAGGATGAATCTACAACTGTGTCAAAACATATCTGCATATATTCCCAAAACTGAAATGGCCACAACGGCACTGCACCAAATATACTCACACACAGATCATTGACAATTAGGTACTTTGGAAGTAAATGATGAACTTTGATGTTGGGCAACATTGATTTCATTTGAAGTGCCCATTCAATAACCCCTACAATGTGAAAATGGCAAATGACTTTTCCAAATCCAGCTAGCATAGTTTCACAGTACATGTATTGTGAACTGCATTAATCAAATCCATCTATATATGTATTCCAAAATCCACTAATTCCACTGATTAATTTAATACAATAAATCATAAAAGTCAATGCGAACAATATTTCGGCTTTATTTAGCCATCCTCCCATAACATTGTCATTTCAAACCTGAGGATGGCTGAATAAAGCCGAAATATTGAGAAAAAAAATCATGATTTGTTCGGAATGGCTTTTAAGATTTATTATATGTATTCCCTGCAGCAGTCTAAACACCATAGTCTCATTACTGCCCCTATCAAAGTAAAGTAAGAAAATAATTCTTCAGGTCATTATAAATCCATCCAACCTATCACACATGGCGTATATGTAGGAGCGCAGTTAATCAGCAGTTGAAATGGAGCTGGTGCAAGGTTTGCTTTGGACCACTATTGCTGTGTGCAGTGTGTGCAGGGCAGAACACGAGTTGACAAAAAGAGAGACAGAGTTGATTTGTCATCTGTATCACGACTGGTTTGTCTCCAAGCCTCACTCTGAACAAACAATTGAATAATGCATATTGTTTATTCTCGGGCTGAGTGGCCACACTCCTCCAAGAGGACCAGACCCACACATCACCGTTTTCTCTCAGCTCAGCACGTTGTGCCAGGGAGTCCTTCTTCAGGTCAAAGTAATTTTTGTGATTTTGGTTCATCAGTTACGTATGGTGACCTTTTCATGTTTAACTTTGTTTTTTCAAGTCACAAAAGAAAAATCCATATTAGCTTCTTCAGGCTCTGTAGAACTAAATATAGACTACAGTAAGGCACATGTACTGTTTGTACACATATAGAATAGCTCAAATACATTTAATTCCACCATACTTACTTGCCATATGATTCAGGCATGATAAAAATCTTGCTACCAACTAAAAATTATGTTAATACTAGAACACATGGCAAATAAAGATCTGTCATCTGTTCATCACAATGATCTATGGAGAGCCTTGTAAAGCATAAGCTAAACAAACTCTTATTCTTGTCATATTGTTCCTCCTAAACATAAACCAAATGTCCTATAGTCTCTAAATCTTGAAATTACATGCAATTCGCATATGTCTATAAAATCATCAGGCAACCGTTTCCATTAGTCACTACTATGATAATTTTGTACTTTACTTGACAGGGCCAGTAATTATGCTATAGCATTTAGACTGAGCTCTAGAGAAAATAGATATATATTTGGATTAATGCATGTACTTCAAAAGGAAAATCTGGAAAATCATCCAAATCCCATTGCCAGGATGTATGTTAAACTGTGCCAAAACATGAAATGGCCACCATGGCACCCCCAATAACGACTCACAAGCAGATGCCCTTATTATGAACATTTATGAATAGGTACTTCAGCAGTAAATGGTTAACTTTCATGTTGGTTAAAACTGATTTATTTTAAGTGTCAATTCAGTATCTCTCTGCAATGTGTACATGGTGTCATCAATGGAATTTACCAGATTCAGTACCTGAATTTTAAAATACTCCAGAGAGCTACCCAGTGTTATGAACTGTACATGCATTAATCCAAATACATATAGCGCATTTTCTCTAGTGCTCAGTCTAAATGCCATAGCATAATTACTGGCCCTGTCAAAGTAAAGTACAAAATAATTCTTTTTAGCATTATAAATCCAACCAATCTGTCACACATGTTGTATATGTAGGGGGTAGTTAATCAGCAGTTGAAATGGAGCTGGTGTTAAGGTTTGCTTTGGACTACTACTGCTGTGTGCAGGGTGTGCTGGGCAGAACATGAGTTGACAAAGAGAGGCAGAGTTGATTTGTCATCTGTATCACGACTGGTTTGTTCTCCAAGCCTCACTCTGAACAAACAATTGAATAATGCATATTGTTTATTCTCAGGCTGAGTGGCCACACTCCTCCAAGAGGACCAGACCCAACCATCACTGTTTTCCCTTACCTCAGCATTTTGCCTCACTGAGTCCTGTACAGATTGTCATTGCTGTGATTTTGGTTCATGAATCAGTTGCTCTGGTGTCACTGTGACCTGTATATTCTGATTTTTTTTTAATAAGCTCAGAATTCAGGTTTGGTAGATCTACATGTGAACCTTTTCAACAACTTCTGCTTGCAAATACAGATCTTTTATTACTTCTGTTTAATCCCTGCTGAACCTTGCAGCAAACCGAGATCTTGTGGGTGTCTCATTACCCCTCATAAACACATTTTTGCCTTATAATTCCCGAATATTCCACCTCAGGCCCAGCAGTTTATGAGTATGACCCTGCAGGGATAAATGCATTCACAGGACTATTACCAGAAGTCAGGGTCATTATGCGAAGGCATTATCTTTAGGCCTGCAGGGAATTGTACGATGTATCCCTAGATGGTCTGGCGTTGAGCCGCTGCACCAATATCACGCAGGATGCTGGAGCTTCATATATAGAGACTCGAACAGTCGAACTGCAATGCTGACACACTACCATCAATTGGGAAATATCTCCCTCTGCCTCACTCTCCACTGGCCACAAAATAGCACCATATCTGTCTGGTCCCGAAAATATCACACCATGCCTTGGTTCCCAGAGGAATATTCAAACCACAAACAGAAGAGGGAATTACAAGTGCATAGAGAGCATGGAACTGCAAGAGAGCATGGAACTGCAGAAGAGCATGGAACTGCAGGAGAGCATGGAACGGCAGGAGAGCATTGAACAGCAGGAGAGCATGGAACTGCAGGAGAGCATGGGACTGCAGGAGAGCATGGCAAAGCAATGGGAAGCAATTATGGGCAAGCAAGACCAGTATTCCCCAGACTGACTGAGCAAATTGCTACCAATTTGTATACTTAGTTTCCAGCAAATTAGATAAGGTATACATGCACATACTCTACATGACCACTTCTGCAGTCATGCTTTCAAGCCTGACTGAATTCTGTCTTCAAAATGGCCACAATTACTATGAATCACACCATTGAAGAGGCATATCACTTGAAGTAGTGCATATTATCAGAAAGTGAATGAGGTGACTAAAATTGTTGTATCATCTTTGTTGACTCATAGAATGTGACAAAAAAGAGTTTATATTTGAGATACAGTTCCAAGCCATAGTATGAAATTCAGTGTTGGTTGTCAAGTATAAGGTCACTAATTCCTTTTCTCCTCTCAGGTAGCTGTGCTAATCTGACCAAAACAGAAGGTGAAGGACTCCTCGGCATATGAGGATTAGAAAGTGACACTGGCCAAGGCACTTCTGTGTAGTCAGTGGTATTCCCATTGCCTGGACTTTCCTCCAGCTCAAGCTGGCCTGGCCAATATATCGATAAGACCTTGGATTCACCATATGTAACTTGGCAAAATAAGAGCAATCAGGGCTGGGCATTCTGCTGCAAAATTCATGAGTGACCTTTTCACCGGTCCAGGCGTAAGGCTGCTGATACTATATGGTTGACTTGGGGGCAAATTTATCTGGTCCCGGCCCGGACCGAGGATTCAGATATCTGGCTGCTGCTTGGCAAGTTGATTCGGCTGGAAAAGGCGGTGATTGCAGTAGCAGGCCGGGCAACCAACCAACTGCGATCTGTGCTGTTATTGGGGTTTCACAAATAGTGGTGGAGGAGAGCTAATGGTCCTCTCGGAAATACTCTCTATGACCGAGGTCTTTGACGGTCTCTTCCGATCGATGGTGTCTTTGTCGCCAATCAATACAAAGAACCAGTGGTCAGCAGCTGTCGGCATTCACCACTTCGCAGATCACAAGGGCCACGAGAGATGCCAATTACCCTGTTGAAAACTTTTCCACTGTCTCAAGGACCTCAACGAGCCCAGTATGAGATATTTCTTGTCTTTATTTGTATGAAAACGCATCTATTTTACAGAAAGATCTTTCTGGTCAGATTCATCACACTGTAAAACCAGCTGCCATCACCTTTACCGCAGTATGTGTTAAAACAATAATTCCTACCATAAAAATGATGTTTTTTTTACCGTGAAGTGACAATATTTTTGTATTCACTACAGTAGTTGAAGAGATGCAGCTGGTTTCACACATGAATATGAATTTAACAGAATATACCTAATGACATTTAATTAATGTTTCTCAAAATAATCCAACAAAACCATATTCAGCTCTGACTAAAAAAATAAATCACAATACTTGACTTTCGGCGAAAGAACCAAATTAAGAGAGATTTAGAGCGACATGCAGACAGCTCATTCTGCAGCCGATGGCTTGGAATGCCATGTCGAGGGCAATTTAGATTGCTGGAGGAGATTGCGGGTCGCAGCAAAATTATGGAGATCATTGTTTTAGCAAAGGCCATTGGGATGATAAATTTGGTTGGCAGAACCAGCAGCTCAAGGAAAGAAACCCACGGTGACCGGATGGCAGATGACGGCAGATGATGGCAGATGAAGTCAGATGATGGCAGAGCATGGCAGATGATGGAAGAAGATGGCAGATGTTGGCAGAGGATGGCAGATGATGGCAGATGAAGGCAGATGATGGCAGAGCATGGCAGTTGATGGCAGATGATGGAAGAAGATGGCAGATGTTGGCAGAGGATGGCAGATGATGGTAGATGAAGGCAGAGGAAGGCAGATGATGGTAGATGATGGCAGATGATGGCAGATGTTGGCAGATTATGGCAGATGATGGCAGAAGATGGCAGATGTTGCTAGATGATGGCAGATGTTGGCAGATGATGGCAGAGCATGATTCAGGCTGGCAGAGGATGGTGCAGGATGGCAGATAGTCACCCGAACAGAGAATTTCAATGAGAAGACCCATCTATTTACACTTCGTGCATTTGATACCGAAATATAAACTAAAATTAATACGTAGTCACCAATCACCCTGACAAGAAGCATGGGACCATGGTCATCATTATTCATCCAACATCGGTTAAATTTCAAATAATCAAACATACATTTCGTACATCAAATAAAAATTCTGCAGGTTCAATTATGTTATATCATCTTTTTAGAGGTACATGCCAAATAATGAAAAATATATACATGCCTTTTTAGGACATAACCATTTAGGGAGTAATCTAATGTTAATATGTTATATCTCACCATCTACTATCTTGACGCTTCTTTTTGTATGCATTAGTCTTGGAACTTATCCCAGATGGTAATCATAAAGTATGGAAGATTATATTTAAAATCAATAAATTCTTAAAAAGTATAACTATATTTAGCTCATTGATCACCTCACATTACCTATATGATCCGTGAACTTAAAAATGTAAATATCATCATCGATTGTCAAGAAGAAAGAGCTTTTAACACATTTGCCGATCTTTTCATGAGACTATTTTGGATTAAAAAATGTCCTCCTTGCGATATCTGAGTTTAGTGGATCAAGATCTCTAGAGAATTGTGGGCCATGTGTATGATGTAGAAGAACCATGCATTGTAACAGATTGTAACAATATTTGCACATTCTAAAACATTGACCTTCTTTTCTAATTTATTCGCGGGCATGATGTGGTTCTGCGTCATCGTGAAAAATTAATTTCTAAAAAAAGAAGAAGTTGGGGTTAACAAATAAATTAGGTCTAGTACTGTTCAATAACACCGTTTTATGGAAACAAGCAACTGGTGTGGTGGTACAAAAATATCAAGTAGAAGGATTGCAGCGATAAGATAAATAAAAGACTTCCGCTGTGTGTCTGATTATATTAAGGCTTTACATCCTTGGCAGGCTCAGCAGTTCAAGAGGGGATACAATATGACAATGAGGTGAAGGATGACTGAAACAGCTATACGTGTATAGGTGAACTGAGACTTAGCGATGGGAAGCCCAAAGCAATACTAACTTAGGTAACCTCCCTAGCTCTCCCACAAATCTGACATTAAACTAAATTTTGTATATATGGTACTCAATACTCATTCTCTCTATATTTTGCCACAGTAGACTAACATCTTGTTGGACACAGCAGCTCCAGGAAAGAGTTGACTGCTGATCTAGCAAATATGGTATTCCTTACGAGGCTTGGCTTGGTAGCTTGGAATAATGATGACCTCAGCAAATTCAGCTTTGAAGCAGCCTGTTGGATGCAAATTGAATCACTTCAAAATTCAGAAGAGAACCATTACCATAGAGTTGCATATAGTGGGAAGGAAAGGAAAGCAGATCAGGTAATTATCATGCGGAAGAATGGATGGCAAAAGTAACAACTTAAGAACAGATCATCAAGAAGTGGCATCTTGCTATCGTCACAAATTTACTACCATTGAAGCATAATAGTAGTTTTGATAATTGTTATTGTTGATTTGTAAAGCATGACTTTAAAAGAAGATTATTGTAAAATAAATATTATTGTAAGTGGTCAAGAAATGAGTACAATGCATGCAGTATGCAGGTAGTGGATTGTTAATGAAACTAAGTTCACTTACATGTACGTATAGTGCATCTGTCTTCCACAGCCATTGGAAGAGTGCCAGGTAGGTGACCGCATATTTGACTGCTTCAGAAATACAGCATGTGTCTGTAGACTATACACATGCATCATGTTGCTGCAGAGGAAATGTGCAGCTTGAATGCTGTTCAACCTCCACAAGGTGGTTGGCTAGGGAGTATTTTGAGAAATCCTTGTATATGAGAACTGGCACCTTTCTATAGATATTAGAAGCATTATTGTTTTGAATATTTGTTGAAATGTTAGAGTCCAGTAAATCAGAATCAAAAGTTTCTAAGGCTTTTGTTGCATGCCATCACATCTATGCCTGAATGCAGTTTTCATAGAAAAGACATTTTGTGATGGCATCTGCAGTTAGACATGCATTGATCAGGTACATTACCCAGATTTCAGACATCCCATGCTAATATAATAGGTAGGTTATTTCAGAGCAAACCTACACTTTTAAGAATCTATTGGTTAACTATTGTATATCGAAATGGTTGAAGTATCAAATAGAGAAAGAAAGCCAGACTGTAAAATATACAAGATGAAGATGCTGCTTGGACCAAGGAAATTCCTTGGCAGGATCAATACCACTATGACAGGACTGTGGTCCATATTTGCCAGAGTGACGCAAGATGGAGTTAGACTGAGTCCTTGGGCTTCTAGAGCCATTACTTAATGTGACCATAAAGCGTCCCCAGGACTGTGTTGATCCAGAAAACATTCTCACTGGATTTGTGGTATAAATCAAGACATAAATCGATGATCAGGCTGGAAATTTTGAACATTACAAGCTATTACAAGAAACGGTCCTCATGACTTACTCAGACTTAGGCCACACATAATTGATCTTTCGCTTTTCGGATGCTCTCAAGGCACTTTTTCTAGGGTCGGTCGGTAGGACAAAAAAAAAGGTGAAAACTTTTTTTTTATAATGTCAAAATTTTTTTTTTTTTTTTTCAATTTTTTTTTTCCATCGGCAGGAAATCTATTGTGTCGGCGGGTCCGCGAAGCTAAGAATCAATTATGTGTGGCCTTACTATGCAAATGTGATTAAGTATTTAGTGTGACCCAGGAGATAATAAAACGTGACTCATCAGTGTTATGTTTACATCTCTTTAATATGCTTGCATGGTTATCCAAAAATTTATTTGTTTGAGATACATGCACTATCATAATGTACGATCTTATCATTTTATCTTCAGCAAAGTTTTCAATATCAACAATGGAATATTATCCCAAATTTGAAAAAAAAAAACTTCATTATAGCCGACAATAAACATGTTGTAATGTCAAGTAAAGGTTTAAATGCTAATGAAGGTAAATATATACATGATGCTGTGGTAGACCTACAAGCTGCCGACTGCCAAGCTTATCCATGTTGTTGGAATACAAAACACCAATTGGCATGTTGATTATTCAGTTTACATTAGAGCAAGAATTGTTAATGTGATAGGGAAATATAAAGCAACTGGAGTCGAACTTTGAATCAAGAAATTTAAGCAACTTCATTATCTTCATTAATTAAAAGAGACATGTGCACAACATAGATGGTTAATTGAGGTAGATAATAACTGAAGTAATTAACAGAAGAACCGTGACAAATTGCCTGCAGGTCTTGGCAATTACGAAGTTATTATTACAGAAATTATGAACAATTCCTGGAATTCTGATATATTGCTTTTCGGATTTCCAGAAGTCACGAAACTGTTGGACAAAAAGGCAATAGATAAAATCATGAACAGATCACAAAACATATGACCTATGTGTATATTCAAAGAATCACAGAACAATACAATAGAAATACTGGTGAATGTAATATGTGATACAATTGAATAGCATATAATATATTGCACTCTTTTTTTATATATCTGATGTAGCTTTTAATTGTTGTTTTTATTACCTTGTTTATTATTGTTTTAACTCGAAAACCAGCTTTTAGCTGCTGTTATTTGTTTATTATACTCGAGTGAAAATAAAATGTATTCTTATTCTTATTCTTATTCTTTGCCCCGGTCTTATTTGGAAACGTCAACAATGTACTGGGCCAGAAATCGATTGGTGTATAGAACAGTCTGATATATTCACTATTATTATTTTTTAATCACATAAACAGAATTAAACACAACATAGCTGTTAAGGTAGAATGAATTTTGCATTTACAAAGCATCCAGGATTTTTTTGGTACCTGTCTAACATTAATTTCAATCGATAACATTTGCACAAGTTATGTCCGTCATTTCGTGTAATAGCTTGTAATGTTCGAAATTTCCAGTTTGATCATCGATTTATGTCTTGATTTATGCCACATATCCAGTGAGCATGCTTTCTGGATCAACACAGTCCTGGGGACGCTTTATGGTCACATTAAGTAATGGCTCTAGAAGCCCAAGGACTCAGTCTAACTCCATCTTGCGTCACTCAGGCAAATATGGACCACAGTCCTGTCATAGTGGTATTGATCCTGCCAAGGAATTTCCTCGGTCCAACCAGCATCTTCATCTTGTATATATTTTAGCGTCTGGCTTTCTCTATTTGATATTCAACCTATTAATACAGAGCATGGAAAAGCTGAACATTGTTTTCAACAGCACAAAACGGATGATTAGAATAAAATAAGAAATCCTGGACAGTTCCTGTCTTTATTTTCTGTCATGCCATCATCATGAAAAGATAAATTTCTTGTCTTTCTTTTTCAGTTTGAAGTTCCTCAATAAATTCAGGGTTGTGTTAGTTGCATCTTATATTTATTGACACCCCTGATTTACATGTTGTTTTACTACAGTGCACTTGCTCTTCGAAATGCAGCAAGTTATATCTACAATAGAGTATAGCCAGCTGTCCTTAAGCTAAGTATGGATATAGAGATCAATAGCTTTGCAGATAATGCAACTAACACAACCTGATTAGCAGTAGTGGCTTGGTTTATCTAGTATATATACATGAATTACAAACAATACTTAGTAGCACACCTGCGTATAAATGGATTAATAATCTCTAAAGATTAACTCTGTAATGCTGTTATCTACTCACGAGCCAAAGTATACAATAGTAGAGCATACATATACCTCTTCAATCATTGTGTATTTATATCATAAATGACATGGCAGACTACAATCCGGTGTCTGCTTTACTGAATAAACCATCATGAAATCCAACACAGTAAATATAATTGATATTAATTAAATTTTACACAGCTGATAATTTGAGCAACTCGAATTGTTTATAACACCACAGCAGCCATCTTTGTGTTGGCTGATCACTGTTTATCACAACACGTGTTGTCTCTTTTCACAGCACACGTCCTTTCAAGGATCAAATGCCATTTTGTGTGCATCTATTTTAACTCTTGTTGATTTCAATTGAATGCATGCCTTGCCTTTGAGCAAAGAGCATCCTTGCCAGTGTGGAATCTGTGGATGACTCATGCACCTGTTCCAAAAACGACTGGTGACTGAAGGCATGCGTCATTCCATGGCGGAGCAAGCACAGAAGAACCACATTAAGAGAATGGAAATGGAGTGGAAGAGAAGAATGGGTTTTTGTCAATGCAACCAAAGAGCCAACAACTGGCAACCAGAAGAATTCTCTGTTACAACTGATACAGGATGAAGCACCTTGATTCGTGCTTGCATGAGCCCAAAATTGATTTTTAAAACTAATTGAGACCTCCTTTTTATGAAACAATAAAACTAATCCAGTCATTTTTAGGAGGGGGCATTTTCAACAGAAACGCACTGAAAAAGCAGTAAGAAATCATTGTCAAACAATGACCAACAATGTCACCAAGCAGCCCTTTGGAGGATGGCACAATATCTGGATTCTGCTGGTTTCTGAGGCAGTGAAAAAGGCACAGGAGCCCAGCAGTGAGGCAGGAGAAACCTTTCAGTCCACGTTGTTTGCCATTATTTCATTTGCCCCAAGACCAGCCAAGACCCTGGGTGAATACAGCTAAGAATAGCCAGAACAGTCACCCATAGCAGCCAGTCACAGCTCACAGCAGTCAGCATTGACACGACCAGGAGGGTGGGACAGCCACAGTCACGTCAGAAAGGCAGCAAAGTGTCCCCCAACAAGAAAACACAATCATATATCATCCCATACAACAGTCCACCACTCTTGCTTCCCATCCTTCAATCTGAAATTCAAGATAAAGCAAAGAATGGCAAAGTGTACACCATTTGTCTCTCTCCTTTTATTTGGTCGAATTTGTTTCTCTTGCCATATTTCTTGTGATTGTTCATCTTTTTCTGCAGATGGGCTATACATCTTGTGTCTATAGTTTTCCAATATATACAAGTATAAAATGTATCTATATAACAACAGTACAACACTATGTATTATTAATGAGCCCAGTGTATGTTTTGCCCTGGCAAACTTCAGCATTATATCAACAACATGTTCGTTTATATGATCAGATGAATTGGTAACCTTTCAGTTAATCATTTCTGATTAAATTTTGCGCCAATGGATAAATTCACAATGTGTTTCCAAATATAGTCTGGGATCAGGTATTTTTGTCTGTTGTATTGTTGAAAACAAGAAGTCTTAGAAAAGAGTTGGCTCACGTAGATTTCAGGAAATTGATTGGTGATACAGTAGCATGCCAATTGCCTAACAATCAAACGCTGATCCATTGGAGCAGGATGGTTGCCATACAAATTTTTGGCTGAAGCTTTTTAACAATGAATGGAGATAGATAGCACAGCTCAGAGTACATAAATACAACAGACTCCAGTGCACATAGCAACCCTATAAACAGTGAGTTGTTACAGCATCACTATGACTCACTCACTGTTTTATTTGCTCACTTTTTTAGCTTCCGTTTTGCTTCTCTTCTGATACTGGGTCTGTTGACTTCCAGTATTTTTGACCGGATCATTACGGATCAGTGTTTCAAGTTGAGCCCTTCCTGGTGGCCACCCAATCCCTCTGTTTTGACTACGCCATCCCAGTGATTGCCAACATGCAGCCACCAATGGATAGCCTTGCAGTGGCTTGCATGCAATTGATTACTGAGCTCCCAACGACCTGCTAGGTATCAACAACCTCCTGCTAATTTTCTCCTGTTTATATCTTCGTGTTTTTATCCTTCTGCAATCTGCAGTGAATGGTGCTCTGCTGCTATCAGCACAAAATCACCAATAAAAAGGCCACAGCAACAACCTCACAGTCCACACTCAGTTGCTTTTGCCTTATCAGCCAAAAACTTTCACTGCAGAGTGCAGTGTAATTTCATACAGTTCACAATTCTGGGTTTTTAATGCAATATATTCTGGTATCTAGAACATCAACTACATTATACTTAGGCCTAGTTGCAAAGAAATGCAGACCTTTCAAGGTAATGCAATGTGGAAGCCACAGAAAAAGTCAGATTTTCTTTTAAGGCATCTGACGTGTCAAGCTGCAGGACACTTCAGGGACACAACACCAAACAACACCATGCACTGATGCACTGGTTCAGGGTTTCTTGGCCTTCCTGGTAATGGATGATTGGCATCTAAGGTTACAATAGGAGCTGTCCATGTATGACATATTGGAGGTCAGCCAAACAGGATTGCCACAGCATTGCTATCCTAGGATTGCTATCTTTGCATGACGTTTGCTGGATCGATCTTGATATGCTGCATGCATGGAGCCACATAGAGATCAGCAAGGCAGGGAATTGCCAGAGCTGGAAGAGAAGAGATAGTATGTAAACAAAAGATGAAGGAAGGAGAAAAGAACTTAGGCCTACTGAAAACCTAAAATAAAAGGCAAATAAGAAGGTTCTGGCTAAAATCAAAAGGAAAGTGTTGGAAGAAGGGAAGGAAGATAGACAAAATGTAAAGACTGAGGGTGATGTGATATGGATAGTGCAGACCTCCAAATTGAGTTCTTGTCAGGACAAAAAATAGATATGATGGTGGGTAGGCCAGGGCCTACATAGACATGGGAAAGAGTATCTGAAAAAGAAACTGGGGCTTCAGAAGAGGAAGGGGAAGGAGGAACTTGAAAAGAACGAACACATTGGAAGGAAATAGGAAGATGAAGAGGATGCAGGGACGGTCCAAGCAGAAGACCGATATTGGCAAAGGCAAGGCGAACAAACAAAATATGACATGACAATTCACAAAGAGAAGGAAGGAGAAATCCAAGAGATTTCTAAGAGGAGAAAAAAGAGAGAGAGAGCAAGAGAAGAGGAGAATGGAAATGAGCGAAACCTGCAACTGGGACCATCAGATTCTGATGCCCTGCTCCGGCTGCCAGGTTGGCCTATCTCTGCTTCTGCTTTGATTTTCCGATGCTATCTTCCGGATGAGATCCAGTGAAATCTGGAAATCTGGATCACTTGTATATAACCAGACCAATATGCCACTTTTAAGCAGATTTTCAGTTTGAGAATAAGAGGACAGGAGATAAACCAAGACTAAACACTGTATGGAAATCTAATAAAACCACTGTATACAACGTGAATATAACCTCAAGTCTGTTTTCCTTTTCCTCCAACCAGGACCACATTTAGCTTTATGTAAAACTCTAATCCTGTTATATTCAAGTCAAAGCCTGTTTTGTCCAAACAGGGAGTCGTTTATTCATACAGGCTTTGGGATATTAACGACAATATCGATTGATTTGAAGAGATTAGTCTGAATATTGTCGGCTCGGTCTATTAATGGCATGTCATTATGACACCTATTTGTACATGAATATGTTTTGATATGAATATGAATATATAGACATACATTTAGTTTCAGTAGCCCTATACCAAACTGATGTAGTGCAATTATAGCACAAAAACATGTAAACAGAAGCATGTGGCCTCAGCCTTCAGGTTCTTTATTTTAAATTAAGGTGGGTACTGACCTTGTTCCTGGGTCATGACGCCATCAGGGTCACATATCCAGGAGATGGAAGCATTCCTCCTGCACTCTGTGGCATCCTCTCTGGGGTTCGGGTATTCTTCCTTCTTCCAGAGCTTGGAGGGAGGTTTAGCAACAGTCTCAGTCCCATGGCCAGAGTGCAAGGCTCCCAGGAGGAGAGCCAGGACCAGGCTGGTATGCAAGAGGTTCGCCTTGCAAGGCATCTCACAGGTGCTTCATGTGTTGACCCACACCAGTCCTACATCGTGTGTCCAGCACAGCCTGAGGACTGTGCCTGTGTCCTGGCTCGTATCTCTGTCCTGGTTCGTATCATACACACGTGCAGTGGCATCCTTTCATCATATGTTCATGCACACTGTAGCACACACCACAGGTTGCTCTGGCTCTGGCCCCTCCGTACGTCTATGGTCTAATCCTGCATTGATCTGGCCTGCCAGAGTGGCTTGCTGCAGCTACGCCTGCCTCCTGCCTCTTGCCAAGCTTTTGCCTAGCTCTGCAGCTGGTCCATCCGACGAAGCTGCAGCTGTTGTACTGCAGCATGTGCCCTCACTTCTCTGCAGGCTTTTGGAGGCCAGCTCGATCTGCAGGCCCCAGCAGTTCAGGCCCAGCAGTTCAGGCCACAGACAGCATTCAGTGGATAGGTGGAGCAAGCTGCTTATGTTGGCCCTGGTGCCAGAACCAAATCAATCGCTGCACAGGCCTCTAAGATAGAGGAGCCAGAAAGACACCAGAACCAGCTGTAGACCTATACAGCACGTCTGAGCACGACTCCGTTCGCAGACACATTGCGCTGCCAATAGTTCGAAAAGTGAACTGGACAACACATTTCTAACCAAAACTCGGTTATTAATTGGTGATGCTCCTTGATAATATTTATAATAATTTTTAGAAGAAAATAAGTTTAAAATGCACAATTTAAAGAGAAAGGTCAAGAGAACATTGTATGGAACTTCCCTTCAAAAATTGCCCCCCCCCCCTTGGGTTTCGTGTACCCTATTTTTTGTATTAAACGCCCAGTGGGCAGATGTAACGATGACAAGGGCAATCAATAGTTTTTTTGCATTAAAAACTCATGATAAAGTCATTTTTCATGGAATTTTAATTAAAATTGGTTCCTTTTGGAGGGGGTGGGCTTTTATTAAGGGGTGTGCTTTTAATACAGAAAATACGGTAGGTTTTTTAGCTCTCACTAAGTTGGGTGACTGCAAAAAATTACATTTTCAATTTTCTATTTGCACACCTTCTTATTTTAGGAGAAATTGTGAAAAAGCACTATGTTACAATTTCATGAAAATTGGTCAGGTCAAAGTGGCCATGAGCATTTTACCTCATGACATCGACATGTAATGAAGAAAAGAATCATCATTTAGAATACGAATGCATTCATTACCAAGAATCAGAATTAAACCTCACTGCAAAACCTGAAAATTTGAGTCAGCTCAAATCATGGTGCAACAACGTGGCAGCACTGTACAATGTGTACATGCTGTACATGACTTCCTGTTTGATCAAAACATTGGCTTGGTCAATGGAGAAAGCACATGTTTCAGAAAAAGTCATTTCATATAAAATCAAATTGCTGTCAGCCATAGAAAACCACTCAGAACAGACAGAACTGGGTATGTAGTCACTGTGGACCAAACCTATGCAAAGTGCAACCTTAAAACATCTTTGATATTTGACTAACAGCCTCCAAAGTTTCATTGTCAAAAAAATCTGTGTAGAATTTGGTCTTACCTTTCTTGTAAATAAGTAACTTTAATTAACTTAATAAGTATCCTACGATTTGTCTTGCTAGCCATTCCAAATAGTAGATATCCCATGCAATAAAGCTAATTAGTCCATGAATGATTCCATGCGGATAATGGATGCTCAAATGTTTCAATTATCATTTCTTGGGCAAAAAGTCCCTGGCTCTGTTACATATTCTTTTGCTCTGACAGTGTCTTAAGGGGCCCAGTTACAAAATAGCAAGCTGGATTATCTTGTTTAGCATTGTTTGGCATTGACTGTTTGTTGCAATCACCTGTTTCGAACCTCACTTCAGTGGAGTGCACCAATTCAATTGTGAATTCCACATGTGTGCTTATGGGACCATGTCAAATGAGTGATGCTAGATACAGTCAACACAGAAATTATTTGCAAAATTTGAATTTTCATCATATTTCACAGAAAAATGCCAATATAACACAAAAAGCTGTCCTTTGTTTCAGTGTTAGTAGGTTAGGATCACATGCATTTCATTTTTTACCAAAATGTATTTTTTTGGATAAGTTGAATGAAGTGAACCACAAAGACAAAAAATTATTTGCACACCTGAGCCAACTACCACAAACAGCATTTCAAAGATGATATTCCAATTATTTTTCAAAGACACAATGTTGTTTATGGTATCTTTAACATGTTTACACCAATCAAACATTATTTGGGGTTCACAGGTGGAATTAAAGGGGTTACCCAAGGAATACACTCAATCCCATGTTTTTTTTTCTATGTACGGCTATAAAAACTGATGATGAAAAAGAAAGTCTGATGAAACTGAGTAATAAACTTCATTATCATGTCTAATTGTGAGAAAGAAATGAATTGACAAGTTTTGTTTGACTATTTTGTTCAATATGCAAATACAAAATGCCAGAAAAGAGTGACATCGATAGAACTCAACTGAAAAAATCTTAATAATAAGACATACTTTTGCCCTTATGGATTATTTTGACAGTGAGTGGTGAAGAATAGGTTTTAATAGCACAGGAGAAAGCCAGTTGAGATTATCAAGTCTAGACAGCATTTTTCAAATTTTGCACTATATCATTACTATCAGCCAGCCTGCAACTAGCGTGTCTGTACAGGGTAGCCCAATGGAGGCCATTAATGAGTGAAAACTTCACATCAATGTTTTTCCTTTTAAAAAGGAGCAGTAAAATCAAATAATATTCTTGTGTTGTGTGCAACTATTAAGAAAACAACTCTAAATATTCTGTCTTAATAATTATTGTTTAGGCAGTGGCTAATTAAATTGGTTAGAAGCTGATTATCAGCTGTTTCTCAGCTCAAATTCACCAAGAGCACTGTTTTCTGGCATTTTTTGGTGGCATATAGAGCAAAGTTCTTCACTAAAACCTGCATGATTAACCTTCTTATCACAATTCGACTATGTTTAAGGACTTTACAAGTCAATTTCATGAGTATTGCTGCTTTTAAGTCCATTTTGATACCCACATGTGGGAGAAAAAACATGCAAAATAGTGTACTCCTCGGACAACACCTGTAATCCCACCTGTGAACCCCAAATAATGTCAGATTGATGTTAATGTGTTAGAGATACCATAAAAATCATGTTTGTTTGGAAAAATTGGAGAATCATCTTTAAAAATGCTGTTTCTGGTAGTTGGCTCAAGCGTGCAAATAATTTTTTGTCATCGGGATTCACTTTTTTCAAGTTTTCCAAAAAAATACATTTTGGTAAAAAATGAAATGCATGTGATCCTAACCTACTAACACTACTCTGAAACACAGGACAGCTTTTCGAATCATATTGGCATTTTTCTGTGAAATATGATGAAAAATCAAAGTGTGCAAATAATTTGTGTGTTGACTGTATGATAAGCCAGACTCCATGAGTCCCTCTAGTATCTTTTTCCGATGACACGCAGTGTCAGAGGGACTCCAGAAATTGAATTGCCCAAAAATGTCAACTGTTTGGTTATATAACTTATAATTAACACTGGTTATTTTCCCAAAATGTTTAATGACTGGTTACATAACAGAGGTTTTTGTTTGGGATTTTATGCCGAAAAACACCTAGTGTTATTAATTATCTAAACTTGTTATATCACTTTGTTTGGTTTCTCCTATTGTCACATAGCAACTTGCAGTTGGGACTGATAACTTAAAATTACAAACAATTACCTTGTTATCCAATAATTAAAAAATTCCCACACTTTTAAGAAAACAATTTTGTTTGAAGTTCTCTTTGCCATATCATGCTCATTTGCATACTGCCGTGCTCATTTGCATGGCCAATTCCGGTAGACTGCAAGCAATGCTTGCACTGCCCAACAAATACAGCAGTCTCATGGAGACTGATGATAAGCACTGAATCAACTGATTTTAAAACCATGCATAAGTGACACAAACAAAACATTTTTAAGCTAATGACATCACATGACCATACATGTTGAATGTTAATTTTGAAAATGTTTCGACCGCCAACCTGCTTACAGCTATAAGCTGACTAAAAATTAACAATTTACAGTGCTATGCATTGGAATAACATTGTAATTTGCTGTTTTTAATACTAAGTTTATCTCGTTTTTAGAAAAAGTCATATCACTGCAAATTCACCTGATAATCTGACTGAGAGCAACTGAGAACAATCTGCCATTCAAGCAGGCAAGCGAGCCTGCTCATACTCGCAACTAAAGCAGGCTTTTGGTTTTCACTGCATGTGTCGGTTGACTGGAAGATGCTGGTAATAAGTCTACATTTAGCTCAAGAGTGTCACGATAATAATTTGCTATCAGTGTTAGTATCAGTGAGTACAGTACGTGTAATACCCTTCAACTTGGAGTGACAGGGCAAAAAGTTTTTTTTTACGTTTTCTCGAAACTTTTTGACCTGCCTTCTGATTTTCTGGTTGGAAAATAAAATAGGATACATGACCAACTCTTCCTGCAAGTTTTGTGGACAGGGGCGGACTGGCCTATGTGGCAAAGTGGCAACTGCCACGGGCCCATCCACTCAGGGGGGCCCATAAGATGTCAAAAAATAAAAATTTTAAGAAAAAAGCAAAATTTTGCTGTCAAGTTCATGATTATGTGTCGAAAATACACAAACTGAACAGGACAGCCTCCTCTCATATGGAGGCTCCCAACCAAATATTAACAATTTGCCAAATTAGACCTGTAGAATTTTTCTTTTTTAATTGGAAATAGCGCCAACGGTAGAGACGTAGGGGCCCATTGACTAATTTTGCCACGGGCCCGAATTGCCGCCAGTCCGTCCCTGTTTGTGGATGAGGTCATGTCAGGTATGCAGCTGTGGTAATTTGAAGTTTTTGATCAATTTTCTAAAAACAATCATAATTTTTGGAAATGCTGTGGTACTTCCAATAATGTTCGCAGCTGAATAATTCATAGTCAGTGTTATAAGAGGACTACTAAGCTTGCTTATAAAGCAAAGAAATGTTATCTAGTTCGTAATCATATGCAGGTAGGTCATTATTAATATACCCTACAAGTATAGTACGGGGAAAATGAGCATTCGAAGCAACTTTTACTTGTTTTGGCAAATCTCAGCAACCGTTGGACCTACAACAGTCTGGTAAAAAGCATCAGAAAGCATAACATAGGACTATCTCTTCTTTATGATTGTAATGATTATTTTTTGAAAAATACCGATCGCTATTATAATTTTTTTTAGAAATTATCAAAGCTGGTTGATCAGTTAAAGTTGTGGAATGTAATTTTAGAGGAAAAATATGCTGTTTTTGCAATTATGACAATTTATAGGTGTCAACCTACTGGAGAATATATACTTAAAAAATTCAATAAATTTATTTTCACCTGCAGGTGGTGTATTTGCTCTAGCATTGTCCCTGCTGAGAATCCGAGCTGGGGGGTCTGCTCCAACTGCCTTGAATGCTCCAGAGTATTGCTCCGACTGCTCCGACTGCTCCGACAGCTCCGACTGCTCCGACTGCTCCGACTGCTCCGACTGCTCCGACTGCTCCGACTGCTCCGACTGCTCCGACTGCTCCGGAGCAATGGGCAAAATACACATATAAACAGGGCTCTTTTTGTAGCCTCTACAGACGTCTAGAGGGTCTATAGGTGGCCTGTTTATGGTCCTTTGAGACGTCTGTAGAAGCTCATTTTATAGGATATCTAGACCGTCTGCAGGTGTTCTGTTTAGGGTGAACTGAGACGTCTATAAAGGCTCATTCTACTGGATATTCAGACCGTCTATAGGCAACAGATAAATCAGTGATAGAGACTCCAATCTAGATGGCTTGTAGCATGGGAATGTGTACATTCACCTTTGGTGTGCTTCTAGAGCTTAAATTATGTTTTACAATAATTTACCTTTATTTCTTGGAAATAGCATCAGTTGATAGCTTGTTTAATAACGGTCAATTTGATATATAGTTTGTTAACAGTCCTATTGTTCTTTGGATGCAACAAAGAAGTGACTGGAAAATATTTCCAAGCAGTACCAGCTGCGTATATTTGGTGCCAAAACATCTCTATGTTTATCCTTTCATTGAATACATTTTTTAAAAAGTTTTAAAAATCAAGTATGATAGTACATATGTTACCAAATAGAAATAAGATATCTGTTGGACTGTTTATATGTTGTTTTGAAATAGCCATATGGTGTACACTGTATAGCAGAACTACATCACTAGTACACATATCCGCTTTGGAGATCACCCCATCACCATAGCCTTTCTTGACTGCAGCCAAATGTTACAAAGTACGGTAATTTCGCATATGGCTGTGAACAACACCTATAAACCTGTTTCATTAAGGTTTTTTCCTCATAAAATGGTGATATATTATAAGATTGAAATGTGCAGTACGGTCAACCTGGAGCATCCACACTTCCAACGGTGGGTCATGCATAGTGCCATGTTACAGAGTACATTACCTTTCTGCTCCTAACAAAACTCGCAACAGCAGAGTCATATATATCAATGATTCAAGGGAGCTGTTATGGTATGTTAGTAGTTGTACTACCTGGTCATATTTTGGGCCTATGTATTAAACTGATTCTTTGAATGTGTTTGATAAAAGGTCAAGCTATGATATTCGGAAAAATATATCACGTTTTTGCGTACGTCCCAGCCTATAAAAAATCTAATGGTCAGAACCAGTCCCAAATCATGTCATAATGTAGAGTATACTGTTGTTTGGTAGCCACAATAGAGTATTGCCTTGAACAGTTCAAGTATCAGCTGAAGTTACCACAAAGCTCTCTCAATGTCTCAGCCACAGTATGTCACGTTTTGGTGTACATCCCATTTTTGGGCCTAGCATATTTGACCAGATATCAAAAGATGCTTTGGAGAGTAATTAGTTTTTGAGACGTAGACATAGCCACAAGACCAAGCACTGGTAATAAAAGCATTTTTGTATTGCAGGCCTAATGTAAAGCCTATGTTTCGAGTGGGAAAAATTGTAGAATGCTTTGTGGTACTTCACAATGGGAGTAGATATGTATCTCAACACATAAGAGGTATTAAGCTTTGAAACTTAGTAGATCTACTTCAGATGGTTCTCTTTGAAATGACGTTTAATATTGAATATTACAAGAGTTCAAGACACTTTATCTACCACCCTGTGGTGGCCAAAATCAGTACGTATTCCCATGCTACAAGCCAGATACCAATTAACAATTTTCTGTGGTCTAGAGATGTCTGCATATTATGATTTTCCGTGATTTGTCCGGATGCCATGGGTTTGCATTATTTGGAGACGTCTGTAAAGGTTCTGACATGGCATAACATAGACTGTCTGTTGCACCAACAATCTTGAGTGTTCCAGACGTCTGTTATTGCTCTGAAATTAACATTTAATGACATTTGACTACATCTTGAAAATATGGAAATTAACGATTTCTGGGCAGTCTGGAGCGGCAAAATAATAATTTATATATGGTAGTCCATCAATTTAACATTATGAAAACTGTAGCAATATTGAGACTTTTCAAATGAGGTATTGTAAAAAAATACTTGGGGTTCACAAATATACAGTATTATACACCAAACTGTTTAGTCCTAAGAGAATTGGGACATCATACCATTGTACAGACAATAGAGAACAGAATGTTCATTTATTGGGTAAAATTATGCACAAACAAAGAGGATAAACTCAGTCACATAACATACAAATTGCCTTGAATTCTTCATGAAGATAATTCTTATAAATCTCCATGGATTGAGAAGGTGAAGAGTATATTGAATAAAACAGGAATGACATACCTGTGGGATCTTCAACCATCCCAATTTCAAAAACATTGGCTAAAAGTTACAATTCGAAACAAATTAAGGGATGTATCAAGTCAAGAATTAGATGTAGATTTACGAGAGAATACTCAATGTCTTTCTTATTTTGAAATATGTCCACTAGATTATAAAATTGCCCCTTACCTTAAAGTTCTTACTACCAGGTGTCTTAGAATGCTATTAGTCAAAATGAGGTGTCTAAACAATAAATTACCAATTGTAATAGGTAGATATCAGAATATTGAGAGAAATGTAAGATATTGTCCATTGTGCTCAGCGCTAGGAAATCAAATGCAGGGAGATGAGTACCATGTTTTAATGGAGTGTCCAACATTTGTGAATGACAGGAGAACTTTATTAAACAGCTATTACTATTGCAATCCAAGTATGTACAAAATGACTCAATTGTTTAGAAAAAAAGATTTCACTACACTTGCTAACCTTTCAAAATTATGTAAGATAATCTTGAAGAAATTAGAAAACTTAGCATAGCTCATAAAGGTCATATTATTTAGCAGTTTCATAAATAGATTTCCATGTCAGTATTGATTTATGTTAAATGTTTAAAATGATGAATCTTGCATTTGGCTATAATATATGTTTTAGATATAATATAACATGATGTCTTTATTTCCCATTTTATGGACATTTATATATATATATCTGTTGATGAACAAGTCATTATTAGTTATATTATAAATTTATGTAAACTTATGTAAATATCTTTTGTTGTATGTGTTGAATGTCATCGATATATATATATATTTTTTTAATTATTTGATTTTTTGGCTCCATGCCATTGTAAATGGTGAGCAATAAACGAATTGAATTGAATTGAAAAAAAATCAACAGACGTCTCAAGAGATAACAATGTGATGACAGGAGAGTGTAGACACTCAAGATCTATGTCTGTAGGACCCCTTTTTTGGGTCCGTTTAAGGCTGGCAAAATGGGATAAATTTGCATTTTTTCAATATTGAAGAAGTAGAATAGGTACTGTTAAAAAGCACTTTTCTGTTTTTGAGCAAGTGGTATTGGTACTTCTTCATGGACTAGACCTTATTTGGGATCTAGATGACATACCGTCTTGGTATAACGAGCCTTCGAAGTAAGACCACAGGCCAGAACGTGTTTTAGAGGCTATTGTACTTGGAAATTTCAACTGCGCGTGGTTCACACTTTAAAAATGTGATGCCGAACACAGAAAATCTGTTTGTGACGTGACGCCTCAGAAGGCAATTTTTTGAAGTTTAGACTGTAGCACTGCTAAACAGATTTCTCTGGAGCTAATAAACAAGTAAACCTGTGCGAAAAGGTTATGCGAATCACTTTATTTCAACGGTGTTGTCTATCAACCAGATGCTTGTGAACCGCACTCTCATGCCACACTTTTTTTGGCCAAAACTGCAAAAGTCAAAGCACAGATGTTAGGGCAATGTCCTTTGAGTTGGACATTTCATAAGTGTCTCTTTGAGTCGGACATATTAGATAGGCTTAAATTACCTAATTGAGTGCCCTTCTAGCCCAGTATTTGGTACCAATCTTCAGCTTAGGACTTCTTCTATCCATTTAGAAAGCATCAGCATTGATATAAAGAAGAATATTGTGTTTTCCATGTCCCTGAAAATGAGTTAAAACTCAGTTTTCAATTTTACTTTTAGTCTGGAATTTGCTTATTTTTGTAAAATTTCATAAGTTTGAAGGATCTTAAAATTGCAGGCCTATGGTATTGACTTTACATTAGTTTGTTACCCCTCTCATTTTCTTAATTCCTAAAATTAACCTCTTGTATAGTGTTCCAATTATGCAAATTGGCAATTTTGTAACAGGGGAGGCGGGGGTCAGAAGTCACAAAATATGAAAAAGCCCCAGTACAGGGCCAGGTGCTTGTTAGATTTGAATGACCTTTCGTACAATTATGCAGTATTTAGTTGACTACACTTTATATTTGTATCACATGACAGCTGCTGTGGTGTAAATAGACTTTATTCAGTTCTCAATAACTTAAGGCAAAGTCTGATTACCCCATTCAAGTGTCAAGAAGTCACAACTGTGGGGTAACAAGTCACATACAATTGTTGTGAACATACAGCACTATATGAGGTAATATGCAGACCTAGACTTGATAGTCATCCTTGTGCATGAAATTTATAGTGAGCCTGCCGGAGCTATCTGCATGCAATGACAATGCACCATCATCAAAGCCTGCGTCAGAAATTTGTACAAAGTTTGCGAAATGAAAAATTGCTGCAATACTCTCTCAGATGTATTATTGATAGTGGATGATGATAAGATTGTAAGCTAAAAGCCTCAAGTGTGGAATATTTTACTTTCCTTAGCACAGAATATTGAATTCACGGTACCCTATGGTAAAATATCACAGTGTGACATTTCACCCCTCAGCTGTTTTTTTAAATTCAACACATGATCATGGCAACTTGGTGACCGTATGGCCAAAAATGGGTTCACAGCATGAAAGACTATTATCAAAAATACCTTGAAGCAGTACTTAGCACAACTTCCTATGTCACAGTGACAAGACATTAATAGAGAAAGTTCAGAGTCAATAAAAGCTGTTTAGGACCCCAAAAATGCATGAGGTGGGTAAAAACCCACTTTGCATAATGAGCATAATTTTCATATTCCCTACAGACCTTCTTCTCATAAAACCGTCCCAAATGATGATTAAAGCTTCATAATTAGGTCACTGCAAGTTGGTCAAAAAGGCCTTTGACTTTTTACCCCTGTGACTTTTCACCCCCTCTTCCCCTAGTTTTGGAAAAAACGTTCATTTTGATGCCCTAGTTGATAAATCAGGGTATAAAATAAGCGTGCAATGATCCCAAAATGTGCAGTGATCAATCTCAAAATTTAATGTGCAGTGATCAATCTGAATTTGTGCAGTGATCAAATTCACCCTTTTATGCTAAATTATGGTGATCTGCATAATCCCCACAATATATGTTCAACAAATGTAATACTTTTGCCCACCTGATGATAGTTTTGGCAATTTGTACTGATAACTCAAAGACAGTCCTGAGTCACTGGTATATTGTATAGGAAGAATATATTCTTGCTAAATATATAAATCTTGAAACAGTGCCTCAGAGCACAGGCATTACAATTATTCACAACACTTCTGCATTAGACCACAGCCACTGGCGCTCATCACCACTACAGACACACCAAGGTTGGCAAATCCCCTGAATCGATCGCCCTGCTGTAATGTTGTTCTATGGGGTACAGCCATGCAAGGTTGTTGATTCAAGGGGATTTCCCAGACTTACCTACTTTCCTTTCACTGTTTAAGGAGGTAAACATCATGCAGGCCATAGAGTGGGAAGGCTGGGAAATTATCAGAATGCTTGTGCCTGAGTGGCGGCAGGAAATTTTCCCCAGATATTTTATCTAATTCTGGTTCAGTACTGACAGTAGGTTCACCTGCTTTGAAACCATACTCTTAAAAGCTATGCGATTGAGAGTTAACCATTCAGTGCATGAATTTTAAAATATTCATCAGCCAACCACGTAATTGTCTCTTTGGCAAGCTAAACAGATCAAAGGGTTGAAGTTCAGTTACTTCAGTAAAATATTAAAAAATTAAGACCCCTCAACACAACTTCATGTGACACAAAATTGTGATTAATTTTCCATATGTTGAGAGTTTGTTTTGACAGAAGATTTTAGTCTCACAAGCCATAGCTGGTTGCCTAGTTTTCCACTTCATTCCAAATCAATTTAAATTGGGACAAAATTTGGCCACGTTGAGACATACTTCACATTGCCCTAAAAATATTTGATCACTTGACATGTTCATTTTATTTGTTGAATTGTTATTGGACAAAGGATTTACTGAAACCTTTGGTTGGCACTATAAAAAATAAATTCAACTCTCAGCAAAAACTTCAGCTTCCTATATTTGAGCCTGTCTGTTCTTCCATAGGGTGATTCCGTGTCAATTTAAAAAATGGCTCCTGATTCAGAATGCCTTGAAAATTTACCAGAATCAAGGTTTCTAACCAGAAAGAACAGATCCCAAGTAATACTTTTTTTTTCCTTTTTATTACGACAACGAAAATGTCACACCTGACACATTTGTCAAAACAGAAAATAACAAAATAGTAATACAAACATACAATAAATGGAACAATTAAGTTTAAAAAGACATAATCAATTTCAATCTTACAATCTATATCTATATCCCTTACTAAAATTGCTTCCCATGCATCCTTTGTCACGCAGGATCTCAGCTATCACTGATCTCACAAACATAATCTTCTATCATACCTTTCCTGCATACCTGCTCTGTGTTTTTAATGTCTCAAAATTATTGTAAATGCCACCATTTTAATTTACTAGGAACTCCAAAGTTTCCTATCTTTTAGCATTGAGCCCCCAACCTCCCCACTTCGCGTAATACCAGCAACAGCAGCAGCCAGCCAGAGTGAGTGTTATATGTTTATTCTTAAAAAGCTTAATTAACAAAAGAAAATATATAGAAGCAAGGTAGACAGGAGGAAAGCAAGGAAGGAATGAAGGAAGGAAAATTGCAGGATGGCCCTGGATTGGTAAAGAAGGACAACAGTATGGATCAAAGAAGATATTGGTGATTGCTTTGAAGACAAGACATTATACATGTATATGCATGGGAGGACAAGAGGGATGGAGACAACATAGATGGATGATTGAGCCTTCCTGCATTTATACACCACATAGTACAAAGGTTACTTGGGACAGGGGGAACACACTCAGATTAGGCACTGGACCATCAAAAGCGCGTGGCCTTCAGGAGTAGAAATTATGTTTAAATTCAACAATGACCATGAACAATTATTAGTCTGATCATTCTATCAAAACCTAAAAACACTGTAGAAGGAAGTATGGAAGGAATGGATGAAGGAATTAAGGAATTTGCGAGGTAATAAAGAAGGAATTATACAAGGGAATAGGGAAGGAATTAAGGAAAGGGGGGATGTATGAATGAAGGAAGCAAGGAAGGAATGAATGCTTGAAGGAAGGAAGGGATGAAAGAAGTAAAAAACAAAAAAAAAGCAAGGAGTCAGGTCTAAAAATATACGAAAGAAGTGGTGAACATGATGAACACTATATGCGGGAACAATTGCAGGGTTAAGGGGGCCACCGTTTAATCTCAATGGGGGGCTTGGACCTTGGAGTTTTTTTTACATAAATAATTTGTTGTTTATTTTTGGTGAAATAAATAAATTCTCTTCAGGCAGTCTTCAAATAAATGATTTCTGGTGGGTGTTTTTCTTAAAAAGGTGTTACTTGATTTGGGAATGAATCTTCGGGGACTTCGCGCTTGAAATAAATTATCACTGCCGCTATATTACACTGAAATAAATAATTTCCCGCCGAGGACAACTCTAAGCCCCCCCCCCATGGAAATTAAATGGCCTCAAACAGGGACAACACTTTGACAAAGAATATGGAAGATTACTTTGACGACCAGTAAGGAAAATATTTACAAAGCAAAATAAAAATACAAGAGGAATGGACATCAGATGGACACATGATTGAGCCTTTGCACGATTCAAACTTTTTTTTCACAAGTATTACACAGATCATGTTGACATATATACACACAACTCCTGATTGGGTAAATTTACAATACAATGTCAATGCACCCTCTACCCGTCTTTAGACGGGTACACTGCTAGTATATCTATAAAATTTAAGGTTCCAGCCAATTAAATAAATGTTAATTCTAAGACATGACAAATCAGTAAATTAGTTAATCACAAATTTCAGGGAACTAATGTGAAATAACTGCTATTTTCAGATTTTTTTCAATAACCTGTGAAATGGATGTAAATGCACAGACGGGGCTGAAACAATGCGTTATAACAATTGGGCTAAATTAAGAAACATGTTGCGTAATTGCAAGTTTCTGATTGTGTAACATGCCTTTGAATATCTGGACTTAAAAAATTTGACAAAACACTTGATAAACCTTGATTCTGGTAAATTTTCAAGGCATTCCCAATCAGTTGAGTGGGAAAATTTTCTGAAATTTGGAAATGACACAAAATTACCCATAGTCTTTCAATGGCTCCAGTAACATATGTTGTTATTTTCTCTGAGCTTCCAAACGGTTTCATAAATAAATGTATCTCCTCAATTTTTACCTGAACAAATGGTGATCAATAGACTTCTGTACAAATTATTCAACTAATTGAACTAAATTAAGTCCTGTCACGTTAAACTTTGGATTGGCATTTAGTTAACTAGAGAAGGAAGACAGTATGTTGCTTTATTTACTTCAGAAGTATCGGCCTTTATGACCCAATATGTTTTCCTCTCATCGGATGAGAATTCATGCCTCCAAAAGCAGTTTGGTTGAGGATGTTTAGCATTGATGAAATGGTACCATTTTATGCGTTTCACTTTCTTACAGGCGGCACTGTAGATACATGAACTGTTTCATTCCATGATTTTAGATGATAATACCTCATTTTCCAATTGAGCCAAGCACGAATATTGGCACTTGAGAACACTGATTGGTCACCCTGAGTTCGCACGAGACAATAGGTGCAGTGATCAAATTTTCTTATTTTATACCCTGTGATAAATCCTATAAGCATGGCAAGGTATCACTTTATAAAATGTCTTGAATTTAGGTGTCCGACTCAAAGAACATTACCCTATGAGTACAGAAAAATTGTGAAGGTCCGAAGACCCTTTCTGTGAAGCCTCCAACTGATTTGCCCCTACACTTTGAAAATGAAGCTTACACCTTTGCAAGACCAGACTGAAACAAATCAAAAAGTGGACCAACCTACCTCACTTTCTCCAGCTGCATGGCATTGTAGAAAGATTTCACCTGTTGACAGCAGGTGTCTCTGCAGAATTTTGACAACTGTCAGGACCTCTAATGAGAAATCACTGAACGACAATAACAACAGTGTCTAGGGTTCACAGGAGATTTGATCTGCAGTTAGCTTGTGTTTATGGCATGGTAAGTGGTTGTCAGTTGGATTGTGTGGCTTTTAAAGTTACACAAAGTGTTGGGGAACAGGGGAGTAGTAAGCTTAACCCATCCACAGTCTTAAAATCACTTAGTTTTGGGGTAATAAAACCAAAGACTAAAGAGCACATGACATTGACAGTCATTCATTATAGACCGGCAGCCCAGGGGCTCTAGCCTAGTCGAACGAGGTACCACTAACGGAGCATATGGGTATAAAGGGAATAATAAGGCGCACCAGAAAACTCATTTCTGGCGCGGCGTATTGGTCGCGTTTACCCCTGGCGGCCATTTTCCAAGATGGCCGCCATAAAAATAAGTGCATGCAGTTTTTGGTCTAGATCTTTAATGGCTTATCCGATTTCGATAATTTTTGGGTCAAAATATATGTATTTCAATATTCCCAATGCAATGATGTCATAAAAATTTCAATATTATAAGTGTTTCATGCTGTTTTTAAGGATCAAATGCAAAAAAGGTGAAAAATTTGGAAAAAAAATCAATATTCTCTGGCAAAAAAAGGCATCATAGTCAATGAATGGTTGGTTTTAGGGCAAAAATAACATCATAAAAAACTTCCTGACATACAGAAATACCAGAAACCATGTTTTATTTGTTGCTGTGTGACATTTAGTGATGAAGATATTCCCATTTATATGACTTGTCACGTCAAGTGAGAATTGTAACGTCACAACATCACTTATCAGCATTCACAAATAAATGGCATAACTCTCCTACAGCTTATCAGATTTTTATCATTTTTGTGTCAAATTGTATATTTTTCAATAAGCCCAATCCAATGTTGATGCCAAAAAGAAGAAATTATGAGTATTTTATATTGTTTCTTAAGATCATTTGTCAAAAATGTGAAAAATTTGGGATTTCTATGCAAAGCTAGGCTTATGACTTGCATTATTGACTTTGACACACAGGCAGACAGAAAAATTATTTTATTTCATCATCATCATTTGAATAACATTGTATTATTATAAAAAGGTATAGAGTATGATAACGACATGAGATGAGTTGTAAATACAGATGATGAGGAGACCCACCAAAGACCAAAAAATATTGTTGCTGCTGGTTGGCCACTTGATGATTGTAATGTTAATTTTAGAGTAAAAATATGCCACTTTTCATCAATTTCACATGTTCCAAAATATCAGCAAGTATGTCTGATTTGTTGCTTTGTCACTTTCGGAGATGAAGATATTTACATTTTTGTGAGCAACCAGGTCAAGTAAAATTGTGACGTTATGACATGATATTTCTGCAGTTTTGAATACATTTGTCTTATCAGGTGTGAATCATTAAAACATATCAGATTTTTATAATTTTCAATTTAAATACGTATAGTTATGCATGCCATATTTAATAGTTTTAGGACAACTTGTAAATTTTAAGTAGTTTATGCTGTATCTTTTTCCATGGTAAAATCCAACAAGAATCTACGGGTTGCTAAATGGAGGTGGCGTGTTGTCTTAGTTCAAATCCTCTGAATCCAGCAGATAATTTGTCCAGCAACTATTCAGATAGATATGGTTCTGAAGACGTTGATAAATAGATAGATAGATATTACATAGATAGATATTACATAGATATAGATAGATCTAAATAGATAGATATAGATAGATAGATATCAGATAGATAAATATGGTATGCACATGTGCAGCCATTTAAGAGGAGTGGGTCCTTAGATTGATCAATGAGATGGCAGATAGAGCAAATGTCCTCTAGGCCTACACGTTACACGTTTACTCCATTTGAAAAAGATTGAAAGGGCCAATGATTTAACATCTCATCTGAATGCCATCCACCTGGGACTTTGATCTTGAGGGTACATTGAAAATATTCTAAATTGTGTTCCCAAGATTCGAACCCAGGCAAAGAAGACCCTCAGGACTGAAAACACTTGGCCACCCAGCTGTCATGTAATATTTCCTAAGACCTGCTTAGTTCCATACAACCATGTCAATAAAGATCTTACTTTCTCATTGGGGTAGCTAGGTGGCAGAGCGGTTTTGATTTCTGCCTTCTCCGTTGAAGGTTTTAACTCGCATCGAAACCTCGTGTGGGGAACCAGAAAAACTCAGCGGACTTGCATGAGCAAAACCCCGGCTGGATGTTGTTCGCATTAGAGTTTCCAATTTAACTGTTTCATTTCTTAACAGTTAACTGCCAGTTAACTGTTATGCGAGTTATAGGTTTGGTGGGATTGACTAATTTAATGCCTCAAGATAGCAAATATGAGCTAATAACTAGCTTTGACCTCTTCTGCTTGTTTAACTATATTTTTGGATGGAACAAAATGCAAACACAACAGATGATTCACTTTTCATTGCATAAACAAATAACAACAGGTCGTTAACAAGACTATGATCATGCTTTTCCAATGATAAATATGAACAATATTGACTTGATTATCACAATTTTAACATACTTGTGTGTGCCATTTGTAAGTTTTGACATAATATTAAGTGCTTAATTCATCTTTAGTCAAAATGTTAAATAGCCTTAAAACTGTCACTATGATAAAACAGTAAACTGTTAGATTAACAGTTTTAAAACTGTTCGGTTGACCCCAATCTCATTTCAACGTTATTTCAAACTGTTAACTGTTACAGTTAACTGTTACAGTTAACTGGCTGGAAACTCTAGTTTGCATCTGACATTAAATTGGCAATCGCTTGTTTCAGTGTCTGTAGGGCAATTAAAGGATCTCTCACATAGGGTAAATGTGAAGCATGTGAGGACTTCTGCTGTCTCCCATCTCATCAATCAACTATTGTGAGAGCCCAGAGCTGCACTTAGAGGGCTGTACCTACCATATCTCTCGACAAATCTATCTATCACCACTTATGCTGATCTATACACCTGTAAATTAGTGTACCACTGCCAGCTTACTTGTAGAGTGCCAAAATGACCTACTCAGTTTATCAATCTAGACTTTGCAAAGAGTTCAAATCCCATGTCTGATTGGCATGGATATTTTGGACTGATGGATGGACTATTTGAGCTTTAAGTCCTGTATTTATGTGGGGCAATAACAGGGGAAGACACAGCAATTAAGTGCAAAGGATGATTGAAATTCCTTTCCATCACAATTTCAGGGCCCAGTGATTGGCAACCAGTGCATTACCAACTGAGCTGACCCTAACCCCACCTGGACATGTCGGACCATGTCACAAATTATAACACAAGTACCAAATGGCATCCTATTGCTCTCGCTTACCAAACCCTTTTGATAAATCTGTAATCTATCTATCTAACTATTGTAATCAGTGTAAGCTACCTATTTCATCTTTATAATCTATCCATCTAATTCATGCAATCCACTCCAGCACAGCCTCTGCTAAATACAGCAAACCACTCCCGAGACTGAACCGATCAGCACAACTTCATGTGATTAATTCATGTTTAACTTCCAGACTTTTAGGAAAATTTATAATAATTTGGCATATCAAAACTGTTTGTCTAGGATAGATTTTCCGGGGGTGCAATCTATCTAATTCATAAAATCCATCCATTCTATCTGTCCAGGGCTAGAAAAAATATGAATTTCCAGGCAATTTGAAGTACGATCACATTTCCCTTGAATTCTCGTGAATCAAGCCTTCATATTTCCAAGTCAGAAACTTGGACCTTTTTTCAAAAATTAGACTTAGAGATTTCCAGGCAATGACATGCCCGAATTCCCTACATTTCCAGCCATGCTATATATCTCGCAGTATTTATCTATCCATTTATCTAGCTAGCGATCTGTCTATAATTATTCTATCCATCAATACATCCTACACTATATTTAACTGAAATACTTGGAAATTTGTATAACTATTGAAATCTCATCTCCTGTGACCTAGTTTTATGATAACATAAAACTCCAAGGTCAGTAAACTGAGCAATAAACATCCAGATGTCACCATGACATAGTTCCAGGTCAGCTCATTTCATACACAGAACACAACACACATGATTTACAAAATGGTGGGCAGCTGATTTGCATACACAAAGACAATTCACATAATTTTTTAACGGTGCATTCAATCAAGATTCGAAGCAAAGGAAGTATGGTCCAAATTACAAAAGGCCTGCAATTAATAACTACGCCAGATACATGCTCTATAATCAAGTTATACTTATTTCTTGACTCCAAACATCTCCGAACAAAATGGCTAAGTCAGGGCCCAAAAGACATTCTGAAAATGCTCAAATTTCAAATTTCCCACCACAACTTCCATTCTCTCATTGTGACTGCATAAATGGAGATGGGTACTCACCTCCACTAAAAATGTGAAACAATGAAAAAAAAAATCCCGGACTGCCCCAGCCCGCCCCGTGTGATAAATCTCTGACCCACAGCAGCCCACACTCGCAGATACCAGGCCAATCTTTTTCTAATCTTACTCTGTCAGTCTATCTGGGCACTATCAAATCAAATTATATTTTAAAAAGTTTACCAATCGCTTATATTCTGTTCCTTCCAATCTATGGGTACTCAAACTATTGATTGTGAAACGATACTCTCATAAAAATCACCATCTATCTGTTGTCAGATTATCTTGGCCTATCTCGGCCCTTTCAATCAATAAATCAATCTGGGCCTATCTATCTATTTTTCTAAATTTATCACAATCCTGTATTTTTTATTATGTTCTGTTTTGTGCCCTCCAAGCTGCGGGCAACTTACTAGTATGTATTGAATATAGTCCAGGCAAATACTCTCTACAGTTGGCAACAAAATAATTCAACCCCTTGATGTTTTTCCATTGAATTCAATAGCTGACAAATGCAAAATGAGTGTGGTGACATCAGCATATATATCAAATCATGAAAAGGATAACATCAATTTGTATCAGACAACATAATGCCAAACTGTTAGGAAGGGCACCAGAACCTGGTAGGTGTTTTGTATTTCGCATAGGGGTCAACAATGTCAAAAATGTTTCAACCCCGTTGCGGCCATTGGATTAGCATTGGAGCACAGGGTTAAATAGTTGTTCAAACGTTTTGACCCATTTGTGAAATGGAACCAGTCCTGCCAACTAGATTTAGTTATTCTCCCCAGCTCAGCTGATTTAGCATATGTTGTCTGGTATGTGATGCTATCATACTTTTTGTGATTTGAAACATTCTGATGTCATCACACTCATTTTACAACACCTGTTTACTATTTGGAAGAAATCAAAGGGGTTGAATAATTTTGCTGTCAAGTGTAAACTATCTGTGTTGGACCAATCTTGATAATTCGACATGTTCCTTACAAGGAACATGTCGAATTATCAATAGCTTGGGACCATTCCCAGGTGTTGCAGGTGAACCATTCATTGATAAAGAAGAGATGGGGGATTGTATGCAATCATTGCATGGTTGGTTGTAGGAATAGAATGGAATAGGTGAGATTTTTTATGGCTTAATTCTTCAGTCTGCAACAAATATGGCAATTAACAACAATGCCAATGATAATTATGTGCGTTTTATGTGTTTTTTTCACATTTTTGTATTTGACCATGAAAAAATACCGTGCAAGCACGTAAACCCCGCTGGCTCTATGTGAAGCCATTGAGACCATTCGGATCCATGTGTCCGTCCGTGTGTCCGTGTGTCTGTCCGTCCATGTGTCCGTCCGTGTGTCCGTGTGGCCGTCCGTGCGGCCGTGCATCCATGTGTCTGTCCGTCCGTGTGTCCGTCAGCACGTTAGTGTGTCCGTCTGTGTGGCCGTCCGTCCATGTGTCCGTCCGTGTGTCTGTGTGTCCGTCCGTCCGTGTGTCCGTCCGTCCATTTGTCCGTCCGTGTGTCCGTCCGTCCATTTGTCCGTCCGTCCTTCTGTCCGTGTGTCCGTACGTCCGTCCGTGTGTCCGTACGTCCGTGTGTCCGTACGTCGGTGTGTCCGTACGTCGGTGTGTCCGTCCGTCCGTACGTCCGTGTGTCCGTACGTCCGTGCGTCCATCCATCCGTCCGTGCGTCCATCCTTCTGTCCGTGTGTCCGTGTGTCCGTCCGTCCGCGTGTCAGTACGGACGCACGGACTTGTCATTCCCATCTGCATGACAAAATAAGATAACAGGCAAAATTTGAATGAAATATGAGCAACACAAAGTGAGTTATGCTTGACGAAATCCCCAGCACATTGAGGCATTGAGGACTGCAGTACCCCGTAGGCTATTACATAGCCAGCGGGGTAAAAAGCAAAAATGTAATACTTATTATTGACAAAACTGCATAATAGCAGAAAATGCACCATGCTAATATGCAGATCCAAAATGTTGATAATATGATTAAGATTTACATCCAATTACACAAACGTGTGCATCACATGGAAATACATATGTATAACGTCACAACGCCACAATTTTACTTGACCTGGTCTCTCACATAAATGTAAATATTATCAAGACCAAAAATGACATAGCAACTAAATAGGCATACCTGCTGATATTTTAGAACATTTGGAATTGATTAAAGGTGGTATTTTTACTCTAAAGTCAATAATACAAGTCATAAGATGCCTTGTTTTGCCTGGAATTCCTGAATTTTTCCTAAATTGTTTAACTTTTTTTACAAATGATTATTTGAAAGAATATAAAATACTTGTGATTTCCCTTTTTTGGCATCACCATTGGATTGGGCATATTGAAAAATATATATATTTTGACACAAAAATTATAAAAATCTGATAAGCTGTTGGAGAGTAATGCTAAATCAGACACATAAGATGCACCACTGCTGAAACGTGACGTCGTCACGTCACAATTCTCACTTGACGTGACCAGTCATGTAAATGGGAATATCTTCAACACTAAATGTCACACAGCAACAAATAAGACATGGTTTCTGGTATTTCTGTATGTCAGGAAGTTTTTTATGATGTTATTTTTGCCCTAAAACCAACCATTCATTGACTATGATGCCTTATTTTGCCAGAGAATCTTGATTTTTTTCCAAATTTTTCACTTTTTTTGCATTTGATCCTTAAAAACAGCATGAATCACTTACAATATTGAAATTTTTATGACATCATTGCATTGGGAATATTGAAATACATATATTTTGACTCAAAAATTATCGAAATCGGATAAGCCATTAAAGATCTAGACCAAAAACTGCATGCACTTATTTTTATGGCGGCCATCTTGGAAAATGGCCGCCAGGGGTAAACGCGACCGATACGCCGCGCCAGAAATGGGTTTTCTGGTGGGCCTTATTGTTCCCTTTATACCCATATGCTCCGTTAGTGGTACCTCGTTCGACTAGGCTAGAGCCCCTGGGCTGCCGGTCTATTAGCCTATGTGTGTGATTTGATAGCTTTAGCATCTAGACTGAAGTCAGTGAAGTGGGGAAATGTGACCCCCTTCTAATCTTTGTGCATATATCTGACCCCATGGGGGCAAACCCTTGGAAGTTTTTCCTTGGGGGCGACTGTTTATTTCACAGTAAGTGTGACAGCAATTATTTATTTCGAGTGAGCAACGTCCCCAAAAATTACGTTATTGCTTCTGAATAAACGCCATTAGCTGTTAAGAACCATATCCAGCAGAATTTTTTAATATAAAAAATTAAGCCTGCTTTTCACCAAAAGTGAGGAAGAAATTATTTAAACCCCCCCCCCCCTTGACGGACAAGTCAGTCTGCTTGTTTTAGCAGGCGAACGCGCGAGGCTGCAGACTGATGAAATTTAAGTCAAACTGAATATTGAATTGGCTTCTGGGTCACTAAAACAGCTGCCTATCAGGTCTGCAGTCTGCACTGCTGCCTGTCAGGTCCGCATTCAGCAGAACACAGCAGAACTGAGCGAGGACGTGAAATAGAGCAGCTCTAGTGAAATGTTTTAGCCTGCTACCTCACGGTTGCAACAAAAGCAGGCTGCTGTCGCCTGCCCCCCCCCCCCAACTAGGAGATCTAATGGCTGCCCCTTGACATAATCTATGGTCGTGTATATATGATATCCCCAAGCACGTTCATGATTGAATATCAAATTAGCCACTTTTATGATAATAGCAGCTGGCTTAGGTAAAGGGGGGGGGGGATTGGTAAGGCAAATCTGGCCCCAACAGATAAGAAAATTGCGAAACGAAGTTAAGAAATTATTAGGGTTACAGGGTGGAGGAGTCAGGCAGTTCTCTGAACCTTGGTGATATTGTGTGGTTGTAGAAAATATCTACACTGTGAGTCTACCTTTCCAATCTGTGAGTCTAGCCGTCGAATTTGCGGGACCTGATGGTCTACCCCGAGCAGCTTAGTGATCTCTGCATACAGATAGATTCCTTACTGGTTGATAGCAGGTGTCGCTGTATAGAGAATTGGGAAAACTGCTAGGTCCTCTTGTGAGAAATCTTTCAACAACAAAACTGGTTTATCAGGGATTCATTTATATTTTGATCTGCAGTTTCCATTCAAAAAGTGTCTGTGGCATGGTTAGTGATGTCAGTTAGATGAAAGGGGCTTCTGAGGTTTTCAGGTAATAAAAAGCATGTTTGGAATGTCATAAGGTGTAGGGTAAGGTGGGGGAAATGTGGCCCCCTTTTAAACCTGCCTCCTTATGGTTTTAGTAACTATTATTATTATTATTATAAACTTTATTCCAGACACATAGGTCCATATACAAACTACATACACATAGCATAGCACCATGTAACAATTACTATATGTACTGTGATGAACAATGGCCCGCTATGCCTTCGTACAATTCTTGCTGTTATTCATTTCAGATTAGAAAATTGTCTTCAGTAGTTTTCAGAAGTTGCAAACGGAAATTGATCTGCAAACTTCCCGTCCCAACTGGCAAGAGTTTGGTGTCAAACGTCTCGTTCCGAACATCTGTTAGACTTTTCTCAACAATGAATCCCGACTGGCGACCACCTCCTCCTTGCAAAGTGGGAGACCCTGTTTCATTGGTGGACACCCCTGCATTGATGGTCGACCTGGATAAATTACAGAATAACTTGGAGGCAATGAAGAATATAATGTCGGCGTTTCCAAATGTCCAAGTTCGTCCTCATGTTAAGGCTCACAAAAGTCCGGATTTGGCCAAGATGCAGGTAAGTTGCTACTTGCTATTTGTTTACTTAACTAAACACTGGCCTCTGACTGTAGCAGTCTTTGTGAAAATATGGGAGGGACAATACAGAACAACCAGTGTATTCCCCCAGATCTGTGAGCTTTTGGACGCGCCTGATTTACTCGGATGCTGTTTGACGCAATGATGATTTCTTTCAGGTTGATCATGGCTGCATTGGCGTTTGCACGCAAACATTGGTTGAATCTGAGGCTATGGTGTATGGAGCTGGAATCCAAGATGTTTTTCTTACTAACCAGGTTTGTATACAATTGTAGTTTGTGAGAAGTAATATCATAAATTTTATGTATATGATGTAGAATTGGATCAAAAGAATAAAGCACTAAGAGCAGCTGATTAAGAAGCAACTTTCCCTTGTTCATGATTTATATATATATTGTTATGATCAATTAAAAATCATTTCTCTGAATAAGTAATTAATATTGTATAATCGTATTCAAGCTCCCAAATGAAAGAAAAATATCTTGTTTACTTGAAATTTGAAGTTTTCATTTCATTTCAGCTTATTGGTAGGCCCAAGTTGCAAAGATTTGCCAACCTTGCCAAACACAGCGAGATGTCGATCTGTGTCGATGACCAAGATAACATAAAGGAGATTAGTGCGGTCGCTGGAGAAAGTGGAGTGAGAATCGGTCTGGTTGTCGAAGTAAACGTAGGACAGGATCGGTGAGTTATGTCCCAGTTCTGAAATAGATTGACCTTTCACACTCAAAGTTGTTGTCTTGAACAATATATTAATTAATTTTTTTGCATCTTCATTTTAATTTCATAGTTGTGGAGTTGAACGTGGAACACCTGCAGCTGATCTGGCTGAAATGGTTCAGTCGCAGCCAAATGTGTATTTCAAAGGTCTTCATTGTTATCAAGGGTAAGTATATTAACTTAGCATGACATAAATTTGTTCACAATCTCATATGACATGATATCATATTCTACAATTGACTTTGTCTTCCGACCAATATATAATGGTGCAAAGTCACCACATTTGATTTGTAAATGAAATTGACTAATATTTTGTTGTTGTAGTTGGAACCAACACGTCCGCGATGCCAAAGATCGTGAGGCGGCAGTGGGAAAAGTTGTGGATCAAGTCAGAGAAACCTTGGAGGTGAAATATATGTTTATATTAAATTTAATTAGTTTTATTTTATTTGTCTATTTAACAGTAGCGGATTCAGAGGTGGGGGGGGGGTTTAGGAGGTTTAACCTTGGGCCAATAGGTTTTGATGTAAAAAAAAATTGAAATCCCAATATTTTTATTGCATTTTCCTTTGTAAACTCCCCTTCCGACTTTTTCTGGATCCACCCCTGATTCATCTTTCGGATATTTTTTTTCAATATATATATACATGCAGTTGATATTGTTTTTCTGTTAAATGACAGAGGCCTACAAGTTCTTTAAAATTCAAAATAACTGTTGTCACTATGCTTGTAGTATATTTTTTTATACAGCTGATTTATATAAATACTAAATTGTATTGTTGTTGTTTTTCAGGCATTGAGAAGCAAAGGCATACATTGCAGTTACGTGACAGGTGGCGGAACAGGAACATTCCCTTATGAATCCAAGAGTGGTCTTTATACTGAAGTACAGCCTGTATCCTTTTGAAATGTAAATCTTTTATTGAAGTAGTTTATTGGTAAGCAACATCCCTCAAATTCTGACTTATGGGTTTGATTGATTTTGTATGTAGTCTCTAAATATATTGAAGAAACATGGCAAACTAGTAAGCAACTGTGCTATTTCAAGTGACTTAACTCCACCCAGTAACATGCATATTTTATATCCTTAAGGTGACTCAAGCGTGGTACACTGCACATACTTCTGAGCAGCCTGGTTGCCTAGCAACATAGCGTCACAACTGCTGCAGGCCCTGAAACAGTTGTGACGTTACCATTTTCTGTTCTCTTTTTTTTAACAGCATGGCAGCCAGTAATTTGCTATTTAAATAAGATCTAATGCAGATAGAAGCATAATTATTTTTTATTGAAAGCAGTAACATCTATTCTATGCTAGTTTAAAGTTTCAGCTTCTCAGCTTTATCCAAAAAATTTTATCAGTTAATTTCAGTCAACTGTGTCAAAAATTGCCTTTATTTATTCAAATTGACATTGGCACAGTCATGGAACTGCAGTAAAAAAATGACTCGGTGAATTTTTTTTATTTTTTGCCATTTGTTTGACAATAACTTGTTTATGATATATGCAAATTTTTAAAAAAATCTGTATGATCGTTTTCCTAAAATTTGATTACTGCCAAAATTGATGCATGCAAAATCTGCAATTAATTAGTGTGTTGGAGCCCTTTGAGCTCTTACAGAAAAAAATATTTTAACCTTTTTCTTCAAATTTATGGCAAATGTATTGATGTAAATCCTTGGGAAGACATTTCTGACGTTTTTGTGTGACAAATGCATGTAATGCTTTATTCTGTGGTACATAAACAAAAACTCAATTTATGACTTTTAAGCAGTCATCAGGCAAAACATGCCGTTACCATGGCAACCAAACGAGTCGGTGAAATTTTTTTATTTTTCATTTTTGAAATGTATAGGTCCCATAGAGTACCTGTGCAAAATTTTAGAAAAATCTGTATGATCGAACCACCATGCTCGAGTCACCTTAACACAAAAAGGGCTCTTATGTTTTGATGGATGTTGATTATGGCAAGAATTTTGGAGAGGATGGAAAATATTTCAAGGACTTCAAGCACAGTTTGTATGTATTTACAACTGTGCAGAGTGTTTCGGTAAGGACTCTTGGGATTAATTTAACTTATTATTCCTTTAATTTGCAAAAATATGAATAGCTTTCGCAATGTTTGTTTCTTTCTGGTTGTTCATAGAGTGTGCATTTTTCTAAAGGTATTCTGATTCAAATGAATACATTGCTGCATATGTTCCCCTTATCTGTCGGGTCATATGCTCAGCTGTTGCTGTTGGTTTATTGAGCTTCAACTATCCACCAGGTGCTTGTGAGGTGCAGCATTGACTCAAGATCCTCCTGGTGGTCTCCATCTGCTGTTACTTTGGTGTTGTAACCCAGTGAGAATTTCTAATGCCAGAAAGTTATAAAAGCAAATCTTATATGACCACCATGTAGATGATAAACATTGGATGGGAGACTGCAATTTCTCTGAATTCCCTTGAGGCCTAATAGTTAACAGCGTGTTTGCGCTACCACTGACTTCTGAGAGCATTACTCCCCTTGACTTCCAATCCACCCACAGTTTCAACTCACTGTCAGTCGCTTGTGACATCAAGCTTGAAGTTGCCTTGTACTCATTGTTCTTTGCAGAGGCAAATAAAATACCCCGCCCTTGTGTACATAGAGTACCTTGGTGTGGACACGTAGTCTCATAGAGCCGCAAAAGTAAGCCGTCGCCGCCATAAAAATATTAAATTGAAGCTAGCTGAATGATTATCTCATCATTACGTATGCCTCTGGAAGTTGCCCATAGTTGAAAAAGCCTCAGAGCCAGTATCATTGTGCCATAATATAACGTAACATCTGTTTACAGAAAGGAAGCCGAGCTGTAGTGGATGCTGGAATGAAATCTTTAGCTGTGGACTCTGGCGTTCCTTTGGTAAGAAAATACTTTTCCAGTTTTGGTTTGCATTTGGTGTAAATTTATTATTATTAAATTGCTTTTTCGAGTCCTTTGATTTTTAAAATTATTTTTAAAGTTGCATCTCAGCTCTCTTAGAACATTTATGAAAATTAAGTATATTTGCCTCCCGGATTTGCCTGTTCGTAGTTTTTTCCTACTTGTTGATGTCCTTTGAAAGATTGACCCCTGCTGTGATACGCAGCTGGAGATAATGGTAGCAAATTATTTGAAATTAGGGAAAACTTTCCTATTCAATTTCTTATAAATTGAAAGAGACCTATTGAAGTTTCGGTTGATAAAACTTGTTGTCGAAACTTTCTGAGCTGCTTTTAATTAGAAAAAATTATGATCAAGCAGATTTAGTGTTACAAAGGATTTGTTATTCCAATGGAAGCTCTGTGAAGTTCCTTGATGTCGTAATTCCATTTTAGGTGGATGGAAGATCTGATCTTACTTATCATTGGGGAGGAGATGAGCATGGTATTCTGCGACCTGATGGAAATCTCAAGGTGAGCGATAATTGGAAATTCTAATTACCATATTGTTCTCTTTGAATCTGACCTTAATTTGCATTATGTATACTCAATTTGGCATTGCGATGAATTTGATCTCTTCCCCCATATTTCTATTGAGAAAATGGCATTATTTGATTAGAACATTTCATTCGAGATTTCCTGAAGATTATATAAAGCGGGCAACCCTCAGATATTCACAGATAGGGAGCTTGGAGTTTTTCTCAGTGGAAAATTATTTGTTTCATAAGAGCTGAACGTAATTATTTTGAACATGTATCATCCTAAAATTATAGTTGCTTAATTAAGCAATAGGCCTACAGTGTTAAGAAATCAATTACCCTATTGTTTGTATTAAACACCCGGTGGGCAGAAGTAATGATAAGATGGGCGATTAACAGTTTTTTGCATAAAAAACTTTTGGACAAAGTCATATTTTGATGTAATTTTAATTACAATAGCTTTTTACCCCGCTGGCTATGTAATAGCCTACGGGGTACTGCAGTCCTCAATGCCTCAATGTGCTGGGGATTTCGTCAAGCATAACTCACTTTGTGTTGCTCATATTTCATTCAAATTTTGCCTGTTATCTTATTTTGTCATGCAGATGGGAATGACAAGTCTGTGCGTCCGTACGGACACGCGGACGTACGGACGGACGGACACACGGACGGACACACGGACACACGGACAGAAGGATGGACGCACGTACGCATGGACGGACGGACGGACGTTCGGACACACGGACGGACGCACGGACGTACAGACACACGGACGGACGGACACACACACGGACGGACGGACACACGGACGGACGGACGTACAGACACACGGACGACGGACACACAGACGTACAAACACACGGACGTACGGACGTACGGACACACGGACACACGGACAGAAGGATGGAGGACACACGGACGCACGGACGGACACACGGACACACGGACGGACACATGGACGGACGGACACACAGACGGACACACGGACACACGGACGGACGGACACACGGACACACGGACACACGGACGGACACACGGACGGACACACGGACGGACGGACACACGGACGGACGGACACACGGACACACGGACGGACACACGGACGGACGGACACACAGACACACGGACGGACACATGGATCCCCGATTAGAACATATTTGGTTGGTACTGGGAACGCGCCTCTCAATTTCTTAAGATATGAATTAAAATCCTATATCCACCCTTAGTCACGTCACATTATCCTCTTCCTCTCACCGTCACATGTGTACATAGCACGTGTAATTTTCAATTAAAATCATAATTAGATCAAGATGCCTGGATAAGGACTGCTGGTCTGTGATTAATTCTGCATCGTATGTTAATACTCAGGCCATTTCTTTGCAAGGTGTGAAAGTTAATTAGTGAATGTGATAGTTCATATGATCACATCATTGTCTGTGTGTGGGGAGATCAAATTGCCATGTAATTACATTCTGGCTGTTCAATAATTGCACACGGATCCATGCCACAGGACTGTGACAAGGTGATCCGACCATGATCTAGACCTACTTACAAGCATTAGTCGTGAGGAGTCAGTGCAAAGCACACCTTGTTAAATTGGATGTTGATGAATTTGGTGTTAATACCGCTCCTGTAATGACTGCTTCTGGGTTAATTACATGACCTTTTTTGGTATGTATGTGCTACATATAATTACAGAAAACAAAGACAGGGTCATGCCGATTTTCTCGCCAATGTCATCCGCTTGATTTAGAACAGACAATATTTTGTCGTGACATTTTTCACTCAAAATAGGCAGTTTAGCCGTCCTTTGTAAGGAAGGTAACATTACTTACTAATGAGTAGCAGAATCATATGGTGCATCTGCTTTCAAGGGAGTTGCAACAAGATTGTACTTGCTGTCATCACAAGGGATGCCTCGAAAATCAAAATAGACAGGTCAGTGTATAATGCGGACCAAACGGACCATGCGGACCATGCGGACCAGACATAAAACAAACACAGGAGGGTGCAGGAGGGCATTGCTTGTTTAATCAAGCTGATAATACAAAGTCAATCAAGCGGAAAATGCGAACCAAATGCAGACCAAATCAATAAGCAAGACACCGCTATCAGCTTGGCAATTGAATAAAATAAATAAAATTATGAAAAGAAATAAATTACCAGATCATCTGAGCAGACCAAAGTGCGGACCAGACTGCAGACCAACCGACCAGATATGCAGACCAAATCATGCAGACCAAATCATGCAGACCAGAGTGCAGACCAGAGTGCAGACCAGAGTGCAGACCAGAGTGCAGACCAGAGTGCAGACCAGAGTGCAGACCAGAATGCAGGCCAGAATGCAGGCCAGAATGCAGGCCAAATCCAGACCAACCAACCAGATAATAAATAATATATAATAATAATAACTTAATATAGCGCTAATTCCAGTAAACTGCTCATTAGCGCTTCTCAAACGAGATCAAGGGTAGAATTTTTGGAACAAGTGAGTTTTGAGGTTCTTCTTGAAGTTTTCCAAAGTTTTTATTGTTCTCAGTGTTTCAGGCAGATTATTCCAGAGCTTTGGGGCTGCATATGAGAAAGCTCTGTCCTCAAACTTATTTTTGTTGCATGGGATAGGTTCTGCTAAAAGGTGTCTGTGGTTGCTTCTCAGGTTGTGGTTTGGTTGGGGTTTGGCTTGAATAAGTTCTTGAATGTACAGTGGAGCTTGGGAATTCATTGCCTTCCATGTTATCATCATCAGTTTGAACTGAATTCTTGCTGGAATTGGTAGCCAATGCAGTTGCTTTCTGCTATGACTTACACTGTCATGTCTTTCTTTTCTTCAACTGGCCAGGAGCGCCAATCAGAAGAAGCTCAGTTTTTTCACCATTATTGCATAGCTTGTTATTGTGCAAGAAGTCACGGATATCTGCAATACATTTCTCCATTTTCTGTACTGCTTGTTTTTGATTCAGAAAAGTTGGCTTGAAAGAAAGAATAAGTTGTTCGTCATCCGCATACTTTTGATCATTCACTTGGTTTCTTTGTGCAACCTCACTTACTGGAGCGATGTAAGAGTTGAACAAGATTGGGCCAAGTTTTGAGCCTTGTGGCACTCCAAATTTGAGTGGAAGTTTGCTTGATGTTGTGTCATTTATCATCACAGACTGTGATCGATCAGAAATATATGATTTGAACCATTTCAGAGCCGAACTATACACACCGTATCTGTTTTTCAGCCTGTCTATTAGAATGTTGTGATCAATTGTGTCAAATGCAGCTGACAGATCCAGTAATATATATATGCAGACCAAATCATGCAGACCAGAATGCAGACCAAATGCAGACCAGAATGCAGACCAAAATGCAGACCAGAATGCAGACCAGAATGCAGACCAAATACTGACCAAATACTGACCAGATCTGTGGACCAAATGCAGACCAAATGCAGACCAAATCATGCAGACCAAAATTTAATGCAGACCAAATGCAGACCAAATCATGCAGACCAGATTGATATAAATTTAATTTTTATAAATTATAAATATATTAATAGGGCATATTGATTGCTAATTTTAAAGTCTAATATTTTAGATATTTAGATATATATATATGCAGAACAAATGCAGACCACTTTTAACCAGTCAGAATTTTTTGCCATTTTATGAAAAATAAATAGTAATTATTTCCAAAATGTCTTCTTTTTTTTTTTTAAATGTATAAGTGCATTAAATCTATTTTCAAATCATTCCCCTGTTGTTATCCAGTTGGTCCGCATGGTCTGCACAGTTTGGTCCGCATGATTTAACCCCTTCCAGACTGGTCAGTGTTGGTTCAAGGCTTGAACCAACAGACTGGCTGCCAGAAAGTCTGGTCCGCATGGTCCGCATGGTCTGCATGGTCCGCATTTTACACTGACCCAAAATAGACCACACTGGTGCTGATAAAAAGAATAAAGAATAAAGAATAAAGAATAAGAATAAAAACCTTTATTTAAAGTCGGTACAAAAATAAAACAGACAACATAAGCGACGAACTGCTTTTCACCGACACAGTGGAAAAAAACCCAAACATAAACAAAAAGTAATAAGATTAATTAGAATTTTACACTATTTACATTTCTTTTAAACTCTAACAGGTTCTCAGATCTCTTGACATTTTTGATGGGGGGCGTAAAATGGCAAAACACAAAGTCACTCACTACACAATTACAAGTGAGTCTACTCCTGTATGTGCTTGTCATAATGCCTTTATGAATTGGTTACATTTCTCTTGTGTGTAATATTATATCAGAACTGAAAATGGAAGATATACTGTAATGGTTCTATGACAATCACAAGCGCTGCTTGATTTTCATTGCAGTCCCATTTACATTTACATATCATATACTATAGTATTCAACCGCCATCAAAACATATGCATAATTTATGGTACATTTGTTTGATGCACTAATTGCTATTCATGTAATGGTGTGACAACTTCCCTATAGGCATTACTCCATAAATATGGTCTTAAATATTCATATGAAACAATTGTTTTGACCACTTTCTGTGGGTACATCAGTGCAGCTCATGAATTTGCATCCATTGCTTCCATGTATGTTTCTCATGTGACTAAATCCCTGTGGACAGAGTTGAATACTTTTTTTATCATTTTACCTTCTTGATCAGATAGTGTGTTACAAGAATGTCCCCTTAAGGCAGCACTTAGTAGTCTGATCTTGCAGTTTGCGTATCATATGTAATCCGCATTTGAAATGAAATGTGATGCTGAAGTCCGTAAAATCCGCATTCTGCATTTAAAGAATAACGTGACAGTTTGTCATGAAGATGCAGTAATAGTGCAGTATTATATTCCCATGTTAACAGAAACTGCTGCAGATATATAAAGCTCAGCAAGTCTGCATTTCTGTGACAATCACAAGCGGTGCTCAATTTTCAGCGCAGTCCCATATACATATCAATGATATCGTAGTGTTCAACAGCCATCAAAACATATGCATAATTTATGGTACATTTGTTTGATGCACTAATTGCTATTCATGTAATGACTACCTTTAAGCTGAGACTTCTGTTTTTGGTGACCCATGTACAATATCATACACCCTAATTTCAGAGATAACAATAATGGCGGTCTCCATTGTGAAAAAAAAAACAACATGGCGATCCCGTACACGTGTTTTTGCTCTGTCTTTTCATTACCGTGAATTTTTCAGGATTTATATGACTAGTGCGAAGTATCAGAAACAATCACTCTTGCCTACCACTGTATGTTTAATACTTTCGGTGAGGTTGTAATTTCTATTTTAGAAGTAATGGCTGTATAATTATGTGGACTAGGCTAAATTACATTGCATACATTGGTAGTCTGTCTGACTAATCATGCACTAGACTTCACAAGCCCTGGAGCTGTATTCTGATGCCACTCTCTCTGAAATGACGGAATTGAATTGGATTTAATTGAATGTAATGTTATATAATTACGGGTACTAGCATTATACCCGTTCTACAAACGGGAGGTTTGAGAGCCAAGGCATAAGTTATGGCTTGATAGCATAAGTTGACACCCCTACCCCATAACTGAAGTGTGGCTAGGACCCTGTTCATGTGAAAATGTGAGTATGCAAGTGTATTAGAAGAAGTGGAACACATTGGAAGGTGACACTTGAAAGGTGGATTTGTGTTTGAATTATAAATTTGAGACAATAAATGTCCAAATTGTAATTGTAACATTTGATCTTGACACTGTGCAGCTCAGACACAATACAATATTGGCAAACATTTACACTCATTGGCAAACATTTACACTCATCGCCAAACATTCACAGCCACTGGCAAACATTGACACCCATCAGGAAACATTTACACCCATCGGCAAATATTTACACCCATTGGCCAACAGTTACACCCCTTGGCAAACATCTACACCCATTGGAAAACATTTACAGCCATTGGCAAACATTTACACCCGTTGGCAAAAATTTACACCCATCGGCAAATTTACACCTTTGGCAATCATTTAAACCCATTGGCAAACATTTACACCCATCATCAAACATTTACACCCATTGGCAAACATTTACACCAATTGGCAAACGTTTACACCCATCAGCAAACATTCACACCCATTGGCAAACATTGACAACCATTGGTAAACATTTACACTCATCGGCAAACATTTACACCCATCGGCAAACATTTACAGCCATTGGCAAACATTTACACCCATTGGCAAACATTTACACCAATTTGCAAACATTTACACCCATCGGCAAACATTTACAGCCATTGGCAAACATTTACACCCAGCGGGAAACATTTACACCCATTGGCAAACATTTACACCCAACGGCAAACATTTACAGCCATTGGCGAACATTTACACCCATCGGCAAACATTTACACCCATCGGCAAACATTTACAGCCATTGGCAAACATTCACACCCATCGGCAAACATTTACACCTATTGGCAAACATTTACACCCATTGGCAAACATTCACACCCATCAGCAAACATTTACACCCATTGGCAAACATTGACAACCATCGGCAAACATTTACACCCATCGGCAAACATTTACAGCCATTGGCAAACATTTACACCCATTGGCAAATTTACACCCATTGGCCAACATTCCAATCGGCCAACATTTACACCAATCGGCCAACATTTACACCCATTGGCAAACATTTACACCCATTGGCAAACATTTACACCCATCGGCAAACATTTACAGCCATTGGCAAACATTTACACCCATTGGCAAACATGCACACCCATTGGCAAACATTCACACCCATTGGCAAACATTGGCGACCATCGGTAAACATTTACACCCATCGGCAAACATTTACACCCATCGGCAAACATTTACAGCCATTGGCAAACATTTACACCAATCGGCAAACATTTACACCCATTGGCCAAACCCATCGGCAAATATGTACACCCATCGGCAAACATTTACACCCATTTGCAAGCGGTTACTCCCAGCGGCAAACATTTACTCCCATTGGCAAACATTTACACCTATCGGCAAACATTAACAGCCATTGGCAAACATTTACACCCATTGCCAAACATTTACACCCATCAGCAAACATTTACAGCCATTGGCAAACATTTACAGCCATTGGCAAACATTTACACCCATTGGCAAACATTCACACCCATTGGCAAACATTCACAGGTCCCCCTCCCTCTTGGGAGTCCAGGGAGAACCAACAACCAACAATGAAGGAATGTGAAATGTTTGGATGGTTGCTAGGGACTTCATCGTGAGCTGTTGGTGGTTTGAGCATTTAAATGGAAAAATCAGACCCCTTGGAACCAATTAGGGGAATAGTTTGTGAGAATGACAGGCAAAGCAGGGTTTGTAAACTGAAGATGGGAACATATAATGGCAACAAAGCTGCTTGACTTTTTTGGCCCTGTTGCCATCCAACGTCAATTATATATAGAATTACCATAAGAGGTGGTTAAACAGTGTTTGAAACAATCACACACTAACATCATGACGAAGGGCAGCACCATGGTGAAACATCATGATTCCTCAGCTCTAGCAGTTCAGTAATAGAAGAGAAACAACACATCCTCTGTAATGACCCTGCATGTAGTAATCCGGGCAAGGTGAAATTTTAGAACAGAGACTCCTGTCAGTCCTAAGGGCAACGCAATGCCCTGATGAATGACAACCAATGACATTAGACCTTTTCAATTATTCCAACCAACCATTACTTTCACAATACATGACATCAGGAAAGGAAAGCCCCCTAGCAAACACTAGAGAGTGCATAACCAGTCTTTACAAGACTGCCCCAAGGACTGACAGGAGTCACCGTTCTAAAATTTCACCTTGCTGGCATCGCACTGTGCTTTCCAATGTTAACAGACTGTCAATTCTATTATGTTTTTTGCTTCATTCTTGCCTCTGTGCTGTGCTGATGTTTTCCCATCTTCATCCACCATCATCATTTACATCTAGGATGGTCCGGGACTCAATAAACTGTATTTAGTTTCAAGGTGTGGACCACCACAGGAATAATCAACTTTCTTGAATGACAGAATGACAGATATTTGAGCTAGTGCCAAAATCCATCATTAAAGAAAAACTACCACAAAAATAAGAGCAAGAAAAACAAAGTGCTGAGAAAAGAAGTCATCTGTCACTGTCAAATCAAGAAATTCCACAGGTTTCCATTAGGCCACAAGGAGATTACAGTTTCTATGAATTATCCAATATCCGTCATACTATGACAGATGACAATAGGTATTGTACAAAGAAAAGGAGAATTTATTTCATCAGATCAAGATTTTCATTATGATGTTGTTTTCATAATCTTCAATGTATACATTTTTTCTATACATAGTTTTCAAATTTCAGACGAAAATTAAGTAGTGTGAATAAAACATGTATTTTCATCTGTATAATATGAAGTCAAACTCAAAGCTTTAGTCCAATCATGCCAGCTCTCCCTTAAAAGTTAAATTTCTGTAGGACTACAAGTGACACAACATTTGAATGGAAGTTAGGAGGAGAAAAAGATTTGATAGACGTCAGCCTGTGATTAAGGGAATTTTAACTGAATCAGGCTATCCTGGCAAAACTTGGTCCATGATTCTTCCACATCAGCGCTTCACTCTGCCACTCTCTAATTCTTCTCTTAATCCGAGATAAATCTGGATAAGCCTGTCTGAAGAAACTTCACAGCAGAGAAACACATTTCAACCGGAGTGGAGACAAAATTATCCTATCTTTTTCCATCTTTCCTTCACTAATTAAGTTTGTCAACCATAAAACTTCGACTTGATAATCAATAGAATTGCACAGCTCGATAACCTAATTGAATCCAATTAACTTCAGCGCAATTTCGAAATTAAAATGGATGCAACTTTATCAAGTTAGTTTAATGGCCAAATTGCTGCAAAAATTGATGGTCAAGTCAGCGACTACACGAATGACATTTTACACGTTTGTACCTGCACCATGAAACACTGTATCTGTCTTGCTATGAAGATTTGAATAAATTGATTCAACAGAGCAAAATGTTTTTCGCATTCTGCAAATGATTCCATTACGACTGTTTTAATTAGAGATCTATTCCCAAAGATGTAATTATTCAAACAAAATTAAAACACTCCTGATAAAGCTACACTACACCAATTATATTCATCTCCATATTTTATATAAATATATATATCTCAACAAGGTTAGGCCAATCAGATTGTGGTCTTGATAAGACCTTGGTGGAGATTGGGGATAATAAGTATGTCATTTTTACTCTCGCAAATAAGATCAGTATCCAATTTTAAAAATGCTTCTCTTAAAAGCATCTACTTGTAATAATAACTTGTTATCATGTCTTAAACTGTCTATATTCATAGTATTTTACAAAAATAACAACAATGAAATCTATCTCTACATAGCACTGACAGTTCAATACACTGTATATTCAGTAACAAGATGAGGACCACAACAGGAATAATCAACTTTCCGAAAAGACAGAATGACAGACATTTGAGCTAATGCCAAAATCCATCATTAAAGAAAAACTCCCAACAGAAAACTAACAAGAAAAACATAGTGCTGAGATCAGAAGTCATCTATCACTGTCAAATAAAGAAATACCACAGGCTTCCATAAGGCCTCAATGAGATTACTGTAACCATGAATTATCTGATATCCATCATACCATGACAGATGACAAGAATTAAGTTGTACTCAAAAGCAAAGAGAGACAAGAATTATTGAAATGCGAGATTACACAATATACAAAAGAAGATTCTCATAAGCTGCACAGTGACTCAAACCTGTAAAGGCCCTGTCACACCTAGCTGTTTTAGATTGCGTGTCTGTAGCATGCTTAACACGTTGTTATACATTTTGTGGAAGTTGAATAAGTTAGAGTAGGTCGGGGCATGCAGCTCCCCTTAACTTGCGATTTGACCTACTTTTTATGATCGATTCTTTGAATGCTTATGCTGTCAGGAAGGGATCACTTGACTCTACTTATAACTAGTGAAACAAATGTCTACCAATTTTTATAAAGGAGCTACGGCCATTTTTGTAAAAAATTGAAAATGGCCTTCTTACCCAAACAAGAAGGGCAAGAAGCCCCCCCCCCATTATATTCCTATGGAAATTTCTTTTGCGAGTGAATGCAGCTTGAAAGTTATTTCTTGGGGTTCTTCTATCATTTTTAAGGCATTCTATTCACTTTTTTTTTTAATTTCAGAATAATATTTTTGGCCTATTTCATTTTGGCCAATTCTTTTCTATTTTAATTAGCTATTCTATCAAGATTTAAGGTAAAGTACACATTATTAAATGGTTCCTGAAGCAGCTTTAAGGCCCCAGTGTACGGGCGTCATGCCCCATGCCATGTGGGGCCTCTCGCCCCAAACCCGCATATTTTAATTTGACCTCTATATTTCAAACAAAAATGCAAAAAACATGATCCAAATCATATTTATGTGATGGTCTTAAAGTGAAGCAATGCAGATATCCATTATACTTTTAAAACTTTTCAAAGAATTAGTCAAAGTTACAAAAACCATGCGCATTTTTTTGTTTCATTAATTTCTACTGTGGTTTGGTGCTGTTCGCTCTGAAAATTTGTGACGTCACCTAAAAAGCCTCTAGCTTCAGTCCTAACAATAAGAAAATGCACCGAAAATGTAAGTTTAGATATAAACCTGGGGGGGCCTCTCACCTAACCCGGGCTTCTTGCCCCGACCTACTCTACAGATAAGTTTCTCACACGTTGATACACATTGAAATACATTGCCATACGTCCGAAGAAAGGAGAACTTTTAAGCATGTTCATAAATCATTGATGTACATCAACATGTGGATAGTTAGGAGTGGATAAGTTCTAGTCTCGCCAGGGGATCGTAAGAGAAAATCATAGTCGTTTTTCACACGTTTTCCACACGTTTTCCACGTTTGTAACACACCCAGAGCGTACTTCCCATGTTGTATTTGTCCTCCAATAAATTATAGAAATATTCAATGAATTAATCACAAGCCAGGCCCACATTATCTATATGTTATTCACAGGGCCGTATTAACCTATGGGCAAACGGGGCAGTTGCCCCGGGCCCATGACCTCAGGAGAGCCCATGAAGAAGCTGAAAAGAGTTGCGACAGTAAAGAAAGTGCGTCGGGTATCTGGCGCGCGAATGTAATTTTCGGAATTTAGAGTGTTTTTGGGGCGCAAGGGGGGCCCATTAGAAACAGTTTGCCCCGGGCCCAGAAATGCGCTAATACGGCCCTGGTTATTCATAAGTTTTTGTACTCGTTTATAATAAGTTTTGTACACGTTTTAAGCATGTTTTGTATTCGTTCTGTACACGTTTAAACATAGCTCGAGCAGCCCTTTTTTGTCAACGTCTTATGTAAGTTACTCACGCCCCCTCAATCGTCAAGATGTGACAGCCACTTAACATATATAGTTCGATGGTATCATGAAAACAATAGGTCTTCTAGGGCACCTTTAAAGTTAAACTCAAGAGCTTCGATCCAATCCTGGCAACTCTCCCTTTAGTTAAATTCCTACCAGACTACAAGAGACACAACATTTGAATGGAAGTTAGGAAGAGAAAAGGATTTGATAGACGTCAGCCTGTGATTAAGAGAATTTTAACTGCTTCAGGCTATCCCAGAGAAATTTAGTCCATGAATCTGCCACATCAGCGCTTTACTTTGCCACTATTTAATTCTTCTCTTAATCCGAGATAAATCTGGATTAGCCTGTCGGAAGGAACATCACAGCAGAGAAACACATTTCATCCGGAATGGAGACAAAATTATCCTGTCTTTTTCCATTGTTCCTTCTTTGATCAAGTTTGCAAACCATAAAACTATGGGATGGCCCGCTATAATTGCCTGCTACATGGGTGTACCTGTCAGTCATATATGGATATAAAATACTGTGAATATAGATAGTTTTAGACATGATAACAAGTTGTTACTATGAATGGAGGCTTTCAAGAGAAGCGTTTAATGGCAATATGACCTTATTTGCATGAGTAAAAATGACATACTTATTTTCCTCAATCTCAACCAAGGTCTAATCAAGTGCACAATCTGCTTTGCTTAACCTTGTTATATGTTGAGATATATCTTTATATAAAATATGTAAGTTGATTGATATAATTGGTGCAGCGTTGCTTTATTTGCAAAGTTGTGATTTGGTTATGAATAAGAGCTGAAAAATCACACCTTGAAAAATAGATCTCTAATTAAAACAATCATAATTGAATCATTTGTAACATTTGAAAAACATCTTTATAAGTTTATTAGTCATAATTATTAGTTTGAGTTCAAGTTTTAAAGATGTTCAAAATACCATCGAACAATCAAAAATACAATATATTTTGCAGGTTTGGGTCTCTGTGCAACTTATGAGAATCTTCTTTTGTGCATCGTGTAATATCGCATTTCAATAATTTTGGACTTTCTTTGCGTTTGATTCAGCTTCTTGTCATCTGTCATGGTGTGACGGATATTGGATAATTCATGGTAACTGTTACCTCCCTGAGGCCTTATCGAAGCCTGTGAAATTTCTTGATTTGACAGTGACAGATTACTTCTCATCTCAACACGTGTTTTTCTTGGAGTTTTTTTTAATGATGTATTTTGGTATTAGCTCAAATATCTGTCATCCTGTCTTGGCAGAAAGTTGATTATTCCTGTGGTGGTCCTCACCTTGCAACTACACGCAGAGCATGTCGACCTGTCAGTTAAATATAGAGATGTACATGTATTTAATTGTTGCTGATTTTGTAAAACACTATAAATACAGAAAATGTATGATAATAAGTCGTTATTATCAATTAATGGAGCCTTTCAGGAGAAGCATTCTCTGATTTCTCTTTCTACATCAAATGATTAAAAATTACCTGTAGAGACTTTCGCGAGCTGCTAAGCAAGCAGGCTTCTTCAGTACTGATGTTGCTTGTGCTGTTGTTGTATCACAGTTTGATAGAGGTGCGAAAGCTCATTATGAAGCCTGCTTGCTTAGCAGAGCGAAAGTCTCTGCAGATAATTTTTAGTCATTGGATGCAGAAAGAGAAATCAGAGAATGTTTAAAAGAACCATCCAGCGAAATGTTCAGAAATTTCAGGAGAAACATTTAATGACAATTTAATGCTATTGTCAATTGATCTTATTTGCTTGAGTAAAAATGACGTAGGCTTAAGTATTATCCGCAATCACAGCCAAGGTCTTGTCAAGAGTATATCTGATTTGCCTAACCTTGTTGAGATATATATGTTTATATCAAATATAGAAATTGCTACAATAGGTCTGTCTCCGTTTGTAGTTCTGAATTTATGTACAGGTGGTGTCTCCAAGCAATAGGAGCTCTGATGGAATCCCCTTTGCCTTTCAACAAGGTGATTGGTGTTGTTGACCAAGCCAAAGAGTCTAATTTAATGAGTGTGTTTGTTGAATGTTTGATTGTTTGGGTCAGCTACACTGTATTGATTATGTTCTGAAAACAGCAGTTCCACAGAAAAAGTGTTTTGTTATCAAACAGATTGGGAGATTGTAACGTGTTAACAACCAGATTATGATTAACTGTTGGTCACAGGATTTCACTTACTTTGCAAACAAACCAGATAATATGTCATTTGGTGGGCTTCCCCAAAGACAAAAATAGCACTCCTCCCTTATCGCAGTTTGTTTGTTTGTTTGTGTTTTACGCCTCTGCAGCACCTTAGTGGGCTATATCGAGGCAGATGATCGCCGTATGATGATGATGAGATGAGAAGACTGTGAGTCTGGTACATACCCTATTGATTCAGGGATGCCCAGGGTCTTTCAGTTGCCCCAGCATAGAACACTGGATACAACCCGCCTCCATTTAATGTCCCATGGGCTCGGACTAAATTGAGTTCCGGGGTGGGATTCGAACCCACGCCCTCAGAGCCAGTGGTTGTGCAAACAAGCACTCTTAACCATTAGGCCACGGAGGAACTCTCCCTTATCGCAGTGCCGCCTATCGATAATACCTGTCGTAATCCCCATATGGAGACAGACCTATTGGTGCTGTGTTGCTTTATGTGCAAAGTTGTGATGTGGTTATCAAGAGCTAAATAATCACATCTTGAAAAATAGATCTCTTATTAAAACAAAAGTAATTGAATAATGGCATGCAAATTTTTTTTATAAGTTTATTTATCATAATTAGGACAGGTCATTTTAGCACTGTTGAAACAAATCAAATGATTCAGCACTTCCTATCTTGTCAGATACAGTTGATATAAAGGTAAAGGTAAAGATAAAGGCCACGGCGCCTCCAATTTACGTCTGATGCGAACAACGATGTCATGGAATGACATGATGGCCAGCCTGGGGATTGAACCCGGGTCCCTCGCTTGTGAGGCGAGCGCTCTACTGACTGAGCTATCACCTCTGTCATGGTATACATATATCGAGATGTAATTAATATTGCACAGTTTTGTCGTAATTTGGCCATTAAACAAACTTGATAGAGTTGCATCCACTTAATTTGTAAAAAGCACTGAAGTTAATTGGTTTTCAATTAGATTATTGAGCAGTGCAATTCAATTGATTTTCGACTGTTGAGTTTTATGATTTGGGAACTTAACTAGGAAAGGAAAGATCGAAAAAGATAGGATAATTTTGTCTCCATTCCGGATGAAATGTGTTTCTCTGCTGTGAAGTTCCTACAGATGGGCTTATCCAGATTTATCTCGGATTAGGAGAAGAGTTAAGACTGACAGGGAAAATCACTGATGTGGCAGATTCATAGACCAAATTTCTCTGGGATAGCCTGAAGCAGTTAAAATTCCTTGAATCACAGGCTGACGTTTATCAAATCGTTCCTCTTTTTTACTTCCCTTCAAATGTTGTGTCTCTTCTAGTCCTGCAGAGATTTAACTTTTAAGAGAGAGTTGCCATGATTGGACTAATGATTTGAGTTTGACCTCAAATTGTACAAATGAGAAGACATGTTTTATTCATACTTCATTTTCATAGATCTGAAATTTGAAAAGAATGTCAAAATGAAAATCTTGATCGGATGAAATAAATTCTCCCTTTCTTTGTACAATACCGTTTGTCATCTGTCATAGTGTGACGGATATTGGATAATTCATAGAAACTGTAATCTCCTTGTGGCCTATTGGAAACCTGTGGAATTTCTTGATTTGACAGTGAAAGATGACTTTTCATCTCAACACTTTTTTTTTCTTGGTGTCTTTTTTTTTTTTATGACGTATTTTGGCATTAGCTCAAATGTCTGTCATTCAAGAAAGTTGATTATTCCCTTGGTGGTCCTCACCTTGAAACTAAATACAGTGTGTTGACCTGTCAGTCGTATGTAGATATAAAATGCTATGAATATAGACAATTTGAGACATGATAACAAGTTGTTACTACTAATGGAGGCTTTCAAAAGAAGTATTAAATGGCAATTTGATCTATTTGCATGAGTAAAAATGAAGCGTTGTGACGTTGTTATGAATTGCCAATTCGTCATGTCTTGAAAATAGATCCCTAATTAAAACAGTCATTAATAGCATACAAAGAGACATGTTTCTTTGTTTAGTTGTCATAATTAGGATAGAAGATTTAGCTCTGTAGAACGAAATGATTCATATCTGACAACACGTGTGCACTTTATCCCACATTGTAAAACCAGCTGTGTTACTTTTATGGCAGTTACTATTCAAACAACAAGTAACGCTGCAGGTTTTACAGTCACATTCTCATTTTTTCATTCACATTCTCATCCTTCATACTACACTACTCACTGTTACATTCTTCTTCTTTTTTTTTTATTGCCGAGCCACAGCCCATCGAAGATTATAGGTTATTGCAAGGATTAGGTTGCCATCGGCAATACCAAGCTGGACAGAGAGGGCCTGTGTGGTGGCGCTGGGTGTAGCAATGCATTGAATTTGCAATAAAAAACAATATATATAATGAAAAACAAATACCTAGCAAAATGTATCTATAGCCTTAATAAATTGTTCTGTCATATGTACTTAGATTGGAATTCATTTATTGGCCTTAATTAACCGTTTCAAATTTGCCCACTTTTGGTTTTTTTGGCTGTGAAGAAACGTCAGCAGAATTTGTCTTGAACTGGCCTGCCCTAAAGTCAATCAGTGGCCAGGAGATGTGCCACACCCCCTTCTTCATTCACAAAAATTATGCAAATTAAGCCACGTATGCAGCAGCAGGGCACTGGCAACATTTTCGCGCCATTCCATTGCCATCTTTGCGTGTCTTTCTCTCTCTCTCAGAGGTAGCTAATTGATGTTACTGAGTAGATGGACTCATTACCGGGGATCCTGCGGGAGACACCTTAGCACTTGCCACCACGAAACACCTACTCAAGAAATACCAGAGGCTCGACAGTTTAGATTCACTTATCCATTTAATACTCAATTTATAGACAGTTACATTAAGAGTCATTCAAAGAACAGACGGTATTCAACTTATCAATGCATTAAACAACGATCTTAACGAATTACATATACCATTAACTAAATGCCATCTCAATCAACCATGACCTGAGGTTCCTTTAAGAGAAACCCTTGATCATACCTCTAACAACAATACCCTTACCTGACGAATCGTCACCGCGTCAGGGAGACAGGTAGCCCCCCTGCTGCCTCAGCGGGAGCGGGCTCTCTTCTGGCTGGGCAAACAAGCTTGCCCCCAGAGATTGCTACTAGGGTGTTCTGCGGCTGCGCAGAAACACCAGGGTAACTGTTGCCATGGAAACATGGGGTGAGTTCTACCCCGTTGCTATCATTGTATCTCATTACACAATAATATAATATATTACATTACTTTATACAATAATAATATAAATGACATTACAGAATTAAGGTCTTGAGGTTCATGGTGATTTGAGGAAACTTCCTATAAGAGGAAAGAATGAAGACACCTCTGAAGCTAAAAGCTCAGCGGTGACATCCCGACCGATCGAGGATTTTTTATAAGATGGTTTTTCTCCGGTTTGAAGAAAACATCATTTTAAACTTACAATCGAATACTGATTACATTCATCTAATAATGAATTAACATATACTGTGCCTAATAATGTAACTTTGATTGAAAGGAATGCTTTTTACAATTACTTTTAAGGATGGAAGCCTAAATGCTTCATGCTGATTGACAAAACGATTGAAAGGATTATTAATCGATTTTGTGTAACGATTGAAAGGATTGTAAATCGACTTTGTGCTTGATACCAATTTAGGTACGAACAGAGGAAACGCGTCTCATTGCACCTGAATTTTGTGAGTGCTTTAATGAAAGTTGTGGTGACATCAGGATGATGTAACCACTACCACCGGGCAGGCGGAAGGGGGGAAAAATTTTAAGATAAAATCGGGCGTGTGCAATATGCCCATGAAAGACAATTCGGAAAAAGGAAAAATTTTGAAAGGGAAGCAAGAATATGACTTGCGTCCGTGAAAAAGAGAGGAACTGAATGACAGTCCTTTAATGGTGTCAATGAGATGCTAAAAGGGGAGCTCAGATAGGAAAGTGAAATCTAGATTTTAATGATTGACAAGAAAGGACAAGTTATTCTTATGACCTATTCGTCAAATTTTGCAATTTTTTGTGAATCGTTGGGTTCCGCACCCAACGTTATTTTTTGGAAGTAGAGCCACTAATTACATGGCTCCTCAGCAAAAGAGACTCAAGCACCAGGCGAGTCAAGTAGCCGTTTTTATCAAGGGCAGTTACGGGTATCATCCCTTGCGTGTCATTGGATATGCAGAGAGCTAAACCAAAAGCATTAATTGCATTAAGACAGGACAGCCTTATAAATTTAAGTGGGCTGGTATGTCCGATACCCTAAACTACAAAAGTAAGTAAATGACATATAAGCGATAAGCAATTTTAAAAGCGACAATTAAATCATAAACAAAATATAATCGAAACGCGAATATCAACAATAACATGGATCAAAGCGACAATTAGCAATTTAAAAGCGACAATTAGAAGAATAATAGGCAAAATGATAAAACAATAGTCCAGTATGGAGAGAAATAAATCAATAGTGGACTATAGTTTCGTAAAACTTGTTACGTACACGCTAAACAATCCGAATGAACTGTAGGCATAAGGCGTACAGGAAATTAAAACAATGCGAAAATAGGTAAACAGTATACTGGTACAGTGAAGCGATATTGAAAGCACATGTACATACTAATACACCTGAGGAAACTTGTATAAGAAGGCTGGCATGCACAATGCATAGACCAGAATAATTATCAAATGAGGTTAAAACAGACATATGAGAAATGAGATCAGATGTTTACAGAAATAGTTCAGTGCAAGAGTTGACTTGTGATAACTGTTCGTGGACACATTGAGACATAACCATTGGTAAAGATTTGCGTACTGATTTGGTCGATCTCAATGAAAATGTGGATTATATCATCCAAATTAATTGTAATTTTGCTGGTCGATGCATAAATGTCTAATTAGTGATGCATTTTACACAATACTAGTCGAGAGTCAATACATGATGTCAAAGATAACATGATCTGTATACGTGTGGACGAGAAGATTGGAAGAATCATTGATTGGAGGAGTCAGTTATATAAGTCATTGATATAGGGCGAAGGAGGCAACACCGACGCTCGGTGCGTGGTGCAGAGGATGGGACGTTGACAGCGATTTGCTTGCCAAGGTCACATGAGATGTGTTTGTCAAGGGCAAACGAGGTGTCGACAGCGATGTGTTTCTCAGGGTCGAACAGGGTGTTCGACCTGGCAACTTGAAAGATGCCGGACGTCGTGGACCTAATGGACGAGCTGCGAGAGTTCAAGGTCCTATTACCATCCACCCAAAACGATGAGGGGGTTGTTACTGTTCTAACAGATACAGAACAGAAATGTCAAGTTGGATGGCTGGTCATTCAACCGTTCTCAGCTGTTCCTAAGTGGGCGAAGTGAATGGAAGCTACGGGAGACTACCATTGCACGTCGGTAAATGTCAGTTCGGAGGAATATTGTCTCTGTGAATGGAGCACAGGCGAGGTGCAAACCGGAGTGGTGGAAATAGCGAGGTGTTGTGCCATAGGCACGACAACCTTAGCGGAGACAGGAAATGTTCTGAGCGAGTAACTGGTATTTTGGTGATTATGCTGAAGACTCGAGGGACTGATATAGCTGCAGTACTGCGAAGATTTGCCAGACCGGCCTCGTTGCGTGACTGACCCAGGTTAGGGCTAGGCAGAAGAGGAGGTGAACTGTTTATCACACTTTTATGTTAGGGTCGGGCGAAGGAGGAGGTGACTCGTTTGTCACGACCTTTATGTGTTTATTCAGACGATCCCGATATCGGGTGGACCTTGATGGGTCATGGAGAAGAAGACGTCGTCATGAGTCTTTCGTTGATGCACTTTCTGAGATCACAATGTTTATTTTTCTTGTTTGCGAGCACAACTTTGTGCGAGAACGCTTGGGAATGCGTGGTGAGGAAACTCTTCTGAACTAGACACAATCCATATTAGTGCCTGGCGATGGTAACCAATAGCAGGGGCAATCCGTGTTAGCCACCTGAATAAGCTAGTTACCCAGAGGAAAAGAGTGTCATTAAGAAGATGCATGCCAGAAGCGAGTTGGGACAATCCATATTAGTCACCAACTGGAAATGAGGCCATGCTCTTCAAGCACGATTGTTCGTTGATGCTTGCTTTAGAAACAGAGGCAATCCATGTTAGCCGACTGTTAAGAAGCTAAGCAGGAGATGACATCACCATATCATCATACAATGTGAGCTCGGTTGTGAATGGTGACATGTGCGACGAAGACTGCACAATGCCAAGCCAGACACAAAAGTTCAAAGAAAGTTCTGCAGTAATGTAGCCCCATGTTGGAACCAGGTCAAAGCAACGATATGCTTGCCTTGGTTACGACGGAAATGGAGTGAAACGGAATGTTCACACTAGTGGTCGCCCCGAAATGGTGCCCTCTTCATATTGCCATGAGATGATGACAGTAATACGGCCGACTCGAAGTGGTCGTACGTCCTGTCGGAGCGTGGTCCCATGCGCAATCGTGGTGCCCAATGAGAGGTGGTGCCCTAATCGACTGACTTTCGGATGTCGAATCAGACGTGTCTCTTGATAGGATGCCCATGACAGTGGAAGTCATAGTGGAAGCACAGGTTCTGTAATGACTCTCTCAGATCAAAGATTAGAGAACATATGCATCGAATGTGTCTCTGATCATAGGTGCACACAGCAAGTCTTGCACTGATGTTTGACGACCAGCCCGACCAGCAACTCGTGATCAAAGAGACATTCCCGCAAATTATGTGACAACACAGCATTAAAATGGTATGCGATAGTCATACCGAAATTACTTTAATAAACAGGCTAGGAGCTCAACCAATGAGGTTGCTGCAAACAATATGTAAGAAAAGGCACGTGATATATAAAATATAAGATAAAGTAAATAACTTAATGATCAATAAATAGTAAAAGAAATATCATAATTGTTTGGATAAATAATCTGAATCCCAGCAAGATGCTGGTCGTTATGTGTTTCGAATAAAAAGGGAAAAAGAGTTTTTTAAATGTAAATAGAAAGATAGCAAATCACGGCAAAATTGATGCATCATCATGCTGATCAGCTCCCCAAGATCAGAATGAATCACATCAATAAAAGAAGAAGATCACTCTGCAACTTGAGTATAAGTTTGTGAAAATTTAGGATGAGAAATTTTGCATAAGACGCATGCACGGAATATATGCATACTTTCAAGCATATGTCATTAAAATTTTACCCATACAATCGAACCAACAAGGTGTGATTCTTCACAGACTGACTAAATATAAGGGTATACAAGCATGGTCATAAAAGGGTTAAATGCAAAAATACACATGCAGATAAAAGTAGAAAAAGGAAAAAGGAAATGCAGTTATAATGCAATTGTAACATGAAACGTTATCGCACGGAAATGCAGTGCAAAGGGAAGTAATCATAAACATGCCGGAAAAGAAATCAGACGCTGGTACTGGTATCGTTAGGAGAGGGGGGTGGTGGAACAGGAGGGGGGAAAGTTGGGCGGAGCAACAGTGACGTAGGACGAGTGGGGCGTGGTTCCAACTCGATATCAACTACTGAGCGATTAGGGGGGGTATCAACTCGGGTACCCATGCGAGGGGCCGATGGTTGCCGGGGTGAAGTGGACCGGTGAGGCGGGGTAGTCCGCCTTGGTGGGGTTGTACGCCTTGGTGGGGTTGTACGGGTTGGTATCCGAGTAGGGGGGGTCATTTTCTTTGACGCAGCCAGGCCAGAAGTGGTGGCATAAGGTTTTATCTGTACTGAATGGGTAGTATCCGGTTCCATAACATTGGTGGACCGAAATTCCATCTCCCTTTGACGAAGTTCTCTAATTAGAGCTGAGTACGGATTAAGCTCTTGAGTATTAATAACTTCTTGCATGTTATGACCCAATTTGTAAAGGTGAACTGAGTCAGATGCGAGCATAGTCACCGCAAACTGTCCTTGCATAATCTGCTGTAACTTTTTCTGCTTGTATAAAGGAACGTTAATGAGTCTAGGGAGTTCTACGTTAAGTGAGTCAATCTGCAAAGAGCATAATGCAGTATCCCAGTTGGGTTTAAGGATACTGTATAATCTATGATGGTCGCACTTGAAACTTTTAGGACAAATGACACCTTTAAGAGAAAGTGAAGAAAGGTGGGACTTAATAGTAAGAACATATAGAAGTAAGCGTTGGTGTCCACTATTCAATTCTATGAATATTTCGATTTGTGGAAATTTGCGGGTTTCAGGCGAGCGATGCATCACTCTGAAGTCCCTGCAACATCTATGAAGACAACGCTTAGCCAAGTTCACTACCATGTAAAAGACGCAAATAGTCAAAAGGTGAAGGGTAGTGATATGTATAAGACTGACAGGACTTAGAGAAACAGGGTAAATTACATAGTTGACTGAATCGCAATTTAAAGGACGTCCGGGGATGACTAGGTTGGCATGGGATGGTTTAAAATGAGTAGCCATTACCATAGAGGATAAAAGGCCACTAAGGTATCTACCACGACAATACATAAATATTACCAAAATTAGAGACAAATACCCAGCTATGGAACCGATGAAGGCAAATCCACGGATCCAATGGCAAAGGCTGAACCAAGCTGAAAGATAGAAGGATGCTTCCAGCTCGGCCCATTTAAGGAGAAAATCGTCACCTTTTTGTTGAATAAGGCGACTAAGTTCCTTAAGCTTAATAATGCCATGTGTCATATTGGCCAGTGAGGTATTTGCTATTCTGGCAGCCACTGCAAATTTAGGCAAAGTAAAATTTGGCATGCCATAAGATTCATATGGTGGTAGACTTGTGAAGTTGAATTCACGTTCAAAAGAATGCATCGCAATTGCGTTGATAGTATAGTTGATTAAGAAGGGTTTATATTGGTTATTTTCGGATGCAGGGCATCCTGTAATACGCCTGGGAATGAAACCTGAAGGGGAGGAGAATTCGCAAAAACAAAACTGGCCACGCTGAAGTACAGCGTAAAGGCTACCAGGAACGGGACGTGCCACACGATCATTAGAGCAACGTCGAGTCCATGGGAGTGATAAGCCAGTAACTAAAAGCTGGTTACCTGCGTCTATAACACGAGGTGCTGCTCTAAAAGGTTCAAAGAAGTAATCGACTTGACAGAGGTCAGAAATGACGTCTGCAGTAGCATTTGTGTATATTGCAGTGTTGCAGGATAGCTGCGAGCTATCAATTTGGATTGTTGACTCTGTACAAAGAAATTGATCGTCAATGTTGAGACATTCCTGGAGCTCTTCAAGACTGAGTTCCAAGAAGGAATCGTGCTGCACTCCGAGAAAAGGTTTTGGAATAGAGATACGAGTGTAATCATGGTTAGACTCGCGGTCTTGGAAAGCAGGGGTAGCTACCACAGGTACGTGGAGTGACTCTGTGTGATACAATGTGTAAGGTTTAGAATTCTTAGGTTGGATTGGCCAAAGGAGTTGGAGTAAGAAACCATGTCGAGTAGGCATAAAGATTGGTTGCGATTTCTGATAGATATGAGCCAAATCCGTAAAAGCTAGTTGATAACTGTTGTGCCATGAATACAATACCGTTGATACTTTGTGAACCAATTTATGGACATATGAGGCTGGAAGAACGTGTGGTGAGATTTTACCTGCAGCCAGCTCGTGGAAGGCTGTAATTAATTTATCAGCTTCATTTAAAAGGATGTGAAGTTGCTGTATTTGTTGGGACCAAAGCCTGAGATATTTGGAAGTCAGCAGGCTAAGGATCCTTGTGGCTTGAATCTTACGTTGTAATGCGTTTATAGCGTTACTAACCACAGCAAATTGGGAAATAATTTCCTGATTAGTTTCGTTTAAAAGTGTATGAATTAGTCTGATGTTTCTGGAGGTGTTGGTGAAGGTACTGGCTATGACGTCAATGGTGAGAACCAAATCAGAACGCATCTCGAGGAAGGCGTCCCTCATAAGATTCTGACGTGCAGACATAGACTCAATAGTATTTACAAAAATTTGATCTCTCTGTCGTCTAATATTAGCAGACATACCTGCTCCGGCTTGTGGGATAGTAACTGAAAGCCAGAAAGCAGTACTGTCTTCGGATTGCCAATCCTGGGTATTAATATTGACACGAAAAGTTTCGTTAGTAGATTGCATTAATTGTTTAGTTGTATTAGACGTATCATCGGTATTAGGTAAGGCAAGGGGATCTCGAGGTGTTGGTGTACGACCCGCTCGTCTAGGACGACTGGGTGGCGAGTATTGATCAAAGAAGGGGGGCATGGTGGGTGGAGGGGAATATGAGAATGTGTCATGCACAAAATGTGGATCGGGGGCTGCCCTCTTAGCATGATGGTGGACTGCTGAAAGAGGAGGGGGGGGCAAGGGGGGTAGAATGAGTTGGAGGAGGCCGACGATATTCTTCAAAATGTTGTTGAGTAAAAATAGTCGATATGTGTGCTAGTTTAGATTTTAAAGCTGTTTTATAAGAATCAACTTTATCGATAGTGTTCTTTAAGAGTGGAGCGAAATCAGAACATATTGCAGCAATTAAATCATCAGGGGATTGACACATGTCTTCAAACATTGTGAGGTCCCAAGTGAATGTGGGAATGTGGAAATCGGGATAGAAAATATTGGCATTGATGATAAAGAATTCAACACTGGGAAAAATTTGTCCCCTATAACTATAACCAACGCCATAGTCTGGGCGGAGAAGCTGTGCTGGTGCAGAGCTCCAGCGTGAAGCTGCGTCTGGTGGAAAAAGACCAGAGCTGCTCGTGAGTGCGAGAGCGTCTTCGTGATTGACAGATGCAAGAAGCTGCATATGACGTAATTGGTCTCTAAGGGAACGGGGTGAACGGAGTAAGGGGATCGAATCACAGGCTTCGAAGGTCATATTTTGAATGGGGAAGGACACGTTACTTTGACAAGTACCAGAAATCCTAGTGGTATCAGGCAACGTGTTCAAGAAAACTGCCAAATCGCAATTGCAATTAAGGGGGTTAGATGTTAGGTCAAGTTCTTTCATTTCAGGGGAAGGAAAGTAAATTTGCTTGTTAACCCCATCTAAATACTGCAGATTGTTGCTTTGCAAGAATATATATTCCAAATGGTCTCTAATAAAGAAAGGACCAGAAATTCTATACAGGGAGTTGTAACTAAGGTCTATTACAGCTAACTGACGAATATCTCTATGTCTAATTTCAAAGGTATGAATGTGATTATGAGATAAATTTAAGTAGTAAAGTTGATCGACATATCTAAAATATGCTCTGGAAATATGTGTTAGCTTAGAATGAGTTAGTTCGAAACTGCGCAGATTTGGCGTGTTTGTTAATGGGTCTCTTAATGATCGTGAAGTAGTAATATTTCTGAGTCTAAGTACTCTAAGAGATGTTGGATAATTAAGATTATGTATTCCGCCAAGACAATCTTCTATAACTATTTTAACTAAATTTAGGACATTAAATTGTTGCGTTTTCTGAAAATAGAAACCCTGAAGAATGAGTGTTTGGAGAAATGGTTTCGGTCGTGTAAAATTAAAAGATTGTTGTGCAGATAGATTAGGCAAGAGATTGGAAACTTCGAAAGGAACATTAGAAGCTTGTAATTTTAATTGTTGTATATTATTAAAAGGCATAGAAGATGGGAGGCGAGTCATATCTGGTAGATGGAGTCTAAGGGATATCAGCTTAGTTTGTGAAACGCCGAGATGGTTCCACTGAAAAGATGTTGAACCGTGTATAGTAAGGTCTAAATGAGTTAATTGGGCTTGTGGTAATAGAGGTAAGGCAGGAGACGATAAATCTCTAAGTAAGGTAAGTTGTATGCGTCTTAAACGGTAAAGGGAAGTCCATGGAGCAAAGACAGAGGCGTCATCAAGGACTAAATTAGTAATAGCATGTAACTGTGAACGTGCTTGGACGTACTGTACATGAGTCACCTGAGTGTTTGGCAGATCTAAGAAATTGATCTCAGGAAATGAGTCAATAACGTCGGGAAACATTACTTCAGAAGTAAGATTTTGTAAAGTGAGATATCTCATAAAAGGCATAGTCGTGAAGAAAGACATAATGTCCTTAGTAAGTGCGCCAGAAGAAAGAATCAGTTTTGTGATACGAGGTGAATCGGGAGGCCATACACATGGTGGTGTAGAAAAATTGGCTCCCAAATCACATGCAAATATGTCTCGTTTGCGAGAACACCATTCATCAAACATAGAAACTCTACAAGAAGCCATAGGTTGATCTTGTGCTTGAAGCAAAGTACGCTTGGCCCAAACGGCGGCCGTATTTGGATTAATGGTAAATCCAAAATTCTTATAAAGAAAAGCGTCTTGCTCAGCAATTCGTTGCAAATCAGAGGGAGGTGGTGATTGAGCTGGAACCAAGGGAAGGAGTAGGAAGGGAAAAAGGACAAATAGCGTCATTGTAATGTTTATAATGAGGTAGCAAGGTATATAGTTGGCTAAAAGGTTTTAGCGTCACTAGTAAAATCAGGTAATACTATAACTATCAACCAGTAAGGTGGTGAGAAAGACATGATTAAGTGAACGTAGACATGCACATAAACGAAGATAAGAGGGAAAAGGAGTTCATAAACAAAGAGACATAATGGTAACGATTAGCATACGAAGCGTGCAAAATCTATCAATCAGGTCGACATATCCTATGTAAAACGAATACAACTATCAATACACAAATAATTATCAATGGAAATAAGTATTCATAACATTTAGGCAACACGAGTTTTCCAACCACCTTCCCTATCATATGAAAGAATGCTGTGTATGTCAACAGAAAATGCAAGAGATGTACTCTAAGATCATACTGAGTTACTGAAATCGAAAGACTCGACCAGACCTGAAAATATAACGATATCCGTCAAAGAATGTAAGTTAATGAAGCACTTTCCCGCAAATTACACGCGTGTAAGAAAAATTGGGAGTATCATTACTGTGAACTTTCCTTAACACGACACGACTTCTGAACTTCATCAACAATACTCAATGCCTATAGAAATTCCCAGTTTACTAATTAGTAAACGTATATGCAGATTGGTGGTCCTAAATGACCGGTAAATGACTCTTTGAAAAAGGTGTACTTACATAATGTTGCAAGCTGTATGTAGGACTGCTGCCTCTCTACAGGTGTAAAGATTAGAGCAGGTAAGCTAAGGTTTTACTGGCTCCGCAAGAGCTGGGCCCTGTGGGCTGAGCCGAAAATTTTGCAGCAGGTAGCGTGCCATATAAGGTGCAAGGGTGCTACCAAGGCAACAAGAAAACTGCTTCCCACGGCAGTCTCGGTGAAGCCATGGCAACGCTGAAAGCGCCCCCTGCCGGGCTATGTTGTGATGCCATACCATGTAATGAACTATGAAAAAAGGAGTTAGCTAGCTAGCTATAATTTGTGTATAATAAGTTGGTCATTTACAAAAAAAATTCTCTTTCCCCAAAATGCGAAGCGATGCTGCAATCACTGGGTGAGCAAAATCCACAGAAACGCATTGAAAAATTTTGTGCTAAGTTTAAACTCACGACCACATCGCCGGAACACATGAAATAGCACAAGATATCCCCAAATTATGGTCGGGCTCCCAGTCCGACAGGCAGAGAACTTGCAACATATTGAGACACGTACTCAACATAATATGTTGCACAATGATTATAAGAAAAGATGCTCGAGGTAATACCTGATCAGAGCAGTATAATAATGCTCAATCAAAGCAGTACCTACACGTCATGACGGGAAAGTGGTGGATAATTTGTAAGAAAACACTCTATCAACAAATGCATATAACACTTCTCAATTGGCAAGATATTTGACGGCTAATATCTGCAATAAACGACACTCACGACAGAAGCAGAAAATGCAGAAAAAGAAACTAGTCAGTAATATTCAAGTAAAATGGAATATCTACAAAATGCAGAATGGAATATGTACAAAATGCTAATGATACGAACGCAGTAAATTTAACAAAATTAATTCAACAAGTGTTACCCAATATCATGATCACGTTATCCACAGAAAAAATAATGTTACTACAAAGGAAAACTCTCATAAAATAGTCTTATCATAAAATAGTTTCGGAACTAAAAAGATGGTTAAGGAACAAATCTAAGTAGTCATAAGAGGTTATAAAAGGCAATTGAAGGCTGAAAGGCAATCAGATTTACTAAGAAAGGATCGTGATGGATCTTTGTGGAGAGTCTCTGTCTCTGAAATATGCGTACCAAATAATGGTGTTTGCCGAGGATAAAATGATAAGCCGATAAAGTACTATATCAAGAAGGCAATCGAGTGCAAAGAATTGCAGTCAGGCTGAAAGAACAAAAGGCTAGAACAAGGGAATACGTGGTCAATGCTGCGAGGAGACAGTGGCCAAACGTATGGAAATACTATCGATTGGTCACAAGGAACACAGTGATAAGAAAATGGAGAACAATTCTCAACGAAGAATGGCAAGGTTTAAGAACGTTGTTGGTGGGCTCAAAGCAGATGAATAATCCGGCTGAATGCGTGTGAGCTACAGAAAAGACTTAACGGTGGTTAACCGTATTGGTCTGGGAACGAAATGAAGGGACTACACCCTCCTGGTGGAATGTAAGCAACAAGTTGGCGATGCAACAAATGCAAGATACCATCGCACATTATTGAAATGTGCGGGTCGAGAACTCTTGTTGAGGTTTAAGGCCTGTTAAGGTGTACCAATGCAAATATTTGAAGACTATATGGTTATAAAGAATAGACGAAGCATTATAATTTGTTAATGGTTTGTAAATTTAATGAATAGATGTATAAGTCAGCAATATAACGTTCATATTGAAGAAAAAATGTAGTAGGTGTTGTGACCACATTTGGTCAGGAAGTGTTCTCGATAACGGAGTTCTATATTATATCATACAATTGTTCGATTAACAAGAAGAAAATGCATTCAATGGATAATACTGTTCCTTGTTGTAATGAAGTGTATATTTTAAAGAAGTAAATGGATTTGAATGAGTCCACTAGTTCATAAGATTGAAAAGAAACCTGATCACTGTTGTTTCAGAATCGACTTCAATTCGGTTCGCTGTTCTTCTGCGTCATTAAAATCTTCAGGTATTTCCTGTATCTGATGGAGACGCTGAGAAAGCATCAACAGTGGAGGTGACGACACTGGAGTCGATGTGTAAATCGGCAGTGATGTAACCATATGTACTTCCTGTTCATCGTTAAAGAAATGGCGATGGCGAAAAGGCTTTGGACGCAATGCTGGCAAAAAATGTGTAGGCTGAGCAGCTGCTTCGGCTGACATGGTGTAGCCCGGGAGGTCCTCATCTGTTGACCATGATGAATCCGGTGTTGGTGTAGGACTAGGACAATCAGAGTCCCATCCATTGACAAGAGGTTTTTGCTGAGCATATGTGCAAGCCACGTAATTGGCTGCAGAGTTAAAAGCATCAATATCGAGGGTTGGAGGCGAATGGAAGATGCATGTAGCCTCGGTCTGAGTAGCTACAGAAACCGTCTGCTTAGGTCCCTGAAACTGAGGAACTTGCTGTAGCTGAGCAACTTCCGCACCAATTGATGTAAGCCATTCCATATTGCTGTGTGAAGGTGGATAGGACATTCGCCTTCGATGCATTGTTCCAGATACACTGAGGAAGCAGTAGTGGAGTCAACGGAAGACAAATACCAAATGATGGAGGGGCCGTAAACAAGGGGTAGAATATCACGGAGGGGAGGGGGTGGGGGTATAAGTGAGGAATCGCAGATGGTGTGAAGATAGGTCTGACTAATTTAGATTTAAGTGATTACACATGTGTTTGGATTATGTAATCAGGATGAAACTGCTTGAATGTTGTTGGAACACTGTGTTTTTCACCTTTGTGTGTGACCGTCACTGCTTGCTGGCAGGTCGGTTGGAGTGATGAATTCATATGTCATGAATTCATGTATCTCATTAAGCCATATGAGATCTTAAAGGCAACTACAAGTCTGTATAACAGAGGAGAATGATAACCAATTTTGTCCATGAGAAATGCATCAAGTATCACGCAGATACATGTGGCATGAATATGTGCAAAAGAGGAATACGACATAAGGAGAAGGTTATCCATAAAGTGAATTATTAAACTAATTATTAGCTGAGAGAAGACTGATAAGCTGCAGGAAACTGATGTTGGGCTCCCATGGGCTCATGGGTATCACCCCATCACACATTACTTGACCAGAATAGAACTGATCAGTTTAAGGGTAGAGGTAGTCAGACAGAGTGTCTGGCAGACAGCGCTCTTTGATTAAAGCCACTCCGTTTCAGACAGTCAACTGAAATAGCTCTAAATATTTATGGACGGAAAAGCTTGTGAAATTATGTGGGATATTAAATTAAATATCTGTTATTTATTTGAGATGAGTTGTGAGGCAGGATGCCGACGAAACAGGACATTGCAACGAAACGGAACGTTGAAAAGATACACAGGATGCTGAGCTACAATCGAAGTTAGCATGTTTAGCAGGCTAAGACAGTGCCAGTAACGACACTCTCCGATACCTTTTGACGGAAGTCTTTTTGAGGAAAACATGTCCTAAAGGAAGGAGATGATCCTATGATAGGAGACATTCTTTAAGAGCTATATGCGTTTCAAGGGAAAGGCTTGGAGCAAGGAAACTTAGCAACTTAGCTAGAATTGTGCTGTTATATGGCTACTAGCAAAAATCAAATAAGGTATATTGTGTATAAAAGATTATTATGGAATACATGTAAATATGAAATCGAGAGACTAAGCATTTTGGCACGGCCAATATGCTACGTGCGGACGACCCTTTAAATTGTCTGTGGACAAAATATAAAGGCTAGGACTATTGAAGCAAGACACTGTCACTATGACACTTACTGATGATACTTTTCAGTGAGCTGGTGCAGTAGACCACGAGGAGGTGATCCCTTCAGTTGTTATTTGACGATGATAAGCAACCTATGCATGATTTTGCTGACATACAGGTATGCACTATAGACAGGTTGACTTAAAATTTACATTAATGAGGATTGCTCATGGACCTGTAATGTCGAATGTCTATCATGCTTTCGACCCAGTTGTTTAATTTGGGAAGTCGTAGATATGTTAGTTGACCTAAGGTCAATATTGTGCAAAAGAGAGTAGGTACCAGAGTACCAAAAGAAGACACTGATGTCATATGATTATGGTCCAATGGTATTTGAAGTACCTAGGATCACATTGAAGTAACGAAAGGGAAATTAAATTGAGTCTTGTGTTTACCGGTTTATTGACATGTCTATGATAACTGAAATTCTAATTGAACTATTAAAGGTATGCATGTGGATATACCATATGCAAATGGACATAATTGCCAGAGCTACAACTCTTAACAACAAAGGAGCCAGGAGGTTTTCCTGTCCATTTCCCTGTATCTTTATTGTTCGTAAGAGAATATCTTTCTCTATGGAACTGCATCACTTTTTATTATGGAAGAAGCTTAATGCAAATAATTGCGTTACACGAGAGAAAGTGAAGGAAATGAAAGAAGGAAACCTTCTGTCACATTCTCACTGAAATAAACAAGACAAAGCAGCAAATACAAAAGCCTGGTTCGGACTTTGGAGGATAGGAGGTGTTTTATCATCAAGCGTAACTCACTGAGCCATTGCTTGTGTGAATGTGGATTGAATTTTCTTTATGTCTGATATGCCAGGAGAGCTGTGGAAATTAGCAGTCCAGAGCGACATGGCCCCGACGGGATTCGAAGCGACGAACGTCAACTTCCTCATGCGAGAGTCCTAGTCACAATTCACACATGATGTCTTTCACCTCTAGACCAAGGCCGAACCGGCCAACAGCATATTTTTAAGACTTCTAGTGACCGATGTATGCTGCTGAGCTGGCGGAGAGCCTCGTTTTCATTTCAGACTGAGAAAGTGTGCTAAAAATAGACACTGAAGATAGCGAGTAATGATTCATGCACGTGGCAAAAATAGGTGTGATGTAACAATGTAATTATTGTTTTATATAAAAAGAAAGGAAATTAATGCTAACAGGTTGGACGATGTGATATTAAAAGAGCTAAGAAGATACAATAAACTTCGTGCATTTGTCAGCTTATGACAACACTGAATGTGAAAGAAAAGGTAAAGTTAATTTTGATCCAATTATAAGAGCTACAAGTCAGTGGACTCGGTGGCGACATTGGTAGCGCGTCCGGACACTAACGTTGAGATTTTGATTTTGAAGAAAGAAAGGGTATGTGCGAGGTCGCGGGTTCGAATCGCAGGGATACTGCAATGAACTTCATATAGAGAATGACTTGTAAATGGAATTGGAATATAAGGCATCTATTGAATGGTAGGACATAAGATGTACTTCATGTACAATGGTAACACGATGGTCAGCCTTGTAATGAAGAGGAAAGAATACCTGAATATTGTTCTTGTATGCTGGTAACCATGAACATGTATGAATGGTCAGCACGAAAGAAAATTTGTGAAATTTGAGGATAAAAGTCTTACGTGGAGGAATAAAAGCACGTTGTCCCATCCAGAGATTCCAGAGTAGGACTAATAAGGCTAAGTTAACACTGCTATTGTACAGTTCTGTTATCATTTTGTCGATATAGCATTGTCCATATATTGAGTGCCGTGTTTCACTTCATTTCTCTTTGAACCTAGAATTGAAGGTCTTAAACATGAGCTTGAATTATATCGGTGTAGAGTTGTTCACCAGGTTTATTGGGAAGTTTGGAAGCATTCGATTCAAAAGGATAGTGAATCTGTATTCCAATCAGAACAAGGACAATACCGAAAAGGATGAAACGGTGTGATTGCCCAAAGAACTCACCAGGCACTTCAATCACTGATTGGACAAAGTCGGATCCAGTCTCACTACTATTATCAAATTGGCAAAAGACAAGATGAAAGTACTGTAGGATGACTGCCGCCCTGTCTGGCAGGTCCAAAAGGGAATCATTGTCAGAGATCACTGAATGGAGAATTATGGAAGAATGCTATAGTGAAGCTTTATGAAGAGGATATTTTACTTGATGATGCTTGGAGGCTGAGGTCTTGTTAATAGTGCACAAGAAATTTTTGGACGATGACCAAGCCATGCGTGGCTGGAGGAAATCCAGACGATGACAATGCATTATGTACTCAAAAGCTGAGACAAGGAAGAATGATGAGTGCATCGTATAAGCCTTGAGAAAACAAGAAAGAATAGCCCAAATGCATCCATGGTTTTATGATGCGATTTCTAGGAGATCATTCTTGTGTGCAAATGACTCATTTGTTCTGCGTCGATGCTCAGAGGTTATCGTGAATTATCATTAACTATCACCTGTGATAGTGACGACGGAGGCAGCGCTATATTTGCAATGTGCTGGACATCGTCATTCGAGGAATACATATGAGTCGGTGCTTGTTGCTGACATTTGTTGGTCATAATGGACTTTGTGCACCTATTCATGTGCAGTGGCAACCGTGCGTATTGAGTTGGTCTATGGGTACTGACTTCGCCATATGGCTTGATATGCCGTAAGGAAAGATCAGTTGCAAACAGACCAGGAAAGTGATGCAAGCACCTGTTCATTAGGCAAAGTTGAGATTGCATCAGACCGCGTGGCGTTACTTAGGTATTATTGCAAAGGCATATTTTGAAATGAAAGCCTGGGGGACAATGACATAAGTTATAGATAAAGAATTATGGAAGAAATGCTTGACGTTCACGAGACCATAGGTGACAGCATGTGAAAACATGCAGAAATGCCAATTAAAAACTTTACTGGAAACAACAATCATTGCAGCCATTTAGCATTGATGATACATAAAGCAATCTATAGACATTATTTTATTTTTGAAGCCTACTTTGATATTTGACTTTTACTATCTGAGTCAGGTTTTTAATTGTGCAATTACTCTTAAGAATGTGTAATTCCAACACAAGGTAACATCGCAAATAACAAGGACTACAGTCGACTATGCAAGGAGTGTTGATTGAGGAGTCTGACTGGTGTGTTATTCACATACCGCGAAGGTGACTGGTGAGACACTATAAAGTGTGTGTCTGAAACAGATATGTGTTCTGGAAGAAATGATGTGTCGTGTGGGGTAAACACATGGAGGAGGTAAAATGCAGGACATGAAGTATCGTCTGGCAAATGGACAAACGAAACTACAGTAAGTTTAGCTTAAGTAAACATGAGGAATGTGGGGAAGGCATTTCTCAAGTAGGGTTGGCTAGGAAAACGTTTTAGCTTACTAAATCTGATAAATAGAAAGTAAAAATAGCTACTTTGGAAGGAGGGGTGGATAAACTGTTGAAGGTGTGCCATTCCTGTGAAAGGAGAGCAATGGAAACGTTTTAGAGTACTCCCTGGGGAGATGCTTTTATTTACATAAGCAGATTCTGAAAAGTCTGCAAATTCTTTGCTAAAAGGTTATAGAGTAGTTCTAGGTATGTGTATGACTTACAGGAAGGAAGAGAGGTCGCTATCCTTCTCGAAATTATTGACTTTGCTATAAGTCTGAGCTGTGGTATAATAGGATAAATAAGACTTAATTCTCAGAGGTTATTATACAATATTCTACCACAATAAGTTTCCAGCATAGAAGTTCTACAGAAAAAATATATTAGATGAAAGTGTAGGGCAAAAATATTTAACACAATGATTGCTGTGTTTAATAAAATTAGCAATTGGTCAATAGGGTGGGCATCAGGTGGGATCAGAGGGCCCTACGGTCACGGGTCCTCAAACCACCACGGCCATGAGAGGGCCTTATCATCTGTAACTGTTAAATAACTTAGGTCATAGGGAAGAAAGGTCGGCCTGTAGGTCGCAAGTTCGAAATGCAGTCGAACAATGGAAACAGACCATATTCCTGAAATACAAAATGCCAAGCAGATACACATGATATCTGAGATGGATAGTTGATATATACTTGGAGATGACCGTCACGCCAACGGGCTGATGTTATTGTTGAGGTGACTGTACTGTCATCATCGAGAATACAGGGCCATTCATGAAGTGCAGACCCAGGGCCTGGTTGAGTATCATCTTGCCGAGTTTTAAAATATAAAAGAAGAGCGTCAGGATTAGAAATAGACATGCTATAAGAAGGCTGGGATAGGTGGTGCGAAGGATGTGAAAGGTCTCTGGAATCAAGCAATGATTGGGACAAAGGCCCAGGCTTGACCTGTGAGGCTGGGGTAGAGACTGGTAATGGGGGCCCTTGAGGTTCGTCGCTGTGTAATTGCATAGTGGCTGCAGCCACATCATCAATTTTGAGATTTTCAGACAGAATTTGAATGCGCAATTGTTGCTGGTTATAAATTGGTGAACCATTCTTAGAACGAACCATACAATGCTTCAATCTACCTATATGAAATAGACCTGGTAGAGTACGGTCGTCAATTGTCTTAAGCAAAAATTGATTCAAAAGTGGTTCGGATGCAATATACAATGGCCCAATAAGCTTAATGCTTAATTTGGTGGAATATTGCACCCCGGTGTATTTAGGTGCCAATAATAAGACAAGGTCTCCTTCTTTAAATGAATGTAGTTTTGGCATACGTTTTGCGTGTTGCTGGGTCTGTCTAATCTTAATTTTGTTATGAGAAACTACAGCTTGTTGTCTAACAAATCGCAATTTCTCTCTAATCGAAGACACGTACTGATCATAAGAAGTAGCAACCACAGAAAGAGCTTCAGGATTAATATCCACAAGATTGCGGTCTTCTCTAAGGAAAACAAGGAAATTAGGAGAATATTTGGTAACTGCGTGAGGCAACGAATTATAAGTTTTACAAGCATATGGAATAAGGGAAGGCCATTGAGAATACTATACTCTATCATAGTTAACAATAGGTTCGAAACAGATTGAATAGCCCTTTCAGCCATATTGCTTGAATGTATCATTGTAGGGACAAGGTGAACCTGAACATTCAACGACTTAAACACTGCTGTCATAATTTTACCAACGAAAGAAGCTTCTTTATCACAAGTTACCCTATGAGGTATCATGTATGGTAAACAAAAATGCTCAATAAATTTCTTGGCTATCTCATCAGCTTTTCTACTGCGTAACGGAATCGCTACGACATAACGGGAGAAAATATCTTGTAGGATGAGACAATGAATAATTTGAGCAGTAGCATGGGGAAAGGTTTTGATATCAAAATGTATATGCACAAAGGGAGTACAATCAGTAAGCAGTCTAGGAACGAATTCCCTTTGCTTATTTGTTTCAATAACCTGAGACGAGCGTTGGCAAATCAAACATGTCCTGGCATAATCCAAAATGTATTTCATCAGATTCTTAATATGAAAATTTGATGTAATGACATCATACAATTTATTAGATTTTACATGAGCACCCAAATTTAAGTGAAAGAATTCAATGATGTCGAAAATATAGATGTTAGGAATAGCCAATTTAAGAATGACGTCATGTCTTTTAGGACTAGATTGAACATAGAATAAAAGTGAATCGATTAAAGCAAAATGATTAGATAATACAACTGCCTGACTTGCCACTTGCTTACTAGTTGGTAACGTGCTATATGCTATGAAGTTATAAACCGGTCCCAAATACAAATCCTGCTTTTGAGCATTTATAAGCTGGACTCTATCATGAGGTATCTTGACGTAATGAAATGCATCTGTGATGTATTTACGAATGGCTGGTTCTAAGTCAGCTTGATGAGGCATTTTAGTCAAGATAGTAGGTTGATTACTATCGATGGTCTTGTATTTCATTTCGGTAATAGGTAAGACTGGTCCAGTGGTATGGGTACATTCACTGGTGAGGTGTGACAGTGGTTTCGTAGCCTTTGTGGGCTGTGGGGTAGGGCGAGAGATATCATTATCTAAGTGTTCCTTGGCCTGGGCCCTTGTTGTAACACAAAATAGAGAATAGCCAGAAAAGTTGGCATAGAGGTTCTCATAGTAGGTTTGACGAGATGTCAAAAGGGGATGAGTATTGGTATCTAGGAAATTATAATAAGAATGTTGCTCTTCGTCATTAATGCTCCTATCTTTGTCAGCCACTGCTATTGGAATAATGGGTTCAGCATCTGCTGGCCATTGGGTGTTATGATGACGAGATAACATATCGACTAATTTCAACTCAGTAGTGGTTGGTTTTACATAATAAATTCGATAAGGGTAATCTTGTAATTTCCAATAGAATTTTGCTATGCGAGGTGTTACAAAATGACTGGAAGATTTAAGAATTTGAGCAATAGGGGCGTGGTCCGTCAGAATTGTAAACCTACCACGTCCAGCTAAAAAATATTTAAATGATTGGACAGCAAAGTAAATCGACATCGTTTCTAATTCCGATATACTGTAATTATGGGTGGCAATATTACCATGTAATCGACTAGCATAACCTAACAAAACTCTCTTAGGTGGATCATCAGTACCATTAGATTGTAACTGATAAAGAGCTGCACCGGAGGCGGTTCTGGATGCATCAGACACCAGAATCATTTCACCTTCAGGTCTTGGAAATGACAAAATAGGTGGGGATGTAAGAATTTTCTTAATGGCATCCCAGGCGACCTGTTGTTCATCAGTCCAAAGGAATTCGTTAGCCTTGCGCAACAGGCGCGTCAAAGGTTCAGCTGTCTTTTGATAAGATGGTATAAACGAAGAAATGAATTGAATTGAGCCTAAGAATGATTTAATCTGTTTTCTATTTTGAGGAACCTGCAAGTTCATAATAGCATCAATTCTAGACTGTCTAATACGCAAAGTAGGTCCGTTAGGTCCCTGTAAATCAACGTCAAAGCCAAGGAATTGGAAAGTAGAATTAGAAGCAAAAGAACACTTAGCCAAGTTAAGGACCAGGCCATGTTTATGAAAAAGGGCAAGAACAGCATCAATGAGAGCGAGGTGCTCCTCAGAGGATTCACTAAGAAGCAAATAATCATCATAATAGTTGTAAACACATTCTGCATAAGTTCGTGGCAATTCTTCAGTGATTAGTCATTATTTCAGCGAATAGCGCCCCCGAATTGATATATCCCATCGGTAATCTCGTATAGGTAATGGACTCTGCGTTATAGAATGTAACGACGCCAAGGTACTGACAAGACTGAGGAGTTACTTGACATGCAAAAAATGCCTGTTTTAAATCAATGGCCGTAGCGAAACGAAAAGGACGACTGCCCATTTGCTGCTTAAAGGAATCAATATTAGCACAAGGTCTCTGCAAAAGCTGAAAGGCTTTGTTGACAGAACGCATATCTCCGACCAAGCGGGGATTTTCGTCCGTGCGTGATTTGCGGACTAAAAATAGTGCACTGGTAGCTTGTGTGAGTTCCTTTTTGAAAATTCCCAGTTGCAAAAGCTTCTGTACCTGTTTACGTACGTAGGCGATATCAGCTTGGGAAGTGATATAAGGGCGTGCTTTAAAAGAACAATCAGTGATAAGCTGTTGGGTGATATCACAAACATATCGGGTGATGGTTCCTATCTGACCATATAAGCTAAAAGCTGGAGTGTGCAATAAAATTATCTCACGGAGTTTATCTACGTCGTTAGGCTGAAGTGCACACTTATCAAGCTTCAATTGCTGATTAACTATATCGAATTCAGTCATGCGTAGAGTTGGATCGTCAGGTTGAAGCCATGGATAGTTACGTAGTCTAGTTTGAGCACGAGTGTCAGGATCCATAGCATCATAATCTGGGTATGAAAGCTGTGAAATAGCATTAGGGCCGTTATCTATGATGACATAATTAGTGTTATCAAGTAAATTATCATCAACAGATTTAGTATCTGGCTGTTGGACCACAGAAGGTGCCGTTGTAAACGGGATATCCATAACTAGTGCTCCTAGAATGATATCAGCAGGCAAATGTATATCCTCAGAATCTACATTATTAATTCTGATTGAACCAAAGCCACTGCGTAAATCGACAAGTGCCTTGTAATTCTTCTCAGAGATAATGCGAGATATGTTAACCTCAAATGGACCATTAAAATATTGTGCCAAATGATTAACTCGAACTGGCACATCGCAGGATGTATTAGGTGTTATAGTGGTCGATTTATGTACTACGAGTAAAATTTGGTCGACAGAAATATCCATGCGTGATTCTGCTGAACGAAAAACACATTTATATCTAATTTGAGCGTCCAAGCCCATAACACAATCAATTGGTGAAGCCACATCGATAATAAAGGTCTTAATGGGAACTTTACAGTCACCAAACTGTATGACAAAATAGATAAATTGGGAAATAGAAATAGAAGAACCATTGCCGACCATAAGTTTGATTGGCTCTGCATCAACACGAGGAAGGCCCTGCAAAAAGGGACTACGTTTGATAAGAGACGTGCTAACCAAATTGTGTGAGCTGCCAGTGTCAAACAAGGTAAAGAATTTAGTGCCATCGGGCAAAAGTGATGGGATAAAGTTGCAATCATGGATCTTGATAGATAAAGGAGTAAGAGGAATAGGAGGCTGAAGTACTGCATATAAGATGTCAGGGAAGTCGTCCCCAACAATTACATCTGAATCAGGAAAATCATGAAAAATAAAGGTTTCAGAGGGAGCAGAAGTGGTAAGATCATTAGATTCGATAGGAGAAAAGTGGTGAGGATCTAAAGTAATGGCAGGTGTTGAGTTAGGACGAGACACGGCTGTATCTGAGCACAGTCAGAATGATCCATTACGTCGTGGTTGCTGATGTGGTGGTCCCTGTGAACGATTCTGAGGTGGTGGTCGTTGATTACGAGGGAAAGGGCCAGCGCTCTGAGAGCGGTAAGCAGTTCTAATGCCATTAGGGTATTGAACACATGAGTGGTTAGGGGCATTACTGTTATACTGCTGTTGCGCAGGATTTGTATTGCCATGTTGCTGATTATTGAAGTTGTGGTTATTCTGGGAGAATAGTCTATTGTTACCAGATCTGTTTAAATTAGCAAATCCATTTGCTGGAAGATTCCTGTTCGAGTTACCAAACCTATTAGGAAAGGGTCTGCTAGGTCGATTATACCGTTGAGTGAAAGCATTGTTTGTAGAATTATCACGATTGTATGAACGTCCGGCAGACTGGTAATCAGAAGATGTTGGTAGACTATATTGCTGGTTGGGGATGACTGTGCGACAATGAGTAGCTATATGGCCTCGAAGTCCACAACGGAAGCAAGTAAGACCAGAAAAAGAAGATTGACCATAAGGCATTTGCTGAGAGACATATTGGGGTTGAGTGTCATCCATGGAAACATCTCGAGGTGCGAGTATTTGAGGCAATTGCTGCAGAGACTGATTCAGAGCGCCCATAGATTCCTGTAAAGTGAGCAAAGTTGACTGCGAATTACCTGTATCGAATTTTGAACTAGGGATTTTAGTGACATCAACGTGCTGAGCGATAACTTCGCGCTCCATAATGCTTTGGACTATTGGAATTAATTCATCAAGAGGTTTGTTATCATCAATTAACTGGAGAGAATGCTGTAAGGTCAGGGGTAATCCCTTACGAAAGTATAAAGCCACAACTGATTCAGGTAGGCCCAAACGTGACACCAATTCCTTAATCTCATCCAAGTATTTGCCAACGTTATCACCATAGGTGATACGTTTCTGAGACAAAGCATCGAGGATAGATGCTCGACTCCTAAGCAATGAAAATTTATCTAAGAACAACTTCTCAAGTTTAGCCAAAGTCATAGGCTTCAGAGCATTACACCAATTGCGGGCATGTCCTTCAGTGAACAGTTGCAGGCGATGCAATATCTGCTGGTCATTTAGATTATGTAATTGGACATGATCCTTGAATTTGGTGATCCATGCCTGTGGTGTCAAACTATCAGACTCTCCATTAAATACTGGAGGTTTCATCTCTGAGAAATTAAGAGGCTTAGTTCTAGGCTGTGTTTCAGGCATTTGGGTATTAAATGCTGCTGCAGAAAAGGAAGAAGGCAGGGAACCTGAACGAGACACAGGAAAAGAAGTAGAAATTGGACCGTGAATAGATTGAGTAGCTCGATAAGACGCATCTCTGGTGTCCTGATAGGAAGGTGGGTAGGGCAGAGATGTGCGCAAGCCAGTAAGGTCTTGTGGCTGAGATTGAGCCTGGGAATTAAGATTATTAAAAGTGGGATCAAAGTTAGTGAGGTCCTGGAAAGTCTGGTTAGTTGAAACGGCTTGAGACTGGGTAACCTGTTGGGAAAAATGCGAGGGCTGATTAGCATGTTCAAATAATAATTCATCACCAGTACGAGTTGCAGGTGCATGAGAAAAGGCGCCCGATGTGGCATTGTAATTGGAAGGAGTGGAGACACCCAGGTTTTGGTTGTTTGAAGCCATATTGGAACCAGAAGGAGATTGAGCAGACAGGCGATGCAAAAGTGTCTGATGGCTGGGATCTGTGTAACCTATAACTGGTTTACGACTAGAATGAGGAGTGTGAGAAGGGAACAGTACTTGAGTGGTGGTATTAGCTGTACGTGGTCTGGTGATAGTATTTACAGTATATGAGACTGTAGCAAACTGAACTGTATTTGTAAGAGAAGTCTGTGCAGAAGTTAAGGATGCGGGCTGGCTTCTCTGAGTAGAAGTATTAGATGGGGCGGGGGGTACAGTGAAGGAAGAGGGTCCTGGTGCAGGCCGGGTGGTGCTGGGCGACGTGTCAGACCGCGGGGGAGGTTGTTGTGCGTGGCCCGGAGGAGATAATGGGGGGTGTTGTTGAGATGGAGGATCCTGATAAGAGTGATTAAATTGAAGGTTATTAAGAGACTGGTCGAATTCCTGGTTTTGATAGGCGTTATTAGAAACGTTATCAACCACAAAAGGGTCCTCAGGAGGAGGGACTTGATGCTGTTGACGGAGACCTCCCAATGAAGGAATTTGGTCGTCGCTCAATTCTGATCCAGGTTCACGTGAAGGGGTATGATGTCGGGGGGAAGATCGTGGACTGTCGTCTGGGGTGCGATGGTGATGAGTATCAGAGCCGTGTAGAGAATGACCAGGAGAAACAGGAGGTGATTGGGGGTGTTCACTGTTGTCCACAGTAGACGTAACAGGAGGGGTTTGTGCAGCAGCACCAGGCTGTGAAACAGGCGTTTGTTGATTAGTATTAGCAAATGATGATGCACCAGGTTGTTGAGAGTCTAATTGATGTATAAGAGAGGCGTCAGACTGACCAGCCTGAGAGGCAGATTTATCCTCACCTGTTTCAGCTCTATGAGAATTTGCGGGAATGTCAGCAATATTAGAATGATGTTCCTGACGTTCAGAATCAGAGAGAGCTGGTGATCTATTCCTATCAAAAGGCTGTTTATCAGAGTTATCACTATCAAAGGTATGGCCAGCAGGATTATTTTTATCGGAATTATCAGCTTTATCCCTAGCGATCTTAAGAGCAAGATGTGAATTTTCCTCGTCAGAATCAGAATCGTGTCGGCCAGGTGATTCCTCACGAGATTTTAGACTATCATGAGAGGGTGTGGAAACACGGGACCCGTCAGCAATATCCCCAACTTTTACATGTAAAGGAACAGTCAATGAGGATTTATCTGGTTGTTGGGCAATGTGTTGGCCCGAGGTATTAGGCTGTTCACCTGAAAGTGATGTATCAGTGTAAATGTCAGTCACATCAAGATGTCCCTTATCGCCCTGACTTGTACTAGCAGAGGATGAGTCAGTTTCTGACATCATGAGGGTAAGAGGGTAAAGCCATACATTGGTAGGTTTTCTCAAATACGTCTTATAACGAGCAAAAGAAGCCTCACGAAACAGAGCAAGTTCTGGTAAGGGAAGAGACAAATAGCCAAGCTGGTCTAGTATCGACTCGTAGACATGCCATTGAGTGTTCTTATTAGTGGCAGCCAACAATAACCATTTATTAAAGAGAAGAGTAGGAGTGTGATGTTTGATATAACGAGAAGCACGAGCAGACAAATATCCCTCATCAACCGCTGTCTGAGCTTCCAAACGGAACTTAAGTAACCACTGCTGAAGTGTCAGCTGTGTCAACGGGACAGACATTCAGAGCGAAAATAGAGGTAAGAAGAGTAAGCGTACCGTGCATACTAGCACTTACTAGAGCAAAAATATAACTAATTTGAGGGAGAGTACGTATGAAAAGAGAGCCTAAAATCAAAATAAGAGTAAAGGCTACAAAATGTGCCACAGCGATTCCCTGCAATAAGCGTGGGTGTAACTCATAACACATGTTAACTAATGACCCGAAAAATAAGGAAATGAACACATAACTTGAAAGCCATATGGGATAAGAAATATCAGTGATAGTGAAATAAGTAATTACTTGTCTCGCTTTAAATACATATATATAGAATGCAGGAATAACTGGAACACGTCACTATACATGGAGGAAAATGCCAACTTGTTCCTCCAAGTCAATAAGAAAGAACACTCACTAGATAGCCTGATTGAAAGAAAACGGAAATAACTAGTATTGGCTAGGTAAAAGTAGAGCAGTAGACCCGATATAACAAAATACAACACGATACACTATCAATGATCAATGTGCACAACGTCAATAAATGAATGGGAGCGTGCATAAATGAAGAAGAGCATGCTGTTATTCAAGAAAACAATAATGGGATGACAATCAGTATGTGATAATCAAATTCTCTAGAATGTTCGTCGGACGGGCAATAGCGACTTTGAATTTTAAAAGAAAATGAAGTGTTACATATTTAAGTTGCAAAGTGAGGAAAGAAGAAGGCAGAATAGCGTGGCCATGAGACCAGGGTATTAGGCCTTAAGTGCCGTGTATAGAAAATCTAAATAGTATGCTATGTGTTTGGAAATAGACAGACATATTGTTAATGTAATGTTAAAATATAAGAGTAAATTACAGATAGCCTAAGAAAACATTATAAATTAAGGAAGTAAGAATCAAGTGCCTTTCCTATTAATGTTTGCAAAATGAGCTCCTACCGTATTGGAAGATGTGCTGTGTTGCAAAGAAGGCCTAATGATGCGAGAGATGCCCCAGAGACTTGAGTGCGTTGTCTGGTCCGGTCTGGATGAGGTGTGTAGGTAAAGTTGTGAGAAGTGTGGAAGATGAGAGGCAGGCATATCGAAGCTGAACATAAGCTAATAGGTAACCAAATAAAGATATGGGCGAAGCCCCTGAGCTACCTGGTAGGAATATTGCGCCCCCTATACTAGTAGGTGAATTAAGGCGAGATAACATGGCTAGCGTACTAAAACTTGAATTTTTGTATGCGTACGAAGGAAAAATCAACTATCATTGATGACATGGCAGAACAATAGCTAATTAGGAGACCAAAACAGCGATTAATGGCATGGCGTTGAACCAATGCTCTCTAGCCATAGCTGGCGAACCCGCTATGCATGATATGAAGTTGTGACATAATCGAAGTTCCACATCAAGGAAGTGGATTTTCTTCATGCGAAGAAACCATAGGCCCATAGCATTGCAAGGCGAGTGTTTCGGAAGGAAACGTCACTAAATGTGAATCTTGCATCGTACAAACATCAAACATTGAGTTGCTGTGTATGATCATTTATAGATATGAATAATTATTCCTGTTCTATTTCATAGAGTTCTGATTTTACAGTTCTACATGTGCTGTCAATGCCTAAGTTAGCATTGTTAATTCTTTACATTCAATGTTACAAGAGCTGAACATGTCTGCTATTCTTTAAATTTGAAAAACATAGTAAATCAAGAGACAGTGTGACACAGCAGACAAGCGCCAAGAAGCCGCAGACCGGACTCTCCTCCATGCCATCTTTGCGTGTTTCTCTCTCTCTCTCAGAGGTAGCTAATTGATGTTACTGAGTAGATGGACTCATTACCGGGGATCCTGCGGGAGACACCTTAGCACTTGCCACCACGAAACACCTACTCAAGAAATACCAGAGGCTCGACAGTTTAGATTCACTTATCCATTTAATACTCAATTTATAGACAGTTACATTAAGAGTCATTCAAAGAACAGACGGTATTCAACTTATCAATGCATTAAACAACGATCTTAACGAATTACATATACCATTAACTAAATGCCATCTCAATCAACCATGACCTGAGGTTCCTTTAAGAGAAACCCTTGATCATACCTCTAACAACAATACCCTTACCTGACGAATCGTCACCGCGTCAGGGAGACAGGTAGCCCCCCTGCTGCCTCAGCGGGAGCGGGCTCTCTTCTGGCTGGGCAAACAAGCTTGCCCCCAGAGATTGCTACTAGGGTGTTCTGCGGCTGCGCAGAAACACCAGGGTAACTGTTGCCATGGAAACATGGGGTGAGTTCTACCCCGTTGCTATCATTGTATCTCATTACACAATAATATAATATATTACATTACTTTATACAATAATAATATAAATGACATTACAGAATTAAGGTCTTGAGGTTCATGGTGATTTGAGGAAACTTCCTATAAGAGGAAAGAATGAAGACACCTCTGAAGCTAAAAGCTCAGCGGTGACACCATCTATTAAATTCACGGCAGCCAAACTGCAACACACCTTTATGAGTGTCTGTGATGCTATATTTATGTGTCTTATCCCAATTAATGGTCATTTCTTTGGTTCATTGACATTAAGCTGTACATATTGACTCAATGACACTTCGAGTGTCACTGTGTCAAGTGCAATTCACATTGACACCTATCAATACACAAACTCACACCCAAATTTGTGCATTTTAAACACATGATAAATCTCTTGATACATATAGATCTATACACTAATAGATATGATAAATAGATAGGTAGATAGAGGCCAAAAGATAGAAAGATAGAATACACTCATATGACAAATAGCCAGAATGTTTGATTAACAGATAGATGGGTCGTGGAAAGATAGCCCAGACGGCCAGACACACTATCCGCGAGGGGAGTGATCTGGGCCTGAAATGAGTGTTGCTTCGTGGGCTGGCCAGGTGCACACTCAGGATTTAAGAAGGGGGGGGGTGTTTATTGGATGGGGCATGAGAGGTTTCATAAAATCTTGTTGGTGCTATGTATTTTTTGAAAGTGTAGTGGCATAGCATACAGATGTAGAATATGGTACATAATTATTTGTGTACAGACACTGTACAGTGTACACATGACATTAATTAGCTGTCATTGTTAATTGAAACAATGCTACAAAATCATTTATTATACTATTTATGAATAACAATATAGGCCTAACCCTCACGTGGATTAAAAAAGAATCTTTATTGCAGTCTCATTTCACAGTAGCTATTCCAAGTGGATTAAATCGGCAATTATTTTTTGTTAAAAAATTTTCTTGTTATCATCTCCATCTATCATAAGGTGCTTCCTGGCAGCGACTCACTAGTCTTCAGGAAGCTCCTTCACATGGTCATCAGTATCATATTTTGCTTTGTTTATTCGTTTTATTGGTATTGTTTGATTTGACATTCTCCTATTGTGTATCATGTTAAGCATTCATTTTTATTGGTATTGTTTTTTTACTGTTTGATCATGTGTAAATAAATTGTTCTGAGTTCTGAGTTCAGTGCAGCTTTCAGGACTGAACCTACTTAGGGGACAACCATTTAATAATCCGGGGGGGGGGGGGCATGCTGGGGGCAGCGGGGGGGGGGGGGGTCTGGAGTTTTCCTCTGTGGGAAATTATCTATTTCACGGTAATGGCGACAGGTAATGATTTATTTTAAGCATGCAAAGTTCCCGAATATTCATTCCTGAATCAAGCAATACGTTGTTAAGAAAAACATCCACCAGAAATTATTTATTTGAAGACTGCCCAGAAAGAATTTATTTATTTCTCCAAAACTGAGCAAGAAATTACTTATTAAAAAAAATCCAAGCTCCCCTTGACATTAAATGGTCACTTCCTTAAATGTAAAATTGTTTTTTCCCTCTCTTTTTAATTTGCTTTCTCTCTTTGCAGGTTGGTGACACGCTGTGGCTTATTCCCGGTCACTGTGACCCAACGGTAAACTTGTATGACTGGCTGGTTGGATTCCGAGGGGACAAAGTTGAGACGGTGTGGCCGATTCTAGGAAGAGGACCCGGAGTATGAACAAGACTGGCATGCAATGCCTAATATAACTTGGAAGAAGTGAACTGGATGAAAACTAAAATTGATGTTACATTTGTGTAATCTTTACATTCTAGTTGTGTCCAGTTGCAAACATTCTGAGAATGTATGTTGTCTGCTCAAGTGTCAGGAAATAAAATTTCATGCAAAGCTAGCAGACCAATAAGGAGTCATTTTATATTTCAACTGTGTAGAAAATTATCTGAATTTTTAGTTCAGTGAAAATAATGCATGCGCTATTATTATTCTGGAATAAAGGAAGGTTTTTGTCACTGGTAGTCAGTCAAAGAGGTTGCTGGTCTACTGGTCCTTATGCTATCCAGGATCCATCCAGGAATCCCTGCTCCAAAATATTGCCTGGCCAGGATTACTGTTATGCGCATGTACCTCCCAGCTGCTATTACGAAATAAAGCTCTGTAACTGAACTGCTGCATGCTGCCAGAGCTCTGAGGATTGTTGATTTCCTCATTTTAATTATGGTGACCTTGTCATGATGCTCTTACTAAATATTGTGGTAAGGTAACACCCACTTTCATTACTGCAATGACACTCTGATGCCCTTGGAGGGAAATTGTAATCATGTCTTGCAAGCTGTCATGATTTGGATATATATCGAATTCATTGTAACTGGTAATTTGGTCCCAAAGGTGAATGGTCACATACATCTGCAATGAACAATTCTCTAAAATTCTCAGCTACTATGTATATATTGGTTTACTTTAACCAACAAGAGCATATATATACAGGATACCTATAAAATATCTGTATGCGCTGACGCCGTTGAGCATATTGGTTAGATAAACTACTGTTCCCTTACAACCTATAAGCATAAGGGGTATAGGTATGTTCAAGATCTGCTGTAAGCCTATACTTAGTGTGGTGTCTGAATTCTTTATCAACCCTAATTTTCACCTTAATTATAGAGTTCTCCTAACTTTTATCCACCATAATTTTGAGATTACTTTGAAGTGGATTATTTTCCAATTAGATTATTGAACTGAGCAATTTCATTATTTCCTAGACTTAAAAAGTTGTGTGCTTGGTTAACTTAATTAGGAAGAGAAAATCGGGGAATGACAGCATAATTTTGTCTTAATTCCTGGCGAACTACGTGCTTCTCTTTTATAACTCTTGCGCAGATGGGCTTTTCGAGATTTATTTCGGATTAGGAGAAGGATTAAAGAGTGACAGAGTGAAGTGGCCTGAAGTGCTGATGTGACAACATCATCCATGGACTAAATTTTGCAGGGAGAAGTTAAAATTGGACATTTTATGAGCAAACGTAGTGAGTGATATGAAATTAAAGTTTGTTGAGTTAGTCATATAGATATAATAATGCTTATCCAAGTGGATATGGAAATTAGTATCTTAAAAGTTAAAATAAACCTCTTTTATCCTTCCCGTTTTTACGAAAATGGAGGAAGAGTTTTGGTTGAGTTTGGAAAATAATCTGGGCCCAGGGTTTTGTCAACTTAGATGTCCTCTGACGGTAATGCAGCCACTGCTCCATGTGGAGACAAAAGCTGTAACCCCCCCCCCCCCCCCGAGCTGTCTGGAAGGCTTGGCGTCCATTTTGCTGCCCCCTTGGCTGTTTTGAGGGCAGAACGAAAGTGCCTGGCCTTGGCTATGGCCTGCCCTAACAAGTTTGATACTTACCTCAGGATTTGTTGGCTTGTTGCTATATCTATCGTATTTTGTCTTGGAATTTGGGACTGTTTTCGGTGTGTGAGGCCCGTGACATGATGTGGGCACTATGACAGGCTCAGAATATCATCCAATTCATTGTTTTGCACAAGCCTGCTGTCTGGCAGTATGGTGTCAGGGTTTCCCCAGAGTTTTTCCGGGGCTTTTAAAAGGCCTTAATTTTCAGTTTTCCAATGGTCAGGAATTACTGTTTGTTTTAATAGCTGGGCCAACATGGACGCAATATATGACTGTTATGACACCTGATATGTGTCACCTATGTCCCATGGCAAATTGAGATTCACAGATACTTTTTCTCTTCCGAATTTTCTTTTAAGTTTTGCTCTTTCTAATTCTGCATGACTTTATCCTACGCAGATGTTCACTTTGCTTTGGTCTCACCATTTTCTCTTTAACCATTTTTTAGCAGCAATTTACCAAGCGGGTTTGGAGTCTTTCTGTCAACCAGATATTATTAGTTCCATTTTGTTGGCATTACCTGATTAAACCATAACTGATAAAAACTTTTTTGAGCCGTAACATCACAAGAGCTAGTTGAATGTGAAACGTTTTTTGACTGCCAGACTGCAATGAGCTGTAATACCACATAGCCTACCAATGGCTGAATTGAGTTTCATGTCTGTCCAAATTTTATTGGGAAGGGGGGGGGTGCGCTTCTGAGGCAGGTTCTTGACCTTGGACGGGTTACTAGATAAGAGCAAGAGAAGATCACTATATTATACACTTATGCCACCAGAGGGATCTATAATAAGCTTGATACCTGCTGGAGCGTTGCTTATGAAGGTCATCCGATATATTGTCCCCGATGGAGAATCGAATTGAGAATTACGGCAGAGCAATCGAGGTCGCAAATGCTCAATAAAGTTCATTGACCAAGGACCATCTGGCTGACATCTTGTCCTGAGAGGCTTAAAGGGCCACAGTCATCAAAATGACACTTTTGCCAATTTTTTATTGTATGAAAGAATGGGCTATTACAAATGCATCCTGTCAACATTGAAAAAATAGGTTTTAACCATAGATCAGGAAAAATATATGAAATTGGGATTTGGACAAAATTTTGTGTCCCCATAGTATGTTCAGCCAACTGATGAGTGACGTAGGGTAGGGTGGACCTCCCCTCTCTTCCAATTGAATGAATAAATTTGAGAAACACACTTCTGCAATTTTGTCCACCTGACATTCCTGTGATAAACAACAAGTAATTATCAGATGCATTGTTTGATATAATATTAGCTGTGATCTGACAACACTCAGGTGAAGCTTTTATTTGTGAAAATGACAATAACTGCTAAAAGCAAACAGAAAATAACAGTTTACAAGTTCCAATCATTCGACCATGCGCTGTATCTGATTGGTTGACTTTCTGAAGGTTGTGAAAGTGGGCAGGGACTGATTTGGACCACAATTTGCAAGACCAGGCCGCACAATTACAATATAAAAATAATATAATAGTGAAGCAACCTCCAACCCCCTCCCCCATGCAGCTTTCATGTAAAATACATCATACATGTCTATCTACCTATCTACCTATCTACCTATCTACTTACCTACCAGCCTACCTACCTACCTACCTACCTACCTACCTATCTATCTATCTATCTCTAGCTGTCAATCTTTCTGTCTATCTGTCTATATATATGTCCGTCTGTCAATGTGTCTATGTGTCTATAATTATTGATCAACTGATCTAGCTATCTTAGCTTTATAATATACCCAAGTAAAATTTAGGAGGTCTCAACCAATATGAAACGTTTACACTAATTCTTAGACAGATTGTCAAGATTGACAAAATAATATACATGTTATATCTAAAATTATATTAGTTGCTGCCTTCACAATATGCGGTCTGGACTTGGCAAATATGGACAAATTAACCAATGTCAAATGAAGTCATAAGAACCAACCAATCAGCACACCACATTAATATTTAATTTTATTATGATTGACAGTTGGCACTTAAGTCACAAGCATTTGCAAGATTTTCCACAGTTTCAGTTTGTCTCAAATTAATATTGTCAGCTTTTTAAGCTTCACCTCTTTGTTCCTAAAAAAATTCACAGCTAGTTCTTTCTTGCTTCAAGAGGTCATAACAAGTCATTTATTTGTTTATTCATTACCCACCCAGTCAACATTTGAGTCTGCACAGCACTCACTGTGACATCACAAGAAACTCACATGGTGATGTCATGTAGGAGGGTGTCATCAAGACATCACAGTGACCTCATACCTTGTGACCTCAAGCATTGCTACCTCATGCAGGGCTCTCAGAAATCTCATATACTGAGGTCAAAATGTGGGCTCACTGTGAGGTCACAGGGATCTCACAAATGATGGTGTCACTATGAGAAATCACAGAGAGGTCACAAGAAACTCACACAGAGATGTCACAGAGAGCTCACACTGTGACCTCATGCATTGCTGCCTCATGGAGAGCCCTCAGAAATCTCACATACTGAGGTCAAAATGTGGGCTCACTGTGAGCTCACAGTGATCTCACAAATGATAGTGTCACTATGAGATCTCACAGAGAGGTCACAAGAAACTCACACAGAGATGTCACAGAGAGCTCACACTGTGACCTCATGCATTGCTGCCTCATGGAGAGCCCTCAGAAATCTCACATACTGAGGTCAAAATGTGGGCTCACTGTGAGCTCACAGTGATCTCACAAATGATGGTGTCACTAACCGATCTCACAGAGAGGTCACAAGGAGCTCACACAGTGACAGTGGTACCACTAAAGGTCATATATATAGAGGTCTCACAGAGAGCTCACAATGTGAGCTCTTCGTGACAGGAAGTGACATCACATGACCATCACAACATTCCATCCACCATTTTGAATCAACATGCAGCAGGAAATTTGGGAGATGAAATAATGCCTGTAAGTATAATTTTACATAGTTTGTAGTGTTGAAAATTATGTTAGCATGGATTTAAACATTTAGTGATTCTACTAGCCTTGAAATTAAGCCTCCGAAAAATTGACAGCAGTGTGGGTTTTTGTACAGCAATTTTGGCACAATCTTTTAACTGCCATTTTGTATCAGGAGCCATTACACTAAAGAAACACACAGTTTAATATGTATAAACTGGTAATATTTTCCATTTTAAACTGTTTCTGTAGTATATTGACCATGTACTTTTGAATAATTAGATAATATATATCAACCACACTCATAGTATAAGATGATTCAGCCTATTGGGACATTATTCAAACAGCTGATATATGTAGCACTTACATTAATTTCTATTATTTTTTATTTATGTTTCAGGTTGATGGTTGATCTTTATGAGTTGGACTGCAGGAATGAAGAGGCTTGAATGAAACCCCGACCCCCCCCCCCCCCATCCAGCAATGTGATTTGACAAATAAAATGAGGGAACAAACTTGCTATTCTCTATGTGTATTTATCTAACTCTTGAAGAGGTCAATGAGGGTGATTTGAGGTCACAGGTAGTTCACCCTCCAGAGGTCACAGGAAGTTCACCCTGCAGAATTGACCTCAGAAAAGGCTCACAGAGAGCTCACACTAACAGCTCACATAATAGCTCAAAGAGAGCTCACAGAGAGCTCACAGAAAGCTCAGAAGAATGTCACACAAATCTCACTATGAGACCTCACATTAGGCTCACAGGGAGCTCACATTGTGACCTCAGCATTTGAGCTCAAATCACCCTCATTGACTGGCTTCAAAATGAGGTTGATGTGAGGTCTTTTCTGTGAGCTTTCAAGGTATCATTGAAGAGCTCACATAGATATCACAGTGAGGTCAAATTGTTGACTGGGCAGTCTTATGTGACTTGCTCAGTTTCTTCCAACAGGAGTCGCTTTTTGTTGTGCCAAAATGTGGGCCAAAATCAGTGACTAAAATAATTTTTTCATGGGTTTATTTTGGGATAAATTCAAAAGAATCATTGTGATGTTTCTGTAAATAGTACATTTGAAGCTCTCAACTAATAAAAAAATTGCATTACAGTGTGCCTTTAAGCCACAATTTAGAGGATTGCATATATACACAGACCTGAGCTGCACAAAATTAAGTTTGAGTAGAGCTTGCAGCACTTTAGAATGCTGGTAAGGGTTCCTCTGGTTTGGGTTCCGAGTTGCTGTTGATTCTTGGTAACAGACTATGGTTTGGCAAAGTAGATATATTAGGGTGGTCCAAAAACACTTTCTTCTAAATTTCTCTGATTTGAATCTTGCATTGTGATCTTATATCGATAGAAGGTATTGAGTAAAAATTTCAGCAAAATCAATTAATATTTAGAGGTGGCACAAAGCCGTTGAAGTTTAACATGTGATTGCCCTGCAGCAGACCTTAAAATCATCGGTATTTGCAAATCTTGCAATAATTACCAATTATTTTGATCAAATAACGTTTTTTTTAAGTATGTCAAGGATGCCCAATCTAGTCCTGATATTCTTTCTGACTTAAAAGTTTTCTGGAAAGTCAGCATAGATATTATATAGGTCAATTTTCAAGCATTTTTTCATAAAGACAGGCAAATATTTCACTTACTATGAATAATAAATCAAAAATAACCCCCAGATATTACTTTGCCATGCCAACTTTATCATATACCAAAAAACCGCAAAAAAATATTTACTTCGGAGAAAGATCTGGGAAATTGACCATTTTTTCAGTTCCGCGAATGGGGAATTACATGATAAACTTCAGGGGCTTTGTGCCACCTCTAAATATTAACCGATTTGGCTGAAATTTTGCGTGTGTTTGTTTTACTTATGTGGTCATCAATTTCTACTTTCAAATGAGGGGTTTTTGGAGATTTGATTTTCCCCATAGGAATGTGGACCACCCTAAGATATATGTAATTCAGCAAAATGATCAATGCTGTATACTGAAGTAACACATTATTAAAGTTTCAGAATACAATGCAAAGCAACAAAGAAATGTTTCAAGATGAAACTGTTGTAATGAAAGACCTCTGATAAATATGTTAACAAAAACTCTTCTGGGAGTACAATGACTACATGGGCCAACTAAGTATAGTAAATAATAAATAATCGTAACCATTAGATGTAGGCGTGGGTAGTCAATATTTCAAAACTCTATCATATTGATTATAAGTACCAATCTATAATGTTTAGCCAAGTGGTATAGACTAGGGAGATAAAGTGGAGCTTCATATTATAATCGCAGGGCGTAAATAAGAGTTAGGACACCCTGAGATGAGGTTAATGGAATTGAGCTTCAGTGGAGACAGTAGCCACTTAGGAAATTGGTGCAGCTGTGCGCTGATTCCATCCAGTAAATTACAATCATATTATATTTCATAGATGTTGTCGATCTTCTGAAACATGCTGGCCAGCAGAATTAGTTTTCCAAACTGCAATTAAAGAAATAATGACTTTTGCGTCCAAATTTTATTCCTCTCTATGTGGATACATGTAATTATACAATGTATGCTTAGACATTTTTTCATTAATCTTATACTATTGACATTTAATCTATTATCAGAACTTCCACTTCCACACGGGATGAATATCGCTCCATCTTCAATGCAAATAATTCCAAAGAAGTCTTATAGAAATACCATTAGGAGGAACAATGTGTATGCCCCATCTGGACCAAAGACCTTCATGTATAAACAAAGAGGGTCCTGCTTCCAAAGAAAACCTTCGGATTATAAGTGCACACTTGTGGCAGTTGTGGGTAGGAGTCTAGCTAGCTCCAAATTTTGCAGTGTTCGTGAAAGTACGTACGTGTATTGTGTGGCCAAGGACACTTTGATAAATAATTTAACATTTTGACATGTTCTTGTCAAAACTTTCAGCTCGACATACTGCATGTGAAGAAGAATTTATATTAACTAGAGAACATCCTTATTAGTTTGCGTGTCGACTTTTTCTCATCAGTGCTTCTTAATTAATTAAATGAAAATCGCCAAAGCATTCAATTAACTTTTGCATCACAAGCTTTGCTGGATGTTTAGATGTTCATTCCTCAGTGGTATCCTGTGCCATTTTTTCCATAAGCACTGGACATGTAAGTTACTCAAATGATGCTATTTAAGAGTTCAATAATTCTATCTTTGGAAATGATGACTATAATGCTGGATGAATGTTGATGTATAATGTCGTACACAGAGCTCGTCCAACAGAGCACGGCAGCTGTCTTTAAATTTTACAAGGCCTATGCATCCAAAAAGTAGAAAGTGATTTTTTTTGGAATGCAGAAGTATGATGTCATGTCATAATTTGCGTCAGGTTTTCTGTGTGAGATCACACATGATATTCAGCCAATGATGGCCAAAATTCAGTGGGACATCACAGTTTTCACAGCACATCATGTGTGTTGTAGTTCACGTCTGTCTAAGTACTTGCATACACAGTTTGTTGGTCTGAACAGTCTTTTATTATTTTCAAAATGGTGCTAATAAGATTAATTTGGGAAGTTGCATCTGTAAAAGATTCCAGCTGAAAATTGCACAGGTGTCGCAATTAATCAACTCGTGCGACAATCCTTATTCAGAAATCACACAATAATTCGAGATCAGAGGCAAATCATGCAGAATGTTGGAATTGAATTGAAAGTAGTTTTTATTTGCTAAGGAAATGATGAAAAAGTTTGATCAAAAGTTTAATTCGAATGGAAGACGAAGCTTATAAATTTAGAATTAGTGGATTACAAATCACTAATGAATTTCAGACAAACTCTTCTAATTAGTCAGACAGTGTGACGGAATGATTCTTACCATCATTCTTTCACACTAGATATGGACCCCTGAATACTGAGGCACCTTGAGTTTGAAAATTGAGCAATGGGTGATTTTTGCTGTTTGAATTGTTCTCTTCACTGTCAAATAAATAGAAACCAAAATCTAGTACCAAGAATGATTAAATTGAGACTTAAAGAGCAAAAAAACAGCAAAAAACTGCATTTCATCTCACGTGGACTTCATGTTTTAAGCATGTTTTGTATTCGTTCTGTACACGTTTTAACATAGCTGGAGCAGCCCTTCTTTCCCTTGTGCCAAGGTTTTATGAAACTTTCTCACCCGTCCCCTCAATCGTCAAGATGTGACAGCCACTTAACATATATAGTTTGATGGTATCATGAAAACAATAGGTCTTCTAGGGCACCTTTAAAGTTAAACTCAAACTCAAGAGCTTCGATCCAATCCTGGCAACTCTCCCTTAAGTTAAATTCCTACCAGACTACAAGAGACACAACATTTGAATGGAAGTTAGGAAGAGAAAAAGATTTGATAGACGTCAGCCTGTGATTAAGGGAATTTTAACTGAATCAGGCTATCATCCCAGAGAAATTAAGTCCATGAATGTGCCACATCAGCGCTTCACTCTGCCACTCCCTAATTCTTCACTTAATCTGAGGTAAATCTGGATAAGCCCATCTGTAGGTACTTCACAACAGAGAAACACATTTCACCCGGAATGGAGACAAAATTATCCTATCTTTTTCCATCGTTCCTTCCCTGATCAAGTTTGCAAACCATAAAACTATTGGATGGCCCACTCTAATTGCCTGCAACATGGGTGTACCTGTCAGTCATATATGGGTATAAAATACTGTGAATAACGAATATCGACAATTTTAGACAAGACAGCAAGTTGTTACTACAAATAAATGGAAGGTTTCAAGAGAAGCATTTAATGTCAATTTGATCTTATTCGCATGAGTAAAAATTACATACTTATTATCCTCAATCTCCGCCAAGGTCTTATCAACCGCACAATCTGCTCTGCCTAACCTTGTTATATGTTGATATATATCTTTATATAAAATGTAGAAGTAGATTGATATAATTGGTGCAGCGTTGCTTTATTTGCAAAGTTGTGATTTGGTTATGAATAAGAGCTGAAAAATCAAATCTTTAGAAATAGATCTCTAACTAAAACAATCATTTACAGCATTCGAAAAACATTTTTATAAGTTTGTTAATCATAATTATGAGTTTGAGTTCGATTTTTAAAGATGCTTAAAATACCATCGAACAATACAAATTGCAATATATTGCAGGTTTGGGTCTCTGTGCAACTTATGAGAATCTTCTTTTGTGCATTTTGTAATATCGCATTTCAATAATTTTGGACTTTCTTTGTGTTTGATTCAGCTTCTTGTCATCTGTCATGGTATGACGGATATTGGATAATTCACGGTAACTGTTACCTCCCTGAGGCCTTATCGAAGCCTGTGGAATTTCTTGATTTGACAGTGACAGATGACTTCTCAATTCAACACGTGTTTTTCTTGGTGTTTTTTTTTTTTAATGATGGATTTTGGTATTAGCTCAAATATCTGTCATTTTGTCTTTCCTGAAAATTGATTATTCCTGTGGTGGTCCTCTCCTTGTAACTAAATGCGGTGTATCGACCTGTCACTGGCTGTCAGTCATATATAAAGATATATATGTATTTAATTGTTGCTAATTTTGTAAAACACTATGAATATAGACAATCTTAGACATGATAATAAGCTGTTATTATTAATTATTGGAGGTTTTCAGGAGAAGCATTTAATGGCAATTTAATGGCATTGTCAATTTATCTTATTTGCTTGAGTAAAAATGACATAGGCTTAAGTATCATCCCCAATCACAGCCAAGGTCTTGTCAAGAGTACAATCTGATTTGCCTAACCTTGTTGACATATATATGTTTATATCAAATATAGAAATTGCTACAATAGGTCTGTCTCTATTTGTAGTTCTGAATTTATGTACAGGTGGTGTCTCCAAGTGTTGTTGACCAAGCCAAGGAGTCTAATTTAATGAGTGTGTTTGTTGAATGTTTGATTGTTTGGGTCAGCTACACTGTATTGATTATGTTCTCAACACGGCAGTTCCACAGAAAAGTGTTTTGTTATCAAATAGATTGAGTGATTGTAACGTGTTAACAACCAGATTATGATTAACTGTTGGTCACAGGATTTCACTTACTTTGCAAACAAACCAGATAATATGTCATTTGGTGGGCTTCCCCAAAGACAAAAATAGCACTCCTCCCTTATCGCAGTGCCGCCTATCGATAATACCTGTCGTAATCCCCATGTGGAGACAGACCTATTGGTGCTGTGTTGCTTTATGTGCAAAGTTGTGATGTGGTTATCAAGAGCTAAATAATCACATCTTGAAAAATAGATCTCTTATTAAAACAACAGTAATTGAATAATGGCATGCAAATTTTTTTTATAAGTTTATTTATCATAATTAGGACAGGTCATTTTAGCTCTGTTGAAACAAATCAAATGATTCAACACTTCCTATCTCATCAGATACAGTGTATATAAAGGTAAAGGTAAAAGATAAAGGGACTTTTATTTGTCGTGGGTAGCCAAGCTAAGTCAGTGACTTGTTTGGCCCCAAGGCGCCTCCAATTTACGTCTTTTGCAAACAACGATGTCATGGAATGACATGATGGCCAGCCTGGGGATTGAACCCGTGTCCCTCGCTTGCAAGGCAAGCGCTCTACTAACTGAGCTATCACCTCTGTCGTGTTATACATATATCGTAATTAATATTGTACAGTTTTGTCTTAATTTGGCCATAAAACAAACTCGATAGAGTTGCATCCACCTTAATTTGTAAAAAGCAATGAAGTTAATTGGTTTTCAATTAGATGATTGAGCTGTGCAACTCTATTGATTTTCAACTCTCAGTTTTATGATTTGGCATCTTAATTAGGAAAGGAAAGATCGAAAAAGATAGGATAATTTTGTCTCCATTCCGGATGACATGTGTTTCTCTGCTGTGAAGTCCCTACAAATGGGCTTATCCAGATTTATCTCGGATTAGGAGAAGAATTAGAGAGTGACAGGGAAAATCACTGATGTGGCAGATTCTTAGACCAAATTTCTCTGAGATAGCCGGAAGCAGCAGTTAAAATTTGTTTAATCACAAGCTGACGTTTATCAAATCTTTTTCTCTTCTTTACTTCCCTTCAAATGTTGTGTCTCTTCTAGTCCTACAGAAATTTAACTTTTTTTACCATGATTGGACTAATGCTGTGAGTTTGACTTCAAATTGTACAGATGAGAAAAGGTGTTTTATTCATACTTAATTTTCATCTGAAATTTGAAAAGGATGTATGGGAAAAAATACATCCTTGAAAGATTATGAAAACAATACTGAAATGAAATCGTGATCTGATGAAATAAATACTCCCTTACTATGTACGTTACCTTTTGTCATCTGTCACGGTATGACAGATATTGGATAATTCATAGAAACTGTAATCCCCTTGAGACCTGTGGAATTTCTTGATTTGGCAGTGACAGATGACTTCTCATCTCAGCATTTTGTTTTTCTTGTTAGTTTTTTGCAGGAGTTTTTTCTTTAATGGTGGATTTTGGCATTAGCTCAAATATCTGTCATTCTGTCATTCAGGAAAGTTGATTATTCCTGTTGTGGTCCTAACCTTGAAATAAAATGCAGTGTATCAACCTGTCAGTCATATGTAGATATAAAATACTACGAATATAGACAATTTTAGACATGATAACAAGTTGTTACTACTAATGGAGGCTTTCAAAAGAAGTATTTAATGGCAATTTGATCTATTTGCATGAGTAAAAATGACATACTTATTATCCTCAATCTCCGCCAAGGTCTTATCAAGTTGAAAATCTGCTTTGCCTGACCTTGTTATATGTTGAGAAATATCTTTATATAAAATATAGAAGTTGATTAATATAATTGGTGCAGCGGTGCTTTATTTGAAGCGTTGTGATGTTGTTATGAATTGCCAATTCGTCGTGTCTTGAAAATAGATCCCTAATTAAAACAGTCATTAATAGCATACAAAGAGACATGTTTCTTTGTTTAGTTGTCATAATTAGGATAGAAGATTTAGCTCTGTGAAACGAAATGATTCATATCTGACAACACGTGTGCACTTTATCCCACATTGTAAAACCAAATGTGTTACTTTTACGGCAGTTACTATTCAAACAACAGTTTTTTGCTGTAAAATGGCAACTTTTGTGTATGCATTATGGTAGCTGCCATTAAAGTAACGCTGCAGCTTTTACAGTGCAGCTTTGAGTCTGAACTCAATCTTGGACACAGTGAATTTAGGGAAAGTACGCCATTCATCAGAAAAGGAAAATATATTACATTATATGAGTAAATTATTTGGCAATAAGGCTCTTATAGTGCTTAAATATAACATTTGTTATGGAAATCCTTCAAGGACTAATCGGATATCCTGAAACATTTAACCGGGATGTCATATTCATTTTGAAGATGAATATATATATTTGATCTCATATGACGGTGTGATTTTATCAAATAGTTTGTTTCAGGAATCAGGACCCGTTTCATTCCATGGATCTATCAAGCTGTTGTCTTTCATGACTGAACCTACTTAGGGGACACCATTTAATAATCAGGGGGGGGGGCAGGAGGGGTGCTTGGAGTTTTCCTCTGTGGGAAATTACCTATTTCACAGAAATGGCGACAGTAATAATTTCATTCTTGGATCAAGCAATACCTTGTTAAGAAAACACCGTCCAGAAATTATTCATTTGAAGACCGCCCAGAAAAAAATTATTTATTTCGGCAAAAATAAGCACGAAATTATTTATTAAAAAAAAAGACTCCAAGCCCCCCTTGATATTAAATGGTCAACCCCTTAAACGTATAATTGGTTATTCCCTGTCTTTGCAATGTTCTTTCCCTCTTTTGCAGGTTGGTGATACGCTGTGGCTTATTCCCGGTCACTGTGACCCAACGGTAAACCTGTATGACTGGCTGGTTGGATTCCGAGGGGACAAGGTAGAGACGGTGTGGCCGATTCTAGGAAGAGGACCTGGAGTATGAACAAGACTGGCATGCAATGCCTTATATAACTTGGAAGAAGTGAACTGGATAAAAACTAAAGTTTATAATATTATTATATTTTTGTAATCTTTACATTCTAGTTGTGTGAAATTGCAAACATTCTGAGAATGTATGTTGTCTGCTCAAGTGTCAGGAAATAAAATTTCGTTCAAAGCTAGCTCACCAATACGAAGTCATTTTCTTTCGGTGAAGAATGTTGTGAATAATAAAACCGGCCTGGCCTTATAATCACTTACTGACGTGGTTATCGGTGAGGAAAGTAATCTGAATTTTTAGTTCAGTGAAAATAATGCATGCACTATTACCATTCAGCAATAAATGAAGTTTTTGTCATTGGTTGTCAGTCATAGATCAGTATTTCGGTCCTTATGCTATCCAGGAGCAAGACAAGACGGGAGTCTATGCTCCAAAATATTGCCTGGCCAGGATTACTGTGCATGTACCTCCCAGCTGCTATTACGAAAGAAAGCTCTATAACTGAACTGCTGCATGCTGTCAGAGCTCTGAGGATTCTTGATTTCTCTCTTTAATAATTATGGCGACCTTGTCATGATGCTCTTGCTGAATATTGTGGTAAGGTAACACCCAATTTCATTACTTCAATGACACTCTGATGCCCTTGGAAGGAAATGGGAATCATCTCTTGCAAGCTGACGTGATTGGGATATTTTGAATTCAATGCAACTGACAATGTTGAATGGTCACATACATCTACAATGAACAATTCTCTCAAATTCTCAGCTACTATGTATATCTTGGTTTATTTTACCAACAAAGCATTTGGGATACAGGTCTATAAAATGTCTGTGTGCGCTGATGCCGCTGAGCATATTGGTTAGATAAACTACAGTGTACTCGTGCAGCTATAAGTATAAGGGATGTAGGTATATAATTATGTTCAGGATCTGCTGTACGCCCAACTTATTGTGGTGTCTCAATTCTACATCAACCCTTGTTTTCACCTTAATTATAGAGTTCTCTGACTTTTATCCACCATAATTTTGAGATTACTTTGAAGTGGATTATTTTCCAATTAGATTATTGAACTGAGCAATTTCGTTATTTTCTAGACTTAAAAAGTTGTGTGCTTGGTTAACTTAATTAGGAAGAGAAAATCGTGGAATGACAGCATAATTTTGTCTTAATTCCTGGCGAATTACATGCTTCTCTTTTATAACTCTTGCGCAGATGGGCTTTTCGAGATTTATTTCGGATTAGGAGAAGGATTAAAGAGTGACAGAGTGAAGTGGCCTGAAGTGCTGATGTGACAACATCATCCATGGACTAAATTTTGCAGGGAGAAGTTAAAATTGGAAATTTTATGAGCAAACGTAGTGAGTGATATGAAATTATAGTTTTATGAGTTAGTGATATATAATAATGCTTCGGCACGAAGTGGATATGGAAATTAGTATCTTAAAAGTTTATAGATAAACCTTTTTTAACCTTCCATGATACATCTCCGCAGGTCACCACTTCCCGTTTTTGCTACGAATATGGAGGAAGAGTTTTGGTTGAGTTTGGAAAATAATCTGGGCCCAGGGTTTTGTCAACTTAGATGTCCTCTGATGGTAATGCAGCCACTGCTCCGTATGGAGACAAAAGCTGTAAATCCAGCCATGAGCTGTCTGGAAGGCCTGGCCTCCATTTTGCTACCCCTTTTGAGGGCTGAACGAAGGTGCTGGCCTTGGCTGTGGCCTGCCCTGGCAAGTTTGATACATACCTCAGGATTTCTGTTGGCTTGTTGCACGATTTATTGTATTTTGTCTTGGAATTTTGGACAGTTTTCGGTGTGTGAGGCCCGTAAAATGATGTGAGTACTATGACAGGCTCAGAATATCATCCAATTCATTGTGTTGCACAAGTCTGCTGTCTGGCAGTATGGTGTCAGGGATTCCCCACAGTTTTTCCGGGCTTAAATTACTGTTTGTTTTAATAGCTGGGCCAACATGGACGCAATATATGACTGTTATGACACCTGATATGTGTCACCTATGTCCCATGGCAAATTGAGATTCACAGATACTTTTTCTCTTCCGAATTTCCTTTAAAATTTGCTCTTTCTAATTCTGCAATTCTGCATGACATTATCCTGCGCAGATGTTCACTTTACCTCGGAGAAAGTACTGCTTTAGTCTCACCATTTTCTCTTTAACCATTTTTTAGCAACAATTTACCAAGCGGGTTGGGAGCCCTTCTGTCAACCAGACATATTAGTTCCATTTTTTTGGCATTACCCGATTAAACCATAACTGATAAGAACATTATTGAGCCAGTGACAGCACAAGAGCCAGTTGAATGTTACTTTTGAAACTGTTTGGAGTTCCAGTCTGCAAAGAGTTGTAATACCAAACACCCACCAATGGCTAAATTGAGTGTCATGTCTGTCCAAATTTTATCGGGGGAGTGTGCTTCTAAGGCAGGTTCTTGACCTTGGACGGGTTACTATATAAGAGCAAGAGACAATCAATATGTTATACACTTATCCCACCAGAGGGATCTATAACTTGCGTTCAGAGCATAGGTCTACACTGATAAAATGGATCGCCAATTTCATGTCTCTTCTGAACAACATCAAGCTTGATTCCTGCTGGAGCGTTGCTTATGAAGGTCATCTGATATATATTGTCCCCCATGGAGAATCGAATTGAGACTTACTGCAGAGCAATCGCGGTCCCAAACGCTCAGTAAAGTTCATTGACCAAGGACCATCCAGCTGACATCTTGTCCTGAAAGGCTTAGTCCACAATTTAGAGGATTGCATATATATATATATACACAGACCTGAGCTGCACAAAATTAAGTTTGAGTAGAGCTTGCAGCACTTTAGAATGCTGGTAAGGGTTCCTCTGGTTTGGGTTCCGATTTGCTGTTGATAACAGACTATGGTTTGGCAAAGTCGAACTTTCAATACTGATAAATAATTCAATTGTTGCCCGACATCCGCACTGAAACAGTATAGTAGGGGATAAAGGAGTTTGTTTTTGCCAAATCCACCCCCTGGAAACTACTGATTATAAAACAGACCAGCTACTTCCATGTTTAATTTGGCTAATTACCTTATCTTACTGTGCTATCAGCTCATTACCATGCACACAGATGAAGGATAAACTACAATCTGTCTCAGGTTTCTCCTGAATTAAACATATTTTCTCTCTGCATAGTACCAATTATATCTCAGTACAATGTATGTTTCTTTGAACTTCTATCTTCAAAGTGATGCACCTCCATGAAGGACTTGTATAGCTTGAGAAACTAAAAAAAGTATAATAAGGTAATTAAACAAAATGATCAATTCAATACTGAAGTAACCCATTATTAAAGTTTTAGAATACAACGCAAAGCAACAAAGAAATGTTGCAAGATGAAAGTGTTGTAATGAAAGACCGCTGATCAATATGTTAACAAAAACTCTTCTGGGAGGACAATGAATACATGGGCCAACTGAGTAGTAATACTAAGTAATAATCATGACCATTAAATGATAGGCGCTGGTGGTAGTTAATTTTTCTAAACTCTATCATACTGATTGTACCAATCTATAATGTTTAGCTGCAAGGTATGGACCAGGAAGATAAGGTGGTACTTCATATTAAAATTGCAGGGTGTAGTTAAGAGTTAGGACACCCTGAGATAAGGTTAATGGAATTGAGCTTCAGTGGAGATGGCAGCCACTTAGGAAATTGGTGAAACGGAGTACTGATACCATCCAGTAAAAGACCAAGATCATATTGTAATTCGTATACGTTGTCGATCTTCTGAAACATGCTGGCCAGCAGAATTAGTTTTCCAAACTGCAATTAAAGAAAGAATGGTTTTTGTGTCCAAATTTTATTACTTTCAATATGGGTACATGTAATTATATGCCTTAGACATTTTTTAATCTTATGCTATTGACATTTAATCTATTATCAGAACTTCCACTTCCACATGCAATGAATATCACTCAATCTTCAATGCAGATGATTCTTATAGAAATACCATTAGGAGGAACAATGTGTATGCCCCATCTGGACCAAAGACCTTCATGTGCAAATGTGGACAAATTCAAACAGAGACACATATCACAGAAGATTGTATCTTGACAAATGCAATAAGAGACAATAACCGACACCTGTCATTTTCAGTACCAGGCATTTTTGATCACAATGATCCAAGAGACATGTGCAAAATTGTTTTTGAAATTTTGGACACTGTTTATAAAAGCTGAAATTCCATTCCAGTATTAACTTTGTAAACCATTATTAAGTTACCATGTATGTATTCCAGATGTGGCATGTTGGACTTCGGTCAATAAACTAACTAACTAACTAACTATAAACAAAGAGGGTCCTGCTTCCAAAGAAAACCTTCGGATTATAAGTGCACACTTGTGGCAGTTGTGGGTAGGAGTCTAGCTGCTTACTCCCAATGTTGCTGTGTTAACTTTTGCATCACAAGCATTGCTGGATGTTTAGATATCCATTCCCTAGTGGTATTCTGTGCCATGTTTTCCATAAGCACTGAACATGTAAGTTACTCTGATTATGCTAAAGAGTTCAATAAATCTATCTTTGGAAATGATGACTATAAAGTTGGATGAATGTTGAATTGCTGATGTGTAATGTCGTACACGGAGCTTGTCCAACAGAGCACGGTAGCTGTCGTTAAATTTTACAAGGCCTATGCATCCAAAAAGTTAGTAGAAAGTGATTTTTTTTTGGAATGTTGGAGTTTGACATCATGTAACAATTTGCATCAGGTTTTCTGTGTGAGATCACACGTAATATTCAGCCAATGAAGGCCAAAATTCAGTGGGACATCACAGTTTGCACAGCACATCATGTTTGTTGTATTTCAAATCTGTCTAAGTATTTGAATACACAGTTTGTTAGTCTGAACAGCCTTTCATTATTTTCAAAATGGTGCAAATAAGATTAATTTGGGAAGTTGCAGCCCTAAAAGATTCCAGCTGAAATTGCATGAAACAGATCTCCCAATTAATCAACTCATGCGGCAATCCTTATTCAGAAATCACACAATAATCCGAGATCAGAGGCAAATCATGCACAATGTTGGAATTCAATTGAAAGTTTTATTTGCCAAAGAAACCACAAGAAAGTTTGATCAAAAGTTTTGTTCGAATGGAAGACGAAGCTAATAAATTTAGAATTAGCGGATTACAAATCACTAATGAATTTCAGAGTAACTCTTCTAATTATTCAGACAGAACACCATATAGGGAGACCACATCTGAACCAGATACCTTCATGTTTAAAAAAAGAATGGTTTGCAGTATCCTGAAACACCTCTTGTATACCTGTTGGCTAATAGTCTGCATACTCCAAATTTTACAGTATTCCTGAAAGTATATTGCTGAGGACACTTTTAAGAATAATTTTACTGTGTGACAGGTTCTTGTCACATCGTTTACCTCATTGTACTGCAAGTGAAAAAAAGAAGTTTTATATTAGGGTTAGGGTTTACTGAGGTTGGGGTTAAGGTTAAGCGGCGGTTAGGGTTAGGCCTGCTTAGGGTTAGGGTTAGGCCGAAGGTCTAACCCTAACTCTAACCGGAGGGCCTAACCCCAAGCAGGCCTAACCCTAAGCAGGCCTAACCCTAACTGACGTCTAAACCAAGCCTAACCTCCACTGCGGAACCTTTTAATACTAACCGGAGCCAAAAATTTTAACATTTACTCAACATAACATCAACTGACCATTACATGTATGACAACTCCAAATAGTCCCACAGCCATGTCGCCCCCGTGGTAGAGAACTTCCTAAATATGTTTGCTTATTGGCTTTTCTAGTCAGCGCCTGCTAAGCCAAGTTGCATGAAAATAGCGGAAGCAATTAACTTAATTGCATCATTAGCATTGCTGGATCACCTGGATGTTTAGTTATTCATTTGCTTGTGGTATTCTGTGCCACGTCTTCCATGAGCACTTGACATACTATAAATAGACATTAGGCTTAGAAATATCCTTGAAAATGTTGACCATAAAGAAGAATGAATATTTAATACAGAGAGGAAGTCCAACAGAGAACTGCATTTGTCATTGAATGTCAACAAACCAGTTCAAATATGTCACGATAGTTTGTCTTGATAAGTGTTTCTCTCGATGAATAGCAGATAAGGTTCTGATGAAACATTTGGAAAGAATTGATACAGTCGAAGTCATTATGATATATGTATTAACAGTTAAGCTTACATAATAGTAGACTGCCAAGTTGATAAGATATTTGATACTGGCCAAATGATCCAAGAAGACAGGTTCGAAGTAGGTTAACCTGACAAATTATAAATACATGTAATGTATATAAACTTGTATTTTGATCAAGTTCCAAACGTGACATTCACCTTGAGCAAGGACCTCTACCCACATTTGACCATCTTGAGTTTATTCCCTCCACAATGTGTGACAAACCTGGAACAGAGATTAATAAATTCAAAATGGCGCAAATAAGATTAATTTGGGAAGTTGCAGCCCTAAACATTCTAGGTGAAAATTGCATGAAACAGGTCTGAATTAATCAACTTATGCGACAATCCTTATTCAGAAATCACAAAATGATTAAAGATCAGAGGCAAATCACGCACAATATTAGAATTTAATTCGAAGTTTAATTTGCCAAAGAAACCATAAGGTTTGACCAAAAGTTTTATTCAAACGGAAAGCAAAACTAATAAATTTAGAATTATTGGATTAAAAATCACAATTGGATTTCAGACAATCAAAAACAGTGATATTAATATTCAGTTAATGCTTGCTTTAAAAGCAAAGACCTTGATGCCTTTCAGTCACAAATGAATCATTACCAACAACAAATCATTGGTTGATGTCAGATTTCGCATGGTATTTCGAGAGACTTTAATTCTGTCAGGGCCGGGGTTATTTGAAGCAAAAAAACAATTGGAATTTTGGGTCTGTAACGCAGAGTTGAATCATTATTTACAGTATTTCATAAGATGATTATTGAGTTAACACACTAATTTTCACATGCCAAAATTTGGTATGAATATCTTATGTCATCAGCTCTCCAGACAAAAAATAAAACCTAGTGCTTCAAATAGCCCCGCTCTATCCTACAACATGGCCATACACTCCTGGGCAAAAAAAATGTACCACCCTAGAATTGACTTCCTTTCGTTAGGCTTTGATTTTTACAGGATATACTCATCAAAAAGCTTCATTTCCTGTCAGTTAATCAACAGAAGCATTGTCTTAGTATTAAATTGGTTTTCCTCTTGACTTTTTAAGCAGAACAGTTTTTTGGCTGCACTTCTTGACGACTTTGTGTACTGCAAAATGTGCATCTTTTCCCATTGCTATTTCAATGATTTTCAAAGCACATTTGTGTTACCAAATTTGTGTCATCTTAGATCAACATTAATTCGACCCGAAAAGTTCACAATTTGATTAAAATCTGTAGTTTGTCCTCGCCAGAACATAGTCAATATATTGTTGCACAGCAAATACTTATGGTCACCGGCCTCCGCTGCATGGGCATTAGCTTGTCATCCTGGAACAGCATATTTTGTATGTTTTCTATAAGAAAAAGCTTCCAAATGGTCGGCAGGAGGCCTTCATGCATTCTTTATACATACTTAGAAGCTTACATGATTTTTGATGACTCAGAAGAGTGCTTGAAAAGGCTCGCCACACCGTTATTCCTCCACCACCATGTTTAACTAATTTCAGAACATGCGGGCTCATACTGATGTTAATCTAAGAGGGTTCAAACCTAGCAACACTGAGAGGCTTTGGAAGGCAGTGAAATGGCAATGGGAAAAGATGCACATTTTACAGTGCACAATGTCGTCAAAAAGTGCAGCCAAAAACTGACCTACTCAAAAAGTCAAGATGAAAAGCAATTTATACTAAGACGATGCTTCTGTTGATTAACTGACAGGATATGAAGCTTTTTCGATGTATATATCCTGTAAAAATCAAAGCCTGACCAAATTAAGTCGAATTCCAGGGGGGTCCATTCGTTTTGCCCAGGAGTGTATTTAATGAAATGACAGGAATAATCCATACATGTATGTATGTATATATTGTACATATGTCTCACAATACAAAGCGCAGGTCTGGATGCGACTCATGGCATTATTCCTGTCTGTTCATTCAGATTTGCTATCTGGAGAACATTAGGCTTTGGCATCCTAAACAGCAAGATCAAAGGTTGTTCCTTGTTTCTCTTGATGCACCTCAGGAAAGACGTTATTTGCTCTATAGTGTTGGATGATTATACGTTTTGCTTCAATAAAGCAGAATAGGATGAAATACTAATACAAGGTCGGACAAATCAGATTGCACTTTTGAGAAGACAGTGACTGAGTCAGAGATATTTACAGGAAGGAAAATGAGTACATCAGCAACTTCGGCTTTTCCTCGTCATCTATATCAAATTGTTGTAAGTGAGTGTATAATGCTTACAATTACACAAAAAAAGAAGTCTGTTTGAAAAAAGACAACAATTTTACATTATAGGCCAATGCCCATTCTGTCTACTTTTGGAAAGAAAAATGAAAAGCATATAAGAATAAAAAAGGATTCATATGAAAGTCAAGAATGCTGAGATGAGCAGTCATCCATCACTGTCAAAAAAAGAAATCCTACAAGCTCCCATAAGGAGAAGTGAAGTATTAAATATCTGTCATACCATTCGATATGACGGATGTTTGGGCTCTCTCAAAAAGAAAGACCAACATTTTTGAAATGCAGCTTTAGAGATTCTCATATGTTGCAAAAAGAAACATTGTACAACTCCTGTCAATCATGAAAAAATAAAAGCATTTACGTCAGTAATTTCATCTCCCTGTATTTGCTCTGTTTGCTCTTATCTTATTTCTTAGTTATCAAAAGTGCTGGTCCTGCCATATTTCATGAGGCCTAGACACCAAAGGTTCAGGTATCTGAAGCTGAATTTTTTATATTATTTGCTTTTAATACATCTATAATGCATACTTCCATACACTTTGAAGTATACTTTAAATTTTTGATACTAAAGTGAATTCAGAATGGAATTCAATTCTTCGCGAGGCTTTTTTCTATACTCCGACTGGGAATAATTGCTTGATTTATGCTAGACGTATAATTGCTAGGTCTGACTCAAATTACATAATTTCATCCAATCAAAAGATTGAAAAAAAAATTAAATGCGTAAAATATGTAAAATTTCTCATATGTATGGAATAGACTTTACTTTTTAATTATATTAATTTGCAGCTGGAAAACTAAATCTCATGGCAGGTTTCAAACACGGTTTGTATTTGATTGGAGATTTTTTTTTGTAAAGACCGCTTTTGATACTGTGATAGGTCCATGTGAAGAGAAAGGTGCAGTGATGGGGTGGTAGAATGAATTGGATACAGTAAGCGCTCAATTGCTTTGCATGTGGTTTATAGAAGAGCAAGTACAATATATATATATATATGTCTCATTTTTTAGGTCCATTGATAGTACCCTGCCCACCAGATTCTAGTTTGATAATATGCCTGTCTATATGCCTACATACATTTCTTACTCTGCAATGAGAACATTACATTTGTGGTGAGACTTTCCCATGGCATACAGCTGAGATTGCCAACATGAAGCAGCACTCGTGCCAAAGACTAAAATAACATTATCAAGGTTGTAGCAATTTTAAGTGTGAGGGAGAAGTCTCTCACAGTCACAATTTCTTGGCATTCTTGGTTTCAGTGTTACCTGCCCCAAGACGCTGAACTTTCAGTTTCCATGGCAACCACAGAATGACTTAAAAATGTCCAAATTGTCAAAAATTTTGGAAATTGATTTCAAATATGCTGAATTTTATCCTGTGAAAAATGCATAGTTCTGGATTGAAAATAAGTATCCATATTAGAAAAAGCCTCGAACTTTCTGAACGCCCCTCGTAGCACTGTTGTGTCTTAGTACATTGTACGTTGTACAACAGCTTTCTTTGAACTTGTGTATCCTCAAAGTGATGCACCTCCATAAAGGTTTGTTTTTTTTTGGCTGAAACTGCATGCTTCGCCAATCTTAGTTTTTTACCTCAAAAAGTCATGGAGAACTATATATTTTGGTTCCTAAAGATTGCTTGAAATACTAGGCACCTACATTAAATGAACCCCTGGGATATATTTTCACCAAAACAGGGTAGTAAATGGCTAAATAATCATGGCCATTAAATGATAGTCGTCGGTGGTCAATAATTCAAAACTCTATCACACTGATAGTACCAATCTCATGTTTAGCAACGAGGTATGGACCAGGGAGATAAGGTGGTGCTTCATAGTATAATTGCAGGGTGTAATTTAAAGCTAGGACACCCTGAGATGGAATTGAGCTTCAGTGGAGACAGTAGCCACTTAGGGAATTGGTGAAACATAGCACTTACATGTATCCCTCCCGAGCACCAACGTAAATCAAACCTTTCACTACGTAATTATTTTGGTTAGAATCAAACGTTTGGCCAGACGACGTATGACAAAGGTAGGGCAAAGGTAATTTCCAAACGTTGCACTCAGATGGAAAACCATACGTAGGTCGCAACCTTAGTAAGAGGTTGGCAGATAGTTTGTTTTATAGTTTGGCCTAACGTTCAAGTCACATGTAAGTCATACCTTTGGTTGAGAGGTTGGAAGACAGTTTGGTTGTAACGTTTGGCTAAACGTGTCAGTCATACGTAAGTCTACCTTTGGTTGAGAGGTTTGAAGAATGTTTGACTATTACGTATGACCACACCTTTGATTCATAGGTTTGTTGAACATTCATTTGAGAGGTTTTTAAAACCTTAGACTATTACGTAAGTCATACCTTTGGTAAAGAGGTTTGAAGAACGTTTGACTATTATGTATGACCATACCTTTGATTCATAGGTTTGTTGAACATTCATTTGAGAGGTTTTTACAACCTTGGACTACTACGTATGACCATACCTTTGATTCATAGGTTTATCAAAGGTATGGTCGCACATTTGGCAATACGCAAGTTCCAAGGTTACTCCAACGTGTTTTTGATATGTATGGACAACGTTTGAAAGTAATGTTCAGGACAAACATCTGATCATACGTATCTGCCAAAGGTTTGTTGAAGGTTTGCATAAAGTTGCAGAATCTAGGATCCTGATTCTCAGAGAGCCTTGTAGCGCCATCTATTCCATACCTATTCCAATCTATCTGGTAACTTGGGAGAATATAAAAACTCCAACAGGATGCTTGCTGGTGATGATTGAATGAAGCCATGAAAAGATAGTAGATAAACCAGTAAAAAATTTTTCAATATATATATCTGTTAACATGCGAAAGATTAGATAGGCCAAAAAAAATTTCCCATGTACTGCTCAACCAAAAACGAGCAAGAGAGAATCAGTTGAGACCGGAGTTGAACTGAGCCTACTTGCAACAGAATGCCACCTATCCAGCAGGCCAATTTGGATTGGGATTTTTCCAACTCTTCAGAGTTGCAGCATTAATCCCTTACAAGGTAAGTGAATATTCTTATTTATTTGAGTCCTTAAAGGGACTGCAGACTGCTTGGTAAAACAAGGAAGAAAAGTCTGCTAATTTTGGAGCCACCTTCAGTGCTTGCTGCTTGGCTCTGCTCTCTCTATCTCTCTCTGTTTTTCTCTTCACTGTTTTAATTTAAGTTTTCTCTTTGCAGATCTCCAACAATCAATTGACCAAACACCCCTCAGGACCTAAAAAAAAAAAAATTCTTGAAATCCCCCCCCCTTAAAAAAAAATTCCTGCAGTAAAATCATTCTTTATTCAACCATAATGAGGGCCAATATTCAAGGACTTTATTTAATTTTGTTTTTCCACGGGGCAGCAGCCTGGCTGGCCGGCCAGAAGCAATGCGGCGGCCCCCGGTGAATCCGAGCGCTCCGCCCCTGGCCGGCACCTCCCTGCCTGCTTTAATAACAAGACAAATTCATGTACATCGTGCACACAAGCAATCGGTCTAGAACACGAGTAATCCATCGTAACACTCGTGTACGGGTCTCTCCTCGATGTACAGATGGAATCCACACTCAAACTAGTCATATTTCACTAAATAAAGTCCATTTAATTCCGAAATTTAAGCGCTGTCAAGAAATACACATGCTTCACATTGCCGACTTGACCGAGTTGAATCGGTCGCCGTGAAGCATACACGACCTCCACAGTCCATCCGAAGGAGTCATTTAACTGAGACACATCCTAGAATCAATCGGCCATGGTTAAATACAGTGTTACGGTGGTATAAATGGTGTTCTAGATCGATATAAATGTAATCCACACGCTCGGGCAGCCATCAGCCGCCTTCTCCAGCGCTTCTTGCGCATGCGCAAGACACAGCGCGCTGGGCTGGCCTGCAACGCCTGACGCCCCAGAGGCGTATAACGACCATTCCTTCAACGTGGGGGGTGCGTTCACATCAGAGGTTGGAGAAATACGCACTAATTACGATATATACGTACGTAGTAATCTCGTAAGCAGTTGTCGACAAAATACGTAGTTTTCAAACGTTGGGTCCGATGTGTATTGGAGGTTTAATGCTTCCTCCGACCAACGTTCCTCAAAGGAAATTGTCCACAAGGGATACCTTCCAGTAAAGCATCGTGACCATATTACTTTAATAGATCTATGTTTATGACCTTTACTGGAATGTGCTGACCAGCAGAATTGGTTTTCCAACTGCAAGTAAAGAAAGAATAAAAAACATTTAAAACTAAGATTCTTATGCTATTGACATTTAATCCATTTAAGCACCACAAGTCCTGGAGAGGAAATATGTGATTTCACACCCGAGGACTTTAGCCCGAAGTGTGATAAACGCATATACCCGATCCCATTGTTAATGGTATTCTGTGTCATGTTTTCAATGTACACTGGACATGTATAGTAAGCTACTCCAGTTCCATAAATCTACCCACATGAGGCTTGGAAATATCCTCGGAAAGTTAAGCCTCATCACACTGACAAATGACTATAATCTCACATGTCACACACCATACAAAATCACACTGTGCACCATGGCCAATCATAGAGCCCCGGCAAAATGTCACATGCCAATTTTGCTACACTTTTCTTATCCTATACATACCGTAATATGGGGTGAATAGGGACAAAATTAGGCATTTTTCTGTCATAGCATGGGGTAAAAATAATCTAAAAATTCTAAATATAGTGTCAAAATATGGCCTTGCCTAATTTCTAAATATCCCTAGAGGCTTTGAATATATCTCACATTTTCAATTACTTAGGGCCAGAAAACCGCTGTCCCTATCCACCCCTCACTTCGGGGTGAATAGGGACAGACTCTTATATCCACAACCACTACTTCCTATCTTGTCTTGATGGTTGATATTTGTAAATATACATCAGAAAACATGTTTTACATGCCAAAAATTTATATTATATAAATCTGAAAATCTATTTCCTGTAAAATAGGCATTATTTTAAAAAATTGATAAATTACAAAAATATTTAAAAAATGCAGTTTTCTGCAAATTTTACTAATGATAACTGATTCTGGACTAAATCTACTGCAGATGAAACTAATTTAGAAAAATTCGACCCGAAAATCATGAAAATGAGTTTAAATGAAAATTAGGTGGGTTTTTTTGGCTTAACTCTGCAGTGGACTTGAATCTGAACTCATGACCACAGAGGCAGAATCTCATATCTCGCCCACTGTTCTAGTCATCTCAAACTATTTGGAACTGATCTGGGTCAAAATTGCTTTTATTTTTATGCCCATCCCCTTAAGAATTCAGATGATTTCTTTTAAATGCATGTTTATCACAAATTGTAAGGTTTTTAACCTATATTTAGAACTTATGTCAGTTTCAGTAAATTTTCAACTACCTAACTGCCATATCAAAGATGTTAATGATATTACTCCACCCCTGGTTTGGGTTCTACTGCGATTTTTATGTGATAACTGTTGTCCCTTGACACAACAAAATTAGCCTAAAATTGCCTCCGGCTTGGCTTTCTTTGAATAACATATTTGCCAATTTAACTAGATCAGTAACATTCTGCAGAAACGCTCATATCTATGTATAGGTTATTCACCTAGGGAGAGGCAATATGTTATTTATCCAGTGAGGGCGTTAGCCCGAGCTGTGATAAACATGTATTGCCGATCCCGCGGTGAATAACCGGCTTATACCATAAGACAAAACTGAAAGTTGTCATTTGTTGCAGTGTTTTTTTCACAGCTTCACTTGTTATTCTCCCATGGGAGGATAACTGGACAACAAAGAATATGGGTTTTATTGCAGTGAAATACTTGCTCATGATTGGCTGACACAGGTGTCGAATGGTATAAATATTAAAAGTGCCCTGTAAGTGTAAGTTTGGTGTCTGTAGCTATTATACTCTTTGTGCCAGAAGGACCATTTTCTGCAAATCTAAATTCTGCACGCGCAGGTTTAAGTAGCTGCAGCTCCTACCTGCCTGCAGGCATACATTATATAAACCCATCAATATATTCAGTACAATACCCACTAAAACTGTGCCAAAAATCACGTTTCTAAGTCAAGGGGAAGTTACAGTTTTTTGAAGAAATAAAAGTTTTTTCTGGTTATGTCCCTAATCACCCCCTTGTCCCTATTCACCCCATATTACGGTACTCAGGAAGGATAATAACAAACCAGTGCTCGTATCGAGAGAGTTTGTCTTGACAAGTGAGTGTTTTGATGACGATCAGATTAATTGAACAAGTAAAGTTGAACCATTTTGCTCAACATAAATCAAACTTTCAGGAAGCTTTCAAGCCTAATCCAGTAGCATTTCATCAGTCTGAATTACAGAATTGGAGGTGTTGTCAGCTATCGTGTTTGTTTGTGGTTGTTGTCACATTACTCTTGTTGTCAGATTAGTTTCTGGTTGAACATTAATAAAGTAGAAATTACTATGATAAAGAGGTGTTTACTGTTTGGCCTCAGGCTCTGGTTTGGCCTTTAGGAAAATCACAAGTTGAAAAGATATGTAATGCAGGCTGACCGAAAAAATGTTTTGATATTTTTAAAATTTGGGTTTTTTCCAGTTTCAAATGTAATGTTTAAGGGCTTTAAAAGGTTCGTTTCAGCTCAAGCTGAAAGTCGTTTTCCAAAAATTGGCTGCAGCAACTCCACTTTATTTCCTTTGATCCAACCAACCAGCCATACAGGTTTACCGTTGGAGGAATGAGCCTCAGCATGACACCAACCTGAAACAGAGATAGAAAAAATCAAAATGATGCAAATTAGATTGCAGCCCTAAAGATTCCAGCTGACAATTGCATGAAACAGGTCTTCCAATTAATAAACTCATGCGACAATCCTTATTCAGAAATCACACAATGATTTCAGATCAGAAGCAAATCATGCACACTGTTGGAATTCAACTGAATGTTAAATTCTCCAAAGAAACTAAAATGTTGATTGAAAAAGCATGGAAAAGTTTGAGCAGAAGTTTTATTCATTGACAAATGGAAGGCAAAGCTAATCAATTTAGAATTACAGGATTACAAATCACAAATGAATTTCAGACAATCAAAAACAGTGATATCAATATTCAGTTAATGCTTGCTTTAAAAGCAAAGGCCTCGATGCCTTTCAATCACAAATGAATCATTAGGAACAAATCAGAAGTTGATGCCAGATATTGCCTAGTATTTCCAGAGACATTAATTCAGTTGGCCTTGGTTAATAGTCATTGACACTCCTCTGATAAAAGAATATAATATAATGTAATGGAATATCTATAGCATAGAAAATAAATCAAACTTGTTATCATTTCTTTGCTCTGTCTAATCACTAATTATCTGACAGCAACGATCTCCAATTCATGATCGATATTATAATTGCAAAAACAGTCAGGTATGTGACAGCAACATACATGGCTCATGCACCAACAATCTCCAAACAAGAAGATGTCCCTGCCGTAGCGCAACTGTACCAAGACAGATTAGTCGACTCGCATCCACTGATCACAACATGTATGCCTTCCGAATAGGCCGCACAGCAAATCTAAAAGAAGGATTCCGTGATGACAAAGAACACGGAGCAGGCTCAGAACCAGAGCATTTTTTAAGGTTTTTTGACTGGTAGACAGACGGGATTTCGTAGTACCGTCAAAAAATGGCCCGTCATGACACGCCATATTTATCTATCAGCTGAAAATTCGAAGGATATACATGCTCGAGAGAGTTAGACAAAATGTTTAATGTTAAAAAAATTGATTGCAGAAAAATAATTGTAAAGACAGTGAAGAATATTTTTTTATATGGGTCCGAATCTACTAATTGTGTCCAAAGTGTTACATGGGCAAAAATATTAGAACTAACACTAAAGTTATCATATTGGTAAAAACCTGCAGCTATAATTCTCTAGTTTACTGTTTTTAAAATTTTATAACAAATTGTCATTTCCTCTTCCTGTAATTGACTTTTGCTCAAACAAAGTCAGGTTTCTCACGTATGTGATGAAATTCGGATGGACATGGGAATTACTCTCTTATAGCATAGGTTATTTTCATATTTTATCACAAAAACAAAATAAATTAAGAAAAAACCACATTTCTGTAAGCAAAAAACTGACATGTATGGTAATCATACTAAGTGCAGCTTAATTGACGCAGCAGCAAAAATGGGCATTTTCGAGATAATTTTATACAGTTTTTGTTAGGAATATCATTTACATTGGCTAAATTATTCATTTATTAATATTAACCTACACTGATTCTCTAAATATTGCAAAAATATTTAACACTCATTATCACCTGATGCTATACAATTCCACATCTTTGTTAACGTATGTGATGTTGACATTTGACTTCCATTTAACGTATGTGACTTTCTAACGTATGTGATGGTTTGACCTAAGCTTAAGCTCATTTAATTAGTTTTCAGCATGTCTCCTTAATAATGAGGTGTCATTGAATCAAAATGCATTGAATAGACTGACTATCATTCCAGTGTTGGGGATCCGTTCATTTGTGCAATTCCCTTTCTTAAGCTGCGTTCAAGGCTTATCCATGATGCATAGTTTAACCTAAAATGTCCGTTTTCGATAATTGATACAGCAGATTTAATTGCCCTTGAATAAAATAATTTTTATTGCATATTTATCAAAGGATAATGTTATTTAACTATTGGTACTTATAACCAGTGTTGGTTAATATCTTATGCACAACTTTTCATATTAATTAAATTTTATGTCAATCTTGCCGTTCCTGTCAAATCATCACATACAAACTTATTCAAGTATTCATATGTGTTAATGTAAAAGAATATTATATGGATTTTCAAAGGAATGCATCAGAAAATCACATTTGGAGGTGGCGGTTGAAATTTGATTATCTGCACTAATTTCAAATAAGAAAAAAGTGACAAATATTCTGACAAAATGTATGTGATTATTTGACATCCTTTGAAAATTGTCAAACATCACATACATGTCAATCATCAACATTTTAAGTTTTCTGTTGGTATTATTGAATCACTTTATTGTTTCAAATAACAGTAAACATCTTTAAACTATATAAAATCAATCTAGCTGCTTAACTTGTATGTGTTGTCCAGAGAATGTGCACCTCAGAAGTATGTGACAGTTGGACAATCGCAGGTCAACCATCACATACAACACATAAGTGTCAGTAAAAGGCATCAATTGGCGTATAGCAAGTACAATATGCAGTTAACACAATACGTTTCAGCAACTTAGTTCACCTGGTGTTTATTGTAGTGAATTTAAATCAGTTCAGAAGGACAGGAAATCACCATGTTGTGTCAACCATCACATACATCACATTCGTGATTTTGACCACATGGCTGGAAACCACCCTATTTTACATCTGTTCTGACATGAAAGTTGGAGAAACAACACAAAATTGTTAAATTTAAAATATTTTCCTTTACTTTTCCTTCCAATTTCATTAAAATGGCTTAAAACCTCCCTATTATCTCACGTATGTGATGCATCTCACGTATGTGATGCACCACTTTTTTGCAGGAGAAAAATATTCAAGCGCCCCCTAGCTGTTAGGGTGTTGTTATAAACTCTCCAAAAAGGGCTAACAATGTAGTTCTCCTGGATATCTCCAGATGACACCATCATCCAGGCTATCTTTCCTGTAGAACTAAGATATTTTTAGCCTCATTTTTCTTAAATACGTATGTGATGCTTTGATTTTTTCATACACCGTCCTAGATTTTACGGTTTTGATCATCAAATGTCACTCCAGCAAACTATTTTTGATTATAAATAGCAAACTTACTAAATTATCAATAACTTAGAACTCATACTTGTGTTGTATAGCCATTTTAAGGATTATTTATCTCATCTCGAAATTTAGGGAGAAATGTTTGACCAAAACATACAGAAATGGACCCTTTTTGAATGGGGTAAAAAATGAATACCAAATGGTTATGGACTAAAAATTAAATTTTTGTGACAAAGAAGAATATCTCTACTTCAGGTTACCACTTTGTTTTTGGTGGTTACACCATCTTGGTGCGACGATTTTATGGATTAAAGTTAGGCAAATGAAAAATGTAACGCTTTGACATGCCAAAAACTGCCGTTTTTTGGGCTGAAATCATCAATAAGATAAAGACAAATTAATTTACAAACACAATTTTTTCACAAAAACTTAGCAAAAATTGTCTTTTTTGTGCTGCTAACATTTCAGGAAAATTTACTTAATATCCAGTCAGCTATAGACTCCAATGTGTGAAAAAGTCAGTTGGACACAGTTAGTAGATTCTTACCCATATGTAAAAGCACCCAAGAACTACAAATCATAACAAATTAAATGTTATATTAATGATAGTTTCTGGGAACTGGGAGACCAACCCTTCTGGACAACTTCCTTTGAGGAACGTTGGTCTAAGGAAGCATTAAACCTCCCATTCACATCGGACCCAACGTTTGAAATCTACGTAATTTGTCGACAATCGGTTACGAGGTTACTACGTACGTATATATCGTAAATAATTCGTATTTCTCCAACCTTCCAGGACTACGTACCCCCCACGTTGAAGGAACGGTCGTTATACGCCTCTGGGGCGTCAGGCGTTGCAGGCCAGCCCAGCGCGCTGGTTCTTGCGCATGCGCAGAAGTAGGATGAGGCGGCCATTGCTGGGCACAGCGCTCGTGTGGATTAGATTTATATCGGTCTAGAACACCATTTATACCACCGTAACGTTATATTTGACCATGGCCGATTGATTCTAGGATATGTTTTAGTGAAATGACTCCTTCGGATGGACTGTGGCTGGCGTATATGCTTCAGAATCACCCGGTCTAGTCGGCGATTTGAAAGATGTGGATTTTCAATAGCAGGGAGGCGCCGGCCAGGGGCGGAGCGCCTGGGGGACTGCCGCATTGCTTCTGGCCGACCCAGCCACCCGGCCTGCCCCTCGGAAAAAATTAAATTAAATTAAATAAAGCCCTTGAATATTGTGCCTCATTGTGGTTGAATGAAATGCTCTCATCTGATTTAACTGGGGGATTTCAAGATTTTTTTTTTTTTAGGTCTTGAGTTGATGGGTTGTTCAATTGATTGTTGGAGATCTGCAAAGAGAAAACATAAATTAAAACAGTGAAGAGAAGAGAAAAACAGAGACAGATAGAGAGAGCAGAGCCAAGCAGCAAGCACTGGAGGTGGCTCCAAAATTAGCAGACTTTTCTTCCTTGTTTTACCAAGCAGTCCACAGTCCATTTAAGGACTACAATAAATAACAAAATTCACTTACCTTGTGAGGGATTAATACTTCAACTCTGAAGAGTTGGAAAAATCCCAGTCCAAATTGGCCTGTTGTATAGGTGGCATTCAGTTGCAAGTAGGCTCAATTCAACTCCGGTCTTAAGTGATTTTCTCTTGCTTGTTTTTGGATGAGCAGTACTTGGGGACATTTTTTTCGCCCAATCAAATCTTTCACAGTTTAAGATATATTTAATTTGGAATTTTAGTCACTGGTCCAGAAACTATTTCTTTATGGCTTCATTCAATCATCACCTGCAAGCATCCTGCGGGAGGTTTTATAATATCAAAGTTACCATGATAGGTTGAAAAAGGTATGGAATAGATGGCGCTACGAGGCTCTCGGAGACTCATGATCCTAGGTTCTGCAACTTTGTACAAACCTTCAACAAACCTTTGGCACATACGTATGATCAGACGTTTGCTTTGAACATTACATTCAAACGTTGTCCAAACATATCAAAGACACGTTTGAGAAACCTTGGAACTTACGTATGACCAAACGTGTGACCATACCTTTGATAAACCTATGAATCAAAGGTATGGTCAAACATAATAGTCTAACGTTGTAAAAACCTCTCAAATGAATGTTCGACAAACCTATGAATCAAAGGTACGGTCATACGTAATAGTCAAACGTTCTTCAAACCTCTCAACCGAAGGTATGACTTACGTAGTAGTCTAAGGTTTTAAAAACCTCTCAAATGAATGTTTGACAAACCTATGAATCAAAGGTATGGTCATACATAATAGTCAAACGTTCTTCAAACCTCTCAACCAAAGGTAGACTTACGTATGACTGACACGTTTAGCCAAACGTTACAACCAAACAGTCTTCCAACCTCTTAACCAAAGGTATGACTTACGTGTGACTCGAACGTTAGGCCAAACTATAAAACAAACTATCTGCCAACCTCTTACTAAGGTAGCGACCTACGTTTGGTTTTCCATCTGAGTGCAACGTTTGGAAATTACCTTTGCCCTACCTTTGTCATACGTTGTTTGGCCCAACGTTTGATTCTAACCAAAATAATTACGTAGCGAAAGGTTTGATTTACGTTGCTGCTCGGGAGGGAATAGGTCTCCCAGTTACCATGTTAAACAAGAAAAGTACCCTTAAAAAAGGGTACTGTATCGATCTTACCATGAACCTGAGGGTATGTGGCATGTAATAAAAGGTTTTAAAATCTTAAAGTAGGCATTTCTATGAAATAAATACCCTTAGAAAAAATCCAGAGCCCCTCCCCTTGTTTCATGAAAATATATACATAACCAAGGATTTGTAAAAAAAACAAAAAAACAACAACTTCTGATATATATGTAAAACCACCTGTTTGGATATTAGTTTGTTAATTGTTCACACATGCGCAGTGTACATGTTTTTCAGTACTATTTAATAGTGTGTGATGTCAGGCCTGAAAAATACCCTCCCCCCCCAGAAAAAAAAATCATGAATCTGCCACTGGTTTGCCATGGTCATTGGAACTTTGCTTTTTAATTTTTTTTTTTTATTTATTTATTTTTTTTTTGACATTTATAAAGCGCCTCAACCAGAGAACCTGCTCTGTGGTGCTGTACATGTAAAGACAAAATATAAATCGTAGACAAAAATGAAATGTAAAATATATGGGTTATAAAATGTAAAAACTGTATGAGACACATTAAAATTCTAAAATACAAGGTCATAAGCATCCTTGAACAGAAATGTCTTTAGTCCTTTTTTAAAACTGGTCAAACAAGTGGAGCATCTGAGATCAGTTGGGAGGGCATTCCATATAGTTGACGCTGCATGCTGAAAAGATCTGCCGCCATATCTCTTTAGCTTGTAAGATGGTACTACAAGGCGATTCCCATTAGCAGACCGCAGTGAACGGGACGGCACATAGACAGTCAGTAATTCTGTCAGATATGCGGGCGATATGTTGTTGAGCGCTTTGAATGTGAGCAGGGCAAGTTTATAACGGATACGATGTGACACAGGCAGCCAGTGCAATTCAAAGAGAACAGGTGTGATGTGGGACGATCTTGGCGTTCCTGTTATGAGGCGAGCTGCAGCATTCTGAATGCGCTGAAGACGATCAATCAGATAGGCTGGAATTCCATGCAGCAAGCCATTGCAGTAGTCCAATCGGGATGTTATAAATGCATGGACCAGAGATTTAGTTGCATCAGTCGTTAGATATTTTCTGATACGGTAGATGTAATGCAATTGAAAGTAGCCACTTTTGCAGACGGTAGTCACATGCTGTTCAAAATTCATTGATGAATGCCAGATAACTCCTAGATCACGGACGTGTTTAGCTGGACTCACAGATGTGGCTCCAAGTTGGAGGTTGATACCCTGGAGGCGACTTGACAAGTTTGGCGGTGATATGAGCAAGATCTCAGTCTTGGCATCGTTGAGTTTAAGAAAATAGGATGACATCCAAGCTTTAACCCTCAGAAAGCACTCCTCAAT